>CM053030.1:499149528-499813479 GCA_028564925.1 Lithobates sylvaticus
TTTTTGATACGTTTCAGTGCATTCTGGTGCATTTTTGATTCGTTTTACCATGTTCCAGTACAGTCCAGTGGGGGAAAAATGCTGCATGCTGTACTTTTTTTTTTTTGGTACTGGAACGCCCTGCAACTGACCACACTGGTGTGAACTATGCCATTGGAAACCACATAATCTACTTCCAATGCGTTTTTGATGCAGAAAAAAAACACACTGGACTGCATGTGGTGTGAACTGGCCCTAAGTCATTTTAAACATGCATGGGATAAAGATAGGTCTATCCTATCCTGCAGACTAGATAGATCAGTTGGTTTGAATTTGGGCGGCTTCCTGGTGAACTGGCCGACATGTATTTAGTGGGTGGCCAGTAAACTGAACACAAAAAAAAACACAAAGGACAGTTTCCCTTTAATGTAAAATGAGACGATTGTCTGTATGCTAAGTGGCTAGAACCTGTTTGAAGAGTCAGCAGAATGCAGTGAGCTCTGGAAAGCTATGGGTAGTTTCCAGAATTACAGGCACTTCCAGGCACTTCCAGGCAGTCTGCTGTTCTGGGAAAAGGCATTTTTTGAGCGGGAGATAACTGAAAGTGCCCTTATCTCTCAGAAGGCTGCGTAAAGAAGATTAGGATATAGGAATTGAAATAATATGAAAGAGCATAGAAAAGTGAACATTATTAGTGATTATTTCTGTGCAATGCAGAATATGCAAGCTGTGGAGTAATGCTCCGTTCACACCTGTGCATTTATGTGCATTAAAAAAAAGTTCTGTATGCTGCAACTTTGATGCACTTTCATCAAAAATGCACAAATGAGCGAGTTCAATGCTAACGTGCCTAAAACACACCGCACAGATGAGAACCTGCTAGCGGCGGCCATTCATGCAGTGCGCCACCCCCTAATCCATGCGTTGGGCCCTTAATCTACATGAAGGGCGCCAGACGCATGGATTCCAATGTTTTTTTTGTTTTTTTTTAAGCAGGATTAGAGCCAGAGGCTTAATTGGCTCTGGCTTTTTGGCTTAAAAAAAGTGGGCTCGGGGCGCAGAGCATTGCGCCTGGTGGTGATTGTTTGGTCGGCTGGCATGGGGAGGACCCCCCCCCCCCCAAAGAAAGTTGAGCACCAGCCGCCACTGGAACCTGCCTTAACTATTACGCATGTGGAACAGTGGCTGCTGGTGCTCCAAATTTCGCAAACAAACTGAAAAATACTGAACTCCAAGGGATGACAGCTGAGCCTGGCTGCATTTGATGGGCACAAGTGGCTGCATTTGATGGGCACAAGTGGCTGCATATGATGGGCACAAGTGGCTGCATTTGACAGGCACAAATGGCTGCATATGATGGGCACAAGTGGCTTCATTTGATTGGCACAAGTGACTGCATTTACTGGGCACAAGTGGCTGCATATACTGGGCACAAGTGGCTGTGTATGATGGGCACAAGTGGCTGCATATGGTGGGCACAGTGGCTGCGTTTGATGCATCAATGGCAGCCTCACTGTGCCCATCAAATGCAGCCATTGTGCCCATCAAATGCAGCCACTGTGCCCATCAAACGCAGCCACTGTGCCCCTTATATGCAGCTACTTGTGCCCATCATACACAGCCACTTGTGCCCAGTATATGCAGCCACTTGTGCCCAGTAAATGCAGTCACTTGTGCCAATCAAATGAAGCCACTTGTGCCCATCATATGCAGCCATTTGCGCCTGTCAAATGCAGCCACTTGTGCCCATCAAATGCAGCCACTTGTGCCCATCAAATGCAGCCACTTGTGCCCATCAAATGCAGCCACTTGTGCCCATTAAATGCAGCCACTTGTGCCCAGTATATGCAGCAACTTGTGCCCGTCAAATGCAGCCACTTGTGCCTGTCAAATGAAGCCACTTGTGCCCATAATATGCAGCCACTTGTGCCCATAAAATGCAGCCACTTGTACCCATCAAATGCAGCCAGGCTCGGCTGTCATCCCATGGAGTTTTTTAGGGCCCGTTCACACCCCAGTCCCCACATTTTCCGTGCATTAATGCAACAATGTTTACATGTGCTGGTAAGTGTTCTTTTGCTGTTTTGCATTAAAATGCAGCACTTTTTTTTTCAAGCACAACGCAATGCAGTGATGTGAATAAGTCTTATTGGAAAACATTGCTTTTACCGTCCATGTGTTCAGAGTGCATTGGAAAAAGGCATCTGTTGTTAGCGGCCCTTTATGGTAAACACCTATATGCTGAGCGTTCACATTGTCATACTTTGTTTCACAAACTGTATTAATTAAACACAGAGGATGATTTTCAAAGCAGGAAAATGCAACAGGGAGGGGAAAAAAAAAGTCTCAAACACAATGGAAGGAATTTACTAAAATTGGAGCAGATAGAATCCGGAGCAGCTGTGCATAGTAACCAAACAATGTCTATCTCCAACTTGTTTAGTAAAGCCAGCTATAGATGGATTGAATCTAGTCCAGTTCATCAGATTTGATCCATCTACGGCAGGCATATGCAATTAGCGGACCTCCAGCTGTTGCAGAACTACAAGTCCCATGAGGCATAGCAAGACTCTGACAGCCCCAAGCATGACACCCAGAGGCAGAGGCTTGATGGGCCTTGTAGTTTTGCAACAGCTGGAGGTCCGCTAATTGCATATCCCTGATCTACAGGCAGGCTGATTGTACCCAAGTCGATCCATCGATCGACTTGGGTACAACCAGCCTGTCGGATTCTTAGCATGCAATTATTGCCACTGGCTTTAGCTAGTAGTGAACACAATAGCTCCGCAGGAAGGATTCCCCCTTTAAAGTGTTACTAAACCCAGGACCCTGCATTCACTATATCTGCTCTCCCACAGCACACAGAACATGGAAATGAAATTATTTTAGTAAATTTAAACTGCTAAATACCTTTTCTCATCAGCAGTATATAGCAGTCTTGTGTCTTCTATCAGTGTCTGGTAAAAGCTTGTAGGGGGAGTTTTCATTCAACTCTGACTGTCTTATGAGGCTGCTGAACCCATGACCCTCTGTCTGGACAGTGCTGATTAGCACTGTGCTGATCACATGCACCCTCCCATGAAAAAAAAAAAACTCTCTGGCAATACACACCAAACTGAACATGTGCAGAGTGCCTCCAAAGGCTATGTGGTAACAGGAGATGAATTGGGGACAGTGGAAGAAGGGGAGGATCAGAGAAGACAGGATCAAACAGCCTTTTTACACAAAGTGGAAGATTAAAGTGGTTGTAGCCTAAATATTTTTTACTTGAATGCAGTCCTTGCATTAGGGTAAAAAATGTTTAAGTGTCAGCAACCCGTGCCGTGCACGTCTGCAGCTCTTCTCTCCCATCAATTCCTAGTCTCGCTGGCTTGGCTGGGGCACCTAGAGCCATTGGCTACCAGTGCTGTCAATCAAAGCCAGTGACGAGGGAGCAGTGGATGGGGGCTCTGTCTGTGTCAATGGATGCAGTAGTGGGGATCGGGTGCGAGCACGCACGAGTGACCCCATGGGAAGCTGCTTCCCATGGGGGCACTGGAAAGAGGGGAGGGGCCAGGAGCGCCGGGGGGACCCGAATAGAGGAGGTTCGTGGCCACTCTGTGCAATTCCATGCAAATCCATTGCACAGAGCAGGTAAGTATATATATCTCATTTTGCAGTTTTGTCTTTATTAATAACAAGAGCATGTAAAATATGCTTCATTCCATAGGTACTTGTCATATGTAATAATACAGGTTGGTATTGAAATAAAGGAGTAGCCATATTTATATATCAACTGAAATAATAAAATGTGGATCTAATTTTAGCACTTATTTTCAGAGTCCTATTAAAGGAATATTAGGTTGGTATGATAGGAATTCAGCTTGGAGCAGTATAGTGAGTCAAATGCTTGGGATCTCACCTTGCTTCTACTTTTATCTCCTGCATGGTGTGGACAGCATGTACAACCAGGACAGACAGGAGACAACTCACCGTCTACAATACAATGCATTCACGTGTCATATAAATACCATCAGCTCTTTGGGAATTGTGAGGAAGTGATATTACTGGAATATCAACAATCATACCTAGCTACTCAGCTTTCTCTCTTTAATTAACAAGTCACGGCATGTTCTTCATCTACAGGGTGTAAAAGTTTCAGTCCATAAACCTGTCAGGGAAGGTAAATTCTTCATTGACTGATTGAATGCCTTTTTGATTCCTTCCCATTAGACAGTACATGATGAATTTTAATGGACATTTTTTTTTTTTCTGACAGTTGACAGATCTTTCATAATCGTATTTTGAAATCTATTGTATAAATCAGATTTTCCCACCGTAATTGCGTTTTAGTATTTTAATGTTTCGGTTACAGAATGTACTATTATTTGGGGTGTAAACGTTTCAGTCTCTAAACTTGTCCGACATGGGAAAATTCTTCATCGAGTGCATAAATGGTATGTTGGGGTGCCTCCCATTAGAGAGTACATGATGTATTTAAATGAGAGTTTTCACAACTATTTTGGAATGTGTTTGAATCATCACACAGTAAAATCCATGATTTTCCCATACACTTCACTGCAGACCTCCCTGGTTCAGGCACACCGCAGGTCAAAGAAGCGGCTCCTACAGGCTTTTCAGCTTTTTTTGAGCTCTTAGACCCCTTTCACACTAGGGCGCGGGCCGTGTCAGCGGTAGAGAGCCGCTAGTTTTAGTGGTGCTTTAAAGCTGTTTAAACTGCGGTTTCGGTGCTTTTAACCCCCGCTAGCCGCCGAAGAAAGGGTTAAATGTGTCTGTGTTGCGGTGCTGCCGAAGCACCTGCAAATCACTCCGGCAGTGCCGCAACACAGGCGGTATTAACCCTTTTTTCGGTGGCTAGCGGGGGTTTAAAGCTGCCCATTCATTTCAATGGGCAGGGGCGATGCAAGAGCACCACTCCCCCACCTTTCCAAAGATGCTGCTTGCAGGATTTTTCTAACGTCCTGCAAGCGCACCGCCCCAGTGTGAAAGCACTCGGGCTTTTACACTAGGGAGGCATGAGAGGCGTTTTTCATGCGCTATTCTTAGCGCTAAATCGACTGAAAAATGCCTTCCGTGTGAAAGGGATCTTATCTTTTTCTGCCTGGTAACTCGTCTCCATGTTAGGAAAATGGGGAAGATCAATGCGCAAACCAAAGGGAAAGATCGTAACCGGCAGCTGCCAACATCAGGGTGTTCACCTACCAAATAAGAAGCTGATAATAATAGGTATGACTGTGGCGCTTACCAAAATAAAAAGAATCAACTCCATGTTAGCCAATGTGTCCATGCACACCATGGCTTTTTTCAGGAGTTTACAGGCATATGAACTTATAGGCAGAAGAAAACTCCCCACCAAACTCACGTTTTTGAGAGGAGCTTTCAAGGAGGAAAGTATGAAAAAGCTCAAAGAAGCTCAAAAACACACAAAAAAATAGGAAAAATTAGCTGAGGGGAGGGTTTGTGAAATAAAAACGCTTAGGCTCCATGCACACTGGACGTTAAAATAATGTTATAAAAATGACAGTAGCTTCTTTCAACGTTTTTTGACGTTTTTGAAATAGCGTTTATTAGCGTTTTTTAGCTTCTTTTTTTTTGTTGAAATTTTATTTATTTATTTTTTTTTTAATGGATAAAAAACATTAAAAAAACGCTGGTGAAACACGTTTTTGAGCGTTTATCGACTTTATCAGCTTTTATGAGCGTTTGCCATTTTTTTGTGGTTAGAAAAGCGACTCCTGAACGCGATTTTATGGCGTTCAGAAAACAGTCCATAAACTCGACTTGTGATAAACATCCAAAAACGTCCATGTGTGCATGGACACATAGGATAACATAGTGGGGAGTTTATGGACTGTTAAAAAAAAAAACGACCAAACTCCCAAAAACGGCCGTTTATGAGCTTCAGTGTGCATGGAGCCTTATGCTCAAAAAAGCTCAAAGAAGCTCAAATGAGCTCAAAAAAGGTCAATAAAACCATGCATTGGGCTCCATGCACACTGGCCTTAAAAAAACATCTGTTCTCTTGGCAGTAAAAAAACACTCATATAGAGCATTTTTTGTACAAAGTTTAGACGAGTTTAGGAGAGTTTTACGATTTTTCTGCCAGTAAGCTCCAATCAGAAACGTGAACCAGAAGGTTTTTTTTTTCCTGCCTCTAAACGTTGAGCTCAAAATATGCATCTAATCATCCTAATGTACAAGGACACATAGGAGATCATTGAGCTGCTTCTACGTACAGAACACAAAACTCCTGTAGAAGCAGCAATTTGTAAGCCAGTGTGCATGGAGCCAAAGAGCCCAAGAAATTACAAGTTTCTTCAAGCTAAAATAAAAGCTCAAATGCGAGTAAAAGCTGATTTTTTTTTGAGCTGCAGTGTACATGAGCCCTAATAGCTTACATTGACATTTATTTTGCTCCCTCACTTCTCCGTTCAGTCGCTGGGACCACCTAGGAAATAGAGAGATATATGTGGTATGCGAACAATTCAATTTTAACACATATTTATAAGCATTTCCTTTTTTTTCATATTTTTCAAATAAAAAAAAAAAAGAGTCTCTTGATGTATATAGATTTTTGTTAAGACCATGAAAAAGCCCATTGTAACAATATTATTGTACGGTATACATCGGGGATAATGTTGCATATAATGTATTTCATCCAAGGCATTTTTTGGAACACAGCCAACGTTTTCAAGGATGCCCGTGCAGTTCACGGTATGGGAAGATCTTAGAAAAGAAACAAATGTGCATAAAGTAAGTGGCATTTAGGGGTTGATTTACTAAAGGCAAATAGACTGTGCACTTTGTAAAGTGAGGTTGCACTCTGCAGGGGCAGTTGCTCTAGAGTGAATGAGGTAAAGCTTCACTTTGCAAAGAATAGCCAATCACATGCCAAGAAAAAATAAAACAGCTTTTTAGCTTGCAGGTGATTGGATGATGGAAGTCAGCAGAGCTTCTGCTCATTTACTAAGCTCTGGGGCAACTGCTTTTACAGAGGGCAACTGCATTTTGCAAAGTGCACAGTCAATTTTCCTTTAGTAAATCAACCCCTTGGTACCTGACCATCAACCTACTTATGAATTACAATATACCGTCATGGTGTAAGATAAGAGGAGTCAAGCAGCTGCTAACCTCTTTCTCCCATTGCACACAGGAGAGGTGCCAGCAGGTGCAGACCCCTTTAGGGACAGTTTAAAGCCTAGTACACATGATTAGAAAAGACTATCTGATCATTAGCGCACAGCTTTGGAGAGCCGATCATGACAGTCCATGCAAAATTATCCAAAGGGACAAACACCAAAATCTTCTCGTACGATACGAATGAATTTCATTTAATCAGTATAGTATTTGTCCAAATAAAAATCGGGAGACAAAAGACCACGCATGCTAAGAAACAAAAGAATACATTACAATACAACACATTAAATCACATTCAAAGTTGTATTCTGTCGTACGAGAATTTTTCGCAGCTTTAGTAACCTCTTCAATTTCAAAAAGAGGAAAAAAAAAAAAAGGATGATCATTCGTTCCGATATTCTCATTGTGTGTACGAGGCTTAAGCCAGTGGGGCCCCTTGATCTTAATGCTCCAAATGTAAGTGAACGCTGAATATTTACTATGCTTGTAGCATTTTTCCCAAGGTTAAAGGTTTACATACACTGTAGATTTTGGGATATTACCATTCTGGAGTAATTATCCCCGTTACTTTACAATCTGGGAGGATACTTAAAGCGGCCATACATGGACTAAAATTTGGCCAGTTCAGCAGGGAACAGCCAAATTTTGATCCAAGTATAGGCAGGCTAGTTTTACAAAAGTTGATCTACCAGTTGACTTCTGTAAGACCAGCTTGTAATGTTTTTCCCGAGCAATCAGCATAGCAGATTATAGCCTGCAGCACTGATCAGTGTATTCTGACAGCGAGGAAGTGTCCCCACTCTCAGAATACAATAACTCAGCGGGAGTGATTTCCCTATCCACATCGAGTGTCATTTTTTTGTTTTTAATTCAATCTCCTGGTTGAATAAAAAAAAAAAAAAGATTAATGTATGGCCTGCCTTAAAGTGTTACTAAAAGCACAACAGTCAATCAGTCTGTATATGCAGTAAAACATGCTTGTTATACTCACTGTGGAACCTAAGGGGTTAATTTTCCGCATTGTACATTGATCCTGTCTTCTGATCCTCCTAGGGTTGCCACCTCATCCCTTTAAAAGGCTCTGTGGCTAAGGTGTAAGGTGTAATTAAGGTGTAATTAAACGCACTTGGTGCCTTAGCTGCCTTAGCTGCCTTAGTTGCATTAAATTAGCCTCAGAACCTGTGTAATTCATATGTGTTCAGGTTTAAAGGGATCAGGTGGCAACCCTAGATCCTCCCCTACTTTTGCTGTCCCAATCCATCGGCTGATATTATATAGCCCTAGGAGGCACTCTGCACATGCTCAGTTTGGCGTGTACTGCTAGAGAGTTTTTTTTTTTTGGAGGGGGGGGGAAAGTGCATGTGATCAGCACAGGACCAATCAGCACTGTCCAGACAGAGGGTCAGGGGACATGCACCCTTATAGGACATGAATGAAAACTGTCCTGCTGATGAGAAAAGGTATTTAGCAGTTTATATTTACTAAAATAATTGCATTTCCATGTCCTGTGTACTGTGGGAGACCAGATATAGTGGATGCAGGGTCCTGGGTTTACTAACACTTTAATCCTTTTCCTTATCTCTCTCTTGTAGAAGTCCATAAATCTCAGTGCCGCCCTCTTTATGTGTTCCCTTGATCAAAGGTGAACATTAAAGCAGAATTAAACTCCACAATTTTTTTCCTATTAAATGGGCCCCAGGAGTTGTCAGCCATAATGTGCTAATTTGCATGGCTTATGAGCCCATTATAGCAGACTTACCTGTCAAATGATGCATTCCAGTGCTGTGATGTCAGCACTCCTGATGGTCATGGGTGCTTCCATCTTCCCCTACCTTCCAGGTTTTGTCTGTTCAGCCGCATAAATGGCTGGGCCAGGATGTCCTCACAACTGCATGCTCATGGGAGTCACATCATCATGGCTCAGAGGGGTGCCGTATATGTAACACTAAGCTAACCAGTCACAGCACACGCTGGGGAAGAAACGGCACGTTTCTTCACTGCACATGCGCTGATTACATCACACTACAAGGTACACTACTCGGCACACTACAAGGTAAATATCTCCTAAACGGCGCACGTTTAGGAGATATTTTCAGTACATATAGGTAAGCCTTATTATAGGCTTACCTATATGTAAAAATGTATCAGGGGGGTTTACAGCCACTTTAAGCTTTGACAATAAAACCTGGAAACTGATTGGTTTCTATGCAGAACTGCACCAGATTTTGCCCTCTTCAGTTTTAGTAAATTAACCCTAAAATATGTTGCAAAGATCTGTTATATGAGATCTGTATATGGTATATTGTATTGTACTGTATATGCAACATAATGGCAAATTACAATATGCAACTTACATTATATAACATATGTAGCAAAGTCCCGGGCCCCTTTAGGCCTAATGGTGACCTCCAGAGTCAGGGGCAGCTGACATCCTTCAGTGTAGAGTGGGTTACAAAGCATGGTGGGTGTAATGTAAGATGAAACGGTGGGCGCCAGACACTTTTTGAACACAAAGAGATTTATTGTCTCTTAAACAGAACTGTGGGAGAGAGGGTTGGGGCCAGGACACCCTTAAGTAGATGCAATGTTAATTGGCAGACTCTGAGACTTCTATAGGCAGACAGCTATACAAGCGAACACCACTTCTGTATGAGTAGGACGCCGTCTCCTATGGCAAAATTCTTGTAGAAGTTACTATCTGTAATTGTATCCAACTGATTGCAACATGAACAGTTCTATTTACCCCACAATTACTCACTGTGGGTCTTCACTCAACGAGCTCCCAGTCTCTCTCACTATATTTCAGATCCACTAGCCACTGGATCCCCTGAGCTCTTCCACTGTTAGCACTCAGTATCTTCCTCAAGCATCACCCCGCTTCCCTGCTGGGTCCCTGGCTTGGCACTCACAGGTACTCTTCAAGCGTCACCCCCGCTGACACGCTAGGTCCCTGGCTTGGAACTCACCGATGCTCCAAAAGCACCCGATGGGTCCCTTGACTTGCTGAAGACTTCCCACTTCTTTATCACCCCCAGCTGGCGAGAAGTCTGCCCTAGTACTAGCCTCAGCTTACTCACAGGGGTCTCCGGTACCAAGGTGGATGGTCCCTACATGGCGACAGCTTTCCCTTTACCTCCGACCACAACTGGTTCCCTGGCCGGCAGGACCGTTACTTCTGGTTGGACTACAATCCTGCAGTTCCAACCCTACGTTGCTCTCCTGCTTCTGGATAGGCCCTCAGACAGCCTAGCAGCCAGATGTCCCCGGGATAGGCCTCAGGTCTCTGGCCTAGCAGCCCAGGGCAGCATAACACACGTCCACCCAGACAGCCGTCTAGGTGGCACAGAGGCCCGATCACCTGACTCCACCCAAATAAATAGGCTCTCCCAGCAGGCCAAGAACACAAGAAAATCCCTGCCTATTGGCTGAGACACTCCATTCATTCCTAATCTGCCCTTGCTATGCCCTTGTTTTACCTAATGTCACCAGCTACCGTGTCACCTAGTGACAGAAGAGAAAAGTGCAGAAAGTCCCGAATTTGGGGGAAATCGATTGATCTCCTAACAATTGGCCAAGGCAACTATCGCCTGGCTACTAAATTTAATAGCAGCCCTGCCTAAACATCAGGGTGCTACCTGTACATTTATTCTTCATCAGATCATTCTCATTTCTTGAACTACCTATACATCCTTAAGAATGTGGATTTTTTTTTCCAAGTAACACATAAATGAAAATAAGCAAATGCAAGATTATCTGTGATGTATACCATACAACAATAATGTTGCATTGGACTTTTTCATGGTCTCAAAAACCTAAA
This sequence comes from Lithobates sylvaticus, assembly GCA_028564925.1. Classification (NCBI taxonomy): domain Eukaryota; kingdom Metazoa; phylum Chordata; class Amphibia; order Anura; family Ranidae; genus Lithobates; species Lithobates sylvaticus. Next base: position 499,160,462 of record CM053030.1, read on the forward strand.
AAATGCAAGAATTTTTCTTACATGAAAAAAAAAAAATGTACGGTAAATGCTTTTATATATCGTATGTCTTATATTTTAGATGTGGGTCAGCTTTTGCACTTAAGCAAAGTCCAATCCTCCTTTTCTGCTCTCCCTTACATTACTAACCAGTTTAAACTACGTTCTGTTTGTATAGAAAAGTTCTAGGCTGTCTGCATAATGTTCTGTCTGCTCTCTGGTTGTTAACACTTAGGTGCTAGTGTATCACTTGTGCTGTGAAATCCAACACAGGAAAGTTGGAGTGCTGCTTGTGTAACCCTGCCCTTAGGTTGGTGTAGCATTAGCAAGCTTTCCGTCATGTCTTTACCCACCCAGGCACACGCTGCTTTAAAGGTTCTGACCCTGCTCGAGAGCTTATTCACACCAGAACGCATGTTAGGTTGTGTTTGCAAATGTAAGATGCCAGTACTGAGTTTTCGAAACACTCAAGTGCTTTTGTGCCAACATTGGTTATGGAATAAAATGGGTTTTCTCATGTCCATTCATTATGCTTTTGCTGGAAAAAGCAGCAAAATAGACACATGATCCATTGTGAATGTAATAGATAGTTGTCCAGTTCAGCTCCTGTTTTTATAATTAGTGTTACAATTAGGCTTTTGTGCACTACAGTTCGAGGAATATTATAAACAGTGCAGAGATGTACAAGAAGTCCGATTGTTTATGGAACAGGAGTAAATGATTGACATGTTACAGATGTGCAAATAAAAAGCAGCAATGCAGGTCAATATTACCCTGTGCTATCAATCTATGTGAAAAGTTTAACAGAATGGCTATGCTAACAATTTAACCTCTTGCTACTGACCTGCTGATGTAACCACTCGCTGGTAGTCACATCATTAGGCTAATGTTATACAGGGGAATAATCTTGCTACTATAATCGCTAATGATTCATTGCTAGGAGTAGCAATTGATCGCCAAACAGAACAAATCATAAGTTACCTTTATAGCATGCAGTAACATATAGCAACAATTGGTCTCTCATAATTAGGGGTGAGCCAAACCTAGGTCTTAACTATGGTGACGTTTAAATTGCCGGCAAATGACGTGACTGAGGGTCTTGCAGAATGCAGTGGCTCCGATTAGCTATAAAACATTAAACACTTGACCAATTCCCCCTTCCAAAATGACCAGACGACACATTTTATTTGGAGTCAAATGGCCATAGCAGCCTTTTATTACAAACCATTAAATACAACATTCACAAGAAAAAGTTTAATGCTTATAATACTGTCAATGCATAACAAATAAACCAACCTCAGCTTATGCCCGCTCTAAGGTATTTGAAGGCCTATATACTCACGATTAACCAGTTGTATCTGCCACCCAATAAAAGGCCCCCAGCCGCAACTACACCGGATCAGGGACAATTAACCACTGACGTACTACCAGATACAACCTAATTAATACCCTGATGTTACCACCGTATTGTTAGGAAGGGACACCCATACCTCAGATGGGCCCAAGCCACAATTTTCCCCAATTGTTTAACAAGTAACGCCTTCAAAGACCCAATAGACCCCCTGCCTGCTGCTATGATAAGAAAATAAGGTCTAAGGTCTTTGAGAGCCTATATACTCACGATTAACTGGTTGTATCTGCCACCCAATCAAAGGCCCCCAGCTGCAACTACACCATCTCAGGTACAATTAAACACTTATGTAGTACCACATACAACCTAATTAATACCCCGATGTTACCTCTGTATTGTTAGGAAGGGACACCCATACCTCAGATGGGCCCAACCCACAATTTTCCACATTTATTTAACCAGCACCGCCTTCAAAGACCCAATGGACCCCTGCCTGCTGCTATGACAAGAAAATAAGGTATAAGGTCTTTGAGAGTCTATATACTCACGAATAACCGGTTGTATCTGCCACCCTATCACAGCTCCTTTCCAAATGGATCTTTTCCATGCCCCCCCATGCTATATTTTGACCCCACTCTTGCCTATTAGCCCAGAAAACAGGGGTTTTTAATTTGACAGAATTCAACTTCCATTGATTTCAATAGGGTTTGGCCTCCCAACTCCTTTGAAGTTCGTGGAACCATCAGTGCTCCAGTCCTTCCCATTTGCTGGCTACAAACTGGAACGGCATACTAAATGTGTAGCTTACTCCAAAGGAGTCAGTTTTTCTTATTTGTTTGGTGACAATTTAATTTACCAAGCGACTAATCATTAGTGATTTTAGTATCACAATTTAGTTACTAAAACATCTCCTTTGTAGCTCTAGCCTTATGCTGAATGTAGGGCTGTTGCTCTGGTGTGCTTGGCTAAAAAAGTAAAACAAAGTGAATCAAAGAGCTTTCTGTTATGTAATGTTTGCTCTCTCTGTGTGTTAATTACCCAGAGCATCAGTTGCATCTTCACAAATACACTATAAATGCACACTGTGGAAAGACATTTAATGTAAGCATGTTTTTATAGATCATGTTTCTAGGTATTTCCAATTTTGGAAGGGAATGTGAAGTGTGTTCTAGAGCTCAAGATCCTGCAAGAGAACATGAGGATTACACAATCCATGCCATGCATGCCTTGGTCTCCTCTCCAAGTTCCAGGCATGCCTGGGATGTTTACTGGGTTGCCTGAAGACCAGTTGTGAAACTGGCCCTAGGCATCTGAGATTAGACATCCAAAGCAGCAGACTATTGATATCAGTTTATATTTTTCTATGAAAAAATGTTTTCTCTATAAATCATTTCTGCACCAGGGAGGTTTAAAGGTGATCATATCAGGCAAATATAGGTTGGTTCATTAGAATCTCATTTCAAAATAGTTTTCTAGTTAACATTTTTTAATAAATCCTCATAGCACTGGTCCCTCACCTCACATATCCCACTTTATCATTAACCTGTTTTGCACGATTCTCTGCCCTTAGTCAGGCCACTGTAAATAAAACATTTGCAACTTCCAATAAGGTAATGGAACCTATACCTGGCAATGAATCATTTGGTGATCTTGGTGATATTTATCATTTTGACAGCTGTCCAAGGTAGGTCATGCATTATGCAACTTTCTTTACTTCAATCATGGGTTGAAGGAAGGAAATTAGCTTGTGTCCCCCATCAACACAGTCAGTGTTGATGGGTGGAGAGTCCCTCCCACAATGCTATTGTGTTCTGCCTTCAGGGAGCACGGGGAGCCTTCCTGGCCAGCAGAATACAATGATCAGCGCTGGCAGCTATAGCTGCCAAAAGTGGTCGGGCAAAAGAAACCCGGCAGGCTGGTTGTGCTGTAGTCAATTGATGAATCAACTGCAGTACAATCAGCCTGCCCATAGATGGATTAAATATGCAGATACTTGTATTTTTAAATTAGATCAAGTGATTGGGCAAATGTAATTAAGTCATTTTCATCTTATTACTTTCAGATTAGAAAGCTGTATCGTGATATCAGCTGGCAATTTATTTTCATCTGTTTGGATACATGTCTAGGAGCATTGTTAGGAGTGAAATTTACATTTTACTTTTTATAGATTGGATTGGTTCTAAAAAATCTTTTAGAAGAAAAGTAATTTGAACATGCTGGTAACTTAAAGTATATCCGAAACAGGGCTAGGCAAATAAAACAAAAACATAGGCTAATTGCAGTAAAGATCATCAGATGTGCAAACTTTAACTGTAAATGCCAAGGTTTGATTTTGTCTCACTAGTTTGTTAGTTTGAAAGAGAGCCTTGTGACTCCCCTAAGTAGCCCATACATGTCCATCCCTTTAGGTAAAATGCTGTATTTACCAACAATTAGGGGGAAAAAAGGTATAGTTTAACAAAAATTGCCATTAGTGTGTAAGCAGATTGAAATAGCTAGATAGGTGCTGTCCCGGCTACGAGGGTAGGAGTTAATGCCTTTCCCGGGTCTTTTGGTGGGTTCTTCTCTGGGTCTGGTCCACTGGTTCTGTTTAAAATAAAAGGGACAGTTGCCCAGGGAAGATGAAGGAAGGGGGCAGAGGTCTGAATTCTGTCAAGAGAATCCCCCGGAGTTGATTTTTCCCTGTGGAGAGCCCAAGTGAAAGAGAAAAAGCTAACTAAGATTTGTAAGGGAAAGAGAAGGAGAATTCTACCCGCAAGGAGCAGAAGAAAGCCATCTAATACTATCGGGATGTAAAGTCATTTGAACTTGGAGTATACCTCTGAAGGACTTACATCGGAATGAGAGTGCCTCTGAAGGACTGTAATTGCTTGGACTTCACCTTTGCAGGTATGGCGGGGCAGCACAAGCCTGTAGTTAAGAGTAGGGATGTAGGAATAACCTTGCATTTGTATGTTGGGCTGTGAAATGTTCAACTTTACACCTTTTCTAAATAATGTATTGAAACGTTTTCCTTGCCTGGTCTGAAGTTACTAAAAAGGTGTATTGCAAGTAACCTGCACTCACACAGTTTATGGGTTGGGTCTTAACGCTGTAGGGTATGAAGGTATTTATGTGGAGTGGAGTAATATGAAGACATAAGTAGTTGCCAAGCGTAACAGAAGTTTAACTAGAAGCCTGACAATAGTGTGTACCTGTTATAGGTGGAACGGCCTCGAGCAGCGAGGGAGATGTTGTCTGCACTCATTCCGCCAGCAGTCTGTCTCCCGGAGCAAACGGGAACAGATTCGCACTGCAGAGGTTCCCATCCTGTACATAGGTATGGAGGTTTAAGAGTTAAACTAAGTGCATGTGTGGAGCCTTCACAGAGTGCATGGCAGGGCCCCATTCTGCTACTGGGGAATAGTAGTAGAAAACACTGGACAGGTGGATGTGAACATCATGGATGTGGGTCAGCGTGTCCCTCCTAAATGTAAATTACAGAGAAGGTGTATACTGTCACGGGAACCAAGAGTTAACTGGAGAACAGTTACAGTGCCAGTGTGTATGGTGTACATTATTCTCTAAGAGTAGACCTCAAGGTAGAGTTTACCCCCATGGAAGCCTCAGCCTTGTCCCAGGGCATTAAGCAAGATGACACAAAGCAAAAGTACCCCATGTGTAGTAAAGTGACCCTGTACAAAGTGCCTAGCATAGCCCAGAGCAAAACTACCCTGGGGTAGGCCTCTCATGTGACCCTTGCTTGGTGCCCAATGAGGAGGGATACATGAAAGATGTGACCAATAACCACCACCCTACCCATATAAGTGCATATTAATACTGCCCTTCTTATCCTGCTGACCAAATAACAGGTCCATGATGGTCCTGTTTGCAACCTGAAACAAATAATTTGTTCTCTTTCATATACAGTACATAGTGAATGTTAAAGAACAGTTGATGCTTTTTAGCCTAAATGTCTATTAAGATTAACAAAATAATTAAATGCATTTATAATGCATTCCTCAAAATGAGCAGTGTCATTAAGAATTCACTCATTACGTTATTAAGGACTATTTTGTGCCTTGTAAGGATACCCCTTATTTCGGGGTTAAAACATTTAGTTCGCATAACTAAATTCTAAACTGATTTTTAGACACATTTTATCCTTAAATCCACCTCGTATGCACAGTGAGAAATTCCAAGCCAACAAGCATTTCTCAAAATAGATATTAAGCTAAAGTAGGCACAAATCCAGCTTCACTGCTGTCCAGTTTGAAATACCACAAAACACATCTCACAGAGCTCAGAAAATGCTTGGGAGATGGTCAGACCCACAAGTAAAGCATTTAGTTTTACCTCCCAAAGACAGGGGTATGAAGGGAAAACATTCTGAAAATGCAATATGTCCAAAGTTTGCTTTACAAGGGCTTGTATTATACTTTGCTAGGCTTAAGGATCTACAAAAGAAATGCATTTTGATTCCATGGACTGCTTTATAGGAGCAGGGACAAAAAGTTAGGATGCTTTGAACTGGCTTAAGGAATTTATAATATTCACACATGGTCCAGTTTTTCAGGAGTAATGAAAAAAGATTTAAGCTTTGAGGAGCGATGGTTACCGTAACAAATATTTGTGAGCAATAAATATCTGCAGCATCTCTCAATAAAATCTTCCAGAATTTTCTGTTTTGCAAAAATCATGTGTTTTCAACAAACCATTAGGCCAGCTAGAATTATAAAGGCAAGAACATGTTTTGTGCTTAGTAAAATTGATTGATTTTCACGCCTCTGGCTTCTGTTATAAATGGCGGTTCCTATTTTATTTCAAAGATGGAATGTTCTTTCATTGGTGGCTCTGTTCACAACCTAAAACATAACGGGCCATGGTGAAAGGCCTTCTAAGGGATGTTCTGTGTATGGAATTCTTGTAGACCAAACTTTCTACCTCTTGGGATATCCATTTCAACAGCTGGGTACATGGAGCTGTAGATTCATTTTATGTTGGCAGCAGTGATGCTGATTTAGGCTTCCTTTTAGAAGAATGCTATCGCACTTATAATAGTATAGAAGATCTTTTTATTTAAAGAAAGGTGCTTAGAGATGCTTGATGCCTCCTCTTCATTCTAACAATTGTGTAAGCCTTGGGAATGTTTTACCATCTCTCTAAGCTAGGAGAGCTTTACTCTAACCCATGTTACTCTTCACACCTAACACCTGTGACCCCAACAGTTATTTATGTTTTTTATTCAAAAGTACAGTGCTCGGAGGAAGCTTGTATTATTACATAGCAAACAATTGTAAATACGACTGTTTTTTCTTTTTTTTAAATAGTTTCTATTAAAAATGATCAACTAGGGTACTTGGGATTACAGAATTAACACTCATGAAGTAAGTTGCTATATCAATAACTATTTTCATATTTAATTTTATCATTTTATTTAAATATTTTGTTTCAACCACCAGACCAAGTATTGGTGATTAGAAAAGGACAATTGCACACTGAATGGGTAGGTTGGAAAATAAAATTAGATGATGACTACATCTACTTGTATTTATGTACCAGCATTTGTATTGCCTTAAATGCAATCTGTAAGCTTTGTGTGAGATATGCATAAATACATGGATTCATACAACCCCAATTCCAAAAAAGTTGGGATGCTGTGTTAAACTGTACATAAACATTGAATGCAATGATTTGCAAATCTCATTAACACATATTTTATTCACAATAGAAAATAGAAACATATCAAACATTTTAACTGAGAAAATGTACCATTTTAAGAAAAAAATGGGTAATTTTGAAATTGATGGCAGCAACACGTCTCCAAAAAACTAGGAAGTGCCAACAAAAAGTTGGCAAAATAAGTTATGTTAACAAGGAAGAGCTGGAAGAACTTTTTGCAACTAATTAGGTTAATAGGCAACAGATCATTAACATGATTGGGTATAAATAAATACATTGGCTGGGCAGATTATAGAAGACTGGGCCTCCAGAACCCAACATTAACTAGTTATTATAAGTCACTACAGATTTTCCATCCCCACCTTCTTTGCAAATCAGTCTTTTACACATGGTTTGACAAAAGTGCAGCTGAAAGCTTTTGGGAACCAATGAAATATATGCATCAGGGTTTTTACAAATCAAGTTATCCCAACATATTCAGACATCCATATCTGCGTGAATGCACATTTTCCTCTCTGCCCTCACGTAGTCCTTCCTACTCAGTTATATATATATTTTAGTTCTGCATTTTGGTTGGAAACCACTCTCTGTCATCACAGATCATGTGGAGTTTCTATTGACCACAAATGACGAAGGCACTGGCACTGACCGTAAGTGTCTTTTCTATGAACAGCACAGGAAGCAAGCTTTGCTCTATAAATGCTACAACTCCTGATATATTTCCATTGGATACTATAAATTGTATGCCTTATTTTAACCAGTATATAGTTCTTATTATTTTCTAGAACATTCCAGAGTATGCTGTGTATTCCTTTTTTGTTGATAGGGCACTATTTTACATTGTACACTTGAATTACCTGTGCAGTTAACCTGGAATTCAGTTATCCTTTTATCTTCCCTCTTTGACGGGACAATAGAAAACAAATTAGCACAGTAATAGAAAGTCTGTAATGATAGTAAACACAGAGACTGACGGCTTTCTGTTCTGTCTGGTACATTGATGACTAATTTTCGCTCTCCAAAATACACAGGGAATGTTTATCCCGACTCTCATTTGTAACAGTGAAAATGAATGAGCCACTGGCTGACCCACCCGTCTGCATGTAGACCAGAAATGCCGAATATAAAAACCTCTAGTTTTTCAAACGCAGGCAATAGAAATGTCTGCTTCATTTTGGGGATACTGAACCCAAATTTTTATTTCTGAATAATAAAAGGACACAGTAGATGTTTAATAACAGTTGTTTGGCTGGCATAGACACCAGGACACTGAAGGACTTGTTTGCATGAATACCTAAAGCTTCTATAGACATTAGAGCAATGGTTTTCAAGTAGAGGGGGCTGCAGCTGTGGACCAATAAGGGCCTCACATACGATCACTTATATGTAATGTTATATTGGACTGTCATAAACAAAGGACTTAAGCTAGCCATACATTATACAACATTCTTATTCAATTTCCTTTAGTACCTTAAACTCCAAAGACATGCTGGTAGGTTAATTGGCTCCTGTCTAAATTGGCCCCAGTACGTGTATGTATGAATGTGAATTAGGAAATTAGGTATTCATGCAACTTTAGGGACTGATGTGAACATACAATATATATGTAAAGAGCTGTGTAAATTGATGGCGCTATAAAAGTACCTGTAATAAGTAAATAAATAAATGTAGTGCAAGGGCCTGCCTGACTGCATACAAATTGAAAGTGTTTAGGACCTCATATTGGCCTCAAGGTTTTGGTAAATCTCAGGAAAATTGTACAAGAAAATTGTATAATGTTTTTGAAGGAAGAAAATTGTATAATGTATGGCCAGCCTCACTAGAGGAAATGGTCAGAGTCTCAGGATGTGCTATGGATGTGGTTTGAGACTGAAGTCATGCTCTAAGGCAGTGGTTCTCAACCTCAGTCCTCAAGTACCCCCAACAGGCCACAAGGTTTACAGGTTTTCCTTTATCTTGCACAGGTGCTTTACATCAGAGTCAATGGCTTGGTATTTTATCTAAGAGAAATTCCCAAAACATGGCCTGTTGGGGGTACTTGAGGTTGAGAACCACTGCTCTAAGAGACAGTCAGAGACTGTTATGCCGGCCATAGATCATGCGATTTTCTTTCCTGCAACCACAGTTAGTGTTGATGGATGAATCCTTCCCGTGGAGCTATTGTGTTCTCCCGGCAGGGGGCGTGGGGAGCTGTACCTGCCATGAGAACACAGTAATTATTGCTAGCAGCTATAGCCAATAGCAATAATTACATCCTGAAAATCCGACATGCTTGTTATACCCAAGTCAATTGATGGATTGGCTTGGGTACAATAAACCTGCCCATACATGGTTCAAATCTTGGTCTCTGCTGAACTGGCCGAGATTCGAACTGTCTGTGGCCAGCTTTACACGAGACTGCTAGAGAGTAAACAGCTAATACAGTTTCTTTACAAATAACTGCTCCTGCTACCAACTTGGAGTCCAAAAGTCTCACTGCAAACACCAAAGAGCTAAAAATTGGGCACCAGAGCATTAGAGAGTGGTTAACCATGGGTGGTCACCCTCAAGCATTTATATTGGCTGCTGGCTGCCTAAACATGAATACTCACATAAAAAAACTAAAATTTGATTCATGTAAAAAAAACAATAATATTACATTGCATTATCTATCTATCTATCTATCTATCTATCTATCTATCTATCTATCTATCTATCTATCTATCTATCTATCTATCTATCTATCTATCTATCTATCTATCTATCTCACAGAGGTACCTACAATGTTAGTTTTTTATAGACTAATTTCATAGATTTCAAAGCATTCACATTCAGAAGCTATCACCTACTGGGAAATTCCAGCTGTTATCCTAACAAAAAGATTGTTTTATCTTAACTGTACTTCTGGTTCAGGAAGAGGAAAGCACACATGCTTTCAAAGGACATGTAGTTTATGTACTTAATTCCCAAACCCCCCATTGCTGCAAACATGTTAAATTGTGAAATGGAACCAAACCAACATTGGTTTCCTTGAGACAAGCTATTTACCAAGGACGGCACAGCACTTGGCATCCATAGACATAACCAAATTCTAGGTGCAGTTTACATGAATGCATCCTATGTGAAATCCTAATTGTAAATAGGTTTCATTATTTACTGCATTGTGTGTTTCTACAAGATAATGTTGTATATTTTATTTTATCGATGTTATTATGTCTAAACTTAACATTTATTCCAAACCATGTTGAAGGAATGACACATTTCAGCACTTTCAATGCAGCAAAAACTTCTGCAAAAAAAGTTTTAAAGTCTAAAAAAAAAGTCATCCCTTCCAAACTGAAGCCAGAATTATTTGTCTGAGATATTTGGGCAATATGTGAGGAGACTTTTTAGAGAGAGACCTAGTTACTGTCGAGACAGAAAGCTCAAAGGTTACTGGAATATAGGATCATTATATGTGTATATTTGCTTCACATAGTGGTGTGAATGTAACAAACAGAACAGAACTCTATTCCACCAACTAGCAAAGTCTAGATATTGGAATTGTCAATAAACATTGAAAGTAAATGACTTTTAAATATATTGCATACCTTTTATATACTTGTGTGTGTAGTTATTTCTGTTTATCTATGAATTAAATGTAGGAAGCTATATCTTTTACTATGCCGTATAGTTCAGATTCATTGCTTCAGGGCTTAAAGCAGTATTAAACCCAATAGCAAACATTCCTGCAGATGTAGAAGTTACAGGGTTGAGACAAACTACCAACTACTGATAGGGATGCTTACAATGATTAGCTTTTATTTATATATGTACAACCTTAATCCCAAAAGGAAAGAAAACTGTACGGATTATAAAGTGTGAGCTGGAGTTCAGCTTAAATCTGCTAGTGTATCTAAATTTGTTAGTGCATCTAATACTCCCCTACCCCAAGATTAACAATGCTGATGTCCAAAGGTGTCCCTGTGTGCCTTTTTCCAGAGTGGAGGCATTCTAATACAGGAGATGTGTTACTGGCCAGGTCACCAGGAGAAAGCAGAGGGGGAAAAAAGCCTAAAAAAAGAAAACTGATGCAGGCACCACATCTAATGATTGGTAAGCAATATATGAAATTTTTTATTTTGGGTTTGATACCACTTTAATTCTACTTACATACAGTGCACACATTTAACATGGCTAGTTTGGTGTCCTACTTACTGTCATCAGTATTAACATCCCTAAAATGGGTGACTAGAGAGAAGAAACACGTATCTAAACCGTTGCTGCCACATTTAAACTATGTTGGAGTTTTAGTAAAACATGATCATCATCTCTGTCTGCACCTGATCTGTGTCTTTTGCATTTCCTTTTTTTTTTTCCCTTTAGCAAAGCATACAGAACATTGAACTGTAACATCCAATACAAAAAGACATATCACAATGGAGTCCATAAGGGGTTTAATACACTGCCGCGACTTGGGATCTGATAAGTCACGTGACATGTGAAATCCCATTGAGAGCTGTCTTAATTGGCGCTACTGAAGTCACTCCGACTTTAGAAAAGGTTCCTGTACTACTTCAAGGCGACTTCTATCCGACTTGTGCCCATAGACTTTAATAGAAAATGGCCTCCAAGTCGGAGCCTCATCTTAATTTATGTGATTTGGATCCGACATTACAGGGAGATTACCCAGGCATTCCCTGAAGTTGCTTCAAAGCGGCTTCAAGTGGCTTCAAAGTTGCTTCAAGTCGCTTCAAAGTCACATCAAGTCACCTGGCAAAGTCACACTGTAGGTCTCACAACATTCAGGTCGTGGCAATGTCAACCAAGCCTAAGGGGTAGATAAATTTCCTGACCCTGTATACTCCAACCGTAGGCAAAAGGCCAGTGAGGCGTTTTCTAAGCTAAAAGGGCTTATTAAAATAATATATATATATATATATATATATAGGAGGTCCAGAATGATTAAAACTAATGAAAAACTAAAAAGAAGAGCAGAAAGGCCTGGAAAGAGAATGTAAGTTCAGTAACTCAGTAGGGAAAGAGGAAAAGGAAGGAAAGGAAAGAGGGGAGAAAAAAAGAGGGGGGGGGGTTAGAGGTGTCTTCTGCATTTTAAAGAATACTTATGGGTTTGTTGGCGGTCTCATTATAATTGCAGATAAAAGGTTGTATAAAAACACAATTTCATTTAGATGTGTCTTAAAAAAAAAAAACTGAGGTTGAGGTTGAAGGTTAATAAATGTGAGCCACTCAGGCCCTACTATATACTACACAATGCTGCCAAATACTTGGAACTTGCTGGCAGTAAGGGGCAGCAGGATGATGATCAATGTGGATACTTACTCAATAGCCAATTGGAAGACTTGCATATATGTATTTCAACTGTTTGGCCGGAGTTCTGAATTAGTCCGAGGATGATAACGAGCTCTACCAACTAGGACAAGTACCTGTTTCTGCACATATATTTTCAGACATGCAGAGAAACCTCTTACTGACTGATTACAGTTAATTTACTTTTCTGTGATGAAATGTCAGCAAACATTTCACCCTACAGGTTGCATAAATTTTTTGTCAACCACGCTGGTGAAACAGTGAGTTTTTGGGTCTGGCAGTTTAAAGGACAGGAAGATCTGACTGTCCATCTGTGAACACCCCACTGTTCTTCTAGGGGGATGTAAGTAATACAGACAAGAAACTATAAGCTCTTCCTTTTTCAGGAAAAGGTGGTTGTAATAGGAATGTATTGCACAAAGCCAGCAAATGCCCAGGTGAAGCAATACCTAATCCTCTTTATTTTGTCATCCGGACACACGTGCTGTGCTGGTGTGGTGGTGGGTTTCATAATTAGGTAGAAGCTCTTCTTTAAAGTAGATGTTAACCCAATCACTTAAACTCTTATTTACATTGGTGTGTGTCTATAATGTATGGTCTTGCTGGCAGAAGCTGGTAGAAATATCCTGATCCATTTAACATTTTTGCTATGTTTACACGTGCACAGTGTACAAGCATACATGAATCCTATTGGCTTCCGCAGCTGCTCAGGGCCATATCAATATCAACAATGTGTAGCCAGCAGTGCCTGTGCCACTGATCATGCACTGTTGCTGTTTACATGTTGGACCTGAATGAGTCATGACTGATGTATTGCTGAGTTTTGGTTGCCAAGACCAAACCATACTTCCCGCCTTACCCACCTTATATAAATAAGACACGATAAGACACGACCACCTTAGAATGGATTTTAAACATCCATAGCAGCCTTTTTATTAACAAAACACAATTCAACAAATACATCTTTTATTATATTCCATGAACGCTAAACCTTACCCACTAATGTATAATACTGACTCTCTTAAATCCAGGTATTTGGAGGCAACCATGGTCTACCGAATCGGCTGTATCAACTAAGTTCCTTACCACAGCCCCCAGCTGCAATTACACTGACTCGGGACAATTAGTTACCACATTAACTCCCAATACAGTCCCAATACCAATATCGTCATACTGACATCACATCTACGGGAAGGTACCCATCATTCTCCACAGACAATTTTGACCATGCCCACCTTCAAAAGCCTGAAACCCCTGCCCTCTGCTATGACATTGCTATACCCACACACCCATAGCTTGCCCAATGAAACCACCACCGCCCGCCAAAACCGCTACAGAAAAGAGAACAAAAACGGGACATCATTCAACAGGAACAATTAGGGGAGGGAGGGAAAAGTTTCTCCTCGGCTGTGCAAACTCTGACTGACCCTCGGTCAACACCCCTTTCTTACCAGACCCCTAATTTCCCCGCCCTGCCACACCCAACCACACCCTGCTACTGTCCAATCTTAACCTGCCTAGCTACAGCCTAGACTGCAAACCCAGTCATGTAGGCCTTCCTCTTAATGCTGGGCATCCCGTTCTTGGCCTGCTCTTTCATGTGACAGTGACAGAACATGTGCAGAATGACCTTGGCAGCTTTTGTGAGCGCCTACCACATGAATGATTCATTCAGGCTTGATGTAAATATTAATAGTCCATAGACGCATCTGGATACACATTATTGATAATGAAATGTCGTGGTACATGTACGTTGAACACTGTACGCATGTAAACATTAGCACAAATGTTTACATGCATGCAGTGTAAAATATGGCCAAAAATACAGCTTCAGACATAGTTGTACCCCTTTTTTTTAATGTTGCTAAATACAGCAGAACATTATGGTGTCCAGTGCGGCTGTTTGACCCCATAGCCTTTTGAAGTGCTGCGTACAAAGGTGTACAAAATGAATCCGCCGTATGCATCTATACACAGTGTTTTTCTATAGATGTGACTTAAATTCCATATAGGCTTTGATTGTTATTTTAAAAATCATTTTCAATATTTTTAAATCATGAAGGTACCAGGAAGTAATTGGCGACACTGGATGATCACTGAGCACAAATGGTCCTGTCCTTCTGGAGAGAAAAGCAGATGAAGGCATTATAAAGTGGAAAACAGTGATCTCTGTGAGATGTAATTTTTTTCAAATACACATTACTTAGCATCCTGCACTTACCATGAAAAATGTTTGATGAAAATTCACTTTAACAAACTAATTGTTATTCAGTTAGGATATATATCTACTTTAAAGCCCAACTCTGAGCAATCTGAACATTCTCCATTGTGGTCGGGTTGGTCCTACACTGGGAGGATTAACAGCTTATTTATTCCTGCTCCTCTGATGATGGCAGATGAAGCTCTTCTATGCTTCGGTGGTGGACAGTCACTTGACATCCTCATGTTTAATGCAGGGCTATGGCCCCTAACTCAATTTTAAAGTATAACTAAAGGCAAGACTTGTTTTTCAGTTTAGGATAGAGTGGAGAGGGATTAGAACACTTGATTTTTTTATTGCTGTCTGTAAGGAGATTCAAGCTCTCAATTTCTCCTGTTTACCATTATCATTGAAAGTGAAAGTAAAAGAAAATCCCAGATTTTGGGTTGTCCCCAGAGGGGAAATCTTCCAATGGGGACACTAGTTCTGGTGACTTGGGGGTCCCCAAGGAATTCCCTCAATTTGTAGGGAATTACTCTCACAGGACAAGAAGTGAAGGGAAATCTCTCCAATGGGACACATGGCAAAAAAAAAAAACCCTCCCTTGCTCTATCCAAAATTAAAAAATAGATTTTGCCTATAGTTCTACTTTAATGACTTTGGAACCTTAGATTTCTGGATCATAGAGGGGAAGATGCAGTGAGAACCAGTCTAACAACATGTGGGGAACGTAGGATAGAGTAAGTAAATCTAATTTTTCAGGCCCCCTAGACCTAAATGACCAGTTATGGGTGCAGCAACACTGCTAGGGAGATTTCCAATTTACCTGGAGTTCAGCATTATTACTTACGTTAAACACATAGTTTGTGTACTTGTAATTCTCAGGACTTACACCCTGCAAAAAAAAATGTATTTGCATAATGGACTCAAACCAAAATTTAGTATACATATGTGAATGTGGCTTTTCAATTATACGTGTTGTATGTATGCTATTGGTCTAATAACAGACTTTGAGCTGGTAAACAATGTCTGCTATGTCATTTATTCCTTTTTCTGTACTTGCTGAATGGTTATACCATGCTCTGTGTGAGTGAACACTTGCCATTAAAAGCATCTACATGGTCTGGTACACCAAGTAACAGCTAATCTTCATAGTGTGCTGCAATTAGGGTGCAAGCTACAAAATTACCTGTACAATACAAATTGTTTTATTATAGCTATATTTAGTTCTTATCTGTAGCTGGATACTGTATTTCTTATTTTACTTAATTGCTGGGTACAGTGTTTGCTAACTGCTGTAAGGGGGAATCTACTGTATAAATCTTTATGGACCTGTAAGCCTATGGTAAGCTTTTTACATTGATTCTTCATATATTTTACTCTTGTGTGTTAGACACATTTACAGTCATGCTGTATGAGACAACATCAGACTACAGACTACATAACATTAAGCCATATCCTTGTCTCTTAAATAGGTATATGACTGACCAAATACACGTCAAATTCTTTGATGTTCCTAAAAAACAAAATGTGGTTGGGAGTAGAGTTGTTTTGTAGTTTGTCCAGAATTGATGCCATTGTCTTTTCCAGACCGTAAACTTCCAGAAATTTGCTGCACTGTATGTATGTACCAGCCATTTAGCATTCTATGTGAGAGCACTATGCAATTGTTTCATAAAGACCAATGATGGGCAAACACATTGCAAACTTGTGTGGTCAGAAGATCAAGTCTGGCATATGTAGGTTTGTGCAGTGACATTTTTTTAAAAATTTTGCCTTGAAATTATTACTTAGGAGAACCCAGTGAAGCCTTTGCTTTGACCATACTTGGTTCTCTTATTTGCCTACCTGCTGTTTTTACTGACCTTTTTTCACTCCCCCATGTCTCTATTTGCCCATCTAAGTGACACGCCCAGAATTATGGGGTTTGGGAAACATATGACTCTTTCTACCCCCCCCCCCCCCCATAAAGCAGTGCTGAGTGCGTGAGTGGTCAATCACCAGGCCTGAACACTGTCATGTGGGGTATGGACAGAGTGTTGGGTCTTTGTTAGCTCCTACCAGACCAACTTGGAGCTTGAACTGGCCATACTGTGAATCAGACAAAACTTGAGCCATGGGTGGCCCTGCCAACAGGGTGTAAAAAAATTGGCCAAATGTTGACTGCAGCCAAAAAGCAAATCTTCTGCCAAGTCAACAAGGGCAGCATCGTCCGATTGGACAGCAGCTTCCTTGAAGAGATCTATGGAGGCCCCCTTCGACCTCCGTCCTTTCTGAATGGTGGCTGCCTATGGTGCCACCCATTCAGACTCACCTGCCAACATGAGCATGTAAGCAAGTGCCTACTATATGTGTCGGTTTTATTATGTTTGCATATGTTATTTATGCTGGTGCATTGTTACTTTAAATATTTCTGGCTGATGCTGTAGGGGTTTAGTCATGTATGACTTACTTCCTCTGAGGATGTGTCGTGTGTTTTTGGGGTATATATGTGTAGGGGACCAACCTTAGGGGAGGTTCCGGTGTGGGGAATAGACCTGAGACCAGTGGTGACCAGTGCTGTGATGTAGCTTATCTTCTTGTCACCACCATCCTAAAGGGCCCATTCTCAAGGAAACCACATATCATGGAAAAGGTACTTATGCATCAATCTGGTACTGCTAGGGAAAGTGTCTGTATTCAGCAGCCAATCTACTTCAAGAGATATCGCATAGCCAAAAGTATGTTTGTCAGTTGCACATGTATGGTAGAAATATTTTAAAGATTGAAGCGTATGTTCCTGTAAACATTTGAAGTCTGCAAGTTAAAAGCACTTTTAATACTGAAGTTGTCTTACTGGGAAGAAGTGCTTTAAGTAGGGGAACAAGTGAAATTATAGTGTATCACATGAATCTGGATATTGGGAGTTGGAGGCATTTAACCCTCTGGGTTAGCGCACACAGATGTGTGCAAGTGAACACACACAATATTCTGGGTTTGGGGCAGTAAAATGTAGCAGCCAGCCAGTTAGGAGGCAGGTGACTTGGTGGGTTTTGACAGCTCTGATGGTAGTGGGGGACCGGTGTGCTTTTTGACCCTCACTTTGCAGCTTTGTGTCCATACTGGAGCCTGCTGCGCCACACGGTTGGCCGAGACCTGGCCTGGGGGGTGATGGGAGTGAGCCTAGTATTTGTGCACAAGTTTTGGCATCCAGGGGAGACACGGTGGGCTGGTGCAGAGCAGCACATGTTCTGCATTCCTGCTTGAAAATGATGTGGAATACTGTAAGTGTGAGGTCAAGGAGAAGATTTCTCTGGATTTTTTGCATGAAGAGCTACTGTTCATAAAATATAATGGCGTAGAGTGCAACTTAACATGGCTTGTGGATACATAACCTGCCTCTAGGGGGCTACCCCCCTAGACTATTCATCATGACCCACTCCAGTAGGTACTCTTGATCATCTCTCTGCCTATTTATTACACCACCTGACAAAGGGTATCGAAACCCAAGAGCATAAAAGTAATATATTTCAGCTTACCAGTCTTTCCATGTAGTGTCTGCATTCAATTTTCTTTTCAAGCTAATGGTATTTTCGGCAAGTGCAGAAAAACATTTGATGATCTTGCTGGAAATCTTGAGTCCTTGTGGCTTCCTGTGCACTGAACTAAAATGTCAATCAATGTTATCAGCTTTCCCAGCTATCTTTTGTGAACTACAAAACCGCCTTACCTACAAAGCACCCCACCTCTACACCTCATCTGGTTGGGTGCGGTAAAGAGCCAGGGAGATGATGTGACAATCTCCAACTTATCAAATCAGAGAATATCTCATATTCATTAAAAAAGATACAAGGTGTTCTTTCAATGACAGGCTTGCTGACTGAGCCACCCCCTGGGGTAGATTTACTAAACCTGCTGCACTCAGAATATAGTGCAGCTGTGCATGGTAGCCAATACTCTTCTAAGTTTGGCTTGTTTATTTACCTTTTTACTATAAAACCTGGAAGCTGATTGGTTTATATGAAGAGCTGCACCAGATATTGCACAGTTTTAGTAAATAGCCCTTCCTGTGTTCACTGTGCAGAAAGGCAGTTGCTTTACACAGGACCTAAAAGGCTACAGTGATCACTGTAGTAGCTTTAACGAAACCTTTCACAAGATTTCTTTGAATAAACTTACTTAGTATAATAAAAAAAATCCAGACAGCTTAGCAGCAGAATAGTGTATTGTAACTACTGAAGTTTATCACTTTGGAGTGTCTGCTTGCTGTGGCCATTATGAGGGCTCAGATTCTCCCTCTTGTATTTTTTATTATATGATGGAGAATGCAATAGGAGTTGCCGAAAGGTGCAGGGGTCGGTGGAAACATTAAAAATTCCCAAATACACACAGAGATTATTGGGAACTATGTCAGGAAGATCTCATTGCTGGAGTATCTAAAACACATCTGCAGAGGAAGTAAGTCATACATGACCAAACCCCTACAGCATCAGTCAGAAATATTTAAAGTAACAATGCACCAGCACCTTCATGGTTAACAGAGGACAGAATTTAAATTAGACTTGGGAAACTTAACATTAATTAATCACCGGGACCAGATGGCTTGCATCCGAGGATACTTAGGGAACTCAGTCAAGTAATTGCCAGACCATTGTTCCTAATTTTTACTGACAGTCTACTGACTGGAATGGTACCAGCTGATTGGAGAAAAGCCAATATAGCACCAATATTTAAAAAGGGCCCACAATTCATCCCTGGGAATTACAGACCAGTTAGCCTAACATCAATAGTATGCAAGCTCTTGATAAGGGACTATATACAAGATTTTAGTAGCGAGAACTGTATCATTAGCAGTAATCAGCATGGATTCATGAAGAATCGTTCTTGCCAAACCAATCTATTAACCTTCTATGAGGAGGTGAGGTGCCATCTAGATAAAGGAAGGCCCGTAGACGTAGTGTATCTGGAGTTTGCAAAAGCATTTGACACAGTTCCCCATAAACGTTTAATGAAAATAGTAAGGTCCGTTGGCATGGACCATAGGGTAAGTACATGGATTGAAAACTGGCTACAAGGGCAAGTTCAGAGGGTGGTGATAAATGGGGAGTACTCGGAATGGTCAGAGGTGGGTAGTGGGGGTCCTAGTAGATGATAGACACAGCAATGGCATGCAATGCCAAGCTGCTGCTACCAAAGCAAACAGAATATTGGCATACATTAAAAAGGGGATCAACTCCAGAGATAAAACGATAATTCTTCCGCTCTACAAGACTCTGGTCCGGCCGCACCTAGAGTATGCTGTCCAGTTCTTGGCACCAGTCCTCAGGAAGGATGTACTGGAAATGGAGCGAGTACAAAGAAGGGCAACTAAGCTAATAAAGGTTATTAGTTATGAGGAAAGGTTGGGAGCACTGAACTTATTCTCTCTGGAGAAGAGACGCTTGAGAGGGGATATGATTTCAATATACAAATACCGTACTGGTGACCCCGCAATAGGGATAACACTTTTTTGTGGAAGGGAGTTTAACAAGACTCATGGCCACTCACTCACTCAAATTACAAGAAAAGAGGTTTAACCTAAAACTACGTAGAGGGTTCTTTACTGTAAGTAAATGTATGTACAGTGGTGTGAAAAAGTGTTTGCCCCCTTCCTCATTTCCTGTTCCTTTGCATGTTTGTCACACTTAAGTGTTTCGGAACATCAAACCAATTTAAACAATAGTCAAGGGCAACACAAGTAAACACAAAATGCAATTTGTAAATGAAGGTGTTTATTATTAAAGGTGAAAAAAAATCCAAACCATCATGGCCCTGTGTGAAAAAGTGATTGCCCCCCTTGTTAAAACATACTATAACTGTGGTTGTCCACACCTGAGTTCAATTTCTCTAGCCACACCCAGGCCTGATTATTGCCACACCTGTTCACAATCAAGGCATCACTTAAATAGGAGCTGCTTGACACAGTAAGGTCCACCAGAAGATCCTTAAAAGCTACACATCATGCCGAGACCCAAAGAAATTCAGGAACAATTGAGAAAGAAAGTAATTGAGATCTATCAGTCTGGAAAGGGTTATTAAGCCATTTCCAAAGCTTTGGGAATCCAGCGAACCACAGTGAGAGCCATTATCCACAAATGGCGAAGACATGGAACAGTGGTGAACCTTCCCAGGAGTGGCCGGCCGCCCAAAATTACCCCAAGAGCGCAGCGACGACTCATCCAAGAGGTCACAAAAGACCCCACAACAACGTCCAAGGAACTGCAGGCCTCACTTGCCTCAGTTAAGGTCAGCGTTCATGCCTCCACCATCAGGAAAAGACTGGGCAAAAATGGCCTGCATGGCAGAGTTCCAAGGAGAAAAACCACTGCTGAGCAAAAAGAACATCAAAGCTCGTCTCAATTTCTCCACAACACATCTTGATGATCCCCAAGACTTTTGGGACAACATTCTGTGGACCGATGAGACAAAAGTGGAACTCTTTGGAAGGTGTGTGTCCAGAAAAAGAACATTATACCAACAGTAAAATATGGTGGTGGTAGTGTGATGGTCTGGGGCTGTTTTGCTGCTTCAGGACCTGGAAGACTTGCCGTGATAAAAGGAACTATGAATTCTGCTGTCTACCAAGAGATCCTGAAGGAGAATGTCCGACCATCTGTTCGTGTACTCAAGCTGAAACGAACTTGGGTTCTGCAGCAGGACAATGATCCTAAACACACCAGCAAGTCCACCACCGAATGGCTGAAGAAAAACAAAATGAAGACTTTGGAGTGGCCTAGCCAAAGTCCAGACCTGAATCCTATTGAGATGTTGTGGTATGACCTTAAAAAGGCCGTTCATGCTCGAAAACCCTCTAATGTAACTGAATTAGGACAATTCTGCAAAGATGAGTGGGCCAAAATTCCTCCAGGACGCTGTAAAAGCCTCATTGCACGTTATCGCAAACGCTTGGTTGCAGTTGTTGCTGCTAAGGGTGGCCCAACCAGTTATTAGGTTTAGGGGGCAATCACTTTTTCACACAGGGCCATGATGGTTTGGATTTTTTTTCACCTTTAATAATAAACACCTTCATTTACAAATTGCATTTTGTGTTTACTTGTGTTGTCCTTGACTATTGTTTAAATTGGTTTGATGTTCCGAAACACTTAAGTGTGACAAACATGCAAAGGAACAGGAAATGAGGAAGGGGGCAAACACTTTTTCACACCACTGTATGTCCAATTTTTATTAATGCGTCAACCTTCGATTTGTGTTTTTCAAATATAAGTCCAATACACTCTCCCGAAATCAAATGTTAGGGATGAACTGCTGGTGTGTGCTAGGGGCTCTAGTTTGCTGCCTGAGCTCTAGATCTATTTTACTTTTTTTTAACTAGATGCAGAATCAGAGAATATTTTCCTGGAAAAACACATTGCAGACATTCTATTTGGGGTACTAGTCTGCAGAGAAGAATTTTAAGAGCAGAAAGCAGCTTCAGACATTTTTCCAGTGCGTTGCTCAGAGCATGCTGGTCTGGACACCTTCTAATTTGCTTCGTTTTTTTTTTTTTTTCAAAGCAGACAAGGAGAGGTCACGTCTTATGAAACCAGTCTGCTTTTCCCTCCTAGTTTCAGTAATGCCAGCAGGAGTTACAGGGAAAGCCATTATGACTCAGCCAGTACTAGGCTATGAGCGATTGTTTATATTGGAGCCAGGAATAACAGAGACTTCGCTGTGGAGTGCATATTGAACAACTATCTGCAATGTGTTTATCAGGGAAACTCCCAGAAATCATTCCACCTTATTTTCCTGAAGATATTCCTCCTCAGGGAAATGCAGAGTTATCGGCTGTTACGAAACCCCCTGAATTCCCATTACTAAGCAGACAACAGAGTGACTTTCATTTCTATAAAAAGAAACATCACTTTACTATTTTTAAACAGTTTTCTGAAGTGCGGAAATGCCATACATGGTAAAACGGTTGCACACAATGTTTTTACAGAAACACGGATATCACAGCTCCTAGTCAGCAAGCAGAAAGGGGCCCTGGGCAAGTAACAGCTTCTCCAATCTCCAAACCTTTGATTGATATTGATAAGGATGGTAATAGGTATGGAGAATCAGCTCCAACTTCACTTTCTGTACTGGCCTAGTGCACCCCATCAGACACCAACTACAACCTTTCTTATGAAATTATAGGTACATGCACAGAAATGCAGTGGCGGCTGGTGAAGTTTTAGGAATGGGGGGCGCCAGACCCTGCCCTGCCTTTTTGACCCCTCCCACTTGGTGAAAATGGGCGTGGTTTCAGTTAAATCGTGGGCGTGGCTCTAAGGTGGTGTAGTTAGCGTCTGAGATGATGGAGGGAGAGAGGAATGAAGGGACAGCAGCCCCAGATCCTACACCACAATAGAAATGTGTATTCTAGAAAGCTTAACAATCAGCAGATAAAGATACTCCAAACACCTGGTGTTGGCACTTCAATCATCCCGGCACCATGGTTGTTATGGTGTCAGGATGATTGAATCGCATTATTTCTATTACATTGTAAATGTAATATCAAATGAAATGATTCAACTCACCATAATGCAGAATCAGTCGGAGCCCTGAGCGTGTCACCTGCCACGTCGCCTGCCATCAGATGCCATCAGGCATCCCCAGCGGAGTCTTTCCTTAGGCTGGATTCACACCTATGCATTTTTAGTGCTTTTTGCATACTACATCCACTACAGAACGTGTTCCATAGGAAACCATGTTAAATGGACTGTAGTGCAAATCTGCAAAATGCAAAAAGCATTAATAATGCATAGCTGTGAATCCAGCCTTACATCAGGTGCCCCCAGTGGAGAACCTCCTTACATGCAGCCTGCGTCCCACCAAATGCAGCCAGCCTGTGTGTAGAACATCTTATGTAGGACATGCCACGAATTACATGTTGTACATAGCATGTCCTACACATAGCATGTTCTTCTACACATAACATGACATAAACATAACATGTCCTCCACATAACATGTCCTCCACATAACATAATAAAAAAATAACATGACATAAACATAACACGTCCTCCACATAACATGACATGTCCTCCACATAACATACACATGACATACACATGACATGACACACATGACATGACATACACATAACATGACATGGCATACACATAACATTACATGGCATACACATAACATGACATACATATAACATGACATGGCATACACATAACATGACATGACATACACATAACATGACATACATATGACGTGGCATACACATAACATGACATTACATACACATAACATGACATGGCATACACATAACATGACATACATAAAACATGGCATACACATAACATGACATGGCATACACATAACATGACATGACATACACATGACATGGCATACACATAACATGACATACACATAACATGACATGACATGGCATACAAATAACATGCATTACACATAACATAACATGACATGACATGACATACACATAACAAGACATGGCATACACATGACATGACATACACATAATGAATGGCATACACATAACATGACATACATGGCATGACATGGCATACACATAACATGACATGACATACACATAACATGACATGACAAAACACATAACATGACATATGACATACATAACATGACATACATAACATGACATGACATACACATAACATACACATGAATGCACATGACATGATAACATGACACATACACATGGCATGACATACACATGACATACATAAAACATGACATGGCATACACATAACATGACATACATATAACATGACATACACATAACATGACATACATATAACATGACATGGCATACACATAACATGACATGACATACACATAACATGACATGACAAACACATAACATGACATGACATACACATGACATGGCATACACATAACATGACATGCATACACATAACATGACATAATACACATGACATGACATACACATAACATAACATAACATACATGACATGGCATACATACACATAACATGACATGGCATACAAATAACATAACATGACATGAAATACACATAATACACATAAAATGACATGGCATACACATAACAAGACATGGCATACACATAACATGACATGCACATAACATGACATGACATGGCATACACATGACATGGCATACACATAACATGACATGGCATACACATGACATGACATGGCATACACATAACATGACATGACATACACATAACATGACATGGCATACACATAACATGACATACATAAAACATGACATGGCATACACATAACATAACATGACATACACATAACATGACATGGCATACACATAACATGACATACATAAAACATGACATGGCATACACATAACATGACATACACATAACATGACATGACAAACACATAACATGACATACACATAACATGACATGGCATACACATAACATGACATGGCATACACATGACATGACATGACAAACACATAACATGAAATGCCATACACATGACATGACATACACATAACATGACATGGCATACGCATAACATGACATGACATACACATAACATACACATGACATGGCATACAAATGACATGGCATACACATAACATGACATACACATGGCATGACATACGCATAACATGACATACATAAAACATGACATGGCATACACATAACATGACATACATATAACATGACATGGCATACACATAATAATTTTTTTTTTTTAACCTTTATTTTAATTTTTTAAAACATTTTTGTTTGACTGCATGGGGGGGGGGGTGGGGGGCGCTGAACATTTGTTGAAGGGGGGGGGGCGCCCGGGCGCCCCCTATGGACGGGCCGCCACTGCAGAAATGGCCAATTGTGACACCTTTCCTGTTTAGTCCAGGAGCATGAAAGTTGTAGTTGGGCCCCTTGAACATCCACCGGGCCTTGTGGATGATATGGCATTGCCAGCAAGCCAATATAAGGGAGTTTCATTACTTGCATGCCATAATGTTGTGATCCCCAGGGGCAACAGAATCCTGCCAGGAGAGCAGCAGATAGTTGTGACATCAGAAGAGGGAAGAGGAGATGGTCATGTGAAAAAAGATAGGGAATCCGTAGTGCCTCAAGCTTAATTTTCCTCAGGTATTTAAAAAAAATATTATTATATACAGTATCTCACAAAAGTGAGTACACCCCTCACATTTTTGTAAATATTTTATTATATCTTTAGTCTGCTTGTCTTCAGCAAACTGATTGCAGGCTTTCTTGTGCATCATCGTTAGAAGGGTCGATAGCCATGCAGACCAATTTGATGTAGTGTGCGGCGTATGGTCTGAGCAATGACAGGCTGACCCTCTACCCCTTCAACCTCTGCAGCAATGCTGACAGCACTCATATGCCTCTTTCCCAAAGACAACCTCTGGATATGACACTGAGCATGTGCACTCAACTTCTTTGGTCGACCATGGTGAGGCCTGTTCTGAGTGGAACCTGTCCTGTTAAACCACTGTATGGTCTTTGCCACCATGCTGCAGCTCAGTTTCAGAGTCTTGGCAGTCTTCTTATAGCCTAGACCATCTTTATGTAGAGCAACAATTCTTTTTTTCAGATCCTCAGAGAGTTCTTTGCCATGTGGTGCCATGTTGAACTTCCAGTGACCAGTATGAGAGAGTGAAAGCGATAACCCCAAATTTAACACACCTGCTCTCCAGTCACACCTGAGACCTTGTAACACTAATGAGCAGTGCTGGGACAAGGTCATCTAGAGCCCAGGGCGAACATGCCAAATTGCGCCCCCCCCCCCACCCCAAGATGTATGAACATTATGTGTCAGCAAAAGTCTCCTCCCCCTAAAAAAGAAATTGAGAACCTACATGCTTACCCCCTAAGCATAAATCCCCCCCCCCCATACAAATCCGCCCCTGCTGAAATCCCCTTCCTAGCAAAAATCTTTGCCCCCCCAGCTCAAATCCTCTCATTCTCCATATGCCCCCAGCACAAATCCACCCCACCCCCTAACCCCCCCCTCTTATTACAAATCCTCTACCCCTCAAATTTCCCCTGTGAGCACAAATCTTCTGCCCCCACTCTAAATGCCCCTCCCAGCACAAATTCTCCCCAATCCCCCATCCAAGCACAAATACCTCCCAAATTTCCACTCCTAGCACAAATACCTTCAATCACCCCTCCTAGCACAAATCCTCCCCCCTCCCAAAAAAAAGAAAAAATTCCCTCCTAGCACAAATCCCCTCTCATCCACCATTTCTAGCACAATCCCCCAAAAAATTCCACTCCTAGCACATATCATCTTCCACCATTCCCCCTCCCCACAAATCCCCTCAAATCTCCACTCCTAGGAGGGGAAATTTAGGGAGGTGTGCTAGAACAATTCTTATCCCCTGCCAACCCCCAAATCCCCCCTCTCAACACAAATCACCTCATTGCGGTGCCCCCCTCATCTGACATGATACCACAGTGCCCAGGGCAGCCGTCCCTCCTGCCCACCCCTTGTCCCGGCCCTGCTAATGAGTCACGTGACACCGGGGAGAGAAAATTGCTAATTTGGCCCAATTTGGACATTTTCACTTAGGGGTGTACTGGCTTTTGTTGCCAGTGGTTTACACATTAATGGCTGTGTGTTGAGTTATTTTAAGGGGACAGCAAATTTACACTGTTATACAAGCTGTACACTCACTACTTTACATTGTAGCAAAGTGTAATTTCTTCAGTGTTGTGAAAAGATATAATAAAATATTTTCAAAAATGTGAGGGATATACTCACTTTTGTGAGATACTGTAGGATTTATATGGCGTCAACAGTTTGTGCAGCACTTTGCAATATAAAGGAAGACAGTTACAATAAAAAACAATAAAATAGGGTTAGGGGGACCCTGCTCATTGCAATGTAATATAAATATATATATATATATATATATATATATATATATATACACACACACACACACACACACACACACACACACACACACACACACACACTGTATTACCAAAAGTATTGGGACACTTGCCTTTACACGCACATGAACTTTAATGGCATCCCAGTCTTCCTCTGTAGGGTTCAACGCTGAGTTGGCCAACCCTTTGTAGCTATAACAGCTTAAACTCTTCTGGGAAGGCTTTCCACAAGGTTTAGGAGTGTGTCTATGGGAATGTTTGACCATTCAGAAGCGCATTTGTGAGGTCAGGCACTGATGTGGACGAGGAGGCCTGGCTCGCAGTCTCCACTCTAATTCATCCCAAAAGAGTTCTATCTGGTTTAGGTCAGGACTGTGCAAACCAGTCAAGTTCCTCAACCCCAAACTCGCTCATCCATTTCTTCAGGGACCTTTCTGTGTGCACTGGTCCAAGTAATTTGGTGGAGGGGGGGTTATGATGTGGGGTTGTTTTTCAGGTGTTGGGCTTGGCCCCTTAGTTCCAGTGAAGGGAACTCTTAAAGCGTCAGCATACCAAGACATTTTGGGCAATTTCATGCTCTCAACTTTGTGGGAACAGTTTGGGGTTGGCCCCTTCCTGTTCCAACATGACTGCACACCAAGGCCTGAGAAAGAAAAAAAAATCTTTACACAAAAAAGGTGAAGGCTACAAGAAGATCAGCAATCATTCACTGTAGCAAAAGTGATACAAAAATTTAGCAAAGATGGAACTGCAACTATCTCACAGAGACTTCCAGGCAGTCCATGGAAGTTAATACCTCGACAGGAGCATCTTCTGATGAGAAGGGTTGAAGAAAATCGCCATGCAAGTTCATTGCAGTTAGCTAAAGAAGTAGAAAGCTAAATTGGGTTGATTGTTTCCCATGACACAATACGGTGTACACTGCAGAGGAATGGCAGGCTTGGGTTTCACCCCCGAAGGAAGCCTCTCCGAAAGTCAATTCGCCATGTCCCATGCTGAAAAAGAAGAAAACTCCTGGGACTCTGTACTATGGAGTGATAAGAGCAAGATAAATGTTTTTGGAACCGATGGCTTCAAAACTGTATGGTGTCGCAAAGGTTAGGATTACAAAGAAAAATGCATGGTGCCTTCAGTGAAAGATGGTGGTGGCAGTGTCCTTCTGTGTGGCTGCATGAGTGCTGCTGGTGTCGGGGAGCTGCATTTCATTGATGGTATCATGAATTCACAGATGCACTGCTCTATATTGAAAGAAAAGATGCTACCATCACTCCATGCCCTTGGTCGTCGTGCATGTTTACGTGTTGAAAGTGCATAAAGAACCAATTTCTCTCAGTAGGGAATTTTATAAAAATGTTTTTAGAAAAAAGCCCTAAAAAAGGCCACAATTTTCAAACAGGATTCACCTATTATAGTCTTCAATGGGATTTGCTGCTTCACTGAACCCTCAGGGAATTGAAACCAGGCAGATTTGCTTATTACTAGTGCCTGCTTTAAATGTGTAGAGGCCAATATAATGCCTGCTTACTATTGTTCGTGTTCTTAGTCCAACCCTAGGTTTAGGTTTCATCCTGCCAAAATAGAATCAGTTGATGGTGAATTCCAGTTACGGCAGTTTTAATGTATAGTTACATTACTCTAGCATGGACCAATGTAATTATGTATGTGCCACACTTGTGGGATTTTTGTGGAAGCTGAACATTTCTGTAGTAGGCACCGCTGCAGTGCTGCATTGTGAACAGAGCAGGTTGCTCGCTTGGCACAGGCATCGCTCAGAAATCACTTTATATTTTCCCAATGAATGCAAAGCATTCTCTGAAGGTGGAGAGGTGAGGCATTGATGTCATTACCTCCACTTCATCCACTCAGAAATTACTTGGCATTAATTGAGAAAATGGAAAATGTTCTCTGAATGGCGGCCATATTAGTGAGTGACTTCCTGTGTTCAGTAAGAAAAAGTGCAAACTGGCATGGGACACGGAAGCTAGCAGGAATCCCTGTGATAGCAGTGCCTACTACAATGATTTTCAGCTTCCAGGGGGATTCCACAGGTATGGAACATAAATACTTACCCTTGCTCAAGCTGGATCAATGTGCCTATGTAATTTGTTGGAGGGGGCACAAACAAACTGAAAAATTAGATGCAATGCAGGACTGTAAATAGCCATTTATCAGGTGATTATGTATCATTACTGCTAGCTAAAACTGTGCACATCAATTACGGTCTCACTGTGTCCATCATATGCAGCCTCACTGTGCCCGTCACAGTAGGCCAATCACATTCACATTTCAAGTAAAATAAAATAAAACTATTTAACAAAAGGTAAAGTAGGAGGTAGTGGTGAGCTGTATAGAAAATTAATAAAGTGCAATAGTGCTATAAATAAAGCACCCTAATGGACGGAAGAGGCAAGTGCTGGTAATAACTGGACCTGCATGCGTGAGGTGCAGGTGTCACAAAGTAAAAAATTCCTAGTGCAGTAAATGTCGCAGATATCCAATATTTCAAAGCACAGTGATGGATAAACAATAATGCAATAAATAGATATAAATAAGCGATGACAGTTGATAAATAAATAAATAGATATATAAAAAGTCCAAAGTGGTAAATTATGCCGAATCCTTAATTATGGTGAATAATTAAGAGCCCCCTTTTACATAAGATGTCCCAATCAAAGCCCCCCTTTACAGCAGGTGTGCCAATCAGAGACCCCTTTATAACAGGTGTCCCCATCAGCATCCCCCTATACATCAGGTGTCCTCATCAGAGTCACACTTTACATCAGGTGTCCCAATCAGAGTCCCGCTTTACAGCAGGTGCCCCCCTTTACATCATGTGTCCCCATCAGAGTCCCCTTTTTACAACAGGTGTTCCACATCAGCATCCCCCTATACATCAGGTGTTCCCATCAGCATCCCTCTATAAATCAGGTGTCCTCATCAGAGTCCCCCTTTACATCAGATGTCCCCATCGGAGTCCGCCTTTACATCAGATGTCCCCATCAGAGTCCCCCTTTACATCAGATGTCCCCATCAGAGTCCTCCTTTACATAAGGTGTGCCAATCAGAGTATTCCTTTACATCAGGTGTCCCCATCAGAGTCCCCCTTTACATCAGATTTCCCCATCAGAGTCCTCCTTTACTTTAGATGTCCCCATCAGAGTCCCCCTTTACATCAGAGTCCCCATCAGAGTCCTTCTTTACATCAGCTGTCCCCATCAGAGTCCTTCTTTACATCAGCTGTCCCCATCAGAGTCCCCCCTTTACATCAGGTGTCCCCATCAGAGTCCTCCTTTACATCAGATGTCACCATCAGAGTCCTCCTTTACATCAGATGTCACCATCAGAGTCCCCCTTCACATTAGATGTCACCATCAAGTCGCCTTCCATCCACCTTCGGACCAGGATGAGTCAGAGAAACCGGAAGTGACGGCACGGGATCCGCCAATCACTAACCACAGCCAGGAACAAAGCTATAGTGGGAGTGTTCTGAGCACAGAGCTCCGCGCCCCGGGGACTTTCTAAAGGAAGCCAATAAAGCTTTTTGTTTGCAATCACGTGATTACAAACACGTCATGCTTCCCATAGCACCTGTGTGTCCGGCACCCTGCACACACTTAATGGGGCATTATTTTTATTTATTTTTTTCAGTGATTGCAGCACGTCATGCTTCCTATACACCTGTGTGTCTGGCGTCCCGCACTATTTAAAGGGCTGTTTTAATTTATTTATTTTTTTTTAATGATGATTATCATTATCATCAGCCCTATGGGTGGGCTGCCACTGTGTCTATGTAAAAATTACCTTACCTGGAATTCAGGTTTAAGGGGAGGTTGAAGGTGTCATATATTTTTTTTTTCTACAAATCCTAAATAATGTTTACAAGGAAAACTGGAAGAAGTGAAGACCTTGAAATGATCCCTATTGCCTTGAACCTCCTTGCTGAGCAAAGTGTTCAGACAGTTAAAGAAAGAAAACAGGTCTGCTACAGTTTGGATGCTGAAAGTACCATCCTGCCAGCACTGGCAGTCATGACTACTTCTGAAATGACCCCTTCCAAATCCACCGTTTCAGTTTGCTTCTTTTTTTTTTTTTCTTCCTATTTGCAGCAAATGGGTGTTAACTGTCTGGTAATAGATCAAAGAACTGTCTCATTTTCTTGCTAAACTTAGTTCTGCAGAAACCCAGGGGAAAACATTTCCATAGATATTTACAAAAAACTTTTGGCTGGCAGAAGTGGAAAGCTGAGGAATATTACAGCTTTGGAAGCAAGGTGGTCTGTTTGTAGCAGTCCACTGTCTCGTCCTTTGCAATGCTATTTTTATATGTGGGATGTCTCTACCATCAAAAAGACATGACACAGCTTAAAACAAAGTAAAACTTTAGTTTACAGGAATGGTAGCAACACCTTCTGCCCTTTTGTTGGCCCTGGATGCTTGCAAAGCAGCCAATTATTTTAATTCTTGCTAATTGTAAAAAAGTGTCTTAACTTATGCGGAAGTACATATGTTGTAATGTACCTAAAGGAAATGATTGCCTCTGCTGAATAACTTACTCCTAAATTCTATAATACATTTTACATCTTTCTTTTTAATTTTCATCATCATTATTATTTTTTAATAAAATAAATACAAAATGTCACAGTCTTGCAAGTTTCTACTGCATGCCTCTGTGTGCTTATCAGTAATTACCAATCATGAACCAATAGTGCTTTCTGAGAAATTGCCATGGTGCTGCTTTTGCTGTTTTGTTTGCATTTGGCCCTTGGAACCCAGAGTTGAGTAGTTCGCAGTAGGAATGTCACATGGTATGCAGTCGATTATTTGCGCTTCTGATGAGCAATAGTAATGTTAAAAGAGCTTAGTGCGGAGGTCACCAAACTTTTCAGTACAAGGGAAAAATAGGGTTGATTTACTAAAACTGGAGAGTGTAAAAATCTGGTGCAGCTGTGCATGGTAGCCAATCAGCTTCCAACTTCCGCTTGTTCAATTAAGGTGATTGTAAAGTTTTTTAATAACAAACATGTTATACTTACCTCCTCTGTGCAGTTGGTTTTGCACAGAGCAGCCCAGATCTTCCTCTTCTCGGATCTCTCTTTGTCCTCCTGGCCCCTCAAACGCCCCCTCTCTTTTCTGATTGGCTAACTGACTTTGATTGCCAGATGTGGGAGCCAATGGCCCGCTGCTGTGTCTCAGCCAATTACGAGGAGAGTCCCGGATGGCTAAGACACACGTGGACATCGCTGGAAAGAGATGGGGCTCAGGTAAGTAATTAGGGGGTGCTAAGGGGGCTGCTACACACAGAAGTTTTTTTTTTATCTTAATGCATTCTATGCATAAAGATAAAAAAAAAAACCTTCTGCCTTTACAACTCCTTAAGGCTTCTTTTGCACTCTCAAGTTTTAGTAAATCAACCCCATTGCATATTTTGCAAATGTTTGCGGGACAAAAAAAAAAAAACATTTTTAGAAAATAACCAATCAAACCTAAATGAATGAATATGTTTTACTTTTTTACTTGACTTTTTTTTTAAATCAGCATGATATGATTTAGAACAATGGAAAAAAATAACAAAGCAAAGAAATTTCAACTAAACTTGTGCACATCAAAGTCCCCTTATATCGGAATCACCCTTACATCAGAGTCCCTCCTTACATGAAAGTCGCCATCAGTGTCCCCCTTTACATCATGTTCGCTATCAGAGTTCCCATCTTACATCACAGGGCCAGATGAAAACTTGAAGCAGGCCAAATTCAACCCATTGATATGTCCAACTAATATCTACATTTATTTTTATTTATTATTATTATTATTATTATACAGGATTTATATAGCGCCAACTGTTTTCGCAGCGCTTAACAACATGAGGGCCGACAGTACACTTACAATACAAATCAATACAGGAGGGATCAGAGGGCCCTGCTCGTTTATACACAAACCTCAATCTCCCCCTCTAGATCATATTCTAGCATTATATTTTCCTTCAAGCTTGTAAAAAAAAAAAAAAAATGAATCCCTGTGACATCACTGTGCTTTTAAAATTCTTGCAGAGGGAAGCTGCTTGGAGCTCAGTAACCTATCAAGTAATACAGGGGGTCCCCTACTTACAAACATCCGACTTACAAACGACTCCTACTTACAAACGGAGGGGGACAACAAGAAGTGAGAGGAAATCCACCCCTAGGAAGGGAAATTCACTCCTGTAAGAGTTATTATGGGAAAAAGTTGTCTCCACTGATTCTTTATCACCAGTCTATGCTTCCCTAACCACCCAAAATGTTACAGGGGTGATGACCCTTCTCTATGTTATCAAAAAAACTTAAAAATAGATTTTTGGCTGGAGCTACACTTAAAAAATGTACCTGTTCCGACTTACAAACAGATTCAACTTAAGAACAAACCTACAGTCCTTATCTTGTTTGTAACCCGGGGACTGCAAGTGCACTTGAAAGTAAAGTCGCTGTAGATCCGAGGGGGACATGCAAGGAAAATAAAAAACAGCATTTTAGCTTGCACACGATTGGATGATAAAATCAGCAGAGCTTCCACTCATTTCAGATCTACCCCTTAGATTTAGAGCGACTGCACTTCCAAGTGCACTTTCAGTGCAAAGTGGATTTGCCTTTTGTAAATAACCCCCCAAGTATACTCCAATAGCTACATCCACCAAGAGCCCTTTCCCTGCATATACTGGGTGGGATTGCAACCAGGCAGAGCTGATGGCACCGCTTGGGATTTCAGTGCAGAAGAAGCACTGTGTTATCAGACAGGAAGTTGGGTGCACACTGGATTTCTGACAGATCAAAGGGTATTTTTCTGTACTTGCAGCAGTTTGAAAGGGATTAAACATGAGTTGCAGGAATGACACCAAAACAACATTGTCCATTGTGGCTACATGTAATTAACTCCATCAAAGAGGCGTGAAAGGAACTCCAGGAAAAAGCATACACTTATGTATGTTATTATATAAAAGACATTTCCAGCTAATCATATTATGGTAATCAAAAATCTATTGTTTTTGGCATATATTCAGTTCGCTTTCTTTTGCAGCTAGTCATACATGATCTCTGCCATACTTACTAGATAATAACTCCTCCAGTGTCAATGGAGATTGTGTTAATTGCTGTCTCTTTATTAGCAATGAATGACCTTTACAAGTGCGCTAAGAGCACTTCACCCACAGACATTCTTACATCTTACATACAAAAGAAACAGGCTCAGTAAATATTATACTCATTTGCGATGAATACTGTGAAAATGCCATTTACTTTGTGACCATTGAGTCTGGCAAAATTGTGTGCTTGTAGTACTGTAACAATCCTACCTAAAATGGCATAATTTCACATTGTAGTATACCTAATGAAGTACACAAATAATAGCTACAAAACAGACTGGTCTGGTAAAAAAAAGACATATACCTTGTTATCTAAAATCTTACTTGCTGATGATCCCACTTGTGACATGTTTATCAGATACACATCAGAACATTTTAAAATAGAAAAATTGTGCAAAGTTAAGTCTTCGAAAGTCCCTATATACATAGGAAAGCATTCACACGAGTCAGCAGTTTACATGTGGATTGGAGAACAATCATATATCCGTAGACCCTCCTTGAGGTTCCCTGAAAAGGCAGCTCTGGTGGGGAATGGAAGGGATTTTTCCAGCCAATCACTATTGTTTTCCCGGAAGAGAGCTTGGCTGGCACCTATAGCCTCTCCACTCCATAGGCACAAACAGGCTTGTTCTGTTCATCTGAAGCAAACAAGCATATGTGTAGGCAAATAGTGATTAATGCTGCCCCAGTTGGGAAAGTTAGTGTTAACTATGTTTCCCGTTTTTTTTTAATGGGCTTTCCTGGGTCCAACCCAATGGTTTTGTGCTTTATAAGAGGGCCAGTGGTCTGTACCCTAAGGGGGGGGGGGGGGTGAAGGGGCTCAAAGCTAGAGAAATGTATTGCCTGTTCCTGTGGCCAAAGTCTAGATCGCTATTAGGAGAGATTGCTAGGACTTGCCAAATATGGGCAGGTATGATGGGGTAGCCACAAGCCTGAAGTTAGGGACTAGGAATGTTAGGTAAAGACGGTACTTTATGTTGGACTGTTATCTGCGTCTGTTATCATGCTAAGGTATTTAAGTAAAAACTTTGAAAAGCTGTCCTTGCCTTGTCTGGAGTTACTAAAGGGATGAAATGTAATGCAAGCAACTGCACACATAGTCTACATCACGTGTACATTGTGGCACATTGGGGTATGAAGACATCAGTGTGAAATCTAACACAGTGTGGAGTAAAGCAAGTGGTTATTTCGGGTAACCAAGGACTACCAAGCAGCCTGTCATAAGTGTGTACATGTGGCAGGTGGGATAGCCTTTTGCAGGAGGAGTTGTTGTCGGCACTCTCTCCATAAGTGCTATGGCTCCCATAGCAATGAGAGCAGACCAGTTCTGCAGAGGCCCCTAACCTGTACACAGGCACGAAAGTGCAGGTACGAAGTGCACAAATGGAGTCAGTGGTAGTTGCACAGCGGGGCTCCATACCGTTACTGGGAGTGAGGTATTGGTGATATGCTAGACAGGTGGAGAGGACAAGGGCTCTGGTGTCCCTCCTAAATGCATCAGTGACCGTGGTGTTATACAGAAACTCAAAGAGGGTTTATTAGAGATCAGTCTTCTGTTCCAGTAAAGGTACTCCATGTGTAAGGCGTGACCCTAACCTCATCCATGCTACACAGTACAGCTGGCTGAATTCCTTGCTGTATTATTGTATTCTCACAGCTGCTGCTGGATCTGATTGGATGCAACCACAATTTTCCGCCCGGATTTTTCAGTAGAAGGATGTTGAGTAGGAGGGGGTCAACGGAGCCGGCCATGGAGCAAATTTTGTCCGGTTCATCAGGAACTGCCTGAAATTCGCACAGTGTATGGCCAGCTCCATCCAGTTGTGCATGTTGAATAAACAGCTTTCCAATCTTAAGCTGTATGTAGCAGTTCCAGATGCACAGTCAATTTCTAGGCCAAAAAGGAATGACTTGTATGGCTGTGCCCACCATCCTTAAAAAAGGAGCAAGTCTTGCCACAATTGCATATAAATAGACTCTGTTTCAAGAAGGCAGTGGAAACTAATATTTATAGGTAAAGTTGATCCAGGGAATATCCAATTGCCTGTTGGGGGAACAGGATTTTTTCCCCACTGGAGCAAATTAGATCGTTTTTTGCTGGGGTTTTTTTTCACCACCAATGGATCAACTGTGGGTATAGGATTGTATATATGGTTTTCTATTTGTTTGTGTGTGTTTTTATTTGTTTCTATGTTGGTTGAACTGGATGGACGTGTGTCTTTTTTCCACCTGATTAACTTAATGTAATAATTCAATTATAAATTAAATAATGTAATTTACAGTATACAAGTGAAAAGGTTTTATCCACCTCAGCATAAATGGCTATACTGCAAAGAGAAACAAGTGTTTCTGGATAAGGTTAGTCTAGCAGAAAATTTTGTATATATGTTCCACCATTCTTGTTACCCAGGCACCCCTGGCAGACAGCATCATCAGGTCAGTGCCTTCATGTTTCTCTACTGCAGCTGAGCAATACAGCTTGATCTAAGACTCACCCCAACCTGCTGATTGTCAGACAGTGCCCAGCATTTGTGTAATGCAATACAATACGATTGTCTCCCAGTTCTTCTTTCTCTACCAGTCCAAATTCTATTGCAATAAGAAGTACAGGAAGCTAATATAAAAATAGGTTCAGGACGGTATGTATACTGGTTGTATTCAACAATAAGCTTAAAGGACATATGTATAGTAGTTAAAGCGGTGTTTCACCTTACAAAAAAAAATTGTAAAAGCCAGCAGCAAAAAAAAAAGTAGCTGCTGACTTTTAATAAGTACACTTACCCTCCAAGGGCACCCGCGATGTCGGTCGTGGAGGACGAGCTGTCCCTCGGCGATCCGGTTCCAGCGCCGCCATCCTCAGTAAGGGAAACGGCTTCACGTTTCCTACTGCGCATGCGCGAGTCGGCGCGCGGCCTACTGTGCATGCGCGACTCTAATTTGTGAATGGGGAACGTGATGTGTTGTGGGACATAGTTCCCATAACACACCGTGCCCCATTCACCAGAAGACGGAAGAAGAGAAGATCACTGCTGCGCTGGAGGAGGCAGATTAGGACGATCTGCCTAGCAACAGCCATTTCTGGTAAGTAAAAAAAAAAAAATAATTTTTTTTATTCATTTTAAATGGTTACTAACATTTTTTTAAGTTTTTGTTTTCAGGGTGTCCCACCACTTTAATTTGGGATTCAGTTGAAGTTGAATCTTCCTGGTGCATGTGGTTTAAATGGCAGTGACTGATTCACCAGTGAATGTTTGGTAAAAATACTTAATAAATATACCCCTCTGTGTTTTTTAATAAATATTAAAAGGATAAAGAACGTTAGTTAAATTAACTTGCTTGCAATAATCTGTATCTTGGTTTTATGGTCAATTAAATAAAGCTCCATGCAGAATTATTATTTTTTGTTTACAAACTGTTTATTTAGAGATATTGTAAAACTGAAAATATTACAATATATAAACATTTCAGTATTCAACATAAAGTATGACTGTCTTTAGCATACCAAAATACCAGTCTACAGAGAAACAGTATGTATTTTTACATATACTATAGTAGAAACAGAAAAAAAAAATAAACATAAAATAAGGCATATATAAAAATAGAATACAATATAGAATATAGTTCTATAACAGATCTTCTCTTAAAATTTGTTGGATAATACCAAAAGAAAAAATCGAAAATCTAGTCAGTTATAGTATTAATAATGGAAAACCAGACATCCCATTTTGCATTAAAAATGTGCATTGAATCAAAAAATCGTATGAAATATTCTTTCTGTTATCATAATTGCATTAATTCTGTCTTTAATTTGTGAGAAAGATAGCAAATGATTCTTCCAATTAAATGCAATGGCCCATAGTGTTGCAGCAGAAAACGTATGGATTAATTGTACTGAAGAGGAGGACAATACCGAAATTGGGGCAAATTGTAAACATATTGAAGGAGAAAGAGTAATAGAACTAGATGTAATTTGTGAGGCCATCCTATATATTGTTTGCGAGATTGGTTGAATTATTTCACAGCTCCAAACAATATGGAGATAGGAGCCCTTGGTAGTAAATATATTGAAGGAGAAAGAGTAATAGAACTAGATGTGATTTGTGAGGCCATCCTAGATATTTTTTGCCAGATTTGTTGAATTATTTCACAGCTCCCAAAAATATGGAGATAGGAGCCCTTGGTTGCACAACCCCTTAAACTATTTTCTGAAGAATCAGCAAACATATTATGTATTCTAGTATATGTATAGTACCATCTAGTTAAAACTTTTTTGGCTGTTTCTCTAATGGAAAGAGAACGAGTGCATTTGTGGAGATTCACTATCATATCACACTAGTCATCCGAAGAGTATTGTACTCCACATTCTTGTTGTTATCATATGGGGCATTTTATCAGAGTTAGAAGTAGTTGGAATTAAATGATATATAGAGCAAATAAGTTCTTTACCTCTAGGAGTGGACTTACAGATTTTTTCAAAATTAGTGAATTCCTTTAGGGCACATAAGGAGTAATGTGCTGCAAAGTCTAATCTCATAGTATCTCTGCATTTTGCTAAAGGGAATATTTTTAAGAGATTGAAGACTAGAGAATGAAATGAAACTTGAGTTCTCCTGAAAGGAGGTAAGAGTAGTTAGTGGATTGCATTCCCACCAAGTAAAACTACCCAGTGAGGAAAATGCGGCAGTTCATTTTGGGAGAAAGGGAGAAACATATGAGACCAAGCTGGTATTTATGTTTGTTTAGGTTCCACAACTATAAGGATTGTGCAACCAGAGAATTAATTGGTGCAATTGCTGAATTGGAGATATAAAAAGCCCAAAGTAGGCCAGGAAGGTAATAGGGATATATTGAACCCATTTCACATTTAATCCAAGAAACTCTAGAATGAGGGATATTCCATTGTGCCAATTGGGCAAATCTGGCAGCTAAATGGTATGACCTATGATGAGGAACCCCAGACCACCAGAAAGTTGAGTGCTATATAGAACCCTATTAGAGAGCCTGGGATGTTTGTCTAACCAGATAAACATATTTAATTCTCGTTGAATCCCCTCCAGAAAAGATTTAGAGATCTTAATTGGTAGGGTTCTTAATAAATATAATAATTTGTGAAGCACACTAATTGATGTCACTCTTCCCAGAAACGAGATAGGGAAACTCTTTAAGTTTGAGCATGTTACGAACTTTAGCATGGATAACAGTATAATTATGTTGAAATAGGTCATGAATGTATTCGTTATATTATTATTTTTATTTCTATTTTTATTGCTCTATTGTGGATCCATCTGATACCACTGCCACATAGCCCCAGCCAGCTTTGGCAGTTCATTGCACTTTTTCTTTTTTGCACGTATTTATTTCACAGATTTTATGTTTTTATTGCACCACTTTTCTTTGCTACATCACCTCATGATATATTAATCACTCAAGATATAATTTTACCGTTGATCATCATTGGTTTGATGCTTTCACATTTGGATGCACTTTATTTTGGATGCACTTTATTGTTGATGCACCTTACTCAGTCATTTATCTAGATTTTGCTATATGTATAGCCATTGTTTGATCTGTTATTATTCTTATACTGTCTTTCAGTTTATTTTAGCTTAGTTTAATTTATTGCGCGCCACTACCTTCTTTTACATATTCTTTCTTGGTTCAGACATTTCCCCCAGTGTGCGCTGCAGTACACTAGTTATTACTCTTTGTGTTGGCGCTGGATTACCCCATTATTTCTATAGGTTTTTTACCTTCATGCAATGAATGCATGAAGGTAAAAAACCTTGAGCATTTGGAACCACTTTCAAGAAAAAAAAAAAACAAAGAAGGATTTTTTAGAAGAATTGATGTAAATAAATGTGAGCTTAGTGTCACTTTAAAGTGTTAGTTCATCTTTACCAAAAAAGAAACTGCCTATGCAAATAAGAGGTGTCTGTATATAAAAACAAACTGTGCAGCTCTGACTAAAGTTGAAAAATACCCTTGCTATAGGCGTAGGCCTTTTCCCCTAACTCATGAAGCCTGACTGGAATGCTCCCAGAACGTTGCTAGGATGTTGCTAAGTGAGGCCTAGTCGTTGCTGCTCACCTCCTCCATCACAGGAGTGAACTTTGAAACACTGAGCTCAGAGGTACTGCATCAGCGGATAGACATCGCATGCGAGCAGGCTTTATTCAGAGAAAAAAATGACTCCTGTGATGGTGGAGGTGAGCAGTAACAACTAGACCTCACTTAGCAACATCCTAGCAAAATCCTGGGATGTGACATCCAGTCAGGCATCATGATGTAGGTAAATGGCCTACACCTATATCAAGGGTATTATTCAATTTCAGTCAGAACTGCACAGTTTATTTTTATCTACAGATACCCCTTACCTGCATAAGCATTTTTTTGGGAAAGATGAACTAACTCTTCAGGTACAAGAATATGTTTGGTTGCAGACTGCACAGTAGGATGGGAGATGGAGGGGCAGAAAGCACATGTCTGGCATGCACATGTCCTTATAGGGAACATGCTGACAGGAGAATAGAAGCGATGATGGTGTTGATTTACTAAAGGCAAACAGACCATGCATTTTGCAAAGTGTAGTTGCTCTTTGCAAGAGCAGTTGCTCCAGAGCTTAGTAAATGAGTAGAAGCTCTGCTGACCACCATCATCCAATCATGCGCTAGCATAGGGTATTCTTTCCAAAGTAAAGGTTTACACGATTTACTAAGCTCTGGAGCTACTGCACTTGCAAAGTGTGTAGTCTATTTGCTTTTAGAAAATCAACCCTGATTGTCCAAATCGCAGACCCCAATTGGGGAAATGACCCTGCTGTATTCCTTAATTTTATTGGAGAGAAAGTGTCACCTTCCTTGACCATACTGTCTAACCAAAATTGTCTGGGCACACTTACAAATCCTCTGACAGTTAGGCCAGCTCACCAATGTGTACTTCAACCATGTTTCCGCTTGGCTGGAGTTCAGCATTAATACATCCTGTGCTCTAGTTTTGTGGGTAGCAGACTGTGATAAATAAAGTCTTTAGAGAAATTATCACATTTTGCTTTCAGTTAATTCCCACTTCGTGATTTGTGTCCTAACTGCTGAATAAAATACGTTCTGCTAGCTATTAATGATAATTAACGCTAATTAGAAATCTTTTTCGTCGTCACGCCAGGCAGGCAAAAGCACACGCCATGTAATACCGTAAGGTTTGTGTTCCTGTCCCTGCAGTAATTGAGCCAGTGTTTCCGTGCACTTTATTAAAGTCAAAAATTGTGCCAT
The DNA here is from genome assembly GCA_028564925.1 of Lithobates sylvaticus. Classification (NCBI taxonomy): domain Eukaryota; kingdom Metazoa; phylum Chordata; class Amphibia; order Anura; family Ranidae; genus Lithobates; species Lithobates sylvaticus. The sequence goes on from CM053030.1 coordinate 499,202,214, forward strand.
GGAGGCTGAATGGTAATGAACTGAGGGTTCCTGCGGAACGGTTACAGTGTGGGAACATGTACATGACGAAAGGAGAATCGTAGCTTGTACATCATGTTCTGTTCCCTGCTTGATATCAGACAGTTCTCTGAGAGCTGGAGCAGCCGAGTTATTAACTTTATTTCACATCTGTTGAAAGTTGTCGCCAATTTCACTTCTTTTAATGACGTCTTTGAAATTAGCTTTCAGGTAGGGAGAAGAGAAGGTAACTATTGCCCATGCTTTCAATATTGGTGATGGGGCAGCAGTGGGCTGGTTTGCTCTAGTTCCCAGGATGCACTTGGAGCACCTCACGAAGTGTTACCTCTTACAATACCACTTATGTTTCACAGAATTTCCTAGTCAAAATATTTCAATGTGCTGTAAATGTAGCACTGTCTTGTATGTTACATAATAATTATTCATCATTCCTCCTACTGCCTGTGAATGGACACAGTAGCAGAATTCAGTCAGTTGCATTAACATGAAAATGAACCTTTGCTGTTTTGTTTTCTGCGGTTTGACAAAAATGTCTGCCAGTGTTTTGTATGAAGAAATATTTTAGGAATTCATATTAGCAGTTGGAAGGAGCATTTTGGGATGGTTTATACACTTTTGCAGAAAATATATTTGTGTCAAGTATGCATCTTATGTACTGAACAAGTTTTATAGCTTTTTAAACAGAAATATAGAAGTGAAGGTAACTTTATTAATCTGAGGTAAAAGTATGTTGCTCACTACTGATATCAATAATAATGCTACCATATGGGATTATAAAAACATCTCTAATTGCAGCGTGCAGTTACCCATATAAACCAATCAGAATTCATTTCACTGTAGTCAGACCGCTACAAGATGGATTCTGTGCAGTCACTGTGACTGATATCTTTTGATCTTTTGTGCTTTGTTCCTGTTTTAAAGGCTAAGTTCATCTTCCAGAAAAAATAATAAATGCACATATTTTGCAGAAAAAAATATGCATTTATTATTTTTCCCTGCAGGAGTCTGCAAAGCATTGCATCCGCAATTAGTGGATCCCTGGTGCAATGTCAGGCTCCTGTAGACATTTCCTCCAGCTTTCTTGCCTGTACAGGCTTTCAGTTTGAAAACTAGAGGAAGTGTCAGTGGACTACAAGGGCCCTCATCATTGAGAACTACAACCTGTGTGCCATAGTGGAAGATGTGACTTGTAGTCTATTCATTCACAGATTTCTCGTAGATTATAAAAAGTGACAGCGGGAGGTGATCCTCCCCACGATTCCCCATGGAACCCCACACAGCCATGTTGTACAGGCTATCAGTTTGGAATCTGGAGCAAGTGTCTGTGAATTACAAGCCATCAGCCTCGGTGGCAGACGGGACGTGTAGTTTATTCATTCACAGATCTCTAGCTGATTTCAAAATGTGACAGCGGGCAGGGGATCCTCCCTGCAGTGCCCCGCAGAGCTCCACACAACTGAGCTGATTTTAAAATGTTACAGCGGCGGCAGAGGAGAGGATCCCCCACTTGCTGTTACAGGAAAAGTGGTGAGGGCGATAAGTGGGGTACGAGCTGGAACATGATACATTTTATACATTAATAAGAATGTAAAATGTTCCAAAGGCAAACCTGCCTTTTAAAGCTTAAAGCAATATTAAAGGTAGATTTTTTTTTATATATATATATTTTTTATATATATAATATATTATATATATTTTAATAATAATAACAACCATGTTATACTTCCCTACTGTAGCACCCTGATGTTTAGGCAGGGTTGCTATTTGGCCTTGGCCAAATGATAGGAGGTCAATTGATTTCACCCTAATTCTGGATTTGCTGCACTTCTCTCTTCTGTCACTAGATGGCCAGGTATCTGGTGACATTAGACAAGACAATGGCATTGCAAGGACAGATTAGGAATGAATGAGGTGTCTCAGCCAATGGGCAGGGATTTTCTTGGGTACCTTGGCCTGATGGGAGAGCCTATTTATTTGGGTGGAGTCAGGTGATCAGTGTTCTGTGCCACCTGGACGGATGTCTGGGTGGACGTATGTTGTATTGCCGCGGGCTGCTAGGCCAGAAACCTAAGGCCTATCCCGGGGGCATCTGGCTGTTAGGCTATCTGAGAGCCTATCCAGAAGTAGTGCAGGGTTGGGACTGCAGGCTTGTAGTCCAACCAGAAGTAACAGTTCCACCAGCCGGGGAACCTATCATGGTTGGAGGTAGAGGGGAAGCTGTCTCCACAAAGGGACCATCCATCTTGCTACCAGAGATCACTGAGAGTAAGCTGAGGCTAGTACCAGAGCAGACTTCTCGCTAACCGAGGACGGTGAAGAAGTGGGAAAGCATCAGCAAGTGCATTACACCCACCATGTTTTGTAACCCACTCTACACTGAAGGATGTTTCTTCAGGGGCCACCAGGGCTTTGCTACACTACTCTGTGCAGTGATTTTTCAAACAGCAACCCCAATCCTCCTCTTGCCAGTGCTCCTGATCCCTCCCTCCTACCGAATGCCCCCAGTTTGCTATGTGGGGAACCAAAGCATGCTCGTCTCTGAGCCGCTGCTCAGCCCCGCCCCCTCTCTCTCCTCATTGACTGTGATTGACAGCAGCAGGTACCAATGTAATGTAAGTATTGGGGGGGGGGGCAGCACCGCTCCCCTAACTTCCTGCTATCAGAGAAAAAACTGAGTGCAGTGGAGCCATAGGATCCTGCTGCTCTCAGTCAAACTCCTTGGAGAAGGAAGCGGGCGCATGGCTTACTAGCGCTGTGTGTATCAATGGAAGCTTTGCTCGGGAGTGCACATACACAGGTGCATTGTTAGCAACTGACTTTCTACAGGGGGCACCCAGAGGAGGAAGAAGACCTGCATCTTGTTACGTTTTAACAGCATCAGGGATCTGTCATGTCATTTAGTAGTGGTATTGCTTCAGTTGCTCAGTGACATATTTTATGTTGTTGTAAACAAAAATCAGCCAGAGGTTTAGGTTGGTGAACATGGCCAGTTTGTTCACCTGTTTGGTGAGCATCGGACAGGCTAGGACAGTGATGGCAAACCTTGGCACCCCAGATGTTTTGGAACTACATTTCCCATGATGCTCATGCACTCTGCAGTGTAGTTGAGCATCATGGGAAATGTAGTTCCAAAACATCTGGGGTGCCAAGGTTCGCCATCACTGGGCTAGCGTTTCTGATCAAACTCATGTTCAACTCAAATGCAAAGCTCAACTCTAGCAGTAAACATTGCTTGCTTGTGGCATGTAGTGAAATGTAGCAGACACTTACTTCCTTGATGCAATGGAATTTACTGTTCGTAGATATACGTATACGATACATGTGTAAAATGTGTAAAAAAAACTCTCCAAGGACACATTGGATTATGATTACACAGGAAACCTCTCCCAGATGACGTCTCAGACAGTTTCAATGCTAAATGGAAATCGGTTTCAACGTCACTATTTACTGATAAATATAGCAATTACACTAAAACTTTATGATAGTTTCATCATAGGAAGTTGTGAATATGCTGTAATCAATGTGAACACTCACAATTCTCCATACTGAACTCTGATTCCCTTTGCAAATCTAAATCTATAATAATAAGAGACATTTTTTTAGATATTGCACATGTTGCATTTTCTCTGCTACTTTTTTTTTTCGTTTCTTCCCTTCACTACCTCCCTTTTCTACTGGAGTCCTCAATCTGGTCCTCCAATGGAGTAAGACTTCTGGATATGGAGGAGCGTGTGACTTGTGTAATGTGACTATGCTTAGACCTGAGTAGTCAATTTCCATTCCTGAACACCAGACATCTACCTGGGTACGATTTGACAACCAGAGTTTAACCAGGGTGGCAAGCTACAGTGGGGAGGTGGCATTGGAAAGTGGGTTGGTTTATACACCTTGCTGTGGGGTGGACTATCAGCATACACTGTCACTTTGTCTTGAATGGTGACAGGGCACTTAAGTGTGTTTAAACTAGGCCAGAATTCCTCATCTCTGAATACCTTTGTGAGTTGAATTAATTTCCTGAAATGCCTCCTGATATGTAGCTTCTCCACCACTGCATAGGTATTATGTTTAAAGCAGATCCCCAGCCAAAACTACAAGATAAATTGAACAGACAATTAAAAAAAAATAAAAAAAAGATTACATTTAAAAAAATATATACATATATATTTAATCTAGAGATTTACCCACAGTTCTTTTTTTTCTGCCACTTGATGTCCTCAATATGATGGCCAGAATCATTCAACTCACTTCCTCTGGGCCTAGGACACTCTGGATCCACTCCTAGCATGTGACTGGACAGTGGAAAGAGAAGCAGCACAGCGATGAGCTCAACTCTGTCACTCTGCGCTTTCCTCCTTTCAGCATGTCAACACATGAACTGATTGGTTCCTTGTGCTGCTTCTTCTTCTCGCACTTTAACCCTGGTCACAAAGACTGCAAGAGGCTGATACCTGGTCTAGTTGAACTAGATAGACTTGTGTCTTTTTTCAACCTAACTAACTATGTAACGTCACATTCAGGGACTTCTTGCATTTAAATACACAATTAATGTTGTATTAATGATTACAGAGCTGCATTCATTTATGCCTGGAGATCAGCTTTTTAAGAATGCTCAGCCCCCACCATCTTCACAACTTGCAACATTTTACATCCCAGTTTAGCCATGTTTTTTTATATGTATTTCAGTGTGTATTCATATCATTTGGTATTCATTGATAGCATTAGGAAATTCTGAAGCTGTTTGCATAATCCACAGTACCAGGCGGGACGCTATCCCAGAAGTCTACCAAATATTGTTTGTACTGCAGTCATGATCAAAATGGGCAGTTGAGGGGGAAAGCTTCTTAACCTGTTAGGATGTTTTTGGGAACAAAACACGAGCATCCAGCGGAGACCCATATAGGGCCCTTTCACACTTATACGACTTTTCCCACGATTTGGGACTGCAAAGTAGCATGACAAGTCGTTCCCCATGATTTCCAATGACAGCCATTCATATTAGTACGACTTCAAAGTACCGTATTTATCGGCGTATAACACGCAATTTTTTCCCCTTAAAATTCTCGCCGATCTCCCGTTGATATTTTTTGAGGGGAGCGAGCAGAGCCGATATACTGAAAGTCGCGTTTATTTTAGACTAGTCTCGGCTCCTCTCGCAGTCCCGCCCACCTCCACTGATTGCGAGAGGAGCCGAGCGCCGACAACATAAAGAAATTCGAGTTCGGCTATTTTCGGCTCCTCTAGCAGAGCAGAGCCGAGACTAGCCGAACTCGGATTTCTGTATGTTGTCGGCTCCTCTCAGCACTTAAGGGGCACAATGCCAGAACTTGGGGCACAATGTGGGGCACAGTGGCAGCATTAAGGGGCGGGACTGCGAGAGGACTGCGAGAGGAGCCAGCCCGAGACTAGCCAAAAATACACGCGGCTTTCGGTATGTTGTCACGCGGCGATCGTCCTCTCCACTCGGCGCCAATTTTAAATCAAGGCTGCACTGGGCAAGGCTGCAAAGGCAGTGGGCAAGGCTGCAAAGGCACTGGGCAAGGCTGCACTGGGAAAGGCTGCAAAGGCACTGGGCAAGGCTGCAAAGGCACTGAGCAAGGCTGCAAAGGCACTGGGCAAGGCTGCAAAGGCACTGGGCAAGGCTGCACTGGGCAAGGCTGCAAAGGCACTGGGCAAGGCTGCAATGATGGACAAGGCTGCAATGATGAACAAGGCTGCAGATGGACACTGGACAAGGCTGCAATGATGGGCATTTAAATGTAAGTTTTTTTCCTTAAACTTCCCTCCTAAAAGTTTTTTTCCTTAATATTCCCTCCTAAACTTGGGGTGCATGTTATACGCCGGCGCGTGTTATACGCCGATAAATACGGTAGTCCCTGCACTAAACGCCGATAAATACGGTGGTCCGATTTTGATGCCACTTACACAGGCATTCCTTGAAATCACAGCAAAAATCGCGGCCCGCGAATCGCAGCAAGATCGCTGTAAAATCGTGTGACTTTGAAGTTGCACAAGTGTGAAAGGGGCCATAGAGAGAACATGCACAACCTAGGAACTGATCCAATGACCCCAGCACTGCATGTCAAGCTTAAAAATAAAAAATAAATACTTAGCATTGTTTTGGTCTATGCACATTCTGAAGTAAAAAAAAACAGCATAAGTGGCTTATCTAAACACGAAGCGACTTTCTTATAAAGTGCAGTAACCATTAGCAACCAATCAGATTTCATCTTTTATTTACTTGGTTATGTTAAAATTCAATTCTGATATTCTGATAAATACATATGCCTGATGGTATGTGCACCTGCTTATTGTTAATGCCTCGGAGCCTAATAAACAGGGGCAATCCGTAGGTGTGGATATGATGTGACACTGTCAGATAATGTCTATTGCCGAGTATTCAGCAGAAGCACCAAAGAATTTCATCTATGTAAGGAATGCCAACGACCTTCCAAATGCTAATTTTTCTGAATGACCGGCAGCCATAAATGGATACTCTTCCCTAAACTGTTCCCCTGGCTGCATATTTCTGATTGTTCTTTATACACAACCCTATTAAATGAGTCAGTGCTACAAAAATGTGATATCATGCTGCCAAAGACTAAACAAATGAACAGACATTGGAACAACGTAGAAAACATGCAGCTTTCTGCTTTACTGCTCTATCTATCTATCTATCTATCTATCTATCTATCTATCTATCTATCTATCTATCTATCTATCTATCTATCTATTATATCTATCTATCTATCTATCTATCTATCTATCTATCTATCTATCTATCTATACACATGCAGTATGTGCATAAGTCACATAATGATAAATAGTTCTGTTGTTGGCTGATTACAGGTAGAAATAGATCTCCACGGACCCGATCCAGTCCTCCAAGAGGCAACACTGCAAAAACTTTAGGGAAGGACTAGAAATGCTATTGTGATTTTTTTAGTGTGTGTCCCCAGTGCAGAGATATTGTATAACAAAAAAAAGTTGTGGGTAGCTGGGCAATAAAATCCCACTCCGCAGGCATTAGTGGTTCCTGCTCCTTTTCAGGGTAGACAATGTTGCTGAAACTGCAACCAACACCACTGCACCTCAAATTAATTTACTTCTTGCTTAGCATTAGCTCTTGTGTGTTCCCTCCTAGATCCCATGGTTGGGAGCTCTGTGGTCCAAAATGTTTTTGTGTAACGTAGAGTTCAGGGCTAACATATAAGCATTTAACATCTTTCAAGTCTTGACATATGTAGGACTTAAGCCCAGATAGCGGATAACCTTATCTTACTACTCGGGCACTGGCCCTGTTAACAAAAGACTCAACAAGGTGTGGAGTAAATGGCCAGCCAGCCTTTTATTAATAAAATATAAAAGTTTAATGAAATAACCTCCTTTAACTTTTTTAACCGTTACTTCAACTCCATTAAATGGGTCATTAGTAGGAGAAAACCACAAACCACTGGTCACTGTGAACAACTAAACTTGACCTTTGAACTCTTGCCCCCAGTCTGAAACCCCGGACTCAGAGGCGGTACCCAACCTGTCAACAGTGACCTACCCTTTTTACCCTTCCGGGTTAAACCCCTTTTTACCCTTCCGGGTTAAACCCCTCTTAACCCGGAAGTACAATAACCACTCCTATCTCATGGATGGGTACAACATGTTCCATACATGTACCTCTCCTTCTCCTCTTCCAGCGACCCAAAGACTGCCTTGTCCTGGGAACCCACTGAAAAACCCAACCTCATTAAAACAGGGCGGGTGGGTGGGAATCAATTTCTCCACCGCTCAGGACTGACGGCACTTCCCCTTCCTTCCCTGAGTTCTTTTTTGCCTGAGCGCCGCCCAGCCCCTGTAACCACTCCCCCACTCTTAAAGCTCCAACCTGAATAACTTTTTAAAGTGGCAACTGTGTAGTCCAGCACTGTCATGCCGTCCCTGCGCTGATGTCATTCTGTCTGTTGCTCCGGGACTTTCTGTAGTGTAGGTCCAGGAAGCTTGCCAAGTGTATGGACATAAATCTGTGCAATAATCACTCAGAAAAGTTAAAAGAACCAAACTTCGATGATTTACTAAATGATGATAAATGTTATTCCTTTTTTTCCTCGTCCAAATGTCATATAATGCAGTTTATGGGTTGCTGGGGAAGACTTGTGAGTGCTGATGAAACCCATTTGACATTACAACTCAACCTTTTTTCTATTATTTTTCGCAGCAGGTGACTCATGGAAAATCTGAAAAATGTCAAATGCAAGGCGATACACTGTTATGGCAGAGTGGTATTTCAACCAGCTCTTCAACACAATGAGCATTTCATCCTTCAGTGTTATAAGATTCCAAGTCCATGCTCCATCAGCCTCCTGCAGGATAGGAACAGCTGCTGGGGATTGTGGCAGCTGTGCTTGGTCAAGATAGCTGAAGTCAGCTTACTTAGTGTCACATCATTTCTGCATTTAAAACAAATGGAGAATTTTTTTCAAGAAGCCGCAGGGAGGATCGTTGAGAGTGGAGTCACAAGGGCTTACAACTGGGTCATACCAAGTACTATAATGGTAATGTGATTATGCTTTTTGCTATATTTCCTTAAGAAACAACTCCAGGCAACGAGACAATTCAATCAGTAAACAACTAAAGCTTTCCAGGACAAATTGCAAAAGTGGTAAGGGAGCCTTTCTCAACCAGGGTTCCTCCTCTGGTTACTAGTGTTGCTTAAACGATGAGTTCACCTTTGGGAACATGTAACATGTTCCTGCTTCTGAAACTGCTCCTCAATCCCCCACCTTCCCTGTGACAGCGAGCTGGGGATCTTCTCTCCGCACTCACTGTCACAAATTGAAAAGAGGGCTGACGCGCGGGGCTCCCCCCACCATTACGGCTTGTGCAAAGATGAGCCCATGGGCCCTATCAGGGCTTTGAGTCCTAGCAGAGCCTGTCATCATATCTGCACTTGCACAGGTGACTTTCCATGCACATGCAAAGACATAGTATGTTTCGGGCTCCGCTGCGCATGCATTGGAGCCCTGCGGCACATATGCTTACATGCAAGGGGCATGGCAGACCTAGTTAAGAAGCATGAAAGTGCTGCTTTGCAGCACAAATAAAATACTTTGCTGAAAATTTGTAAGAGAGGGAGTGGGGAGGAGGCGGGGGCACAACATTAAGTTTAGGGTGAAGATCCACTTATTTTAATAAGCTAACACTTAAAGTTTGCCTTTTATTTAATCAAATATTACATTTCTAAGCAGAAAGTTCTAGGCATTAATAATCCAGAAGCCTCTAGGTACTTGGGAAGCATGGTATTATAATGCACAAAAGATCTGTGTATGTGTTTGTGATACTGCAGCTTAATACATCACACCCATGCTCTGACCATATAACTGCACAATACATTTTATATTGATCAATTTGACATTTCAGTTTAATGTTACAAGGTACGTCCAGGTCATGAAGTGGCTATGCTAGTAAAGGAAACAATAGCATTAAATGTTCAGCCAATTCAGCATAACCACTTGCCTACTGGGCACTTTTACCACATTCCTGACCAGGCCAATTTCCAGCTTTCAGAGCTGTCGCATTTTAAATGACAATTGCACGGTCATGTAACACTGTACCCAAACAAAATTTTTATAATTTTTTATTCACACAAATAGAGCTTTCTTTTGGTGGTATTTAATCACCACTGGGTTTTTTATTTTTTGTTAAACAAATGAAAATAGACCGAACATTAAAAAAAGTTTGTTATAACATTTTGAAAACAGGTAATTCTTCTCCTTCATTGATGTGCACTGATGAGGCTGCACTGATGGGCACTGATAAGGCGGCACTGATGGGCATTGATGGGAACTGATAGGCTGCACTGATGAGGCGCCACTGGTGGGTACTGATGAGGCTGCACTGATAGGCAGCACTGATGGGCACTAATAGGTGGCACTGATAGGCAGCATCGATGGTCACTAATAGGCACTGGTAAGCAGCACTGATGGGAACCGGTTGTCAGTGGGCATTTATTGGCATCACTGGTGGTCACTGTTGGGACTGCACTGATAATCAGGACACCGATAATCAGTGCCCTGATTATCAGTGTACATGTCCCTTTTGAAGAAGTCAGTTATTGGCTCTCTTCTCCTCTCCTCATGCTGTCAGCATGAGGAAAGGAGTGCCGATAACCAGCTTCTATTTACATCCGTGATCAGCTGTGATTGGACACATCTGATCACATGGTAAAGAGCCGCTGATTGGCTCTTTACCTCAATCTGTGATGAACAGTGTCCTCCGGACACTGTAATCACAGAGCGCCGCTCACGCTCCGCATATGACGGCCTTCCAGAACTAGCCGCCTGTGCTGTAGCCATCATTTGGCCATAGTCCGGTCGGTAAGTGGGTAAAGCAGACCATCACTCTCACAATCAACATTGACTATTTGTAATCTCTATGCTGCTAGCATTAGTAAATAGACAGGAAATTATATTATATTTACTTGTTTTAAACTTTTTTTAGTGTACATTTCTTAAGTTACTTCTTGGTTTCCATGCCTAGGAAAATGATGTCATACATCCCAGGAGTATTCAGGGAAGGTTGAGAGGTTTTCTCAGCTAAGCACACCCTCCTGCCTGCATGCCTGAGCTAAGAGCAGATGGATTCTAGGAGTTAAATGATATATGAATCATCTGCCCTTACTCAAGATCTCTATGGGCAGAAATGCTAGGGGGTGTTTTTCAAAGTGATTTCTCAGCAAAATGAAACATGGAGACATGGATGAATGGGTGAGTTTGCTTTGAATATTAAAAAATAAATGTGTTAAATAGTTAAATATTTTTTTGTTTGTGATGTTTAGATGCAGTTTAGTTCTGCTTTAAGAAATTACTATATAATTTAACTGCAAAACATGTACATGTATTTAATAAGATAGGAAATGGTAACTTAAAGTGTTTGTAAAGGTTCTTTGTTTTAAAAAAAAAAAAAACAACAAACATGTTATACTTACCTGCTCTGTGTAAGGGTTTTGCACAAAGCGGCCCCGGTTCTCCTTTTCTGGGGTCCCCCGGCCACGCTCCTGGCTCCTCTTCATTGAGTGCCCCCATGGAGAGCCACTTTCCCTGGGGACACTCATGTGGGCACGCTCCTGAGTCCTGCTGCTGTGTCCATTGACACTGGATTTGGTTGACAGCAGCGGGAGCCAATGGCTCCTGCTGCTATCAATCTATACAATGAGAACCCGAGACAGCGGCTGGAGCTGCTGGACTCGTCCTCGACACTGGAACAATCAGGTTCAGGTAAGAAAAAGGGGGGCTCTGGGGGGCTGCTGCAGCACAGAATGTTTTTCACCTAAATGCATAGAATGCATTAAGGTAACAAAAAAAACGTCAAGACTTTACAACTCCTATTAACAGTCATAACTTATAAGACTAAGTTTTATCATTATCATTTCTCTTCTTGTAAATAGGGGAAATATGATTTATTGGGAAACATTATTCCAAGATCACATACAAATGTAATCAAGCATTACACCAAAAAAAATTGTTAACAAAGGATACAGCTGTCACTGGCATAGAACCAAGGTACATCACATAAGGTGTCACTCTGTACCAGCCACTCTGATGACTGTACCAACCATCCTGACAGCTGGCCTGCCCTCTACTACGGTAACAGTGGCATGCTGTGCAGATTTTATGAGACCATGAAGTTGACATTGACACATAAAGTACACCATTGATCCAGAGCTTTATAATTGCCATACAGCTCATATCATATTCTCATTGCTTTTTTTTTGTATTGATCTCATTGATCCTAGCAAGGAATAGATCACAATCTGCCAGCTACTAAATGTTTGTACACCTCTTCAAACTATACCTCTCATCTGCTGTATATGCGTGCTACTCATACATACACAACGTTACATTTTCCAAAGTGTTATTACTATGGATAGCCCCATTTTCTATTTCTCTGAAGGTGAATAATTAGCAGTACAATATATACAAATAGGAGCAGATACAGGATGTTGCCCTTAATATTATCTTGCAATATAATGTGGCAGTGATAAAGGCAGAGAATACATACAGGACATATCAGTCCACACATACTGGCTCGTACTTTCAAGAAGCGTATTCAATAATGCAAGATCAATGAAAATGTTCCAACTTTAATAGCTCTGTTAGGTCAATCATAAATGACACCTCAAAGGCATATTCCACCTTTCGTAAAAAATAATAATATACCCACACTGATTAAAAAATTGTGCATTTGTTTTTTTTTTTTGTTTTGTTGTTTCATTGGATTCTGCAAAGCACTGAAATGACAACTGGCTCCTGCAGACTTTTCCTCAAGCCGCAGGTCTGTACTGAGGTACAAACCTTTTCTTACAAGGCTGGAGGTAGTATACATAAACTACAAATGTGATGATGTCGCTATATTTATGCTCCATTGAAATCTATGAGGCCCTCTGCCACAGTGGAAGATGGAAGATGTAGTCTTTCTGCCCGCACAGCCACACTGAATAGGAGAAATGACAGAAACTTTGGGTAGAAGAACCCCCAGATTCAGTAAAGGGGGGCAATTTGGGGGTGGGCGGTTACGGACTGTGACCATGTTTCATGTTATACACCAAATATGGGTGTAATATGAAACAAGGTCAGAAAAATGGTGTAAAGCTGGGTAAATGCTAGTAGAATTTCGAAAGAAAATTAATATAAACACTCTTCGGAAAATTCATATGAAAATTCTCAGAATATTTACCATATATACTCGAGTACAAGCCGACCCGAATATAAGCCAAAGCACCTTATTTTACCACAAAAAAACTGGGAAAACGTATTGACTCGAGTATAAGCCTAGGGTGAGAAATGCGCAGCTACTGTAAGTGGAAAAGAGGGTCAAGAATGCCCATTTGCAGCCTCACTGTGCCCATTTGCATGCCTCACTGTGCCCATTTGCAGCCATAGGTCCCCCGAAGGGTTCCTAGATGCAGCCAAAATTTGGGATCTCTGGACCCAAAGGGTCCCGAAATGATATTGCTGTAGGTGGACACAGTTGACCGAATTTGGGGCCCCGTAATTCTCTGGGCCACTTGGTGCTAGGAACCCCAAATTTGGTGTGCAAAACCAGTGGAACTAGCACTACAACATATCCAGATGGGGTTCCTAACACCAAGTGCCCCCGAGATACGGTCCCCAAAGTCGGTTCGGAAAATGTCAAGCACTTTTCTGAAGCAGAGAATGACATTTTCCTAACCGACTTTGGGGCCCTGTATCTCGGGGCCACTTGGAACCCCAAATTTGGTGTGCAAAACCAGTGGAACTAGCACTACAACATATCCAGATGGGGTTCCTAACACCAAGTGCCCCCGAGATACGGTCCCCAAAGTCGGTTCGGAAAATGTCAAGCACTTTTCTGAAGCAGAGAATGACATTTTCCTAACCGACTTTGGGGCCCTGTATCTCGGGGCCACTTGGAACCCCAAATTTGGTGTGCAAAACCAGTGGAACTAGCACTACAACATATCCAGATGGGGTTCCTAACACCAAGTGCCCCGAGATACGGGGCCCCAAAGTCGGTTCGGAAAATGTCAAGCACTTTTCTGAAGCAGAGAATGACATTTTCCTAACCAACTTTGGGGCCCTGTATCTCTGGGCCATTTGGTGCTAAGAACCCCATCTTTGGATATGTTGTAGTGCTAGTACCACTGGGTTTGCACATCAAATTTGGGGTTCCAAGTGGCCCCTGAGATACGGGGCCCCAAAGTCGGTTCGGAAAATGTCATTCTCTGCTGCAGAAAAGTGCTTGACTCGAGTATAAGCCGAGGGGGGCACTTTCAGCACAAAAAAATGTGCTGAAAAACTCGGCTTATACTCGAGTAAATGTCATTCGAAAGTAGTTCAAGATTTCATTTGTTTTTAACATTTGATTTTGGAATGAATGGGCTTTACTGAACGAAAACCACATACACTGAAATTCGTACATTCGAGAAAGATTTTCCATCCTGCTCCTTTAAATTTGCTCCTTCCACTGTAGTCGATAACAAATGTCAATTTGACCCCATTAATGATTAGAAAAACAAACAAAAACTCTTACAACATTCTTACAACAAAAAATGTAGAACAAAATTCTACTAGCTTTAGCCTTCATAATAAACTTGTGTTTATGTTCCAACTTTTATGACTAACTCCCAAGGGCGGGGCGAAATGCATTAGAAGGGGTGGCCTGGGAGGAGCTATGGCTGAGGTTATTCTTCACTCTTATCATTATTTGGGCTACAGTACGGCGTCTCTACATAACCCATACTTTGCCGCACTTTTGTATTTAAAGGGAAATTTTTTCTTTATAGTTTTGGATAGCGGAAGGCATCGTTAAGACCCCTTTTTAGTTTTTTTTTGTTCTTCAAAGGAGAAATCTCCCTCTATCCCAATTAGACGATCTCTCCTTCATTTGACAGCTCTAAAATGCTGCGTTTCCAATCACTTTCTGTACCGGACACAATGATCACCAGGACCAGTAGTGAAGGTAAATTTTCTTAGTGGAGACACAATAAAAACATTACAGGGGTTTTAAAACTTTTTCACTCTACCCAAATCTGAAAATGTTTTGGCTTTACATACACTTAAATTATTTTATTTTTTTTCATATTAGAGCACATATTTGAATGTTAGAGCAAAGAATTATTTTTTGTATTCCTTTTCAGCCTAAATATTCCAGATTCTAGATAATTTTGTTGATGCTGATTGCATGCTGATTGGTTTGCCTAGTTCCTGCATGACATATATGTAATGTTGACATTGGGGTTTATTTACTAAAGGCATATCCACTTTTCATACAAGTGCACTGCAAATGCACTTGAAAGTGCACTTGGAAGTGCAGTGGCTGTAGATCTGAGAGGGACATGCAAGATACATAAAAAACAGCATTTTAGCTTGCACATGATTGGATGATCAAACCAGCAGAGCTTCCCCTTATTTCAGATCTTCCCCTCAGATTTACAGCGACTGCACTTGCAGTGCACTTGTAGTACAAAGTGGATTTGCCTTTAGTAAATCAACCTCATTATCTACTACTAATACCTAAATAATCAGAATATGTGCAATGGTAGCTAGCACCAAGAAGTGCAAAACTGTACTGCAGAAACTAAAGGGTTGATTTACTAAAGGCAAATAGACTGTGCACTTTGCAAAATGCAGTTGCACTCTGCAAGTGCAGTTGCTCCAGAGCTTAGCAAATGAAGTAAAGTTTCACTTTACAAAGAATATCCAATCACATGCGAGGATTTTTTTTTT
This sequence comes from Lithobates sylvaticus, assembly GCA_028564925.1. NCBI lineage: Eukaryota > Metazoa > Chordata > Amphibia > Anura > Ranidae > Lithobates > Lithobates sylvaticus. The sequence continues at coordinate 499,217,486 of CM053030.1, forward strand.
TTTTTTAAAACAGCATTTTTCCTTGCACACGATTGGATGATGGAAGTCAGCAGACCTTCTGCTCATTTACCAAGCTCTGGAGCAACTGCTCTTGCAGAGCGCAACTGCACTTTGCAAAGTGCACAGTCTATTTACCTTTAGTAAATCAACCCCTAAATCCGGGGTAGGCAACCTCAGCTCTCCGGCTGTTTTGAAACTACAAGTCCCATAAGACATTGCAAGACCCTAACAATCACAGGCATGACTTCTAGAGGCAGAGGCATGATGGGATTTGTAGTTTCACCACAGCTGAAGGGCCTACCCCTGCCCCAAATGTCTGAGGCCTCATGATGTCATAACAGAAGGAGATTACAGCTATTACGCACTGTTTTTCCTGTGAAATGAATACTATGCACCTATACCTGGTCTTCATCTCCGATTCCTTAAAAATGATTACGCACAGTAAAAGAAACAAGCTATAACAAGTATGCAGATAATGCTATACTCTGACTATGACTTCCCTGACCTGCAAACTTTCAGTGACTTAAAGTATTAAACATAACAGCCATTCAACTAATATTTTCAGATGGAGATCAACATTGGTGGCACCTATAATTCTCTCACAGCGGGTATCCTTTAGGGGAATGAGGAGATTAGTCAATTTCCAAATATTCTTGTGATTATATATGTCAACTAAAAAAACATCCCCAAGTCCAAATCTAGACATACCCTGTTTCCCTGAAAATAAGACCTAGCGTGATTGTCGGTGATGGCTGCAATATAAGCCCTACCCCCCAAATAAGCCCTCGTTAAAGTCCTTGTAGGTCTTATATTCAGGATAGGGCTTATTTTCGGGCAAACAGGGTAGGGCTTATTTGGGGGGTAGGGCTTATATTGCAGCCATCACCGACAATCACGCTAGGTCTTATTTTTGGGGAAACAGGGTAGGTATAAAAAGAGCGGCAGGAGCTGCGGCACAGCCTGACCACCTTAAGGCACTGTTGTGCCTAGGTCATCCCTACACAGGGTTGGTTGCTTTGGGCAACTGCCAATGTTTAGACCTATTTAGTGAGAGAGGGTGGTGGACAGCTTTGATGTTGCAGACATCTTTCAGGGGAACTCAATAGTGATTGGACGAGGTTTTAAGTTGATCCAATCAATATTCAACTTGTTGAACGTTAGTTATCTGTGTTTGTTGGTGCCCTATAAACATTCGATTTTGGAAATTTGGGAGACTTTTCTTTTAATGGCTCCAGCCACCTTAGTCTGGTACAATGTGTGACAAAAGGGTTGGAAATGAATTGTAATTTTAGATTTTCTATGCCTCCCCACTGTCCTGTTTATAAAACACACTCACTAAGCTTCACAGGAAGCACATTTATATAAAAAGGTCCGAAAACGCTTTGTGCTCATTGTAAACAGGCTTTTGAAGATAGTTTCCATGGTTTATACAGTCTTTGTTAAAGGTTCGCAGACAGCTATCACTTTCAAAGCAATTATCTTTTGCAAATTATGTCAATTACTAATATCTTTTTTAGAGTTGCTCTACATGCCTTGATAAATATTGTGGAAGGGGGAAAAAAAAACAAAGGATGTCCTTTTCAGCTAGATAATGTTTGGAAATGTGTTCCAAGACATATGATTATTTTATTCCTCAAAGTACACTGTTATGACAAAAGACACCATAGCCAGTAGGAGTGTGCTCCTGTTACAGAATGTACCGGTGATTCAGCCAATCGATGTGTTGTAAAGCTGACCCTCTAATCTATACTGCAGTGACTCAGTATTCAATAACCACAAAAGGTTCAAATGTATTTTTCTGTCAATTTGGTGGACGAAGGCTTTTTAGGCATTTACAATACCTCTACATTACAGTGTAAATGAACTGAGCTGTGTACTTAGCAAGCTTATGTTTTATAACTGAATCAATAATACAGTATACTAACTGTAAATTAGTCAAGCTGGTTGGCTGTAGTGGGTTACATCACTAAGTGAGCCTAGTAAAGCGGTGTACTAAGGGCAGGAAGGCAGGTGTGCCCTACCCTGATGCATCCATGGGTGGGTGCAGGGTGGTGTGGCAGTAATAACGCACACACAGTCCAAGTGCAATTAGTAGAACTTGTATTGTAGTAAAGGCAAAACAGTTCACAACAAACGCGGTGGTAGAAGGCCTAACTGGGAACACTCACGAATGCCAACAGCGTGTAGCAGGTCAGGTATCAGCTAAACCGACAGCGTCTGTCTGGAGGGGCAAAATGCGGCCTGGCCATCTCAAACTCAAATGGGAAGATAGCCAAGGAGTTTGCCAGCCCTAAGCTTTCCTTTCTTGTCTGGAACATATCCCTGCCACTAATACTGTCCCTGACAGATGGATGACCTGTCCCTACACTACCCACTCGCGAATGTATGCCAAAACCTGGAGGCAAGACTCTGCTGACCCAAAGATGGCCACCAAGGGTCACCTGGATGCAGCGCAGCCAACTGGAACCAGTAAACCACAGAGCAAACAAATTGTCCTTGACTTTCTCTCCAGGCAGTGATGCTGTTCCAGACGGACGCTACCTACAGTGGAGGAAACAGACTGCACCTGCTCCACTGCACAACATCCACTGACCAGATAAATCTAAGGCACCTTCAGGTGGAGAGATCTCTTGTCCAGCAGAACCTGTATGGTTCTGATGCAAAACTTGGTGCTTCTCAGGTAAGTACGGTAACCAGTTGACACCAATTATTAGTTTGGCTTCCATGGCCACCACTATAAGGGGCACCAATCCAAAAACCACCAATTTAAAGTGGCAACAACACTGAACACTATTGTAATGAGGGACACTACTCTAACCACCAAAGTTGCAGGAGGCTCTTCACTGAGTGTAATGGATTTTGTTACCCTTATCACAAATGTAATAGGGACCTTGCACTGACCATAAATGTAATGGGAGCACTACACTGTTAACAAGTATAACAGGGGACATTGCCATAACAAAAAAGGTAATCGGGGGGGGGGGGGGGCATTGCACTGACCAACAGTACAGTGGGAGGAAATACACTGACCGATGTGACTGGTGGCACTACACAGACCTCTGGCTTGTCAGGGGACAATACAATGACTAGTTATGTAACAGGGGTACTACACTAACTGCCACACTAACCGCCAATGTAATGGGGTGAACTTCACCGCTAGAGAATGGTCAGGAAGCTTTTTCTATCAGTGAAGTATTTTTATTTTTATCACAATCAATTTGTCCACTTTACTATTTCCCTAATCTTGATGCCCCAAATAATAATTAGACATTTTAAATGGTAAGTCATACGTGAATCCTGTATATTACTGAAGATTACTTTTTTCTTTAGAGCAACCTTTTACATTTCCCTTTTTGCTGGAACAAGGTTTATCTCCTTAGTCCTCCATTGGTAATAAAATCTCTCATGGTCTTTCCCCCAATACTCCGTGATTCCACCCAGGCACAAAGTAAGGAAAAGTATGAGATTCTGAGAATTTGCTCCTTTAAAAAAAAAGTGTGCATTGAAAGCTCCTATGTTTCTATGTATTACAGTTTTCCATTAATTCAGAACAATACTAGTTGTTTTGGCAAAGTGAATATATTTTTTAAATTTCAAGCTGCATGAAATAAAGTATGAGAAAAAAACAGGACGGAACTGGGGACTATAAATAAAAAATGTGGGAGGGTACTTCTATGTATGTGCTATCAAGTCAAGTGCTGTTACTGTAAAAGCAGATTGACTGTCTCCTCTACAGTATTTAGTCTATATTCTGTGTTGAGTCAGTTTAAACTCAGAAATGCTAAGAAAAGTGAAGGAACTAAGAGACAGGATATTATGACATCATGTACCTTTAACAAGGAAATGCTGCTCCCTGGTCTACTGACGTGTATACATGAATGTCTGTCCACTCCCAGATCTATCACTTGTAACTTTGTCCCCTTTCATCCCGCTCCTTGGTATCGACAGATATAGTCATAACTTACCCTTCTATAAACTATTTATGGGCTGATGGTGTCATTAACAGAGTGGGCAAGCTGATGTTACACTTTCACTTATTTTACATGTTCCTTTTTTCTCATTGAATTGCTATGTGCAAAGTGCTATTGTGCTTGATTCACACAAGCTGACATGCATTGTATATACAGTCCATTCACAGTTCAAAACATCCAAAGCAACTGGTGATGGCAAAACGTGTCCTTGTGTCCACTCTGGTGTTCCCCCCTTCAGTATATGCGCACACCTTAGAGCATGTGACCATGCAATTAAAGCGGAGGTTCACACAAAAATGGAACCTCCGCTTTTCGGAAACGCCTACCCCCCCCCCCCCGCTGTCTGCTGGGAAACACACGGGACCCAGAGACAGCAGGGATCATCCGGATTGCTCAGCGCGACTCGCACATGCGCAGCGAAGCCGGGAAGTGAAGCCGGGAAGTGAAGCCGGGAAGTGAAGCCGCAAGGCATATGAACCACCTCTGGGTGCAGTGTTTATGTTGAAATCCTGGGCTGGTTGCTGGTAACGTGTTCCACATGTGTATGAAAAAAACTTGATAGTGTGATATCGTTTAAACAATTTATTGTATAAATAAAATGTAGCCCCTACTGTGGGGTACTCACATTTCGTGGGTGCTACAGTGCACCACTACAAGATCAGGGATACTGCTGAAGTAATGTGTCCTTTCCTTTAGCTGAGAACGCTCCACTGCCTCCTGCACCGTCTTGTCCCCTACCCTACGCGTGTCGATACCGGGATTAACTCGTTTCTTTCTCAGGGAGATATGATATGCACTTTGCACATACTACTTCTTAGTGCATGGGAACACATTTGTGAATATTTTGAGCACATATAGATTGAATTAATTTTATTATATATATATATATATATATATATTTTCTTTTTTTATTTCGTTGCATTAGGTCACTTTACATTAGTTGTGGCACTCATTAGCACTATATGCATGTGATTTTCTATAGGCAGTAGTAGAGTGTGGATATAAGGATAAGCAGAGATACTAATCAATTAGTAGTTCACATGCTGCAATATAATTGAGCACAGAGTTACACCAATTTGAGTTAGTGGTGTCATTATAATATTTTATGTGGTTTACTACAGACATAGTATAGCGTGTGTATACATGTGTATTAAACACACAGGCATTTTTTAGCGTAGCACTTTTTGTATTATATTTTTACACATATTATATGTTGGAAATTTCTTTAGAGGCAGACAGCAGAGTCCAACTGTTACATTTCTATTGCATAATAATGTTCCTGTGTGTTGTGTATTTTGCCTTGTTTTCCTATCATATTTATATTTCCTAGCATTGCATCAGGAGGAAACCATAATGGAGAGTGTGATAAACTAGTAGTTTACATATTTTCAAACACACCCTTTCAGTTTCTTGTCATAGTTGATTCAGGAATTAAAAATGAAATCTGACAGTTTAGGAATTTAGAGACTGAACTGAAATTCCAGATGGATGATTAGAACAGATTCACAATTAAATCTGAATCATTTTGTTATTCAATCTATAGATTATTAGCCAGAACAAATTAAACCAAAAACAGATTTTGCAATTTTAAGACAGGGTGCTTAAAAAAGAAAAAGAACATTGTCAAAACCATACCAAACATGTAAAGATTTCTCTTGTTAGGCCTTTAGATTTCCCCAATTCACGCCGAACAGCATGGGTAGGTGAATTTCCTAGTGCCAGATATTGTATTCTGATAACCAACGGCCCCTTCAGTTTCTCAGTTGAAATTTGCCAAGCCAAGTGGTGTTGGCAGATCCACCCATGGCTCCAAATTTTTTTGATTCACAGAAATAGGCAAAATTGAAAGCCATGTATGGCCAGCTTAAGGTCAGGGCAATGTCTTCCCTAGAATGGGGAACGGGGAGACATTTATCTTCAGTTATGTTGGGACCCACTGTGTGGTATCTTGTATCTAGTGGCACCCGTAGACAGGGGTTAGGTTAAAGTTCCCGTTTAATTTTTGGGCACTCCCATCATAGGTCTTTTCCTTTGGATTGGCCTCACTTTCTGCATATTTAAGGTATGAGAGGAGTCATCCCATGGTCTCTTTGATAATGTTAGTGTGAAAAGTTGGAGCAATTTTCCTCAGTGTAGGATGGTGCCCCCTGTGCCTTGGGCAAAGTCAGGAAGGACCAGTGTAAGCCTCTAGTCTATTGGGGCATAAGCAGTGTGCCCTGAACTGTGCTCCTTAGCACCACTGCTGTGAAACGTGTACACGTAAAAGTGCAAACTGACCATTCAGGGATCCTCTATTGCACTCAAGTAATTCCAAGTTGTGGACAGTTGTAACCTTTTTATTGCTGAAAAAAGTTAAGTAAAGATTATACAAGCATTTCCTGTCTTCCGCCCCATTACCGTCCAAGCACTTTCTGGCCCCTGGATAGAGGGACTGCATTACAGAAGGTAGAGCATTAAATTCTAATTATAGTAGTGTTAAACTGTGAAGTGTCTGAGCAAACATGGTCGGCTTAGGAGTGGATGGTGGTTAGGGGACCAGAATCAACCTCCTGGTAGTGAGAGAAGGCCCCCTCCAGGTATCATGCATAGGTGACCCAGGCCTGCATGTGACATGGGCCCCGGGTGTTTAGGCGGTTAGCCAGAGCCCTAACCTGAAGCACAGAAAATGCAGGCCTGGATGAGAAGGAGCTCTGAGCATTAGGGGGTTAATGGACTGGTGACCAGGAGGATGAGAGAGAGTGGTGGCCTATGGCCTACATATGTGCACATGGGTAGGGTGTGAGACTGTGAGTGGGGTGTAGGAACCAATCACTTGCCTGAATCTCTGCCTGTAAGAAGGAGTTCAGCTGCATGTGCTGGTCACCTGTATGGAAAAGAGCAGATTGTCTACACACCTGACCACAACAATGTACCTGAATCAATCTTTTGTTTTCTTTTTCTCAATGACAAGAGGGAAACATCAGTCTTACGTTACAAAGATTTTTTATTCAGGGGGAAATAACAGGTCACTTGGATTGTCTTCCCCCTCTGCTGCTCATACTCACCTTCCCTCAACTAAACCCTAGGTACCCACTGCAGCCCCGTGAAATATCTGGTATTTCATACATAGTTACATAGTAGGTGAGGTTGAAAAAAGACACATGTCCATCAAGTCCAACCTATTTCTGGGTATGACTCTCTCCCCTTCCTCCCACAATGCACTTCTGGGTGCCTTAGTGACCAATCACTAAACCTGCGCACTGTCACAAATGGACAGATCCTCAACCCTGTGGGAATTCTGACCCACAGTCAACTAGAAAATTGCAGTAGAGTATTGGAGGAGGCCAGCAAACAAGGAGGTAGGGTAGGGAACGCAAGATAATTATTATTATTGGATGGGCAGGCTACGCACCTGAGCTTATTAATAACAGCAATAGGCAAAGTACAGGTGTTTGATTTAAAGTGGGAGTAAACTTCCTGTGTTGATTTTTACCTATAGGTAAACCTATAATAAGGCTTATCAAATGGGCCATGCCGTCCATTCAGAACTCTGTTTAATGGCCGTGACTCCCGTGTGCATGCAGGGGGGTGATGCCATCGCAGCTCAGCCATTCATTGGGCCAAATCCCGCAAACCTGGAAAGGAAGACTGGGCGAATATGGAAGCACCTGCAGCAGTGACAGCACACACAGCTTCACCAGATTGTGCACTCTCCAGTTTTGGTAAATAAACCCCATAATTAAATAGAAACAACATTTCCCCAGCAGACAATGTAACTAGCCTACACAAAATTGCAAATTAAACTGACATTTTGTTGCATCCATTTACAAAAATGAAGCTGTGAAGCTGCACTACCACATTAAGGCAATTCCACATAGTGTGGTCCCTAACTGTAAATTAGTAAAGGCATGACTTACATCTTAAGCTGCATCTGGATTGAGCTGCAATTACACGTATATGTTTGCTGCGTTATATATATATACATATATATAGTCAAAAGTATTGGGACACCTTTACACGCACATGAACTTTAATGGCATCCCAGTCTTAGTCCGTAGGGTTCAATATTGAGTTGGCCCACCCTTTGCAGCTATAACAGAATCAACTCTTCTGGGAAGGCTGTCCACAAGATTTAGGAGTGTGTCTATGGGAATGTTTGGACCTTGCTTTGTGCACTGGTGCACAGTCATGTTGGAACAGGAAGGGGCCATCCCCAAACTGTTCCCACAAATTTGGGAGCATGAAATTGTCCAAAATGTCTTGGTATGCTGACACCTTAAGAGTTCCTTTCACTGGAACTAAGAGGCCAAGCCCAACCCCTAAAAAACAACCCCACACCTTAATCCCCCCTCCATCAAATGATTTGGACCAGTGCACAAAGCAAGGTCCATAAAGACATGAATGAGTGAGTTTGGGGTGGAGGAACTTGACTAGCCTGCACAGTCCTGACCTCAACCCAATAGAACACCTTTGGGATGAATTAGAGTGGAGACTATGAGCCAGGCCTTCTCGTCCACATCAGTGCCTGGCCTCACAAATGCGCTTCTAGAACAATGGTCAAACATCCCCATAGACACACTCCTAAACCTTGTGGACAGCCTTCCCAGAAGAATCGAAGCTGTTATAGCTGCAAAAGGTGGGCCAACTCAATATTGAACCCTACAGACTAATGCCCTGTACACACGGTCGGACATTCTGACGACAAAATCCGTCTGATTTTTTCCAACGGATTTTGGGCCAAACTTGTCTTGCATAAACACGGTTGCACAAAGTTGTCGGAAAATCCGATCGTTCTGAACGCAGTGACGTACAACACGTACGTTGGGACTATAAACCGGGCCAGTAGCCAATATCTTTCGTCTATTAATTTATTCTGAGCCCGCGTGGCACTTTGTCCGTCAGAATTGTCTACACACGATCGGAAATTTAAACAATCGGATTTTGTTGTCAGAAAAATTTTTGGTCCAGCTCTCAAACTGTGTGTGTCGGAAAAAGTCAGATGAAGCCCACACACGATTGGATTTTCCGACAACATAATCCGATCGCATCTTTTTCTGTCGGAAAGTCCGACCGTGTGCACAGGGCATAAGACTGGAATGACATTAAAGTTCATGTGTGTGTAAAGGCAACAGGTGTTCCAATACTTTTGACAATATAGTGTATACAGGCATACCCCACTTTTAAGTACACAATGAGGTTTATTTACTAAAGCTGGAAAGTGCAAAATCGGGCTGACTTCTGCATAGAAACCAATGAGCTTCCAGGTTTTATTACCAAAGCTTAATTGAACAAGCTGAGGTTAGAAGCTGATTGGTTTCTATGCAGAAGTGAGCCTGATTTTGCACTTTCCAGCTTTAGTAAATAAACCCCATTGTGTACCTAAAAGTGGGGTATGCCTGTATACAGTACAGTATCTATACATATATATCATGTATGCTTCTCTCTCTCTCTATGTATATTCTGCAAAGCATACAGTTAATTATCATTGCAGTTCAATCTAGTTACAGTTTAAGGTGCAAGTCATGCCTTAATTGCAAAACGATGAAACTTTCAATCACATGACCTAAGTTGTATGCATTCTTAGCCTGAAGGACAGAGTACTGTATGTACATGGTGTTTATATTGTTGCTTATGCAAGGCTTATATAAAGGTAGACATTAGCAGCTTATATAGTCTCTGACTTTTCCAGAAGCAGCTGGAAATGTGTTTGCAGCTCTCTGCTCCCCGTGACAGCCTCATGCTAAATCATGTGTAGGTGATTCTGCTTACACCCACTGGCTTATGTAACAAAAGTAGAGTCCTCGGGTACGCATTCACTGAAGCTTACAGTAGCTGAGAAACATGAAAACAATAAGATTACATTGTCTTATGTTTCTCTAAAGGCTTTCTGTAGCATCTTGCCACCAGCCTTTCGGGATCTCTGGAGTGTGGGAGTTCTGATTAACCAGGCATGAGGAGAAATCGATATTGTACTTTGAAAATATCTTCTTTGCAAAAGCTTTGTTGCGTGCATAGACAGAGAACATGCACACGGTGGGGGCTATTTACCAAAAGGCAAATCCACTTTGCACTACAAGTACACTGCAAGTGCACTTGGAAGTGCAGTCGATCTAAGCAGAAGAGCTGAAATGAGGGGAAGCTCTGCTGATTTTATCATCCAATCATGTGCAAGCAAAAATGCTGTTTTTTTATTTTCCTTGCATGTCCCCCTTAGATCTACAGCAACTGCACTTCCAAGTGCACTTGCAGTGCACTTGTAGTGCAAAGTGGATTTGCCTTTAGTAAATAAACCCCAATGTGTTTCTTCCTCTTTGTACAACTTATCTGCACAAGAATGTTGTAACACGCCATTGTTTAATGCATCCTAAACGTTAAAGTATTATCATAATACAGTAGGGGCACATTTATAAAGCAGTGAATGTTTGGGATATGTCACATTCACTACTTTATAAACTTACCCCCAGGGGTGGACTGACCATTCAGACACTCGGGCACTGCCCAAGGGCCCCCGGGCCACTAGGGGGCCCCATCAGGGTTGCCAGCCTCAGTAAAACCAGGGACAGTATGTAAAAATCTGTGTTTTTTTTTATATCTGTCTCTGAAATGTCCCATACTGACATACTTTTGCTCTAAAAAATTTTTTTCAGGCGGTGTACAGGCGCTATTTTTAGCGCTGTACCGCCTGAAAACCGCCCCAGTGTGAAAGGGGCCTTAGCCACTGCAGATCCCATGCTGATTGTGGTCTGAATTGGGAAGAATGTCTCTACTCTCAATTGCAGGTCAAATATAGGGGTTGATTTACTAAAGGCAAATAGACTGTGCCCTTTACAAAGTGCAGTTGCACTCTGTCAGTGCAGTTGCTCCAGAGCCTAGTAAATTAGGTAAAGTGGCACTTGCAAAGAGTAAAAAGGGGGAAAAAAAACAGCATTTTTGCTTGTACATGATTGGATGGTGGAAGTCAGCGGAGCTTCTGCTTATTAACTAAGCTCTGGAGCAATTGCACTTGCAGAATGCAACTGCACTATGCAAAGTGCACAGTCTATTTGCTTTTAGTAAATCAACCCCATAGTGCAGTTGTATTGGCCCAAGGGGCAAATGCCACCCTGTCGTCCCCAGCCCTGCCCACGCCTGGTATGTACCATAACTGGGGTACTGAGTTCTTTTGATAACAGATATTAGTTGACGACTGGTAAATTAATTGAATAAAATATGCCCAGCAAAGTTAGAAAGCACCCACAGACACAAGATATTAGTTACAATATTCAGTAGAAAAAAAAACAAAAACAAACATAGGGGTTGATTTATTAAAGGCAGATCTACTCTGCACTACAAGTGCACTGCAAATGCACTTAGAAGTGCAGTCGCTGTAAATCTGAGGCGAAGATCTGAAATGAGGGGAAGCTCTGCTGATTTTATCATGTACAAGCAAAAATGCTGTCTTATATTTTCCTTGCATGTCCCCCTCGGATCTACAGCGACTGCACTTCCAAGTGTACTTGTAGTGCAGAGTGGATTTGCCTTTAGTAAATAAACCCCATATTCAGTGATCAGGTTATGTCCCTATGCCATACTTCCAAAGTGTTCATGGCACGGTTACCATTTTTTAGGGGAGATCCAAAGCATGGGTGTAAACAAAGTAAGAACAGCAATTATACAAGTCAGAATGCGTCATAATATTGTTACTTTTTAAATCAGGACTATATAAGGATTGTTTCAAAGTTCACAGCTTAGTAATATACGTACGTGGCTCTTTCTTCAATTTTTTGAAGTTTTTGGAGTGATTAATCAATCTTACCTGTAACTGAGGTGTGCATGCAATGAGCCTTGCTGAGAATATTTTGACAAGTGGTTTTGCTTCTTAGGAGATCTCACTAGATCAAGGATAGGTGAGGGGGTAGGCTGGGAGGTTTACAAATTAGGCGCATCCACACTAAAAGTGCAGTTACACTTTATAGACTAGATCTGAAGCCAATACTTCTTTTCTTAGTTTTGAGTAATGAAAGCTTCGATCCCCTGTTGGGTTATTATTGTTGTCTATATCGCTGTTTTGCTGTCCCAGATGGGTCCTGTGTCCTGGGGACCATTAGAGAAAATCCTAAATATTCAGTTGCTACCAGAACAGCACTTGATGACAACTGTCTAATGCCCCGTACACACGGTCGGATTTTCCGATGGAAAATGTCCGATCGGACCATGTTGTCGTAAAATCCGCCCGTGTGTGGGTTCCATCTGACTTTTTCAGTCGGAATTTCCGATGGACAAAATTTGAGATCCTGCTCTCAAATTTTACGACAACAAAAACTTTTTCCGATCGTGTGTAGAGAATTCCGACGGACAAAGTGCCACGCATGCTCAGATCAAATTACGAGACCAAATCTATTGGCTACTAGCCTCTACGTAGTTCCGTCGTACGCAACGAACATCACCACGTTCAGAATGATCGGATTTTCTGACAACTTTGCCCGACCGTGTGTATGCAACACCAGTGTCGGACAAAATCCGTCGGAAAAAATCCGACGGATTTTGTGGTCGGAATTTCCGACCGTGTGTACGGGGCTTAAGAAGGGATTTCCTTCACTTTGGAAAAATCATCTCACTTGCTATTGTGTCTACTGATCTGGAGGTTAAGGGACATCCCCCAATGAGTTACCGCATATACTCGAGTATAAGCTGAGGCACCTAATTTCACCACAAAAAAATGAGAAAACGTATTGACTTGAGTAAAAGCCTAGGGTGAGAAATGCGCAGCTACTGTAAGTGTAAAAGAGGGTCATTTGCAGCCTCACTGTGCCCATTTGCAGCCATAGGTCCCCCGAACTTCAAACTTGGTAGTTAAGGGTTCCTAGATGCCCCCTAGCTGCAGCCACAATTTGGGGTATCTGGACCCAAAGGGTCCCAAAATGACATTGCTGCAGATGGACATAGTTCACCGACTTTGAGGCCCCATATCTCGGGGTCACTTAGTGCTAGGAACCCCATATGTTGTAGTGCTGGTTCCACTGGTTTTGCACACCAAATTTGGGGTTCCTAGCAACAGGTGGCCCCGAGATACGAGGCCCCAAATTCGGGTCGGAAAATGTCATTCTCTGCTGCAGAAAAGTGCTTGACTCAAGTATAAGCCGAGGGGGGGCACTTTCAGCACAAAAACATGTGCTGAAAAACTCGGCTTATACTCGAGTATATACGGTATAATGGGGAAAAAAGCCTGACACGAGTTTTACCTATTCCCCACTTAAGCCTAAATTAAACAAAATTTAGATTTTACACACACCTTAATTTTCCTCCAGTGTTACCAGTGGTAGGAGACATTTTCTTCTATAGGTGACTGGCACTTTGCACCATACAGAAAGGACCGTAGTGCAGTGGACAGAAAGGGAACTTAATGGAGGGCCGTACATGACAGTGTGTCAAGTAAGACACACTCCGGCCAGTAAACAGTTAACAGGGCAGGGGAGGGCCCTGTAATGTACAAGGGGGGAGCGGCCTTATAAAAGGGAGGGGCGGAGCTAGCCAGGCAGTGCGGGAGCGTCGAGACACGAGGAGGCAGGTTTTTACTCTGCTCCTCACTTCACAGGGATCATGGCCGACGGGTTTGCGTCACTTGTGCGGGCGGCGGCGGCGGAACAAGGACCCGAGTGGGTCAGGAGACAGATTGAAGCGCTGCTGGATGGAGCAGGGAGCTCCACAGAAGACAGGAATGCAGCCGAAAAAATCCAAGATGGCGGCGCGGCGCCACGCGGCCGCGTGTCCAGGCCGCCGAAGCGGTACTCCCCTGGGGCCACAGCAGGACCTTCAGGCATGGTAAGGAGCCCCAGGGGGGACCGATCCACCCCTCCAGCAAAACGGGTACAGAGGGAGGATGCAGGACAGGCCAGCAGACAGACAGGCAGCAGGCCTGGGGCAGGGGGGGGGAGGGGGGCCCACCAAGGAGAGGATCCCCAGGAAGCAGTGCTGCAACAGCCTCAACGGCCCCAGCATCGCCACACAAGATGGGGGGAAGTAGGAACACTGGGGTGAGGGGGGTGGGGGGAGGGCTGGAAAAGGAAAGAAGATGGCCGAGTCGACAGGCTCTTCAAGGAACGCGTCCCCCCCAGCAGCTCTGCATGAGCAGGGGGGTGGGGATTCACAGGCCACTCGGGCAACGGCCAGGAGGGGGGCATCGGCCCCCAGACGTGCCTTTACAGCGAATCCCCCGGCGGCTCTGCACGAGTCGGGGGGAGAGGACAGAAGGGCCAGAGGAGCACCGGCGAGAGGGGGGGAGGGGGTCTCACATGGCAGCGGGCGGGAGGGATGGCGGGGCACCACCAGCCAGCGGAGCAGCGAATCAGGGCAGCAGGAGCGGAGCCCGTACCGGCCCACCTGCACGGGGGAATTCGGCTCAGAGGGGAAGCGGAGTGCAGCGAGACAGTGGTGCGGGTGGAAGGAGACATGCTACTTACCGGAGCCCCTCTCCGAGGGAGCGTTCCTTGTCTTGTGCGCAGGAGGAAGAATCTCGGTCGGAAGGAGAATTGTCCGAAGAGGAGGAGGAGGAGCTCGGTCGCCCTATCCCGCCGGTGGAGGCTCGTGCAGCGGCTGTGGGACCCCCGCCCGGTCAGCCCGGTAAGTCCACTGACAACAGTGCTTTTGTTAAAGTTTTACAGTCATTGATGGGTGCAGGTACTAGTGGGGAGAGCCCAGGGCCATCTCCCGCGCCGTCGTTGGCAGTAACGGACCAACCGCGAGCGGTGAGTGGGAGGGCAGAGAGTGGGTCGGGGCAAATACAGGAATTGCTAGAAGGTTTGCGGGTGTTGATAGGCCGTTTTGGTAATAGGGGTGAGGCACCAGAAGGTGGGGTAAATTCGAGAGCTGGTGGAACAGAGGCGGGAGCGGCCGCCGGGTGTGGGGTGGTAGTTGACGCTACGTCAGACAGTCAGATTGCCTCGGTGGAAGGGGGAACGGACAAGGTAAGTGAGACGGAAAAGGGGACGAAGGAACTGACGGCGAGGGACGATATTGTGCGCATGGCGGATGCAGCAAAATGCGAGGTATACGTCTGTTTCGAGGGCCCCCTGGGGGCTCACTTAAAACAGGAGGTCAGGGAGAAGATTTGGAAGGGGGAGTACGTGGAGATTTTCTCCTTGCTGCCCCTGGAAAAATTCAACCTTGATAGGGTTAAACCGGATAGCAGTAAAAAAGACGATGAAGAAAAGAGGAGGTATAGGCTGATTCCCCGGACTTTCGCCAATTGGCTACAGGCGTTCGCTATATTGGCGGGGGTGATTGGTGAGAAGAACCCCGAACATTGTTCGGCGTTGTTCTGTTACATGGACGCCATCGGGGAAGCATATCGGGTTTACGGGGGAACGGCGTGGTTAAGGTACGATGAGCAGTTCCGACAGCGTAGGGCGGTCCGGCCGGCATTACGGTGGGACCACAAAGATATCAGCCTTTGGATGAGGCTGATGGCGTCTGCCAAGACGCCGGCACAGACATTTCAAGGGGGGGGCCGGAGGTAGCCAGTCCTCGGGATCTCCGGCCGGAAAGAAGTGGGGAGTGTGTTGGCAGTACAATGAGGGGGCCTGTAAATTTGGGGGAACGTGTAAATTTAAACATGAATGCTCAGGTTGCGGGGGGGGGCCACACACTCGCCAGATGTTTTAAAAAGGGCAAGCGGGCTGGAGACTTTGGGCATAAGAGGGACGACGCCGGTGATTTGGGAAAGGATGCAGCCTTTCCTAAATAGGTACCCGGATAGAGAGGCGGCGTTATTGTTGAGCAAGGGGTTCAAGGAAGGTTTCAAGATACCATGCTCATTGTCAGCGGTTCCACCGCTGGCCAGAAACTTGAAATCTGCCTTGCAACACCCTGAAGTAGTGGCTGAGAAACTGGCCAAAGAAGTGGGGTTGGGCAGGATGGCGGGACCATTTGAGGTCAAGCCGTTGGAAGATTTGGTAGTGTCCCCGTTAGGGGTGGTACCCAAGAAAGAGCTGAATAAGTTTAGGCTCATTCATCATTTATCGTTTCCCAAAGGGGGTTCGGTCAATGATTTTATAGACCCGGAAGCGTGCACGGTATCGTACACGTCATTTGATGCCGCGGTACGTTGGGTGAGGAGGTATGGAAGGGGGGCGCTTATGGCGAAATCTGACGTGGAGGCAGCATTTCGGCTCTTACCAGTGCATCCGGAGAGTTTTAGGTTGTTGGGATGTTGTTGGGAGGGAAAGTTTTACGTAGATCGGTGTTTACCGATGGGGTGTTCCATTTCTTGCGCCATGTTCGAGGCGTTTAGTTCCTTTTTGGAATGGGTAGTGAGGGAGGTTACAGGGATTGATTCCGTCATCCACTACTTGGATGATTTTTTGTGCGTGGGTCCTCCGGCTTCCAATGTGTGTGCGATATTGTTGTCCACGTTGCAGCACATTGCAGACAAATTTCAGGTGCCGTTGGCAGCCGATAAAACGGAGGGCCCACGTACAGAGTTGAGTTTTTTAGGCATAGTGATAGATTCCATGGCCATGGAATGTAGGTTGCCGGAAGAAAAGGTAGTGGATCTGAGGAATTTGGTGGAAAAAACCTATGGGTGTAAAAAGGTTCAGTTGCGCACGCTACAATCCTTGTTGGGGAAGTTAAATTTCGCGTGTAGAATTATTCCTATGGGGAGGATATTTTGTAGACGGTTGTCGGCAGCGACTAGGGGTGTGAGGGCGCCCACGCATTTCATTAGGTTGAACAAGGAGCATAAAGAGGATCTACGGATATGGGATCAGTTCCTAGAAGGGTACAACGGTAGGGCTGTTTGGATGTCAGGACCGGTAAGTAACTTCGATGTGGAGTTGGTGACAGACGCCGCGGGATCTACAGGCTATGGGGCTTTCTTTCAGGGACAATGGAGCGCGGAACCCTGGCCGCAGTCGTGGGTGGAGCTAGGTTTTCAGAAAAACCTGGTACTCCTGGAACTGTTCCCGGTGGTTCTGGCGTTAGAGTTGTGGGGTGAATCTTGCAGGAACCTCAAGTTGAGGTTGAATTGCGACAATATGGGGGTGGTACAGGTGATCAACAACATGTCGGCAGCTTCACCGCCGGTTATACGGTTGATGCGGCAGCTGGTGCTGCGGTGCATGCGGTTGAACATCTTTCTGTATGCTGTTCATATTCCGGGTAGAGAGAACACGTTGGCTGATGCCTTGTCTCGCTTTCAGTGGGACAAGTTCAGGGAGCTGGCACCGGCAGCACGAGCGGAGGGTGTTCCATGCCCGGGCTGGATGTGGGAGTTAGCATTGGAACCACGGCGGATTGGATCCGGAGGTCTGTAAGTGAGTCAACATGGTCTGCATACTCCAAGGTGTGGAGGGAATGGACTGACCTGCAGTCCGTAGCTAAGTCCGGGGGGGAGGATCCGGGGGACAGGTTGTTATTACTTGATCTGGTGGCAAGGGACATGGAAGGTGGAAAATCAGTATCTGCGATTGAAAAAAGAATGGCGGGGCTCGCGTTTTGGTTCAAATTGAGGAGAAAGGAAGATGTGACGAAGGACTTCTGGGTGAAGCAGGCCATTAAGGGGTATAGGAAATCGCATAAGAGTAAGGATAAGCGGCGCCCTATCACATTTAATAACTTGGTGGACATAAGGGGGCAGCTTATGGGGGTGTGCCAATCGGGATACGAGGTGTGCTTGTTTTTAGCAGCGTTTGCTTTAGCATTCTTTGGGGCATTTAGGATTGGGGAGTTGGTCAGTCCCTCAAAAAAGGTGGCGGGTGGTTTGTTGGTTCAGGATGTGGAATTGAGGGACGATAGGATCAATGTCAGGTTGAGAAGATCAAAAACGGACCAAGGTGGAAAAGGGACGCAGGTGAGTTTGTACGCAATACAAGGTTGTGGGGTTTGCCCGGTGCTGACGGTGACAAAGTTTATGACAAAAAGACCGGGGGGGGGGAAGGGCCATTGTTATTACATGAGGATGGACGGTACTTATCCAAATTTCAATTCGTAGCAGTGCTGCGAAAGTGTTTGGGGGGGTTGGGTTTGGACAGTCACGCCTACGCCTCACACTCCTTCCGTATTGGGGCAGCTACAGAAGCTGCCAGGTACGGGTTGGATGAGGTGGATGTGCAAAAGTTGGGGAGATGGGAATCGCAGCGGTTCCGCAGTTATATTCGGCCACAGTTGGTGTATGAATAAAAAAAAAAAAAAAAAAAAAAAAAATGTTTTATAATTTTGGTGTGAGGCGGGTGCAGTTCGGGGGGTGCAGCATAAAGTTGAATTATTATGTGGGTTGTGTTGGTAATGCTGTGCTTGTTATTACAGATGCGGGGCGACAGCTCCTCGGGCATTCGTACGTGTGCTGGGGTGCCAGGAGGGGGGACGTGAGACCAGGTGGGAGACAGCTGGGTATCTCCAGGAGGGAGGCAGTTATCCGGTGGTTAGGTAGGCCGGGCATGATGTGGGGCAGGGTGGTGCCGGAGGTGGAGAGATACGCGTGGTTGGATCGACCACCGGATGTGCTGGTCATTCATGCCGGCGGCAATGATTTGGGGGTGAGGACGGTGAGGGACTTAATAGCGGATATTAAGGCAGACATTATGTTCCTCCGCGCCACTTTCCCTGGGACCATGTTGATATGGTCCGATATGGTGGCAAGGACGTCGTGGCGCATGGCCAGATCCGTGTACAGGCTGAACAAAGCCCGGATCAGGATTAATAAAGTGGTGGGACGGTTTCTAGCATGGCAAGGTGGCCTGGTAATTCGCCACCGGGAGTTGGAGGTTAACGTGGGGATGTATCTGAGACGGGATGGTGTACATCTGACAGATGTGGGGATAGACCTATGGTCATTGGGACTGCAGGAGGGAATCCAGGCGGCCCTGCGGGTGTGGAGGTGCCATCAAGGGTGAGGGGTCTCCCTTTTCAGGCTGTGGCGTTGTTTATTTTGTTGGTCAGTGACGGCAGCTGTTATAGAGGTGGTAAGTGTGTGGGGGGCTCATCAATAGATGGCCCCTCCTTGTTACATCAAACGTTGTTGATGTTTATGGTTATCGTGCACTGCGGGAATGTTGGTTATCAGGGTGGTACGGTTGAGACCCAAGGGTTTCTTTATCTCCCGCAGTGCCCCCTGTTGTTGATATCAGTGATATCAGGTTTGTGCTTTAAGCACTGTTCGCTCCGTCACTGACCAATAAATATGGGGGTTTTAACCTGTTTTGTTTTATTTTCAGCAGGGGTCTGAAAGGGTTAATGTTATTGGTGTTATTTATGTTATTTATGTTTTATTTATTTTAATAAGAAAATTGGAGTTCTTATTTGGTATTTTGGTATTTTTTAATAAATTAGCTGTTATGGCCATTTAACTCCATAACTGGTGTGGTCTCTTATTTATTAAGTAAGAAAATATATGGAGTAAGATGGTTCCAGCTAAGGGGGTCATATCTGGGCTACACTAGTCAAGAAAGGACCGTAGTGCAGTGGACAGAAAGGGAACTTAATGGAGGGCCGTACATGACAGTGTGTCAAGTAAGACACACTCCGGCCAGTAAACAGTTAACAGGGCAAGGGAGGGCCCTGTAATGTACAAGGGGGGAGCGGCCTTATAAAAGGGAGGGGCGGAGCTAGCCAGGCAGTGCGGGAGCGTCGAGACACGAGGAGGCAGGTTTTTCCCACCCACCCTTCCCTTGTTTTCTTAGGTAGTACGTTATTGGATGTGTTAATGTTTTTTATTGTCGTTTCAGGTCACGGGAAGAGTTTTGTTTTCGTCATGACAGCTTAAAGGGGTTGGCGTTGTTTATTTTGTTGGTCAGTGACGGCAGCTGTTATAGAGGTGGTAAGTGTGTGGGGGGCTCATCAATAGATGGCCCCTCCTTGTTACATCAAACGTTGTTGATGTTTATGGTTATCGTGCACTGCGGGAATGTTGGTTATCAGGGTGGTACGGTTGAGACCCAAGGGTTTCTTTATCTCCCGCAGTGCCCCCTGTTGTTGATATCAGTGATATCAGGTTTGTGCTTTAAGCACTGTTCGCTCCGTCACTGACCAATAAATATGGGGGTTTTAACCTGTTTTGTTTTATTTTCAGCAGGGGTCTGAAAGGGTTAATGTTATTGGTGTTATTTATGTTATTTATGTTTTATTTATTTTAATAAGAAAATTGGAGTTCTTATTTGGTATTTTGGTATTTTTTAATAAATTAGCTGTTATGTCATTTAACTCCATAACTGGTGTGGTCTCTTATTTATTAAGTAAGAAAATATATGGAGTAAGATGGTTCCAGCTAAGGGGGTCATATCTGGGCTACACTAGTCATGAAAAAGCCTGACTGTGCCTATCACTACAAAAAAACGTATAAAAGAACACTTATAAGGGAAGTTGTGGAACTTATTTGGATTTGCACTATGTCTATAGCACTACCCTAGTCCTATGTTATACTGAAATCAGTGGTAACAGATGTTGTAACGAACGTACAGAAAACTTTTGCCATCTGTAATGCCATTGATTTTTTTCAGATAAGTGAAAAAACAATGGACATGACAGGTTACATTAATATCAGCTATTATTTTGAAAACGGGGATAAAATACACAGAATTTGAATGCCTGTCCACTTTCAAAGGGTCAAACCCTAGATCAGGGGGGGTGTTGAGAAATGGGTATAAAATGTCATATGATCACTAGAACATAGCTATAATTTAACCTTTACAATTTTGAAAGCCAAGCCAACAAGTCCCATGTCACTTTGAATCATGATCATGTGACCAACAACAAATAACAAATATTACTGTATCTAGGTTCTCACAGTTAGAGGAAGTTTAGATAGTGGGCGAAAGAAATAGGATTGCTCCTTTTTTACCATTAACTAAAGAATAGTTTTTCATAAAGTAAAGATAACTCTTTCCTGTTTTGTAGTTTCATATAAATGAAAATTGCTCAAGAAGCCATCATTTGAGCAATAGAGCATGTGTGCGTATCACCATTCACGTGAAGTACAGTATGTGTGCTTGCATGTGATTAGAAGCCTCTACTACAGAAAGTCTATGCTGGTAGTTACTAATCATAATATGGAAAAATATTTCACCTTTGACTAAGGTGTCCAGTTGGGGTCTTACATATAGTCTGCAAACTTATCCATTCTCAGATCTGCTTATCAACTGTGGGCATTATAAAAATATTAAATTTTCTATGTAGGTTTTATATATATATATATATATATATATATATATATATACTATATATATATATATATATATATATATATCATCTATACGAGAGAATGTGCAGCAGTAGCAATGAAACATCCTCTGCAATACAAAGGGAGTGAGACCCAGTAGCCATGGGATTCAGTTTAGACCCTCACTGTCCATTGATAATGGAAATACCAGTTTTCTGTGGACTCACAATGAACAATTCAATGAGCATACAGCCTGACACCACTGGCACACAATTTAGATACATAGGTAGACAACTCAGATAGATGAGATCCTACTGTGTGGCCCTAAGTAGACATCACTGTGACCTACTGCACAGACAACTGCACACAGGGGCCATCCATAGAGATTGACAGTTTTCTTCTGACCATATTTATAGCTAGTATGACCCAAAGTTGGATGTCCAATGCTGAATTCCCCACTGGCCTCCTATATCCTTTCTATATACAATAACAGCTATATATATATTACGGTGTCTAGGTTGACAAAACATTTCTATCCAAGTCAACAACTAAAATGTTTTTGGTGTAGAAAAAAACACAATATAGGTGCCTAACAATATAGAGGACCCTGTATATTCCCTTTAGTTAGCTTGTTGTGGCCACTCTATACCTTAGTACAATAAGACCACATCACTAAGTCCCATAGCAGTGGTGCATCACAGAAGGTCACATATATTTAGGCTGGCCATACATGGTTGAATCTCAGACGATTCAGAAGGAACCGACCTGAGATTCGAACAGTTAATGGGCAGGCTGAATGTACCAAGTTGATCGATAAAGCAACTTGGGTACAACCAGCCTTCCGGATTCTCTTGCTATTATCGCAAGCAGCTGCTATGGCCACTAGCAATAATCACTGTCTTCTCAATTGCTGTCTCAAAAGACAATTGCTGATTCCCCTTTCAACACTGTCTGACTGTCTGTGTTGAGGGGGGAATCGCGCAAATTTCTTTCCTGCAACCCTTTATTGCAGGAATGAAATTTGCACCATGTATTGCCAGCCTTAGTTACTTTATCTAATCTGAAAACAGAAACAATTCCATCAGTCAATGTCTTTTGATGTAGAGGCAAAACCACAGGAGAAAATCTCATCAAAATGAGGGGAATTCCAATCTTAGTCAACTGTCACTTGAACATTTGTCCCCGTTGGATTTTCCCTCACCTCCTGCTCTTGTGACACCTCATTTTCTGTCTTGATGACAATGGACACCAGGACAAATACAGAGGATAAATCCCACAACAGGGACATAGACAACAATAAAAACCTGACAGAGGGCATAACCCATCATTCCTACCTCCAAAACAAAGTTTTGCCTTTACACTTTAAGATTTCTTTCACAGCTTTTCGGTTGCACCTTTGAAAACAAGGAAGGAAGATTATTTTTTGTGTTAACTGTTGATGAAAGCAGAAAGTTTGGAGTTAGCATCATATAATATATTGGCTGATGCAACAGACTGAAAATGCAGACTTTAGAAAAACTTTGCAAAACTTTGCATTTCTTTGCCAGGCATGATACAGTATTGATCTGATAGTCACTTACAGTGAGGGAAAAAACGTATTTCATCCCCTGCTGATTTTGTACATTTGCTCACTGACAACGAAATGATCAGTCTATAATTTTAATGGTAGGGGGACGGAATAACAACAAAAAATTCCAGAAAACCGCAATCAATTAAGTTATAAAATGAGTGAAATAAGTATTTGAACCCTTCGCAAAACATGACTTAGTAGTTGGTGACAAAACCCTTGTTGGCAAACACAGAGGTCAGATGTTTCTTTTTGTCCTGCTCCTCTCTGCAGATCCTCTCCAAGTCATTAAGGTTTCAAGGCTAACATTTGGTAACTGGAACCTTCAGCTCCCCCCACATATTTTCTATGGGCTTAAGGTCTGGAGACTGGCTAGACCACTCCAGGACCTTAATGTGCTTCTTTGTGAGCCACTCCTTTGTTTCCTTGGCTGTGTGTTTTGGGTCATTGTCATGCAGGAATACCCATCCACGTCCCATTTTCAATGCCCTGGCTGACGGAAGGAGCTTCTCACCCAAGATTTTCTGGTACATGGCCTCATACATCGTCCCTTTGATGTGGTGAAGTTGTCCTGTCCCCTTAGCAAAAGATCACCCCGAAAGCATAATGTTTTCACCTCTATGTTTGACGGTGGGGATGGTGTTCTTGGGGTCATAGGCAGCATTCCTCCTCCTCCAAACACGGCGAGTGGAGTTGATGTCTAAGAGCTCGAATTTGGTCTCATCTGACCACAACACTTTCACCCCCCAGTTCTCTGAATCATTAGCATACTTCAGACAGACCTGTACATGTGCTTTCTTGAGCAGGGGGACCTTGCGGGCACTGCAAGATTTCAGTCCTTCACGGCATAGTGTGTTACCAATGGCTTTCTTGGTGACTATGGTCCCAGATGCCTTGAGATCATTGACAAGATTCTCCCGTGTAGTTCTGGGCTGATTCCTCACCATTCTCATTGTAGCGCTGGCAGGCGCTATTGTTTTTGAAATTTAAGTTGCCTGAAGCCACAGATGGGCTTTAGGATAATTCTTCTAAAATTTCTGGTTTTAGTGCCAGTCTGGCTGAGTTGCACTGGGTTCTCCTTGACCGTAGGTGTCTCTGTCACCCCGGCAAGAGTAGAAAGCAGTCTCGCTGGATGCATTAAATGCCACTTACCTCTCGGAACCAGCCCAGTCGGAGTGTTCTCCCACTGTGCATTCTGGGGGGGGGGGGGGGCTATTTAAGGTACCGACACCATGTGACAAAAAGAAAGGAGGAAGAGGAGTTTTCCTGTCCGCGTGGTTCGGGGGGTCCTCCTGACCCAGCCTCATGGCCCTCCTGGCCTGGGGTGCGAACCATGCATCCTGTGTCTCAGGGCTTGCTGGCCCAAGGCAATGTAACTGCAGGGGTAGGCCCGAGTGACTTTCGGAGCCTACTGATCCAAGGAAGGTCCGGTGCCGTCTCAACGGAATGGAGAGGCCCAGCAACTGAAGTACCCCAGGGGAGGGCCCTTTCAGGAGAAGGCCATGCGCAAGGCTGGTTTCTCTGAAGGAGCCTGGAGGCTTAGTTGAAGGACGCAACCTGGATCAACACTCATATGGTATCGCCGGATCGGCTGAGAGAACCTGGTACCGTATGACAGTTACTTAAAGTTCATCTAATACTTCAGTGACGCTAAAGTGTAACTACAAGTCTGTAGCAGAGACTTTACCGAGTATCCTACCGACTGCTAGGCCTAGTGAGAGAGACCTATCCAGGGTTGCTGAATCCAGCTGTGAAACAGTTTAATCTCTGGATTAATTTGATATCTCCACCCTGCAATCTAATTACCTGAATTCACCCCTAAACCCTCTACCCTTTATCGAGAGACTGTGTTCTAGTTTTCTGAATAAAAACCCTGAAAGAGGATTCACTGTCAGTCTCAACCTTTACTCTGGGTTACTTTTCACGGGAATCCCAAGACGGAGCTACAACAGGTGAGGTAACGGTAAGCCCAAATTTAACCAGCAGCTCCTTCGGGGGTCAGTGCTACATCATGATCATTGAAACTCCATGGAGCCCCAGACTGAGGGAGATTAACAGTTATTTTGTGTTTTTTCCATTTGCGAATAATCGCACCAACTGTTGTCGCCCTCTCACCAAGCTGCTTGGCAAAGGTCTTGTAGCCCATTCTAGCCTCGTGTAGGTCTATAATCCTGTCCCTGATAGGTATAAATCCTTGGACAGTTCTTTGGTCTTGGCCATAGTGAAGAGATTGGAATCTGTGCAAAGAAAAATCACACAAATACTTAAAAGTATAACACCTATTAAAAGTAATGACAGATACAGATAAAGATAACGAAACTATAACACGAATACTTAACTAAAGGTGCTTTTTCCCACCATGGAGTCTCGTTTGCTGTTTTGCAACATGGCACAGTTGACCAGGACCAGACACTTGCCTCATGGTCGTACTGGGTGAGACTAGCCTTGTATACGGTAAAGAACGTGAAAATACCTCCCCCAGCCAACTTCCTTGGCAAAATGAGCCCTCAAGGACTTGACCAGCTAACAATAATATTCATTTGGTGAACAGTAAAGCTATGCTTATGTCCTTATATGGCTCCATGACCAGGATGTGGAGGCCTAGAATTCATTAGTGAGCCACAATATGAACCAACAATAATATAAAATATACAGTTTCCCCATCAGTTACCTGTATAGAAGACACCTGGGAGCCAGAAATCTTGCTGATTTATAGGGGATCAAATACTTATTTCACTCATTAAAATGGAAATCAATTTATAACTTTTTTGAAATGCGTTTTTCTGGATTTTTTTGTTGTTATTCTGTCTCTCACTGTTAAAATAAACCTACGATTAAAATTATAGACTGATTATTTCTTTCTCAGTGGGCAAACGTACAAAATCAGCAGGGGGTCAAATACGTTTTCACTCACTGTACTTGTGCATTTAAAAACTCACCGAAATGCAATTGTTATCTTCCTACACAGGAGTGATATAATCTGTTGTAAAATGTTTGGCTATATAATAGCATAATTTACCGAAATCCGGACACACAACACTCCTACATATGAGCTGGACAGAATGAAAGTGTGTAAAAATGAAGTAGGACATGGTTAGAATCTCTCTAAATCAAGGGGGATTCTTCTCCTAGACAGTTGGCACTGGAACAGGTGTCCCAATTGAAAGGTTTCCTCTCAACTCCTGTTCCTATGAAAACGCTAAAGCCTAGTACACACTGCTAGTTTTCTACGTTCAATCCAGCAGGCTGAACAAAGAAAAATGGAATAGCTCAGAAGGAGCCAATGTACTAACTATGCGATATTAGTACAGTCATCTCGCCCGCTGAGCTTTTGTGTTCTGATAGAGGGGCCTGTTTGTGGCCCAGCAGGAGACACAGGATTTAGAGATGCCTGTAAGAACCCTTGTGTCTGATTATATGGCAATATCATTTTGCAACTACTGGAATGAAATAACTGCATATATAACTACTACTGCTAATTTTGGAAAAGTACAGTCTTGTGAAAGCGTTTAAAAAAAAGAGTGGGGTTCCAAGAGACCTTTTATTAGCCATTTACTGTTTACCTGTCATTTATAATTATACTCCTAGTATGCCTGTAGCTAAACGTTTAGCTCTTCTGTCTCAATAGTAGCCCATGTAAGTCCACAACAAGCCAGAATTTCAATTTTGTGTAAGTTCTGCAATTCAACCTAAAAATGTAATATAAATAGGTAAATGTGTAAGTTCTGTCAGGTTGAATAACGCAGGGGCTTTCCTTCTTTCTGGAACTCTAATGTAAAGATATTTGCTCTGGGGCTCTCAGGTTGACCTCCACCATGGTTTCCATACAAAAGTTAGTCTTTGTTTCAGATAGTGCTAGTTCATCTGTTATCTATTGATATAATTGGTCCATTTCATGATGTGTTGATGTGCATTATCTGCTTGCCGACCAGCGTACGACGATGTACGTTGGCACAATGACACGGTTGCGCAAATGGGCGTACCTGTACGTCCCCTTTAAGACAAGGCATTGTGGGCGCGTGCTCAGTGAGCGTGCCTGGCGGGTCCCGCGGACTCGATGTCCGCTGGGGGCCCGCGATCGTGACACGGAGCAGCAGAACGGGGAGATGCCTATATAAACAAGGCATTTCCCTGTTCTGCCTAGCAACATGACAGGGATCCACTGCTCCCTGTCATCAGGAGCAGTGATCTCTGTCATGTTGTAGTGAGCCCATCCCCCCCATAGTTAGAATCACTCCCTAGGACACACTTAACCCCTTGATCGCCCCCTAGTGTTTAACCCCTTCCCTGACAGTGTCATTTACACAGTAATCAGTGCATTTTTATAGCACTGATCGCAATATAAATGACAATGGTCCCAAAATAGTGTAAAAAGTGTCCAAAGTGTCCGCCGCAATGTCGCAGTCACGATAAAAATCGCAGATCGCGGCCATTAGCAGTTAAAAAAAAAAAAGAATAATGAAAATGCCATAAATCTATCCCCTATTTTGTAGACACTATAACTTTTGCGCAAACCAATCAATATACACTTATTGTGATTTTTTTTTACCAAAAAATATGTAGAAGAATACATATCGACCTAAACTGAGAAAGAATTTTTTTTTTATATATTTTTTGGGGATATTTATTATAGCAAAAAGTAAAAAATATTGTATTTTTTTTTTTAAATTGTCGCTCTTTTTTTGTTTATAGCGCAAAAAATAAAAACCACAGAGGTGATCAAACACCACCAAAAGAAAGCTCTATTTGTGGGAAAAAAAAGACACAATTTTGTTTGGGTGCAGCGTCGCACGACCGTGCAATTGTCAGTTAAAGCGATGCAGTACCGTATTTGCAAAAGTGCTCTGGTCAGGAAGGGGTAAATTCTTCCGGGGCTGAAGTGGTTATGGGACCTACGAATAACAATGGTAGTGCATAAAAACACATTATGGTTGACAATGCACATACAATCACCTCCCATACTCTCCCATACTCCTTCTTGTAGGTCCTCCTCTAGTAAATTCCTTGTCTTGAGTCTATCTAACCTACCCTGAAGGGTACACTCCTCCACACACCACAGACTTACATAGCGTATATCAGGGGTAGCCTGTTCCTATGATTCCTCTGCCTGAGACCCCTTTCAGATCAGGTTTTATAGTAACACCACACTCTATCCACTAGTCAAAGTACGAAGGAGGGACCTTACTGAAAGAGGTACTAACCCCTGCTTACACCTTCTTACAAGTGCAAGCAAGGTTGTCTTGCTTCTAACTCTAAGTGGGTAGTGCAACAGTTTCAAAATCTAGGCATACTGGGTCAGTGACAACTTTGCATAAGCCTATAATGGTTATAAAGGCTTATGTTTTCTTCCTCTTTTTCTTTTTTTTTACTAGATAATTGAATCCAACTGGAGGTATGAAGACAATGCAACTTTTTTTTTTTAAATTACAGAGTCAATTTAACATGTATCTCATACAATAATATGCAACAGTCTTGTTCAGAAAGTTTGTTCTTTTACAGTAAGACTTCTAGAGGTTTAGATAATGGCAACAAAGAAAATGGATATGAATTAAATATACAATGTAATATCATAAGGAGAACAATGAAAGGGAGCAGAATTTTGTATTTGGTATTAGGAACACCTTACCACCGATAGAGCATTATATAAAAAAGAGAGCTGGATGGACATGTTTACTTTTTCAACCAGATTGATTATGTAACTGTAGCAAGGTCTCTGGCTTTCTTCAGCCTAATGAGGACCTCCGGGGCCAGAGATAGCTGACATCCTTCTGTATGTGGTGGGTTGTAAGGCATAGTGGGTGTAATGCAAGGTAGACTTTTATTTCTCTTAACAGAACTTTGGGAGCGAGGGTTAGGACCAGGACACCCTTAGGTAGTTGCAATGTTAATTGGCAGACTTCGAGACTTTAACAGGAGGACAGCTATGCAGGGAAAGGCCTCCAGCAAGACACCACATCTGCATGTGTAGGAATGCTGTCTCCTATGGCAACAGTGTTTAACAGTTTTTAACGCAAGGTGTAACAGTTCCTTCACTTCCACTACAATCACTTCTTGTAGTTTTTCAGCCCACTGAGCTGCCAGTCTCTCTCACTAGACTAGAAGATTCACTGCCACTGAATCCTGTGAGCTCCTCCAATCTTGAATGTAGTATCTTCCCCAAGCGTCACCCCTGCTTCTCTCTTGGGTCCCTAGCTTGGCACTCAAGATACTTCTCAAGCTTCACCCCACTGGCCTGCTCAGTCCCTGGCTTGGCACACAAGGCTGCTCTGCAAGAGTCACCTCCGCTGGCTTGATACCAACTGAAGTTTCTCGATTCTTCACCGTCCCCGGTTGGTGAGAATTCTGTTCCGGTACTTGCTTCAGTTACTCACTGTGGTCCCTGGTAATAAGGTGGTTGGTCTATTAGTGGCGTCAGCTTCCCCTCCGACCACGACAGGTTCTCCGGCGGATAGAATTGTCACTTCTGGTTGGACTGCAAGCCGCAATCCCAACACTGTGCTGTTCTCTTGCTTCTGGATAGGCCCTCATACAGCCTAGCAGCCAGATGTGCCCAGGATATGCCCAAACTCCGGCCTAGCAGCCCGGGCAATACAACACTGATCACCTGACTCCACCTAAATATATATGTTCTCCCAGCAGGCCAAGGGATTTAAGAAAACTCCTACTCATTGGCTGGGATACCCCATATACCCATAATCTGACCTTACATTGCCCTTCTCATATTTAATGCCACCAGGTACCCGGCCCCCTAGTGGCAAAAGAGAGAAGTGCAGCAATTACGGACTTAGTGTGAAATCACTTGATCCCTAACAATGGTCCAAGGTAGCTATACCTGGCAGGTAATTTTAAGAGCAACCCTGCCTAAACACCAGGGTGCTACAAAACTATGTGTTGTCAAATCACAGCCCAGCTTTATATGCTCTAGTGTAGAGTAAGAAATGACAGCAAGCATGTGGCTGGACAGTTCAATATCTCCATGACTCCAATCTTTATACATTACCTCAGAGGAAAAAAAAGTGCAAATACATGTTTACAGAAGTTTGCCAGCATCTCTGCTTTTATAAATGTCCCCAACTGCCTTAAATTTTGTGCATGCTTTTGCTGGCAAAACAGCCATCCAACCATAGCATTTAAATACCAATTTGAGATTTTGTCAGCATCTAAATGTAACATCATCATTTGGCAAGTAAAGGCAGCAATGTGCTATTTAAAACATACTTATTTTGTACTGTGTCATTACAAGAATTTGTTGGCTTGGTCACCGTTCTGAAAGGTAATGCCAATTCAAAAATGCCCTTGCAGTTCTTTATTTTACAATTTAAAAATAATTTTAGGCGTGGTGGTGGTAAGATACAAATAAGCATACATATTAGTATATAGTTTTATTAGTATTCTTTGTGTACGGTATGTGTTCACATTATTAACTTTACAGATGCAGAGCAGGCAAGAATGCAATGCTGGCTGAAATAGCTGTGTTAATATGCTTGGCATTTACTAACATAGTGCAAATGCATTGTACATATGTCCTAAGCATGTGCATCGTGTTTATAGTCAACATTCGTCTAGTAATTTAGGGATTATAAAAATAGGTGAGAACTGGGGACATAATAAAATTCAATAAAAAAAAAAAAAACACTTTTAATGTATCAGTTCTAAAATTTCTTGTTGACAGATAGCAAAAGGGTAAAATAACATATACTTGGACCCCAGTTATGTATAGTAGAGTACAATAAAAATGCATAGGTTATATAGTATTGTAATATTGTCACCACAACTTACTTAATATGTTATGCTACACATATAAAAAACAATAATTAACCAAAATAGATTTTATCCAGAAGCATTAATGTAAAAGTGACACTAACTACATAGATCGAATTGACTTTTTTGTCCACGTAGGTAATGTCATACCACCCAGGTTTGTGAGGGATTGCTCTAAGTCTGGGTGAATAAATGTTTCTTGAGTTTGCTTTTAAAAACATCCAGGAAGAGTGTTTTTCAGAAAATATGATGGCAGCCAGTGGAGAGGGCTACATAAAGGTTAACCTGTTGCTTTGCCTTGCATGGGCAAAAGAACAGGTTCTCTTCAGGCTGGGTTCACACCATCGCCACATGCGGCTCCCAGAAGGGGTCCGGTGCGTCCTCGTTCTCCGTTTCAGGTCCGATTTTAGCCTGAATTTTTGGCTGAATTCGGACCTAAGACAGACCAAAAGACGCACAGGGCTTCTGTGCAAATTCGCACCACAGCCGCAGCGGAGATATGTGAAACGGCTCCATAAAGAGCCAGTCAAAATCTCCTGGTATTGCGAATGGGATGCAGGGACCTCGCATCCAATTGGCAATGGTGTGAACCCAGCCTTAAAGAGTGTTGCTAAAATTTGCTAAACAATTTAGAGCTCATTCACATAGACTTACTGGCCAGTACACCTGAGCAGGGTGTCGTGTTAATTCGCCATGAAGGGGCAGGTGACCCATGTAGCCAGCCTGGTAAAATCAATGACAGGCCGATGGCTGCATAAATCTTCACTGATAATCACGTATATCCCTCAGTGTATATCTATGCAGGACTGATGTGCGACTCCTAACGCAGACAGACTGCATTCAAAACTGCGCATAGGTCCTGCACGGATGGACACACAAGGATGTGCATGAAGATCACTGAAGATCTGTGCAGCTGTTGTCCTATCAGTGCGGCCGTGTGAATGAGCGCTAAGGCTGAGTGTGCCAACATGATTGTCATTCACCTGTCTTGACCCTAATTTTATTGTAACAGAGCCTCCATCAGAGTAGGCATATTTTACATAAATTGTTGAAAATGTTGTCCGAGCAAACCGTAACAACCAATCAGACAGCATCTGTTAGTTCACTTAATTCTCGTAAACAACATCTGATTGGCTTTATTGGTTTATTGGATTTTTCACATTATTATTAATTAAGCTTGATAGTCTTCAGATAAGGATTATGTATTCCTTCTGTGCCTGTGTCTGTTTCATTTGCTGCTCATAGAATTAAACACATCCATTCTGTCAATGATTACACTGGCAACATTTTTCCCTGGAACTCCTAACTGTTGATCTACATATATTTAGCTACTTCCTTATGAAATGTTTATCCTAATTCCATCTAAATTCTTTGGAAGTAGATTAGCAAATATTCTCAAATTGTATTGGAATAGTTACAATGGGGAGTTTATAATGGCAGGGAACTGATGTATACAAACTGAAAGCAAGTAGAAAAGTATCCAATTAAATGCCCCATTTAATTTTCCCAGCAAGTAAAAAAAAAATGATAATTACATGCAATAGGCAATTGCATATTACTTTGCTTAATTCTTTGTACGGCAGCCATAGCATGATGTTTTTTTAAGGGTCCTTACACACGGGCGCCCCTGTGTGGCAGATTCCGCTTGCTCATCGGTGGATCGCTCCGCTGATCACCGATGAGCAGGCAGATGTCAGGTCCTTGTCCACTCACTGTGCAGAGCAGACACGGACACAGTCCCACTCCCCTCTATGGGGAAATCGGATGGAAATGGACCACCTGTCCATTTCCAGCTGATCCCATCCGATCCACCAGACGAATGGAAAAAAGGACCACCATCCATATGGTTTTTGGGGGCAGGATCGGATTGGATGGCGGTGGCTGTCAGCGGACATGTGTCCACTGACATCCGCCGCTCCATAGAGGTGACTGCAGGGTCCGATCAGGTTTGCCTGAAAAACTGACAGGCGGACCTGATCAGACAGGCCGTGTGAAAGGACCCTTACTCCTTCCCCTCTCACCCCTGCACACCCTCCATGGATTAGGGCAGTTTTTACATTTCTGCTGTGTGCCTGTTTGTGTGGCAATAACTTTGTCATTAGTTAAGATAACAAAGTAATATATATACATATATATATATATATATATATATATATATATCTTTTTTAAGGACAAACAAACCTTTCTTTTTGGTACCATGATGCACTTACTGCACACATTGAGGATTCAATTCAAGAAGCGCCCCTCATTGTGACCAGTCCTTTCAGTTGCAGCCCTGCCCTGTCCTTTCAGGTGCAGATCAAAGGAGTTCCGTGGATGATGGCACTGCACCCACTCTCTAAAAGGGATGGGTGCAGTCCATACATAATGCTGTATGTTCATACACCTTGCCTGCCCTTACATTCAGTGGATGCACAAGTCATTGAGAACAATACTGGAAACAACATTGGGTGGTATACATCCGCCACAATGTTGATTTGCGGCAAAACCCCTGAGGACCACTACAATTTTCTTGTGACCACTTCTCTATAACATAGAGGGAGAAGGTCTTGCAGTCCTCAGAGATAGCTGAGGACTACAGAGAACAATGATAACTGGTAAGAGTAAAGCACAGGCAGAGACCACAGGAGGTTATCAGCTGACAATATTTCAATAGGTATATTTTGCACTCATCAAACAGAGAACACTTTCAGTGGTATATATAGCAGACCATAAGGAACAAAATTATTACTGGTGTAAACAGGGAATTGCAATTAGCGGACCTCCAGCTGTTGCGGAACTACAAGTCCCACGAGGCATAGCAAGACTCTGACAGCCACAAGCAAGACACCCAGAGGCAGAGACATGATGGGACTTGTAGTTTTTCAACAGCTGGAGGTCCGCTAATTGCATATCCCTGGTGTAAAATGTACATCCTTTTTTAACCTTGCTTGTACAACTTGGGGACAGTTAATATCAGTAGGGATCTGCTTGCTAATTCAGGCAAAGGATAGATGAAGTACACACACAGTAAATTGTCTGTTCCCTTTTCTAAAAAAGAAAAAAAACAAAAAACTGTTTACTTGAAAAAAGATTTTACAACAAACATGTCGGAAAGATTCTTTGTCTGATAACAATTGCTTTCCAACAAGAAGCACCCGTCATCAACAGAGATGAGTCCAGGCGTCTTCAGATCCTGGTCCAAACCCATCTGAGATATTCTACTAGGTAGCTGTCACCGTGCACCAGCAATTATATGCTAAGGTATTTGCTGCTCCGCCAATGCATGATTGGGGTTCAGACGATTATGATTGGTGGTGTACAGTGACAGCTTCCTGACGGGATAGCTCAGGTGGGTTGGACTAGGATCCGAACATACTTGAGCTCATCTCTAATCACTACACTAATGTCGCGTACACACAGTCGGAATTTCCGATGGAAACAGTCCGATGGGAGCTTTTCAACGGATTTTTCCGACCGTGTGTATGCCCATCGGTCTTTTTCTGTCGGAATTTCCGACGGACTTTGGATTGAGAACCTGTTCTCAATTTTTCCGACGGAAAACCTTTCTATCGGATTTTCCGATTGTGTGTATGCAATTCCGACACGCAAAATTCCGGCGCATGCTCGGAAACAATTTGACGCCTGCTCGGAAGCATTAAACTTCCCTTTTATAGTGCTGTCGAACGTGTTTTATGCCGATGTGTTACAGACCTGGTAATTTGGTGTGATCGTGTGTAGGCAAGACAGTTTGAGTGAAATTCCGTCGGAATTCCGACGGGAAAACCATCAGAGCTTTTTCAGACGAGAATTCCGACCGTGTGTACGCGGCATTACACTACGTGGCCTAGCTTTTGCAAATTAAGCTCAAATTCTATTGCTTGTTTTTTTCTATATTTCAGTTTGTAGTGGTTGATGTTTATGTAAACATGTAGCCTCTGCCTTCTAATATAAGAATCCTATTAGAATCCTGCCACATACTTCTAGTGCATCGTATTCCTAATCCCAGCATAGTTTTGTCATAATGGATCCTGTAAGCAAAAGCTTCATTTCTTTCCAGCAGACACCCATGGATTCTATGTTTCTTCAGTTGCACATTACTGTCAACAGTTGTTGTGAGATCAAAGAAAGCCCAGTCGGCTAAATTCAAAAGTACCATCAGTTCAGCCAGTCATTTGAAATCCTGCAATGTGAATATCTGCTCTGAGATATTCTAGCACGTCAGATGACCTGATAACTTCATAAGTATTTATTATTATTTTTATTCAATCTATTTAAGGCACTATGAAATCTGAGTGTATGTTATTTTATTTGAAAGGGATGTTTTCAAAGGCTTACAAAGAAACACAGACGGGTTCAGGAATGGAAATTATGCGACAGAATGCATTCAGGGGAATAACCACTTAAGGACAGAGCCTCTTTTTTAGATTTGTTGTTTACAAGTTAAAAACATTTATTTTTTTGCTAGAAAATTGCTAGAAAATTACTTAGAACCCCCAAAACATTATACATTTTTTTTCTAACACCCTAGAGAATAAAATGGCGTCGTTGCAATACTTTCTGTCACACCGTATTTGCGCAGCGGTCTTACAAGCACACTTTTTTGGGAAAAAAATACACTTTTTTTAATAAAAAAATAAGACAACGGTAAAGTTAGCCCAATTGTTTTTTTTTATATTGTGAAAGATAATTGTTACGCCGAGTAAATTGATACCCAACACGTCACGCTTCAAAATCGCGCCCGCACGTGGCGACAAACTTTGAGCCTTAATAATCTCCATAGGCAACGTTTAAAAAAAAAAATTGTACAGGTTGCATGTTTTAAGTTACAGAGGAGATCAAGGGCTAGAATTATTGCTCTCACTCTACCGATCGTGTCGATACCTCACATGTGTGGTTTGAATACCGTTTTCATATGCGGGCGCTACTCACGTATGCGTTCGCTTCTGCACGCGAGCTCGGAGGAACAGGGCGCGTTTAACACATTTTTTTTTCTTATTTATTTTGCCTTTTATTTTTTATTTTTACACTGTTTTAAAAAAAAAAACATTGTGTCACTTTTATTCCTATTACAAGGAATGTAAACATCCCTTGTAATAGAAAAAAGCATGACAGGACCTCTTAAATATAAGATCTGGCATCAAAAAGACCTCAGATCTTATATTTACACTTAAATGCAATAAAAAATTTATTAAAAAAATTGTCATTTAAAAAAATAAATAAATAAAAATGGCCCTTTAAGAGCTGTGAGCGGAAGTGACGTTTTGACATCGCTTGCGCCCTGCATTGTTATGGAGACGGGTAGGGGCCATCTTCCCCTCACTCATCTCCATGCCCAGCCAGGGTAAAGATCTGATTGCCTCCGCCGCTGCCGACGCATCAGGTAAGCATCGGAGGGCCCCGATAAAAGTGATCTTGCGGTGAATCCGTCACAGAGACCACTCTTATCAGAAACTGGACCCCCAGCCGAACACGAGGATACCGGGGTAACGATATCCTCCATCAAAGTTAGGACGTATATCTGCGTGCGTCAATCCGGAAGTGGTTAATACACATTTTTATTCCTGTCAATATATACAGAGCAACCTAAACTATAGTGGATATAGAGAATTTTTATGTGACTTTTACATTTTGACTAGCTTGCTCTTTAATATTTTTGTTATTAAAGAGGAACTGCAGTCTGCTCATGTAAAAAAACATCTTTGCCATTCTGAAGCTTCCGTCCAACCACTTTGCATATTATTTTATATATACTGTGATTCTGTACTTGCCAAATATGCTGCAGAAATCTCCCTCCACTGAGTCTGGCTGCAGCCATTTTAACTGTGGGCCGCTGAAACTGCTGCCTGTTCACTTCCTGGATTTACACAGACACACAGAGGCACACCTCCAGCTCTGCAGCTCTTATTGACCCTCTTATTACTCCCCCTCCTTTCCTGGCCAATTCTCATGAGCGTGAGAGAGAGAGAGAGAGAGCTGTGCATGATGTCATAAGCCTAGGCTTTTTACCAGACAAGGAATAGGAGGTGGGCTGTATAAGGAAGGGATTTTTTCCCCTGCTGTAACAGATTGGAGCATGCTCTGCTGGGGGTTTTTTTTTTTTGCCTTCCCTGGATCAACTGTGGGTATAGAATTGGGTATATTGGATTGTACGTTATTTTTTCTTTTTATTTATTATTATTTTTTTTATGGTTGATCTGGATGGACTTGTGTCTTTTTTCAGCCTAGCTAACTATGTACCTATGTAACTATGTAAGGTATTTACTGGTAGAAATTTTTTTTTTACTATTCAAAGTTAAAATAACAAGGGCAGAAGATTTACTAGATGGAAAAATGAAAAAAAAAATTACTGAAGTTTCACTTTAAATATGGAGATGCAAGAAATATTCTGTAGAGGGAGCTCTCAATGGGTCAGTGCGTTTACTATGTCTATGTCTTGAAGTGAAGCATTCATTAGCTAATTCTGGGCAAAGTATAAGATTTAGCCCCTATCAACTTTCTCACCTTCCCTTCGCTCCTGCACCCTCTGTGCAAGGATGGGAGAAATAGCCTTGTTAGAGCGCTATGAAAGCTGTCATCCCCATATGACAGCTTTGGACCAATCAGCACCTTGCAGCTCACATGGGAATTGGACAGTGCATCACATACTCATCAGAAATAATGGCAAGTTCATTTTAATCTTTGCTGCCGAACCGAGTGACTGCAAACTGAAGGAATCTTTTACATTCCTTGCACAGGCAAAGCAAAGATTTATTTTAAAAGGCGAGAAGCAGGGTCAGGAAGAACAGCTATTTGTCCCAATTCTTCAGAATTTCTCTGCTATTTTTTTTTTAAAAACAATTACATACTGGATTCCAGGAAGATGCAAAATTTCTGTGAAGACACTCCACCCTAATTTGTCTCTGGCGACT
This sequence comes from Lithobates sylvaticus, assembly GCA_028564925.1. Classification (NCBI taxonomy): domain Eukaryota; kingdom Metazoa; phylum Chordata; class Amphibia; order Anura; family Ranidae; genus Lithobates; species Lithobates sylvaticus. The sequence goes on from CM053030.1 coordinate 499,254,785, forward strand.
CAAACGTCTTCTGTGCTGCAGAAAAAGCAAGGAAGATTTTTAATGGGAATTTCTATTTAGTCAGACAGGATATAAACAATGAACAGATTTTTTTTTTATGATGCCTGGCGAGGGCTGAGCTTGATGGGAATAAATTCTCTGTAGTATAAAGTAACTATACCTTATTGTTAGAGAAAAGCCAGTTATGGTAAAAACCTAACTGTTGTGGATTCTCACACTTGTCATCATGTCTGGATAGTTAGCTGCTGTCTTTTAATAAGGACACTTACCTGTCCTGGGAACACGCAATGTTCCCATCGGCTCGGGTGCAGGCGCCGCCATTGTAACTAAGGGAAACCGGCCGTGGAGCCTTCATGCTTCACGGACGGTTTCCTACTGCACATGCGCGAGTCGCGCATCACTTTCTGAATGGCCCCGCCCATCTTCTGGGACACACACAGGTCCAGGGAGAAGGAGGAAATGATGCCCTGGGCCAAGGCCAAGGTAGGACGGAAGTACAGAAAGGGAAAGAAAAAAAAGTGGCGCAGGCGTGGTCTTTCCTTTAAGATAAAATTGTAAAAGTGGGTGGAACTCCGCTTTAATGAGTAAAGGCAGAATACCAGGCAAATATAAAAACACCCATTAGTCCAGTTATTTATTATTTTTTATATATAATATCCTAAAATGTTATGTTATGTCTGCACAACACATATAAGGCTTTGAGCAAACAGTTATGCATTATTTGTGATCCGACATGTTTTCAGGTACTGGGAACTGAAGTGGCTAGAGTTAACAGTAGGAATGAGCTTCAGGTTTGGGTCGGGCATGGGTTCACCTCAAATCCAGATCGTTCATAGTTCATATATAGCTCCCAACTATCCCTGATTTGGAGGGACTGTCCCTGATTTGGAGCAATGTCCCTCTGTCCCTCATTCCTCCTCATTTGTCCCTCATTCTGGTCTGATATATATAGTTGTATATAAAATGCACTTTTTATCTTTCATATAGTGTTTCCCAGTGCTAACCCTTTCATCCAATATCTAAATTGCTGCCTTTCTAAATTTTAAAAGCCAATATAAAGTAATAGTAGTGGTAAAAAAAAGTCCTTGTGGATTTAATTAACCTTTTTTTTGGTTAATTCTCCTTTAAGGGGGTGTGGCAGGGGGCGTGTCCTATGTCTACATACATTTGCTAGTAGGTGTCCCTCATTCCCATCCTAAAATGTTGGGAGGTATGGTTCATGGACCTGAACTAATGCAGCTGCTCTATGCTATAATAACTAATTATCAATGATACATTTCCTGGCCTTGAAACTGTGGTCAGGTGACTTAGAATGCTCAATAATAGGGGTTTCTCCCTCCTTATAAAAGGCAGGGTTTACAGCAACTTTTTGTCAATGAGTTTTGAAGTAGATAGAGAGAGCTGACAGTGTGTGATTAGTGGGAGGTGAATGTGCTATACACAGTGCTGTATTATGCTACATTTTGCAGGGAGAGATAGTCTCTGCTTAGTGCATGTATTACCGCCTGTCCCAATGATCTTCAGGTTTCTCAACGGGATCCACTATCATCCAGCTACAGTAAAATCAATAATTTCCCCATGGCCTCACAGGCTGTGGTTCTTTCTCTTGCAGTCTCTTACCCTGGAATCTCATATTCCTCTTCCTCAGATTCCAGATCTTCTACAGAAGGGCTAATTGCTACATCTCAGCCCAGCCAAATTACATCTAGTGTAAGAAGGATTGAAATTTAAAGCGGAGTTCCAGGCTAAAATAAAAAAGAATAATTCGAACACCCCCCCAATGCACAGTAGGAAACCGGCTGTGAAGCCTAAAGGCTTCACTGGCAGCTTCCCTTAGTTGCAATGCTGGCGCCTGCACCCAAGCTGATGGATGGATCAGCTTCGGGGGGCCAACATCACAGGGTTTCCCTGGACAGGTAAGTGTTCTTATATTAAAAGTCAGCAGCTACATTATTTGTAGTTGCTGACCTTTACATTTTTTTTTTAGAGGCTGGAACGCCACTTTAAACGTCACGCCACTGCTAAGAGGTCCTGACACAACTTTATCAAGAAACACACGTTTCAGGGGACTACGTGCCCCCTCCATCAGGGCTATAAAGAACATAAGAAGATTATCATGTTAATCTGACATCAATACAATGTCCCCTCCAAGGGATCATAATTAAAACCAAACAGTCAATATTAACGAGAGTGTCAAAATAATTACTATTGACTGTTTGGTTTTAATTATGAGTGAGTAATCATGAGTGCTGAACAAAAATAAGAATATGGGTGCTGAAAGATAAAAAAAACAAAAAAAAAAACACGATAATAATGACTCGGAGGCTGCTCATCTTTGGTGAAACCCTATTACAAGCCAGGACACCTACTACAAACCTCATGTATACTAGAGTGTGAATAAAATTCACATCATTTGCAAGATCCAACGATTTAATCCTCTGAGTCTTGCTGTAATGGCCATTCTAAATTTCCGACAATTAGGCCTTGATATGGGTTTAAATGTTCGAACCTTCAAAGTTCAAGCCTCCGCCCTGTCCACACTGATCGTCTACAAATCCTTCTATCTGAATATATATATTATATATATATATTTTCACTCATATCATGGTCATTTTTACTGGTTACTTGCTTTCTTATACCTTGTTCATGTCCTCTTTTTCTATTTTCTTTGGTTTTGGGCTCCTCCTACTTTACTCATCATAAACACTATTATATATCTATTACATATAATTGAGTTATATTCACAGAAGTGGAGCCCATACCCACTACCATTTGGACACATCTTTCTTTGGGGACTTCACATGTTGCTCCCAGCTCCTTCCACGTGCCTCTGTTACCACGGCTCCCGTGGCAGACAGTCCTTACAGCCCTCGTCCTCTAACCTCACATACACAGTTAACATGAGTATTTAAAAGGATAACAATTCCGTCCCTTCCATCTACAACCTCCCTCATTTTTTAGATATATCATTAGACCCTTGGTTATTTATGTTTTTCTTTGTAGAGTACTGATGCATCCACCCCTGAAGAGTCTGTATTATCCCACGAAACTCATCAGGCTTACACAGATGCACCATTTCTATACAGATGGCTCTACATGCTTTTTTATTTATTTTTTCTATGCTATTCAAGATTGTACTATAGTAGATTGCCCGTTAAATGCTTCCCGACCGCCTCCCGTATATATACATTGGCAGAATGGCTCTGCTGCGCGAATCTCCATATATATACTCCGGCCGCTTTAAGAGCCATAACAGTGGCGTGCGATCCCCGCCGGCCACCCGCGATTGCGGGCACGAGAGCAGGAATTGGGATTTGTGTCACAAATTCCTGTCCTGTCAGAGGAGGAGAAACAGATTGTGTGTTCCTACTAAGTAGGAACAACGATCTGTCTTCTCTTCCAGTCAGTCCAATCTCCCCTACAGTTAGAACACACCTAGGGAATACACACTTAACCCCTTGATTTCCCCTAGTATTAACCCCTTCCCTGCCAGTGACATTTATACTGTAATCAGTGGCTATTTTTAGCTCTGTATAAATGTCAACGGTCCCATAAAAGTGTCAAAATTGTCTGATTTATCTGCCGCAATATTGCAGTCCTGATAAAAATCACTGATCGCCACCATTACCAATGCCTAAAATCTATCCCCTATTTTGTAGATGCTATAACTTTTGTGCAAACCAATCAATATACGCTTATTGCACTTCTTTTACCAAAAATATGTAGATGAATACATATCGGCCTAAACTGAGGAAAACATTTTTATTAATTTTTTAAATTGGGATATTTATTATAGCAAAAAGTTTAAAATATTGTTTTTTTTTTTTTAAATTGTTGCTCTTCTTTTGTTTATAGCGCAAACAATAAAAACCGCAGAGGCAATCAAATACCACCAAAAGAAAGTTCTATTTGTGGGGAAAAAAGGACGTCAATTTTGTTTGGTTACAGCGTTGCACGACAGCCCAATTGTCAGTTAAAGCGACGCAGTGCCATATCGCAAATAATGGCCTGTCAGGAAGGAGGTAAATTCTTCCGGGGCTGATTGGTTAAATGACTTCATGACATGGAGGATAACCTACCATACCGTACCATACCATGCAATGTAATTTTTTTGATATGTGTATATGGTTTGCAGAATGTTTTTTTTTTGTATTACGTTTTGATTTTTACACATGTACTCATTGTGAGATGTTTTGTCACTCATGGTACAGGAGAATAAAACAAAGAGTAAAACATTTTTTAAACATTGCCGCTAGCCTTGACATATATGCCTCATTTAAAGTCCCAACCTCCTTTTGTATATCTATCTGAATCAGGACATTGTTCTTCCTGCATTTAGTGAAAAATGTCTGATTCGCCACACACCTTGGATGTGGGCATGGTGTTTAGGAAATATATAGAAGTGACCTCTGAGCAACCTGTTCATCATTCCCATCCGATAGGATAGTTGCATCAAAGCTGGTTGAACTAAACCAGAGGGCTTAGATGGTGAAAAAGATAGATCCACCCTCTAATCACAGGGCATATTCTACCAGAGAGATCATAGCAGCATTCCGAGATTTATATCTAGAGTTAATCTGCAGAGCAGCGACCCAATCCATGTATGGCACATTTCTAGCCCATTACAAAGTCAATACAGCCACATTGAAGACAGTGGAGTTTGGTCATCCGGTTCTAAATTAATCTAAAATCATGTCTATTGAGTAAAATATTTGAGCATTACCCTCTCTTGTTTGCCATGCTATATCCCATGTGTATGCTGTCATCCTTGTGTCAGGAAAAGGTAAAACTGTATACTTACCTATTAGAAATTTCCCTTTCAGGATGCTAAAGCATGATAGTATACAAAATCCTTCCATGACTTCACATTAAATTGTAGCTAAAGGCCAAACTTTTTTTTTTTTTGGATAGAGTAATGGAGGGTTACAACCACTTTAAGTTTTTTATTTGGCCGTCTGCATCCTGTAGGGGAGACTATGTTTCACTTCCTGTCCCATAGCCAAAACAGGAAGTTAGAGGAAATCCCTCCAAAGTTAGGGAATCCCGGGGTGGCACCAGAGTCACCAGAACTAGTGTCCCCATTGGAAAATAGCAGCACTATTTCTGTTCTGGTGACAACCCAAAATTTGGGGTTTTCTTTTACTTTCTCTTTCGATGTTAATGGTAAACAAGACAAGAGAGAAGATGAATCTCCCTAACGGGGACACAGACGTCAATAAAAACTGACAGGTGTTCTAATCTCTCTCCATTCTACCCAAGACTAAAAAAAGCTTTGCCTTTAGATATGCTTTAAGTACAATTGTGAGAATATTGTCTTGTTGTGGGTGTTTAACGGAGCGATCCCCACTGAGCAGAGTCCATCAAAAATGGACATTATGTGTGAAGGGGCCTAACAGTTAGGTCCGCTTCTACATAAAATGCATCTTATTTAGTAATGACTCATGTTTTCATAGAAAATAAAGAATATAAGAATAAAGAATATTGCATTACACTTTTGCATATATATATGCAAAATTTAGGTAAAGGGTATATTTGAAAACCTTAGCACCACATCCCTAAAAAATACAATACAACAAATTAAATTAATAAATGGGACTTTATTGGTGCTAAAAGGGTTGTAAACCCTTGTGTTTTTTCACCTTAATGCTATCATATCCTACTTATCTGAGCCCCGTAAATTTTCTCGGTGGAGACGCGCTATCCCTCTCTGCACGGGGTCCCAAATCTAATGACGCGGCGCCAGGGGCAGGGCTGAGTCCGGCATTTGTGTCTATGGACGCAAATGCTGGACTCGGGACCGTGCCCCGTAAAGTAACCCTCTGATGCGAGGAGGAGCCGCGAGCGCTGCCGAGGGACCCCAGAAGCTGCACAGTGGAGGTAAGTATGGCATGTTTGTTATTTGAAAAAAACATGAAGCCTTACAATCACTTTACCCCCAGAAAAGAATACAAATACAGTACACCTATATAAAAAAAAACATAACTTTATTTCAAAATATATTTATTAAAAAGAAGGATATTCAGACCTTACTGATAACAACATGTTGAATGAACCTCACATAAATATGACAGAAGTAACCCCATACACCTATTACATCTTTATTTATTGTCTTCATTGTCATTATCAGATTTCCCATTGGATTAAAAACTATTATATATGTTATTTCTTGTTCAAATATAACAATGTATAAGTCAAATTACACTTGTCAGGTAGATATAGCAAAAACATAACAAAGAGATTCAAATCAAATGACAAAAACAAAATAAGCAAGAGCAAGAGCAATGTATAGAACCCCATAAGGGGTCATGCCTCGATCTGCGTGTCTAAGATGTAGAAGCGTTTAGTAGGGCAATGAGGGGAGGGTAGGTAACGAAGTTGGTATCTTAGAGAATACCAACAGATAACTTTGTTAAAAGGATGTCATAGGATGATTTAGGAGTATCAGAAAGAGAAGTGGGTGTAGGATATGAAAAGCTCCATCTGGGATCCACCGAGGAACCAAGAGGGAATTCTGAGATGGATTGCATTTAATGGTCTGGAAACATGTCGCCAAGTGTTAGGGGTGGGGAAGTCTGGCCCCCTATGTCATCTAAGATATGCACATAATAGCAGCCTCGGGTACAGGAGAGGGGGGAAGGAGGAGGAAGGAGAAATAGAGAATTAAGTATATATGTTATTTCATGTGATTATAGGAAGGTGTACGGGGTTGCTTCTGCCATATTATGTGAGGTTCATTCATGTTCTTATCTGTAAGGACTGAATGTACTTTTTAATAATTATTTTTTGGAAAAAAAATTATGTGTTTATATATAGATGTATGTGTATTCTTTTCTGCTGGAGGACTAGCACCAATAAAGTCCCATTTATCCATTTCTTTTGTTATGTTATAATGTGCATACACAGTATATGGAGATCTGCCATCAACAGGGACTGTATTAAGAGGTAGAAGTTCACTAAATGGACAAAGTAACCTTTCTCCAAGTCTGTCATTGGCCTAACTAATGTAATACAAAGTTCTTTCTAGCTACTGCCATGCTAATGATTACTTATGCGCAGCCTCTAGGCACAGAGAGCTCTGTCTTGAAATGCTCTTCAAAAGCTACCCATATAGACAGGACATGAGATTATAGTTGCCTGATATGTTTGCAACCTTCTCAGCTTTTCTTTTATCCAGGGTGCAGGCAGCTCATACCTGCATGATTAACCACCCTCTAAAGTCTAGGGCCAGTCTTAAAATAAACCTGAGCATTGGCCATGCAGGGCGAAGCGATAGGTTCGCTTTTTAAGCCTATTCCCTCAGGAGCAAATAGTCACATTTTGTCCACTCTACCATTGAGCTCAGCTGCTGATAGTAGTTCTGGTTCCTCCAGGTAAAGAAGAGCACTCCTAATGACAGCATTGGTTCTTGGTAATCAGCTCAGCCAATCAACTTCTAACTTTAGCTTGTTCAATTGAGCTTTGGCAAATAAAAATCTGGAAGCGGATTGGTTTCTATGCAGAACTGCACCGGATTTTGCACTCTCCAGCTTTAACTTCTTCAGATCCGCGATATAGCCGAATGACGGCAACAGCGCGGACCTGCTTTGTCGGGAAGGCGTCTATTGATTTCCTTCCGTGCCCAAACGATCTGCGCGCCTCCTGCAGGGCACACGCGGCGCGCTTTGTGATCGAGTCTATGAGACTCGCTGGATCACAGATCAGAGTAAGGGGTCGATCCCGACCCCTTACCACGTGATCAGCTGTCAGCCAATAACAGCTGATCACGTGATGTAAACAGAGCCGGTAATCGGCTATTTTTTTCTCCTCACACTGACAGTCCAGTCACTTCACTTGGTGTGTGTTAAGGGGTTTATAGCCACTTTACAGTGTATCTATAGCCAAAACCTTTTGTTTTATTGTTAGATAGGGTTCGCGATAGGATAGAACCACAGTCTGTTTTTTCTTTTTTTTTTTTCATTCTGCAGGTTGAATTAAAACAAGTGATCCGATTTCTCCATCCACAAATTCGAGCTGGTTGAAGAAAAAAAACGGACTCCATACCCCCATTCACACACTTGACGTGGTTGGGGGTAATCCTCGCCACTGTGTTATGGTATTCTGACAGCAAAGAGACTTCCCTGCCATCTGAATACACAGATCAGCACTGACTGCTATAGCTGATAGAGTAGCAAAAATCTGACAGGGCAGTTTTACAGAAGTTGATTTAAAAATACGACGATCAACTTCTGTACAACCACCCTGCCCATAAATGGACCAAATTTCGAACCTGACGAATTTTGATCCATGTATGGCCAGCTTTTGTGTGTTAATCCACCTTCAATTTGTGTGTATACATTTTCTGCTAATGAATATAAAATACAGAAAACACTGTTCATTATTATTTTGGAATTGCCTAAGCAAGGGAAAAAAAAGGATTTATGCATCCCCAACAGTATAACAGAATGCAGAAAATTCAGTTATATCAGAATGAGAAATTCAATATATGGCCATATGGTTATTAACATCTGTATTAACGAGCCTAATAAGTAAAAGGAGGCAGTAAGGAATTAAGCTGTCTTTTTGTTTATGGTCTCCTTGCTCAGTGTCACATTACTTCTTTTGCGTGTACCTTCCTTAAAATGAAATGAACCTTCAAACGCCCAAATCCTGCGCAGAAGGATGTGCATACACAGTATATGGAGATCTGCCAGTTTCGTGTTTTTTCAATTTTCCTGCACAATTGCACATTTGACTGTGTCACTGGTTTAGGATGTACAAAGAATTTCCAAGGGGAAATACACAGAACAATAAAACACAGATGAAGGTGAAAACATTTGCCCACTTTTTTAGGAATTTTTTATTTTTTTTATTGCTGCTGTGTCACAGTGGGAGAAATTTCCCTTTGCTTACTGTCTTAGTGACAGGATATTCACTGGTTCAGTAAGGAGGAATTTCCCCAACCAGGACGCAGACAATAAAACCCAATAGAATGCATAGTAGTCCATTATGCTTTACCTTTGCAGGGAAACAAAGAGGAAGTAAACCCATCAGGGTTTACTTCCTCTTTAAAGTGTAAGTAAACGCTCCTATCATTTTCAGCCAAGGAACTGCCATCTTTGCGTTTGTTTAAGCTACAACTACTCATGATGCTGCACATGTGATCAGTTATGACACCCGCCATTGGATAATTTGACAGTTTGGTTGAAAGCACAACCAATAGGAGTGTTACATTTCCAGCACGTGTCGGAAATTAAACTGTTTTATGAATGGGTTTACTTCCGCTTTAATGAAGGTGAAAATTCACTTTGCAAAGAACACTTGATCACGTGCAAGGAAAATAAATAAATAAATCATATACAAAAACAATGGGTTTGATTTACTAAAACTGGAAAGTGTAAAATCTGGTGCAGTTCTGTATAGAAACCAATCAGCTTCCAGGTTTATTTTGTCAAAGCTTAACTGAACAAGCTGAAGTTAGAAGCTGATTGGCTTCCATACAGAGCTACACTCCATTTTTTTTTGTTTTTGCTTGCGTATGATTGGGCAATTCCCTTGCAAAGGGAACAACCCATTTGCCTTTAGGAAATCCACCCCTTTGTAACTAGGATAAGAAGTAAGGAGAAACCTCCCAATGGGGAAAGTCCTAGACAGTCCTGAAAGCAATGACATTTTGACTAAACATGTTTTTTGAGTTTAGGAGAGTTTGAGAACTCTGCGGTAGACAGTTTACACTTTACTGTAATAATAAATGTATTGCATGCTATACAGTATATATTTGATATATGATAACATTCCAAATTTAAGAAAAACACAGTACAAAGTGAACAACCCAGTACCAATACCAGTACCAGTACAACCCAAAGTGAACAACACAGTATCTTATCGAAATGGAAGCAGACAGAATTTTGGGCAGCTGCGCATGGCAAACAATCAGCTTCTAGCTTCAGCTTGTTCAGTTAAAATGTTAGTTCACCTTTACATAAAAAATGTCTATGCAGGTAAAGGTAGATAAAAACAAACTATGCAGCTGGCTGAAAAGAATCCAAGAGATGGAATTCCCCCCTTCCTGCCTTGTTGCTAGGATGTTGCTAAGACACTCCTAGTCATTACTACTCACTGACAACATCACAGGATTGAGCTCTCAAAATCCTGCACATGTGCAGTTTGCTATGTCCTCCATCAGAGCAGTGCTGAGCTCTGAACTACTGCAACGGGAGAGAGAGAGCGCATGTGCTGGGGTCTGAATCAGTGAGAAAGTTTGCACCATGATAGTGAAGGCGAGTGGTAATGGCTAAAAGCATAAGAATATGAATACCGCTCTAGTCTGGAGGCAAAGTGATGTCCACCCTGATTCGGTACAGCTGGAGCAGGCTCTGCTCACAACAGAGAGGAAAAAGAGAAATCTGGATGGCCGCACTTCAGCAAAAGCTTCTTTATTAGGCGAAAGATAAAATCCAAAGTAGTGACATCTCATGCAATACAGCAAAACAGCAACAGTAGCTTACGCATTTCACACCTCAAAGGCGCTTAGTCATAGCTAAAGATAGAATGCAAAAACCAAAATATATATGGCCAAGGTCAGGTGGCCGATGTTGACTAAACAGCCAAATGGCTAAAAGCATCTCAGGAATATTCCAGCAACAAGGCAGAACAGAGGAACACAATCTCTGGGAGATTTTCAGCCAGGCTTTGGGAGATACATAAATGGCCTACACCTAAAGCAGCACGGTTTATTTTTTCTGTATAGGTGCCCCTTACCTGCATAGGTAGTTTTTTGGTAATGGTAAACTAACCCTTAAGGCTGACCATACAAGGTTCAAATCTCGGCTGGTTTAGCAGGAACCAGCCAAGATTCAAACTGTTAATATGCAGGCTGAATATACCAAGTTTATCGATCGACCAACTTGGGTACAACCAGCCTGCCAGATACTCTTGCGATTATCCCTAGAGACTAAACAAGTGTATACATAAATGTACGTGACTTAGCGCATAACCTCAGTGATCTGTCTGGGTCCCTGAGGAAGTCACGAGGTATGGAACGTGACGTAATGCGTAGGACGCAAACCGGAAGTAATCACCGCGAACTGGAAGTCATTACGACGGACTGGAAGTAGGTGCCGCGGACCAGAAATAATGTACAAAGTGGCGTGGAACACTGTTGTACTCTGAATCTGGCCTAATTTTTGCGATCTACATGTAAGCAGCCATTTTTTATTAATAAAATTGATTTTATTTGGGTAACGCACTATTGGAGACCCATTTATTTTTTACATGTGGATCCAATTATGGATTGCAAGCTTATATTCACCTCCCATACCTAACTGACATCGCTGAACGGACTGGCCTATACATATGGAAATGGGGACAAGATCGGTATAAATGAATAGAGCGTTTCTTTTACACCTATAAGGTAAGAGCACTGAGAGCACAATACTGGATTCATAGCTCACTCCTCACCACTGGAAGTTGATGTAAAAGAACATAGATCTTGGACTCCCCATATGGCACTGAACTTTTTGCACTGGAATTATTATTGCACTTGACCAATTGATTTGCACTTTATTATCGTTATTGCACTTTATATCAGTGTAGTGCACTGTATATATTGACTTTATATACTGGACTATATTGGATGCACTTTACTCATTGGATGCACTTTACCTATTGGATGCACTTTATTTATTGTATCATATTGGATGCACTTTATTTATTTTTTTGAAGCAACATTTTTGAACTATACACGGTCACAGTATTATTTATTCATTAATTACTTTTGTTAATCAGACAGATCACTGAGGTTATGCGCTAAGTCACGTACATTTATGTATACACTTGTTTATGCTTTTATGTGATTTGTGATCACTATTTGATTTTGCAGCATTCCCACATTTATAGATTTTTAGTAATTATAGTAGCGCAAAAGTCCTTTTATTATTATTTTATCCCTAGAGACTGCTATAGCCACTAGCAATAATCACTGTCTTCTCCATATTGGGACGGCTTCCCCGGCCTGGAGATGACAATTGCTGATTTCCCTGTCTGTGTTGATGGGGGAATCATGCAAATTTCTTTCCTGCAACCCAGGGTTGCAGGAAAGAAATTTGCACCGTGAATGGCCAGCATTAAGCTTTGAAAATGAAAGATAGAAGCTGATTGGCTGCCATGCATATCTGCTCCAGATTCTGTTTACTCAGTTTTGATAAATTTCCCACATTGCTGGTATGATGGGAGAAGGTTATTAGTTCAATAAAACATTTGCGCACTCCCTTTCTTTTTTTCTTCATTTTTAAGGTTATTTCAATTGATTTATGTGTCAGGGGGCTGAAGGTGGCATGTTCGACGCAGGCAGAGCCCTTGTGATTGTGTACTGCATGTTCTATTTCTCTGGAAGGGAAATTAGTTGACAAAGTTCTCAGATTTACTGGAAGAGAAACTATGCTATTGCCCTTCTAGTAAAGTTAACATTCGCTAACAATAACCTTTGTCCTAAAATCTCTCACTGTCAACTCTGCACTTTATATTCACGTGACTGAGCAAGCGTGAGATGAATTAGCAAAGACAGGCAACCTGTGACTGTGCAGTTACTGTGCAACTACAAGTACCAGCATGCCAAAATAATCCTAATGACCCAGTCCACCACAGTAATACACATCTCAAAAGGTTTGGTTGAATAGCTGATTTGTTATGATCTTTTTCTATATGTATTGATGAGAGATGAAGTGAGGTGAAAGAGTCCTGTGCAAACTCTAAATCACTCCAAGTCAAAGTCTAAGAGGACTTTCTCCCCCTTTCATGTGACAACACTGGGCCAATCACCATCTTTGCTGCCACATAAAAGCAAGGTGTATTTGCCAGATCATTTCTGTTCACCCCTGGCAATGATCTGATTGCTTGACACCAGCTGCTGCATTATAACGCAGCGGCTGGTATGCTGTGCAATCATCCCAGCACATTGCACTGTTAACTTTTTTTCTGTAGCAACCGCTACCTTTAGGTAGGTGCTAGAATAGGATTTTTCTGGGTTTAAAATATCAGTGTAGGCAAATTTAGACAGGCCTGTGCCTTAGGTTGGGCCTGTTTGTTTTGATTTGAGATTGGCAGTGTTTAGTGTAGTAGTGGGTGTGATCACCTGTGCTCTGACACAGGGGCGCCTCCCCTGCTTTCAGGAAGATTGTTCTGGAACAGAGGTTGGACCTGAAGTTTGAGTGGCAGGCAGCTCATGTGAGGAGCCATGACCAATTCCCATTCAAGATTGGCAGGGAGCAGGCCTCCCATATAAGCGGGGGTCACATGCTGCTAAGGGGTTCTGACGGTGCAGGAAAATGTAGAATGGAGTTTTAGGTAGCTCCTGCAGGGCGTCCCCACGTGGTAGCACGCCGAGCGCGAAGGAGGGCTTGAGAAGCTGCTAGGATGTATTCCTGGAGATAGATCTTCACGGTGGAGTTGGTGTCAAGCTGCTGTAACCGGGGAACACAAGACTTGCACTTTGGAGAAGTTCAGTGGAGAAAAAACAATAGGACTGATGAGAGTAGAACAAAGTTCTGTGACCGGGGAACACAGAACTTGCCCTTTGGAGAAGGTCAGTGTGAAAGAGGCAAAAGGAGAATTGTTGAAAGTAGTGCAGAATGCTGTTGCCGGGGAACGCAGCGTTTGCAGTTATGGACTCTCTGGGAGCAGTAGTCCGCTTATTGTAATGTTCTAGGTCGTCAGGGAGAGGTACCGAGTATCTCTGGCCTGGTAAAGCACTCTGGTAATACCATCTAAAAGACTGTGTAGCTACCAAATTCACTGAGCAACCGGGGAGAGGTATTGTATGCCCCTGGCTTATTGATTTGCTGAAGCAACACCATTCAAGAGACTTTATTACAGCTACAATATACAGCCAGCAATCTGGGGTTATTCAGAGTGATCCCTTTTTGTCTTACTTCAAGTGATGAGACAGGAGTCTAACAGTTTTGCAGCAAAGGATTTGTGCAAGAGGAGATTGAAGTAGTGATACTCTGCAGGAGTGAGTGCAGAGGAGGAAGAGGAGCAATAGTCTGCATTGGAGATATGCAGGAGAACAGACTGCAAATGTTAGAAGTGCATCATTTCCAGGGCTAATGCTGCTAATCAATGTTCTACAAGTATGATGACAATTTAATAAGTGCTATGGGCATCCCATATCTTCCTTTACACCAACCAAGTTGTATCCCGCAATAAACGCAACTAAACTACGCAAATGACTGCTCATTGTCTCAGAGGTGATAGATGGGGATATGGCAGCAGGGTGATTTGGTGGATGTTAGTAACTCATAGCAACCTACTGCTACAACATATAATAGATTTTGCAGATTAACATGCAGAGCTGCACTGGATTTTGCACTCTCCGGTTTTAGTAAATCAACCCCTATGAGTGCATGGACGCATAGACCAACATGCAGGGGCATTTAGAGGCAGAAAAAAACACCAGACATCCCTAGAAGCAGCTGCAAAAAAGGTCCAGCGCCACTGAGGCCTAAATAAGAAGTATCATCTTTATAATATATGTGGGTATAATATGTTGTGGGTTTAGTAACACTTTAGTTGAACAAGTTAGAAGCTGCAGAGCTGCACCAGATTTTGCAGATTAACATGCAGAGCTGCACTGGATTTTGCACTCTCCGGTTTTAGTAAATCAACCCCTATGAGTGCATGGACGCATAGACCAACATGCAGGGGCATTTAGAGGCAGAAAAAAACACCAGACATCCCTAGAAGCAGCTGCAAAAAAGGTCCAGCGCCACTGAGGCCTAAAGAAGAAGTATCATCTTTATAATAGTTAGTTCCAATAGGACAAAGTAAATATAGCACTTCTTAGGTGCCCTGTAACATTAGCTGAGGTGTAAGCTGAGATGAAAGCAAGAGCGCCGCCCTTGTGCACAGTTGCTAAGACCGCAACTAGCAAGGAGATGACTGAGCTGCTAGCGAATGCATTTCTGGCTTCCAGCACTTGCCCAAGGCAAGGGCCATCATGAAGTGTGCATCATGAAGCCGGCAGAAGCGCGCATCATGAACACGCATCATGAAGCGTGCAGAAGCGTGCCTCATGAAGCGTTCAGAAGCACGCATCATGAAGCGTTAAGAAGCGAGCATCATGAAGCGCTCAGAAGTGTGCATCATGAAGCGTGCATCATGAAGCGTTCAGAAGCGTGCATCATGAAACATGCAGAAGCGTGCATCATGAAGTGTTCAGAAGCGTGCATCATGAAGCGTTCAGAAGTGAGCATCATGAAGCGTTCAGAAGCGTGCATCATGAAGGGTTCAGAAGCGTGCATCATGAAGCGCTCAGAAGCGTGCATCATGAAGCGTGCATCATGAATCGTTTAGAAGCGTGCATCATGAAGCGTTCAGAAGCGTGCATCATGAAGCGTTCAGAAGCGTACATCATGAAGCGTTCAGATGCGAACATCATGAAGCGTTCAGAAGCCTGCATCATGAAGCGTTCAGAAGCGTGCATCATAAATTGTTTAGAAGCGAGCATCATGAAGCGTTCAGAAGCGTGCATCATGAAGCGTGCATCATGAAGCATTCAGAAGCGTGCATCATGAAGCGTTTAGAAGCGAGCATCATGAAGCGTTCAGAAGCGTGCATCATGAAGCGTGCATCATGAAGCGTTCAGAAGCGTTCATCATGAAGCGTGCATCATGAAGCGTTCAGAAGCGTGCATCATGAAGCGTTCAGAAGCGAGCATCATGAAGCATTCAAAAGCGTGCATCATGAAGCGTTCAGAAGTGTGCATCATGAAGCGTTCAGAAGCGAGCATCATGAAGTGTTCAGAAGCGTGCATCATGAATCGTTCAGAAGCGTGCATCATGAAGCGTTCAGAAGCGAGCATCATGAAGCGTTCAGAAGCCTGCATCATGAAGCATTCAGAAGCGTGCATCATGAAGCGTTTAGAAGCAAGCATCATGAAGCGTGAATCATGAAGCGTTCAGAAGTGTGCATCATGAAGCGTTTAGAAGCAAGCATCATGAAGCGCTCAGAAGCGTGCATCATGAAGCGTGCATCATGAAGCTTTCAGAAGCGTGCATCATGAAGCGTTCAGAAGCATGCATCATGAAGCTTTCAGAAGCGTGCATCATGAATCGTTCAGAAGCGTACATCATGAAGCGTTCAGATGCGAACATCATGAAGCGTTCAGAAGCCTGCATCATGAAGCGTTCAGAAGCGTGCATCATAAATTGTTTAGAAGCGAGCATCATGAAGCGTTCAGAAGCGTGCATCATGAAGCGTGCATCATGAAGCGTTCAGAAGCGTGCATCATGAAGCGTTTAGAAGCGAGCATCATGAAGCGTTCAGAAGCGTGCATCATGAAGCGTGCATCATGAAGCGTTCAGAAGCGTTCATCATGAAGCGTGCATCATGAAGCGTTCAGAAGCGAGCATCATGAAGCATTCAAAAGCGTGCATCATGAAGCGTTCAGAAGTGTGCATCATGAAGCGTTCAGAAGCGAGCATCATGAAGTGTTCAGAAGCGTGCATCATGAATCGTTCAGAAGCGTGCATCATGAAGCGTTCAGAAGCGAGCATCATGAAGCGTTCAGAAGCCTGCATCATGAAGCGTTCAGAAGCGTGCATCATGAAGCGTTTAGAAGCAAGCATCATGAAGCGTGAATCATGAAGCGTTCAGAAGTGTGCATCATGAAGCGTTTAGAAGCAAGCATCATGAAGCGTTCAGAAGCGTGCATCATGAAGCGTGCATCATGAAGCTTTCAGAAGCGTGCATCATGAAGCGTTCAGAAGCATGCATCATGAAGCTTTCAGAAGCATGCATCGTGAAGCGTTCAGAAGCGTGCATCATGAAGCGTTCCAAAGCAGCGTGCATCATGAAGCGTTCAAAAGCAGCGTGCATCATGAAGCGTTTAGAAGCGTGCATCATGAAGCGTTCAGAAGCGTGCATCATGAAGCGTTCAGAAGCGTGCATCATGAAGCGTTCAGAAGCGTTCAGAAGCGTGCATCATGAATCGTTCAGAAGCGTGCATCATGAAGCGTTCAAAAGCGTGCATCATGAAGGGTTCAGAAATGTGCATCATGAAGCGCTCAGAAGCGTGCATCATGAAGCGTTCAGAAGCGTGCATCATGAAGCGTTCAAAAGCGTGCATCATGAAGCGTTCAGAAGCGTGCATCATGAAGCGTTCAGAAGTGTGCAGAAGCGTGCATCATGGAGCGTTCAGAAGCATGCACAAGCGTGCATCATGAAGCGTTCAGAAGCGTGCATCATGAAGCATTCAGAAGCGTTCAGAAGCGTGCATCATGAAGCGTTCAGAAGCGTGCATCATGAAGCGTTCAAGAAGCGTGCATCATGAAGCGTTCAGAAGCGTGCATCATGAAGCGTTCAAAAGCGTGCATCATGAAGCGTTCAGAAGCGTGCATCATGAAGCGTTCAGAAGCGTGCATCATGAAGCGTTCAGAAGCGTGCATCGTGAAGCGTTCAGAAGCGTGCATCATGAAGCGTTCAGAAATGTGCATCATGAAGCGTTCAGAAGCGTGCATCATGAAGCGTTCAGAAGCGTGCATCATGAAGCGTTCAAAAGCGTGCATCATGAAGCGTTCAGAAGCGTGCATCATGAAACGTTCAGAAGCGTGCATCATGAAGCGTTCAGAAGAGTGCATCATGAAGCGTTCAGAAGCGTGCAGAAGCGTGCATCATGAAGCGTATAGAAGCGTGCATCATGAAGCGTTCAGAAGCGTGCATCATGAATCGTTCAAAGGCGTGCATCATGAAGCGTTCAGAAGCGTGCATCATGAAGCGTTCAGAAGTGTGCATCATGAAGCGGTCAGAAGCGTGCATCATGAAGCGTTCAGAAGCGTGCATCATGAAGCGTTCAGAAGCGTGCATCATGAAGCGTTCAGAAGCGTGCATCATGAAGCGTTCAGAAGCGTGCATCATGAAGTGTGCAGAAGCGTGCAGAAGCGTGCATCATGAAGCGTTCAGAAGCGAGCATCATGAAGCATTCAGAAGCGTGCATCATGAAGCGTTCAGAAGTGTGCATCATGAAGCGTTCAGAAGCGAGCATCATGAAGTGTTCAGAAGCGTGCATCATGAATCGTTCAGAAGCGTGCATCATGAAGCGTTCAGAAGCGAGCATCATGAAGCGTTCAGAAGCCTGCATCATGAAGCGTTCAGAAGCGTGCATCATGAAGCGTTTAGAAGCAAGCATCATGAAGCGTGCATCATGAAGCGTTCAGAAGTGTGCATCATGAAGCGTTTAGAAGCAAGCATCATGAAGCGTTCAGAAGCGTGCATCATGAAGCGTGCATCATGAAGCTTTCAGAAGCGTGCATCATGAAGCGTTCAGAAGCATGCATCATGAAGCTTTCAGAAGCGTGCATCATGAAGCTTTCAGAAGCGTGCATCATGAAGCGTTCAGAAGTGTGCATCATGAAGCTTTCAGAAGCGTGCATCATGAAGCGTTCAAAAGCGTGCATCATGAAGCGTTCAGAAGCGTGCATCATGAAGCGTTCAGAAGCGTGCATCATGAAGCGTTCAGAAGCGTGCATCATGAAGCGTGCAGAAGCGTGCATCATGAAGCGTTCAGAAGCGTGCATCATGAAGCGTTCAGAAGCGTGCATCATGAAGCGTTCAGAAGCGTGCATCATGAAGCGTTCCAGAAGGGTGCATCATGAAGCGTTCAGAAGCGTGCATCATGAAACGTTCAGAAGTGTGCATCATGAAGCGTTCAGAAGCGTGCATCATGAAGCGTTCAGAAGCGTGCATCATGAAGCGTTCAAAAGCGTGCATCATGAAGGGTTCAGAAATGTGCATCATGAAGTGCTCAGAAATGTGCATCATGAGGCGTTCAAAAGCGTGCATCATGAAGCGTTCAGAAGCGTGAATCATGAAGCGTTCAGAAGCGTGAATCATGAAGCGTTCAGAAGTGTGCAGAAGCGTGCATCATGAAGCGTTCAGAAGCGCGCACAAGTGTGCATCATGTAGCGTTCAGAAGCGTGCATCATGAAGCATTCAGAAGCGTTCAGAAGCGTGCATCATGAAGCGTTCAGAAGCGTGCATCATGAAGCGTTCAGAAGCGTGCATCATGAAGCATTCAAAAGCGTGCATCATGAAGCGTTCAGAAGCGTGCATCATGAAGCGTTCAGAAGCGGGCATCATGAAGCGTTCAGAAGCGTGCATCATGAAGTGTGCAGAAGCGTGCATCATGAAGCGCTCAGAAGCTTGCATCATGAAACGTTCAGAAGCGTGCATCATGAAGCAATCAGAAGAGTGCATCATGAAGCGTTCAGAAGCGTGCAGAAGCGTGCATCATGAAGCGTTCAGAAGCGTGCATCATGAAGCGTTCAAAAGCGTGCATCATGAAGCGTTCAGAAGCGTGCATCATGAAGCGTTCAGAAGCGTGCATCATGAAGCGTTCAGAAGAGTGCATCATGAAGCGTTCAGAAGCATGCATCATGAAGCGTTCAGAAGCGTGCATCATGAAGCGTTCAGAAGCGTGCATCATGAAGCATTCAGAAGCGTGCATCATGAAGTGTGCAGAAGCGTGCAGAAGCGTGCATCATGAAGCGTGCAGAAGAGCGCATCATGAAGCATTCAGAAGCGTGCATCATGAAGCGCGCAGAAGTGTGCATCATGAAGCGTGCAGAAGCGTGCATCATGAAGCGTGCAGAAGCGTGCATCATGAAGCGTTCAGAAGCGTGCATCATGAAGCGTGCAGAAGCGTGCATCATGAAGCGTGCAGAAGCGTGCATCATGAAGCGTGCAGAAGCGTGCATCATGAAGCATTCAGAAGCGTGCATCATGAAGTGTGCAGAAGCATAGCTGACACACTTCCTGGCTGTGGTGTCTGGCAGTTGTTGCGCTGAGAGTGGGTGCCCTGCCCAACATCACAGCTGGCGTTACAGGGCATATAAAAAGATTGGGCAAGGTACCACATGTACTTTGTTCCTGTCGAAAACTGAATACTGTGAATAAAAAAATGTATAAAAAAAAAGGATCCTTCTTTTTTTTATCTAATTCTTTTGCTGCCATGTAAACTTTGGTGGAGAACAGTCTGTCGCAATGATTTAGCCTTTGAACTTTGTTCTAGTATATGCATCATTCCCATCATTCCTATTATGTCCTAACTACTAAAGCATGTTTATTGTTTTGCGGGAACTGTCCTGTGTGCTTGCTTTTCACTGGACATTTAGTCAAAGAGGTATTTGTAAACGCATGCTAGCTAGCTTGCGAGTTACGGAACCGTGTTTTGAAAGATGAGCTGCTCTACAATCAATAGTGTGCGTAGCACAAAACAAAACAGCATTGCATAAAAAACACACGCAAAAGCAGTATCAGCACGCTCTATTCAGTGTGCCTCAATGCACAAACACCAATCGCTTTTACTTTTGTTTGTAATTTAACTAGGTCATACTGAAGAGAACCATACTGTAGTGTACAAAATAATGGCCTTGAGGGAATCGGCCACAATTGCATGTTATGTTTTAGTAAATAACAGTGATTGCCTTTATTGCTGAGTGTTGCTGTTTTAGTCATTAACTGCAGTTGTTGATGAGACTTGAGAACATACAAACTGTCCTGTACAAGATCTGGCTTTGAAAAGTAAATGTTGTGTTTGTGTCAGTCATTGATTTTCAGCTGGTAAGATCTGCAGAGATGTTAATGGTATTTAAATCAGTACAACCCTATATCATCACATAATAAATAACAATAATTGGGTCAAATGTTATATTGATATATATATATATATATATATATATATATATATATATATATATATATATATATATATATTTATAAAATGTAATACCTACCAAATTTTTGGGAATGAGGGACACCTATCAGCAAAAGTATGCAGGCATAGGACACACCCCCTTGCCACGCCCCCTTAAAGGAGAATTGTACAAAAAAACAAGATTGGTTAAACCCACAAGGGCTTTTTTTACTACTACTATTCCTTTATATTGGCTTCTGTACTTTACAAATGCAGCCATTTAGAAATCAGATGAAAGGTTTAGCGCTGGACAACACTTTTTGATAGATAAAAATGTGCATTTTATATACATCTATATAGATCAGACCAAAATGAGGGAAAAATGAGGAGGAATGAGGGATAGAGGGACATTGCAATGTCACCTCACTGAAGAACTAGTGCATAGACCAATTTCTCCAGGAGTTGAGCAAGGGGGGACCAACCAACTATGACCATCTGAACCTCATAACTTTAGGTTTAAACCACAACTTCCATTCACAGCCATTGTCTATGACTGTCCCACTCATTGAAGACAGAATGGGGGGTTACTAAAATTGGGGCACTCCGAATCTGATGCAGCTGTGCATGGTAGCCAATCAGCTTCTAACTTCAGCTTGTTCAATTAAGCTTTGACAATACAACCTGGAACCTTGTAGGTAGGTGCAGTCTACATTCTCCACTACAGGTGGCGCTCTTCTGCAGTGGCACTATAGTTGGAGAGGAAGTCAAGAGGAACATAGTTCCTCTATGATTTCCTGGTTCACTGGGGAAGCATCCAATTGGATGCTGCAGCCCCATGTGACTCTGTGACTCTGGAAGCCACCTTGGGTCATACAGAGCCTATTTAAGGCCCTGGCTCCCAGGTTTGGCGCACATTTGTGAGTTGGCAGAGTAGGGACGGGTACCCCATCTGGTAGGGACAGTACTAGTGTCAAAATGGTTCCTGAGAAGGAGGGAAAGCGTAGGGCTCGAAACTTCTCTGGACACCTGCCTGTTGGGCACAAAACAGCCAGGCTGCATTCTTCCCCTCTCTACAGGCGCTGGCAGTTCAGCTGAGTTCTACTCTCCACTCTTGGAACTGTATGTGCTCCCAGTTGGGCAGCCTTCCCACTGGGTTATTTGTCAACTGTTTCTGCATTTTTTCAATACAAGTTCTTTCATTGCACTGGGACTGAGTGTGTTATTCTGCCACACCACGCTGCACCCCAGCTACAAGCTGAATGTTTTTTATGCGGAGCTGCACCAGATTTTGCAAGCTTCTGTTTTAGTAAATATCCCCATATACGTTAACTGTCATTTCATTCCGTATTTTCAGCTGCTGTGGTGTAATAAAACCCTTTATTCATCGAATTGAGATCATTTTTATGCCTTAATATGTGCACGGGCTGTCCGATCAGGTCCGCCTGTCAGTTTTACAGGCGGAACTGATTGGACACTCCAGTGTCTTCTATGGAGCGGCGGGTGTCCGCCATCCGATCCAATCCTGTCAGCCAAAAACAGACGGATGGTAGTCCTATTCCCCATCTGTCCGGCGGATCGAATCGAATGGCATTGGATGGAAACAGACAGGCAGTCCATTTCCATCTGATTGCCCCATAGAGGAGAGCGGGACTGTGTCATTCGCCTGCTCAGTGGGGATCAGTGGAGAGATCACCCACTGAACATACACTTTAAGTTACCCATAAATTTTGTCAAATTCTGGAATAATGAGAATGATTTCCTACAAAGCGTGAGTACTTGTGGATCACCAAAATCCTGACTGCCTGGGTAAAGAAAAATTAAAAGTCAACAGCTACAAATACTGCAGCTGATGACTTTTAAGGACACTTACCTGTCCAGGGAGCCCACGATGTCGGCACCCAAAGTCGACCCGTCCCTGAACTCTGGGTGCAGGCACCATCATCTTCACTAATGGAAACAGGAAGTGAAGCCTTGCGGCTTCACGGCCTGTTTCCTGCTGCGCATGCACGAGTCGCGCTGCGCTCTCTAAATGGTCCCTGTTGTCTTTTGGGACCTGTGTGTCTCCATGAAGGCAGCGGGGGGGGGGGGGCGGGCATTGCGTAGTTTACCACACAAGATTGCAGCGATCTTTCCCCAGGAGTGGGAGCAGATACCTGGATTTGGATACCTGCCAAATGTGGCACCGGAGGGGGGGGGGGGGGGGGGGGATCCGATCCGTGGAAGTTTTATTACCGGGTGGAACTCTGCTATGAAGTGACAATAAACTCACATGTTTTTACATCAGTCGTTATAAAATATCAATTATAACATAGCTATATTAGTATAACTTATTTTAGGTCTCTTACCGTTGGTTTCAGGCTTCTTTTTTTTTGCATGCATGCTCCAGATCCTTCACTGATGCACCTCACTGCTACTGGTGTAGAGCATGCAGCACTCGTTATTTCTGGTCACATGATCTGATTTACATGTACTACAATTCCCATGAGAGTGAATATTGGGGTTGATTTACTAAAACTGGAGCAGCTTCCAGTTTTTTATTGTCAAAGCTTAATTGAACAAGCTGAAGTTAGAAGCTGATTGGCTACCATACACAGCTGCACTAGATTTTGCACTCTCCAGTTTTAGTAAACCAACCCTCTGTGTCTACTACACATAGATGTGTGATCGGGAAAGAGTGGCTATATTCACATACACAATGGGGGCATGGAGAACCAATGTAACCACCATAGAAAAGGATGTCTGAGAACAGCAGAAAAGAGCTCATATATGAGAGATGAAACTAAGGAAGAGAGAGAAAGAAGGTACATTCTACTTATATTTAGACATATTAAGGTTGATTTACTAAAACTGGAAAGTGCAAAATCTGGTGCAACTGTGCATTCATAGTTTCATAGTTTCATAGTTAGTAAGGTTGAATAAAGACATCAGTCCATCCAGTTCAACCTGAACGAGTGTCTACAATTGTCCCTATCCCTGTACATTGCACACTCATATTGGTCCCTACCCTCAAGGAGCCCACAATCCAAGGTCCCTATTCATATACTAGGGCCAATTTTTGGACAGAAGCCAATTAACCTACCTGCATGTCTTTGGATTGTGGGAGGAAACCGGAGTACCCGGAGGAAACCCACGCAGGCACAGGGAGAACATGCAAACTCCAGGCAGGTAGTGTCGTGGTTGGGATTCGAACCAGCGACCCTTCTTACTGCTAGGTGAGAGTGCTAGCATAGTCGGCGGTAAAGCAGCGCTATATTTAGCGCTGCTTTACCGTAGTTTTAGCCGCGGTATTCGGCCGCTAGCGGTGCGGTTTTAACCCCCGCTAGTGGCCAAAAAAGGGTTAAACCCCCCCCCCCCCCGCAAAGCGCCGCCGCAGCGGATTTTTTTCAGGCGCTGTACAGGCACTATTTTAGTGCTGTACCGCCTGAAAAACGCCCCAGTGTGAAAGGGGCCTTAAGCTGCCCATTTACTTACAAATTAGCTTGCTCAAGACTTAATTTTTGGCACTGGGTAGCCGGATATGCAGCAAATATCGGTCCTCTAGGGCTAGGCTGGTTCTAAACAATCATATCATGCTGATGACAACATAATGCTTGTTTAAGAGCCATGCACACAGTCAAAAATAGCGTACTTTGCAGATAACCAGGGTTTATATGGATACATTGCTATAAAGTAATAAACCAACGTATGACTATGGATAACTTGCAGTTCCTAATCTGCTGTAGAGTCTAATTTTCTCTGAAACAGGTGAAATAAGGACAACCTAAATACACACAGACTAGAGGTACTGTGTGTATTCATACTGTCACGGTATCTTCTAATCACCAAATGTCTTTGTGTTAGTGGAACAGCTGCTACAACTGTCACTTCAGCATGCAAAAAAGTCCAAATTATCTTCTACCTTCCTAAAAGAACAGGTGTTAGTTTACCGATACGTTGATCTATTCCACTTGTACAAGTATCTTGGGATTTATAGGAAAGACTAAACACAGGTTTAAAATGTTGTTCAAGCACACACCATATGTATCTTTATATTTCGCTATTAAAAAAAAAAAAATAGAATCTACAAATAGTAGACTGTACACTAATTTAATGGTCACTTGCTCTTTCTGCGACTTTATGTAAACATTTGTCAGAGCAAAGCATCCTACAATGGATTTTATGGATAAGAAATGCTGTAACACTTGCTTTTTCTTTGTTTACAAACTTTTTTATTGGGTGCAAAAAGTGGTACAAAAAGAGTACAAAAATATGTTGAAACTTTAACAGTAATAATACGTTTTACATATGTAGCATTGTATGATACAAATAATTAGGTAAAAATATCTAGTTGTGGTACAAAAGTTTTGATTATGGTCTATAGTACATTATAAAGGATAGACTGACGCTTTATGTGTAGAAATTCTCAGATTGGATTAAAAAATGATAAGGAATGTTGAAACCAAGGATCCCATTTTTTATTATATACATGAATAGTGTTCTGAAGTGTGTGAAAGGAAAAAAAAAATGGAACACTTGCTTTTTCTAAATCAGTTCAGGACAATTTCCTGATGGTTCTGGGCACAGGAATGGTGCAAATGCTATTGGCAAGACCAGACTCAGACTGGAGGATGTCTCACCACGTATGATGGGACATAATCATCTAACTCTACAATCAGAAATTGTGTCCGGGGAATTGTCATAATCACCTCTTCGAAAGTAGTCTATGTGTTGTGAAATATTAGTTCCTTTGTCTTGACATCAAAGGTAACCATTAGCTCTTTCTCACCTAGAGACTTTCCAAGATGAAGAACCTCTATACACAATAACAGGTGCTCATGACCTTTGGAGGTGCTCATTATTTTAGGGGCTAGATCCAATTTGTTATTTAATCTGGAACACGCTTTACATGTTTCAGGAAACACTTATGTTAGGCATGCACCCAGTCACATGACTTTTGTGGTATTCTTTTCTCCAGATTTCAATTGCAAGAACAACCATACAGATCAGGGCAACCTTCTCTTGAAACAGCCGAACTATGGTGTTAGTCTAATAAGGGCATTGGATTTTCATGTGTTACTGGCAGATTATAAACAAATGTAATGTTAAAACCCTAAGGTCGGTGTTCTGCCGAAAACTCCAACTCTCCAAAATCTCCAATCACCTCACTTCTTGGGACTCTCCAGCAGCAATAATTGGGGATTTTGATGAGTTGCCTGTTTTCAAAGAACAGTGGCAGCGTATACAGTACGATACACAACGAGTTGTCTGTTTTGACAGAACACCGGGTAAGGAGGAAAAATGTTGTCGTCTCCTTGTAGGCAGCCATGTTGTTGGTTAATATCAGGCAGACTAACAATGTCCACTCATTATTTGGTGTACTGTAGTGTATACGTTGTCGCTGTTCTGTCAAAACAGACAATTCATCCAAATCTCCAAAGTATTGGTGCTCCAGAAATGACCTGGTTAGAGATTTTGGCGACATGGAGTTTTCGGCAGAACATCAGCCTTACACAGTGTGAATTTCTTTCCTGCAACCACGGGTTGCAGGAAAGAAATTTGCTTGATTCCCCCATCAACACAGACAGTGTTGATGCCGAAATCCCACCTGCTGGGACATTGTCTTTTCCCAGCGGGGTAAGAGGGAAGCCGTCCCTGCAGGGAGAAGACAGTGATTATTGCTCGTGGCAGGCTGGCAGATTGGCAGGCTGGTTGTGTCCAAGTTGATCGACTAATCAATCAACTTGGGTGCCTGCTAATACATGATTTAAATTTTCTGTGGCCCGCTAATATAAATTTTTTTCACATAGTAAATAGCTTTTTAAATCCGGTGTTAAAATGGCAAGGGAACAATTCATATTAATAATAACACATGAAACTACTCCCCTTAAAAAATTTTAGGTGCTAAAAATCGCTGAATATCAGTGCCGAGACAGATTTGTCCATTGCTAAGGGCAAGAATGTGAAGCTGAGTCCCCCCCCCCCCATAATGCATGGCATAGAATTGGGTGTACTGTCCAATGTCCAGGCTCTGTCCTCTTGTTCCAGCTGCCCATGGTTGGCATGAAGGGTGCACTGCGCATGCTTGGTCAATCGCTTGCTTATTTGCAGCTAGAAGGTAGTTGCACAAGCATTATGTGTTTTTAATATCAGTTGTGGTTGGAGAGTGGGCATGTTGGGGCATGGTTTGACAGATGTAGATGTCAGAGCAGACATGAAACCGTAACTTGCTATGCGGTGAGGAGGTACCCCACTATTGTACCCAGGGTGGCTGCCCCTCACCACCCTCACCACCCCTCATCACCACTTGTCCCGGCCCTACTGAAATATTTAATTTTTTTTATGGAACTGGTTATTGTTATCATGCCTTGTTATAATGCTTCAACTACATCTTTATCCACCAGACACTGTGCATCTGAATTTAATTGACCACTGAACCAAGCACATACCTTCAGCTATGTGTGGTATGTCTCTGAATGGGACTTGTAAAAGCAGGTATTTCCAAAGTTAAAAGCAACTATGTCATGCCCAATTTCAAAGCAAAGTAAAATGCCTGACCCCATGTGACAATATAAAGGACTTTCTTGTTACTCTTAAGTTTAGTATGTCAGCTGAATGACAGCATAGG
The DNA here is from genome assembly GCA_028564925.1 of Lithobates sylvaticus. NCBI lineage: Eukaryota > Metazoa > Chordata > Amphibia > Anura > Ranidae > Lithobates > Lithobates sylvaticus. The sequence continues at coordinate 499,282,054 of CM053030.1, forward strand.
CGGCTTCTGTCTGCATGAGATTTTCTTAGGCCATTTGTTGGCCACACACAGTGAATGTGGGTCATGTGGTTGATCTCTCATTCAAGACATATGGGATTATTTGACAACAAAGTCCAAAAAAAGTAAAATGCTGTTTCCCGTTGTCACCAACCAGATGTCAAGATCTGTAAACTAAAAACAGTTCATCTGTAGTTGGTCACAATTGCAAATGATTAATAAAAATGAGAGTTATTAGACAGGATTATTTTCCAACTTATTTTTAATGCGTGGTATCAGCAATGTTAATGTTTTGAAGTACAGTTCCAATCAACAAATTTATTTTTACTATGAAAAATGCATGTGGGGCACAAGTTGCATTAAATGATTTAAAAATGTAGGATACCATAGAATGAGAAACATTGAATCTTCCTCTAATCATATGAAAAAGCATCCACATTTATGACCTATCAAACTGTTAGGGCCCATTCACACCAGAAACTGCACATACTGTATCTGCTCATTTTTGACTGCATGTTTACATGCATTTGAAGCGTGCTTAACATGCACTTGACGCAAGCTTGAATGCGTTTTGCGCTGCGTTTAGCACTGCGCTTGCAGTTCATTTTTATTTACGTTTTTGGGCTTGGCTTTCTTGGCTTAAAGGGGCATGTTGCTAAGTGAGTGTGGTGCATTTGTGGCACCTTTGTAGCGCATTCCTACTGTACAGAAAAATGCTGCATGCTCTACTTTTTTTGTTAAAATATTTTATTAAAGAGACAATGCAATACCAAAGTAAATGCAAAAATGTGGTAAGAATATTTTTACAATAAATATGACAAGACAAGTAAAACATGGAAACAACCATGCGGAATCAATGAATAAGCAACATTTAGTTGGGGAAAACTATCCTCCACAAGTGAGTGCAGTTGCAAGCTGGAAGGCTAGACATATGTAATGTAATAACAAAAAAAGGGGGGAAGAGGGAATGGTGGAGGTGGGGGGAGTTGATAAGTGAAGTAAACATATCAAGGTCTCCTAAACCCTACTTATTCAAATAGGGAGGCTATAGTTTGGTGCTCCAAGGGGAGGGGAGGGACCAAAATGCATAAGAGGACTAGGAGACTGCTGTATGAGGTGGTCAATGGGGGAGTAACGGAGGCATTTCAAGTTAGAGGCCCGAACCGGGCGTAAGAGGGCTGCAGGAGGGGGAAAGTAGAAGATAAGAAACTGAAAGATGTGAGACAGTGGAGGGGAGTAGATGAAGGGAATAAGAGAAAGCAGGGACAGGGAAAGGGAACAAGAGGAGGGAGAAAGGGAGAAGGGGAGGAAGGGGGGTAAGGGAACCCCTAGGGGAGGTTAGGAGAGCGATGACAAATCGAAGTTCGGGTAAGAGGAGTGACACGTATGCAGTCATGGAAGCAATAGGGTGTCATCAATGTCAGGGGGCAGGTAATGTGTTACCCAGGGTTGCCAAAGTTTCTCAAATTTGCTTACTTTGTCGGACCGCTTCCAGTTTGGCATGAATCGGTGCCTGGGGTATTCTGTTTTTGGCCGCAGTTACACTCAGGAAAGGGGACTTCCAGCTCTACTTTTTTTTTAACTGCACTGAACTGCACTGCAACTGCAATGATGTGAACTATGCCTATAGGATTATCTTGATTTTGGGCTGTCTATGCAGTTGGTGTGCCATTTAAAAATGCATCCGGGGGGGGGGTGGCTTGGCACGCAGCGCAAATGGCAGCATAGAGAAGGAGCTCCGCTCTTCCCGCAGCCTCTTAGCCTTTCACTGACACAGCAGATCCAGGATATGGGCAAACCTAATAGCACCAGTCCAGCACACCTGCACGGCACTCCACCCGTAGCTCGAGGTGCAGGCTCGTCCAAGATGGCGTCCGAAGACCACGAGGAGGAGTCACAACCCGCATCTGAGGACATGGTGAGACACCCCCACTTAGCCAGTGCTCTCATCCCCTTTCTGTCTTTCTGAGGTGTTGGTGGGCCATTGCTACCGGTCCTGCATTATATGTGCTGACAGTGCCTTTGACTGGTAGAATGGGGAAGAAAAGCCCCTTCAAAAGACTGGTTGTATATCGCGGAAGAACTGTGGTATCAAAGTAAAAGGTAAGCATAAAGCATAGCTCATTATTCTATATTTAGTAGGCCAGGGTTTCCCAACCAGGGTTCCTCCGGAGGTTTCTAGGGGTTCCTTGAGCAATGAGAAATGTATGCCTCTCAGATAAGTTCCCATTGACACCACTGATCTTTTTAGCAACCCTACCCAAAGAGACCATATATTCCATGTAGGTATGCGGTGCTCACAGTGGGCTCCTTATAGCCGTCGCTCCTATACTAAGTTGAAAACTGACAGACACACTTGGGACTGCAGAAATACTTTCATTAAACACAGGATAAACATTACATGTGTACTTCCATGCTTACGCGTTTCAGCCCTGTATGAGCCTTAGTCATCATTTACATACATACAGATGTAAATTAATTCTAGTCTCTAGATTAAATTAAGATTCTAGCTAATATAATGAGTTTATGCATCTAAATGTCAAACATCTGTAAGCACATATAAAAATGCATAATTATGTGCCAGCCCTTGTCTCCCTTGTCCACCTTCTCACATGTTTAATGCCAGAAAGACTCTGCTTAGATGGGAGTATTTTATGCCTGTGTGCATGCAACTTTATTGAATTTAGGTTCTTTCTACCACGTCTCAGAAAGTGGTTGTGGTTTTCTATGTGTATATACTATTAAATACACATCTCCTTTATAAATACACAAAACCAAGAAGAGTAGGCGACACTAATGTTTAAATGTTTCAAGCTAAAAAATAAATCAGTGGGTTGTGTTAAATTAGAGAAAATTAAATATTTTTACCTTTTGGCTGGTTATTCCTGGGTGACTTAATTTTTCATTGTTTTACAAGCAATATAGTGTAATTATATGAATGTAGTAGGCTTTCTCTTTCATAGAAATAATCGTGGTCACTATAACAGAATTATAACAAAGAAGCCGCTAACTTTATAGCATTTAACTATTCCGTTATGACATGCAAATATAAAATTAAGACTAATTTACTCTTTCGATCGGAAAAGGCGGCAAAAACAAGTGGTTAAGCTGCCTTTTTACCACCTCCCAACCTTGCCAGTTAAGCTGCAAAGACAGGGTTGTATGCAAAGTGGCCATAGCAAAAAAAATTCTCCTTGTCACATTTGGCAGGCAGTACTGCCAAATGGGATTGCGGGAGATGGGATTGAGGGACACCTATTATCAAAAGTATGCGGGCATAGGACACACCCCCTGTCACGCCCCAATTAAAGGTGAATTGTACAAAAAAAAATGATTGCTTAAACCCACAAGTGCTTTTTTACCACTACTATTTCTTTTATGTTGGCTTTTGGAATTTAGAAAAATTCTGCAATTTAGAAATTGAATGAAAGGTTTAGCACTGGGAAACACCTTTTGAATGATATAACTATATAGATCTATATATAGATCAGACCAACTATATAGACTAAACTATATAGATCAGACCAAAATGAGGGACAAATGAGGAGGAAAAAGGGACTTTGTTCCGAATGAAGGTCCAGTCACTCGAAATCAGGGACAGTTTGGAGCTTTATCATTTACAGGGTTAAAGCAGTTTAACGCCATGAAAAAATGATCCACTGCATATTGCCTTTTAGACAGGCTACAAGCATATCTCCCAACTGTCCATGATTTCGAGGGACTGTCCCTGATTTGAAGCAATGTCCCTCTGTCCCTCATTCCTCCTCATTTGTCCCTCATTTTGGTCTGATTTATATAGATGTATATAAAATGCACTTTTTATCTATCAAAAAATGTTTTCCAGCACTAAACTTTTCATCTTATTTCTAAATTGTTGCATTTGTAAATTTCAAAAGCCAATATTAAGGAATAGCAGTGGTAAAAAAGCACTTGTGGGTTTAACCAATCTTGTTTTTTGTACAATTCTCCTTTAACCGCTTGCCGACCAGCCGGTCTCATTATACTGCGGCAGGTCGGCCCGATCCCGCGAGCCGTCGTAGCTGTACATCGGCTCCTTTAAGCAGGATAGCTGCACTCGGGGGGTGCAGATGCTCGTGGCCGATGGTCGCGATGACCGCCGGCCAAGAGCGATCGCGGGCATGAGAGGCAGAACAACGTGTGTAAAAACACAAATCCCTGTCCTGTTCTGTGATGAGAGACAGAGTGTGAGTTCCTAATAGCTAGGAACCACAATCTGTCATTTCCTCCAGGTCAGTCCCCTCCCCCTACAGTTAGAAACACACACAGGGAACACAGTTAACCCCTTGATCGCCCGCTAGTGTTAACCCCTTCCCTGCCAGTGAAATCTTTACAGTAATCAGTGCGTTTTTATAGCACTGATCGCTGTATAAATGCAAATGGTCCCAAAAATGTGTCAAAAGTGTCCGATGTGTCCCCCATAATGTTGCAGACCCGATAAAAATCGCAGACCGCCGCCATTACCAGTAAAAAAATAATAATAATAATGCTATAAATCTATCCCCTATTATGTAGACGCTACAACTTTTGTGCAAACCAATCAATATACGCTTATTGCGTTTTTTTTTTTTTGTACCAAAAATTTGTAGAAGAATATATATCGGCCTAAACTGAGAAAAAAATTGCAATTTTTTTTTAAAAATGGGGATATTTATTATAGCAAAAAGTACAAAATATTGCGTTTTTTTCAAAATTGTCACACTTTTTTGTTTATAGCGCAAAAAATAAAAACCGCAGAGATGCTCAAATACCACCAAAAGAACTAATTTACTGGAATCACCCAACCTGTCATGTAAAGAGCAGCTCGCAACAGCCTTGGGGGGAAAGGGCAATCTCTGCTAAGAGAACGACAAAGGTTGCCCTTGCTTACCTGTCCTTGTGGGAAAGTTCTAGCTGCTTTGCTAAACTAATAGCTTCAGCACTTTCCTGACAGAGGTATACAGATCAGGAGTGACTTGACTTTCTTACTGCTTTACAGGAACACTAAAAGCAGAGAAAGTATTAAATCGAAAACGGCCAGACAACCAGCATTGTTATGCCGCATACACACGGTCTGAATTTCCAACAACAAATGTTTGATGTGAGCTTGTTGTCGTAAATTCCGACCGTGTGTAGGCTCCATCGGACATTTGTTGTCGGAATTTCCGACAACAAAAATTTGAGAGCTGGAGCTCAAATTTTCCGACAACAAAATCCGTCGTAAATTCTGAGCGTGTGTAGACGATTCCGACACACAAAATTCCACGCATGCTCGGAATCAGGCAGAAGAGCCGCACTGGCTATTGAACTTAAATTTTCTCGGCTCGTCATACGTCACCGCGTTCTTGACGTTCAGAATTTCCGACAACATTTGTGTGACCGTGTGTATGCAAGACAAATTTGAGCCAACATCCGTCGGGAAAAAAAATCCAGGATTTTGTTGTCGGAATGTCCGATCGTGTGTACGTGGCATAAGAAGGACACCAATGGCAGAAATACTGGAAATTAAGTATATACAGTATAAATGTGTTATGATTTTCTTTATTTTTTTATATATGCAAAGATGAATTTACCATTTCTATATTAATATTAATATGTATTATTACTGTTGTTACAAAAGTTTGTGTAACCAGATGTCCTTGTTTACCTTAACAAAAGAATAGGCCTGGATTGATATGCCCAGCATTAAGAGGAGGGCCTACATGACTGGGTGTGCAGCGTAGGCTGTAGTTAGGCAGATTAATAAGTCGTTTTAAAAAATAGTAACAGACTTACCCGATTGGAAGTTAGCAGGGTGTGGTAGGGTGAAGCAAGCTGGGGCAGTGTGGGGCCAACGGTGGTCTAGGTAGAGAGGGGGAGTTTACAGAGGGTCAGTTGGAACCGGGCAGACGAAGAGAACTTTTCCCTCCCTCCCTTAAGGTAAATTTTTGTCGTTTTTGCCTTTTCTTTTTCTGGTAGCCTTCCCTATTGATGATTGGTCATGGGTGGTGTACGTTATTTGCGAGGATATTTTGTGGGGGGGATCCTATGGAGTCATAGCAGTGGGCAGGGGTCTCAGTGTTTTGAAGGTGGGCATGGTAAAAATTGTCTGTAGAGAATGATGGGAGGGGCCCATCTTTGGTATGGGTAACTTCCCGAATAAGTGACGTCAGTAAGGCGATATCAGTATTGGGGCTGTATCAGGTGGTAATGTGGTAACTAATTGTCCCCGAGTCATGTATTTGCGGCTGGAGCCGTGGTATGGAACTGGTGCTTGATACAGCCGATTCGGTAGACCATGCTCGCCTCCAAATACCTGCACTAAGAGAGTCAGTTAGTGTACATTAGTGGAGTAAAGTTTTTATCTTCATTGAATGTGATAAAAAGATGTATTGTTAAAGCGGAGCTCCACCCTAAAGTGGAACTTCCACTCATCGGATTCCTCCCCCCTCCGGTGCCACAATTGGCACCTTTCAGGGGGGAGGGGGGTGCAGATACCTGTATAATCCAGGTATCTGCACCCACTTCCGGGAACAGCTAGCCGCAGATGCTCCGCCCCCCCCCCCCCCCCCCCGTTGTGTGCTGGGAAACACACAGATGCGCAGCGCGACTCGTGCATGCGCAGTAGGGAAACAGGCAGTGAAGCCGCAACGCTTCACTTCCTGATTCCCTGACAGAGGATGGTGGCGGGGGCGGCCAAGAGACAAGTGACTGCTCGTCATCTGCTGCCGACATCGCTGGACCCTGGAACAGGTAAGTGTCCATTTATTAAAAGTCAGCAGCTGCAGTATTTGTATCTGCTGACTTTTAATATTTTTTTTAAGGGGGACCTCCTCTTTAATGGTGTTTTTTTTTTTAAATAAAAGGCTGCTATGGCCATTTAAATCCATTCTACAGTGGTCGTGTCTTATTCATAAAAGGTGGGTAAGGTAGTAGTCAAGTGTGGTCATGGCAGCCGGTAAGTCAGCAATACACCAGTCATGTAATTTTCGCAGTAGCTGTAGCAGTTCCAAGCACTGGTCCCTGGATGCATACTGGCCAAAACTTTAGTACCACCCGGCGCACTCTGCAGCTGTGTCCAACTGAAGCAGCTGTCAGCCTCTCAATGAGTTCATAGGCTGCCAACAGTGGGGCTGGATGGTGCGCCTTGCCTTCCACCTGCACCTTAATACAGGAGCCTTATGCACCAGAGCTAAGCACTCAGTGTGCGTGAGGCTTAAGAACCATGGCTAGGGCTGGGTGTTTTGTCCACTGGCTGGGGCCAAGCACAGAACAAGTGGTGCAGACTATTCTGGTACAGGCTTATCATGTCGGCAATATAGAAACTAGACAGGATTTTCTAATCTGGCTGAATCTGGCTCTCCCTGAAGATATGTCAAATAGGACTTCCAAAGCTGTAGACAGGAAATTAATTATTTCACATCTATGGCACCTTGTGGAACCATTGTTCAGTTCTAAATAGGAAGAAGTGCATGTCTACAAAATGAGCAAATATGGCTGCCTCCATGTACTGATAGAGTTACAAACAGGACTGTGCCGAGGGCAGTTGCTTGCAAGGATGCTGGTGATGGTGGCCACCTCAATTGCTTCCATAGGCAGCATGGCTCTGATTACAGACTCTATATTATAGCCTCTAAATCTCTTCAGTCACATCTTAATCCAAGGTTATTCTGACAGGCAAATCTCACACACTTCCAGGTAATGCTGGTGCTTCCAGCTAATCCCCCCTATTCCTAATTGCCGTTACTATAATGTGCTACCTCTCTGGTCAAAAGGAATGTGCAGGAGGCAGAAAGGGATGTCTAAGCTTCCACGCTGTCAGAAAGTGTGGAAGCTTTGCCTTTGATAAAACCACCTGGGTTTTTGTTGTTTTTGTTTATATTGGTCTCTTCTACTTACACTGATTAATGTACCATGCAAATCACTTTTATGTGTATGTTTAGTGTTTCACATTTTTAATGAAAATTTGCAACTATCGGAACGTGCCCTATTCTGTTCTTTGTTTTTCTGTATGTTTAAATTACAGTAAAAACACAAGTGGGGGTACACAAAGACAAGAGAATAAAGCTTGCCTTACACCTGTAGAATTTGATTTGAAATATAATTATCTAATGCCTCGTTTCCACTGAGCGGATCGGTTTGGGTCGGTACAGTTTGGAAGAGTTAGAATGGTCCGGTCTATACAGGTGAGCATTTCCACTACAAGTCGGACCACCAGGGTCCATACGGGGTTTAGAAAAAATGCCTAGCGTGGCCTCACACTGATTGGTGGACAGAAAAATGTCTGCCAATCAGTGGAATGTATCGTAGCTCCGCCCTAACCGAACCGTTTCATTTTCTATGGCCCCACATCTGAAGCAGGACCCTAAATGGTGCGGTATGGTTCGGTTGTGTGGGCCACTTTCATAATGCAAACACTGAAAATAGCGTACCGTACCGAACCGAACCGAACCGATCCGCTCAGTGGAAACGAGGCATAAGTGTTAATAGGGGTGATTTGACAATCAGTTTAATAAAAAAATTGGAGGACAAGGATGTAAAATTTTTGTTGAATCTAATGGGAAGGAAGAAATTGAATTTGCTCCTGGCCGAATAAAATTGTAACTAATCTTATGCACTTGCCAAAGTAAATCTAGAACTAGAATGTTCATTCTATGAAAATCGAGACATTGACATGTTACTTAAACAAAAAGTTGTTCAAAATTTGTTGGGTCCATAAGGACCCCACCAAATGGTCGTAAAATCGATTTTTATCAGTTCTCATCCAAATGTTTGAAGGAAATTCTATGGGTGTAATGCCAGGTTCAGTTCCCTACTGTATATAGGAACTTTTTTTTAGAGAGATTCGGTGAAGTACATACTGTTGTGATCCACCCACCTCTGCTGTGCAACAAGGTTACATAACATAACAAGTGTGGTGACAGATCCTGCTTCTTTGAGTTGAGCTCATAGACTTCTATAGGGTCACTTACAGAATCTCACAAAAGTGAGTACACCCCTCACATTTTTGTAAATATTTTTATTTATATATTTTTCATGTGACAACACTGAAGAAATTACACTTTGCTACAATGTAAATTAGTGAGTGTACAGCTTGTATAAGAGTGTCAATTTGCTGTCCCCTCAAAATAACTCAACACACAGCCATTAATGTCTAAACCGCTGGCAACAAAAGTGAGTACACTCCTAAGGGAAAATGTCCAAATCGGGCCCAATTAGCCATTTTCACTCCCCGGTGTCATGTGACTCATTAGTGTTACAAGGTCTCAGGTGTGAATGGGGAGCAGGTGTGTTAAATTTGGTGTTATCGCTCTCACTCTCTCATTCTAGTCACTGGAAGTTCAACATGGCACCACCATGATGCACAAGAAAGCCCACAAACAGTTTGCTCAAGACAAGCAGACTAAGGACATGGATTACAGGAACCATGTCCTGTGGTCTGATGAGACCAAGATAAACTTATTTGGTTCAGATGGAGTCAGGCGTGTGTGGCGGCAATCAGGTGAGGAGTACAAAGACAAGTGTGTCTTGCCTACAGTCAAGCATGGTGGGGGGAGTGTCATGGTCTGGGGCTGCATGAGTACTGGGGAGCTACAGTTCATTAAGGGAACCATGAATGCCAACATGTACTGTGACATACTGAAGCAGAGCATGATCCCCTCCCTTCGGAGACTGGGCCACAGGGCAGTATTCCAACATGATAACGACCCCAAACACACCTCCAAGACGACCACTGCCTTGTTGAAGAAGCTGAGGGTAAAGGTGATGGACTGACCAAGCATATCTCCAGACCTAAACCCTATTGAGCATCTGTGGGGCATCCTCAAACGGAAGGTGGAGGAGTGCAAGGTCTCTAACATCCACCAGCTCTGTGATGTCGCCATGGAGGAGTGGAAGAGGACTCCAGTGGCAACCTGGGAAGCTCTGGTGAACTCCATGCTCAAGAGGGTTAAGGCAGTGCTGTAAAATAATGGTGGCCACGCAAAATATTGACACTTTGGGACCAAATTTGGACATTTTAACTTAGGGGTGTACTCACTTTTGTTACCAGCGGTTTAGACATTAATGGCTGTGTGCTGAGTTATTTTGAGGGAACAGCAAATTTACACTAAACTAAATTTACAAGCTGCACACTCACTATTTTACATTGTAGCAAAGTGTAATTTCTTCAGTGTTGTCACATGAAAAGATATAAGATATTTGCAAAAATGTGCGGGGTGTACTCACTTTTGTGAGATACTGTAAGTATCTCAAATTCTTGTCCATCCATTTGCAGAACAGAAACTTTCACTGAACTCCTGATTTTAAATTTCAACCAGTATTTGGCAACATTATTAAAAAATAAAAATGCGAGGCAATTACATTTTTTTTATGACATTTGAAGGAATATATGAGTGAACCAAAGGGTGTTTGTAAATCATTTCCTGGAGCTTTAAAGGATGGCAATTCTCCAGGTTTCCTGACCAGCCATGTTTTCAGACATCCAGGTAGTTGCAAAGCTGTGTTCACTGAGCATGGTGGAAAATAAGTGCGTTAGTTATTTCATCTGTTATTTACCTGAAGTGATCCTGAGGACTGGATAGGGCCTTGTATGTCAGTATGGTACATATATCCCTTGCAGGTGTAAAGACATTGTGTCATGGCACTACAATACTGATCTCATCCTTTTGATTTGTGTACACGTTGCTGTAGTTACTGCTCAGATGTACATTTTTTACTAAATTTAAAGTAACTTGCAGTTCTTTTAAAGTACTGAATGTGCACAAGTGTACTTTTTATGGAATTTCTATTTATAACCGCCAAGTAAATGACATGCAACTGTCATCCTTGTATGCTTTTATCTCTAGGCATACAAACTGTCTTAATTTTTTAAACACCAATCATACTGTTTAACAGGTCACTTTATATTTTCAAATGCTGGCATAAAATCTTTTAATCTGTTAAGGATTTTACCTATCTTTAGCCAGAGTCAGTAAACAACAGTGAATTCCATGACGTCCAGTGATTATTATTGTTATGATTTTTTTACTTATAGGGGTTAATGCAAATAGACTGTGCACTTTGCAAATGCAGTTGCATTCATTATCCCCAGAGCTTAGCGATTGTGGTGAAGCTCTGATGATTTCCATTATCTACATTATCCAATCATGTGCAAGCACAAATGTATTTTTTTTTTTTCTTGCACCTAATTGGGTATTCTTTACAAAGTAAAGCTTCACCACATTCACTAAGCTCTGGTTAAAATGAGTGCAACTGCACTTGCAAAGTGCACAGTCTATTTGCCTTTAGTAAATCAATACCAGTACGTAGTTAAGCGTGCAAGCAATGCAGTCTGCATCTTCTCCATAACCTTTTCCATAACTTGGTAGCGCATTGCCCAACACATTCTCAGCAATCTTCTCAGTTGAATTTCCATTGCAGCAGCCAGTACACTACTAAGGCTGCCAGGGACATTTTATGATGTGTTTTTAATCAGATTATATTGTATGCATTCCCTTTACAGAAAATTGGAGACATGATATGGGCTGTTAGATGGAACGTGCAGAAGAAGCACACTGTCACCTGTCTATTACCCTTTAATTTTATGTTAGTGTTTTCATAACTCAACTCCAGAGGTAATAATTCAGTAGGCAATTCAGCTTGCAGCTAAACTACTCTGGACCCAGTTACATAATAAGAACTAGGGCAGCACATCATACACCCATAATGACAAAAAAAAATATTCTTCACAAGATATAGCACATTTTAGAACAGAAAGTCATCTTCTAAACCAGGGTTCTCCAAAGTTTCTAAGCAAAGGGCCAGTTTACTGTCCTTCAGGCTTTAGTGGGGCCAGACTTTGGCCAGTGGGAGTAGAAAATGCCCAAACATAAGCGCCCCACCATTGGTTTTAATGGGAGAACTAGTGCCCCGTTGTTGGTATCAATGGAAGAATAGTGCCCCTTGATGGTGTCAGTAGGGGGAATGGCACTCCATTATTGGTGTCAGTTAGTGAAATAGTGTGCCAAGGACCAGGTAAAGGTAAACAAAGGCCCACATCCGCCCCCCGGGCCGTAGTTTGGAGACCAATGTTCTATACGACTGAAGGAATACAGTTGTATTTCCATTGATGCAAACTGATGAAAAGGGACAATCACGCTTTTGTAATCGTCAGGAGCTTGGTAGCCTTTGTTCCTCGGGGTTACAGCTCTGATAGAATTCCAGGTAATAATACTGTTATAGTACTGTGCTACAGTAAATAACACACCAATGTGGTAATAGCCCTACAGTAATTAGGCATGCCTATTGCAATTAATTACCGTAGGTTTCACCATTCATTAGTTTGGTGCAATTGATTATATGTTCTAATGGAAACTGCACTGTTTTTGATGCTCTCTGCCCTATAAACAAAGGGTCAGTATCGGGAGCATAACTAAAAATGACAGGGCCACTGAAGTTTCAATGGCCCCCCTATCAGTGACAGGTGGCTTATTAAGCACCCTTATTTACACTCACTTAACACTGATGATCAGAGGTGGGTAGTCTATAAAACAACTATAAAAGAACTAAAGGATGTTTAAAATTTTGTTGGCAGGTAAGCTATGATTGCAAAAAAGATGATTTTTGTCTCTTCTGCAATAACAGCTCCTTTCTGCCTACCAGCAATGTACTTGTAACTGTACACTGAGCTGTGAATGTGCACGCTTAGCATGCCTTGGGTGTGATGTGATGACTTAACTGTTGTGCACATGCATGCAAAGTACGTCAATATGGGCCAGCCAAATGAAGCAAATATGTCAGTAGCAGAGACAATGTTGCGATGGAGATTGTGGCTGTTGCATTACTGGAGGGGGGCTTTGGCAAGTAAGTGTGTCATAGTGTGCAGATTTTCTGCACAAAGGCCAACCCACCATGATACCAACTTTAGTACCATTTTAAAGTGGTTGTTAAGCCACCCTCACTTCTTTATGTTATCCACTCTGTGTCCTAATCCTGTGTCCCCCTGTATGTGTGATTTATCCAAAAAATGCAGTTTATACCTGTTTTCAGAGCTGTGCTCACATGACCGGCTGGCTCCATCCTCTCCCCGTCTGACAGCTGCAGCGGGGGGGCCGAGATTCCCAAGCTGACGTCAGTCAGGACGAGAGGAGGAGAGAGGCGGCGCTCTGAAATGAGGTATAGTTGGCATTTTTTTAATAAAGAACACTCACAGGGGGACAGAGGAGTAGGACACAAAGTGAATAATATGAAAATATCCAAGTTATTTGAGCAGCAGGAGGGACTGGGGGCGGGCACTGTCACAAGCTGACAGGTAGGGAGGAGAGGGGAGAGAGCAGACAGAGCAGACAGGAGACAACGGATGATGGAGGCACGTAAACTGACCACTGTGTCAGGGCTCAGCAGCCATGATACACCGTGGTCAGTATACAGAGAGGTGAGTCTAAACTGGTAGGATCAGCCAGGTATTTTAGGTGATACAGGGGGCCAAATTACTGTTTGCCGCCCCCCCCCCAAAAAAAAATTACCACCAGCTGACACTGTGCCACACTTTGCTGTCCACTCAAGACTTGGGTAGTCTGGACAACTGCAACCATAAAACAAACCAGCCTAGTGTATTATCCACAAATATCCTTTATTAATAAAATGAAGTGATAAGTAATATACTTACAAACCAACATAAATACAACCTTGCCAGAATACATCTAGCTTCAGACCCTCAGTACATCACATCATGCTGAGGAACAATGTAGGTCTGAAAGGCTAACTTGCTTCCTCAGAGCCAAAAGCCCTTTACCTTAGAGTAGTAAATACTCAAATGGTATAACAGGTGTAAAACCAAACCACCTCCCACTTGGCATGTGGGCAAGGATTGGCATGTTAGTTCCTATAGGATGCAACCAATCATATCCATATCAAAGTATATATACATATACATACAAATCCATATATGCAATGACTCATATGCATGGTCTAAGGCTGACCATACCTGGCTGGATGTTTGTTTTCAATCAGGGCTGATAAAAAAAAAAGATTCCCCCATCTACACAAGTGAGGTGGATGGAGGAATCCTCAATGGTGTGCCAATGGTCTGACAACGTGGACTCCTCCTCTGTCAGAATACACTGATCAGTGTTGCAGCCAATTGGCTGCAGCTGCTGATTGAATGGAATTTTTCCAACAGTCAAATTCAAGAGAAGTTGATCATTAGCTCGACTTCTGTCAAGCTGAAATGGCCATAAATAGATTGAAATTTGGCTGGTCCCTGCCGAACTGGCCTAATTTGGAGTTATGTAATCAGTAAGACAGTTTGTTTCTTCTCCAATGAGACGCAAGCTAGAGCGATTTAGCACTGGTTCACACTGATGCAATTTCTGATGCATTCCAAAATGCTTGGAATCGCATGACAAGTGAAATTACATGAGTTTCTATGGAGGCTGTTCACATATATGCAGTGCACATCCGATGAGATTTTAAAAAGGGCCCTGTTTGAGTTTAGTGCGGTGCGATTTGTAGCTCCATAGACTTGAATAGAAAAATGCATGCAGATCGCTTATCTGTCCTAAAATAACACAATTCTAGTAAGTTTTTCTTTGTTCCTCACCTCCAATCCATAGAAGAGAGAGAGAGAGATTGCAGCTGTAGCAAAATCGCATCAAAAACGTATTCAAATCGCATCTAAACCGCATCAACACACACTTGAGCTGCTCCTTGAAACCTCACTGAAAAAAGGATTCAACTTGCACCACATCAGTGTGGACCTAGGGTTAGGCTGGCCATACATTATACAATTATCTTGTACTATTTTCCTTTTGATTTAATAAAACCATATAATATGAGGTCTAACCTAAACACTTTCAATTTGAATGCAATCAGGCAGGTCCTTGCACTACATAGTTGAAGGTAAATTCAAAGGAAATTGAATATGAAAATTGTATAGTGTATGGCCAGCCTAAAGCCTGGTACACATGGGCTGCATGTTAGGTGACTTGGGCGGTAAAAAAAAAAGAAGAAAACTCCCGACATTCAGGCCGTGTGTATGCCATCCTGTCCAACAGAAGCCGGTCTTTTGGCCGGCTTCCAGTGGCGGAACAACCAGGGTCGCACCAGTCGCACTTGCGACTGGGCCCTGAAGTTCCGTCACTGTGGGGGGGCCCACTGGCCCGCCCGCACGTCCTCCCCCGCTGGGGACCCGCCGCACGTCCTCCCCCGCCGGGAGCCCGCCCGCACGTTCTCCCCCGCTGGGGACCCGCCGCACGTCCTCCCCCGCCGGGGACCCGCCGCACGTCCTCCCCCGCCGGGGGCCCGCCCGCACGTCCTCCCCCGCCGGGGACCCGCCGCACGTCCTCCCCCGCCGGGGGCCAGCCCGCACATCCTCCCCCGCCGGGGGCCCGCCGCACGTCCTCCTCCGCCACTGATCCCACCACCATCACCACCACCACCACCACTGATCCCATCACCGCCACTAATCCCACCAACCCCCACCACTGATCCCATCACCGCCACTAATCCCACCAACCCCCACCACTGATCCCATCACCGCCGCCGCCACTGATCCCACCACTGATCCCACCCCCCTCACCACCACTGCCACCACCACCGCCACTGATCCCATCACCGCCACTAATCCCACCAACCCCCACCACTGATCCCATCACCGCCGCCACTGATCCCACCCCCCTCACCACCACTGCCACCACCACCGCCACTGATCCCATCCCCCACCACCACTGATCCCACCCCTACCCCCCTCACCCTCACCACTGCCAGTGCTCTAGCCCCCCTCACAGCCAAAACTGATCCCATCCCCCCACCACTGCTGCTACTCATCCCATCCAACCCCCCACCACTGCCACCACTTATGCCATCCCATTCTCCCGTCACTGCCACCACCGCTCACTGCCACTCATCCCAGCCCCATGCTTCAGGGGGCCCATGTGTCACCCCTGTACACCTGGATAAGAGGGGTAGCGGGCGGCATATAGAGGAACCAATACCCTCCATTTTCCTCCTGAAGTCATGGCTGCAGGAAGAAAATGGAGGGGATTGGGTCCTCTATATGCCGTCACCGCCGCTCTTCCTATCCAGGTGTACAGGGGTGACACATGGGCCCCTTGAAATATGGGGCTGGGTCGCCCCGGGGGTCAGGGGGGCCCTTCATGGTTTCTTGCACTGGGGCCCTGAAGGTTCTAGTTACGCCTCTGCCGGCTTCTGTCAGGGCGCGTTGCTGGAAGACCAGCAGCCGATTGGCTCCCGATCAGTGCTCTCAGCCAATGGTTAAGAGCGCTGATCATAGTGTTCTGGTGGGGGGTGGGGAGATCGCTAGGGGTTGATTTACTAAAGATAAATACACTCTGCAAGAGCAATTACTCCAGAGACTAGTAAGTGTGCAGAAGTTCTGTTGACTTCCACCATCCAATCAAGTGCAAGCAAAAATGCAATTATTTTGTTATTTTCCTTGCACGCGATTGGGTATTCTTTGCAAAGTGAGGCTTTACCTTATTTACTAAGGTCTGGAGCAACTGCACTTGCAAAGTGCGCAGTCTGGGGTTGATTTACTAAAGGCAAATGCAAAGTGCACTTGCTCCAGAGCTTAGTAAATGAGGTAAACTTTCACTTTGCAAAGAATACCCAATCACGTGCCAGGAAACGAAAAAAAAAAATGCATTTTTACTTGCCCTTGATTGGATGATGAAAGTCAGCAGTGCTTCTGCTCATTTACTAAGCTCTGGAGTAACTACTCTTTGCAGAGTGCATCTGCACTTTACAAAGCGCACAGCCTATGGGGTTGATTTATTAAAGGTGAACAGTGCGACCCGGAGAACAAAAAATGTACGCAGGGTCGGCATGACTAGGGGAGGAACAGATCTGGGGAAGGGTTAATAAATAAGTAGTTTGTGTGGGTAGGGGCATAGTTTACCTTATTGGTTTTGGGGGGGTCAAGGATTAACCAGATTGTGGAAGAATTGGGGGCCCATCTAGGGAATGGCGCTCCCACCTGGTTGGTTGTTGGTGGTTCTCCCAGGAGCTAGGTCCCCTGGGGGAAAGTCAAAATGTGGAAATCGCAACGTCTTCGAGCCGCATGGGGCACGGCTGAGGACATGGTCGGTGATAATCCAAAAAATGGGATTTGGGGACACCCAAAGACCCCCCCTCCTGATTAAAATTGTTTTTGTTTGTTGTTTATTAATTTGTTAAATAAAAAGGGCTGTTGTGTCCGTTTAAACCCATGACACGCAGTGTTGTGTTTTTATTATAGGTTAAAGCGGTTGTATACCCTCAATTACAACTTGCACCTACAGGTAAGCCTAGATTAAGGCTTGCCTGTAGGTACAAGAAATATCTCCTAAACCTGCACGGTTTAGGAGATATTTGCAAAGAACGTTTGACAACGTTGTCTACGGTGCATGCGCGCCGTAGACAACGGTGCATTTACAGGGTTAATCCCCATTCACAACTGCGGCTCGCCGCAGTTGAAGTGTCCCGCGTGCATGTGCGGAGCGACGTCTTCGCTGCTCTGGCCAATCACAGCGCAGCAGCGGCACTGTGAGTGGCCGGAGCGGCGATACCCGGAAGGGTATCTGTGGAGAGATGGCTGCGGCTGGAGGGGGAGAAGAGGACGGCGTCGGGGGCCCCGATCTAAGGTAAGTGATGCATAATGAGCTAGTATGCTAGTCATACTAGCTCATTATGACTTTGTCTTGCAGGTAGTTAAAAAAAAAAACACACCAAAAACGGGTATACAACCGCTTTAAAGGACCTTAAGTTGACGAATCCTATAGTCAAGAATAAAATAGAATAAAGTGCAGTTGCGTTCTGCAAGTGCAATTGCTCCAGAGTTTAGTAAATAAGCAGAAGCTCTGCTGACTTCCATCATCCAATCATGTGCAAGCAAAAATGCTGTTTTTTTTTTTTTATTTTCCTGGCACGTGATTGGGTATTCTTTGCAAAGTGGAGCTTTACCTCATTTACTAAATTCTGGAGCAACGGCACTTGCAGAGTGCAATTGAACTTTGCAAAGTGAACAGTCTATTTGGCTTTATTAAATCAACCCATAAGTGTCATTATTAAATCAACCCATAAGTGTCATTAGTAAATCAACCCATAAGTGTCATTAGTAAATCAACCAATAAGTGTCATTAGTAAATCAACCAATAAGTGTCATTAGTAAATCAACCCATAAGTGTCATTAGTAAATCAACCCCTCTGTTTGCCTTTAGTAAATCTACCCCTTTGTGTACTGGCGCCTCGTTGCTCTATGCTAAGAAAAGCTTATTATGCAGCAATCATGATATCAATCCATTCCATTATAAGTCCTAGATCCACCCTAGCTGTGCTATGGGACAGTCTGTTCTTCCTTAATTATAGTTCTTAAAACGGTTTCATTCTAGAGGCTGTTCTTTCACTAAATACACAGAGAGTGAGACAATAGTGGCACATACTTTTTCCTCAACGATATTTTAAAAGTTCTGAAAGTTTCCTCATTGTTTATATGAGTTTTCTCTGCCAAGGTATTCGCAGAGACATTTTTTGTGCTCCTGGCAGAACGTTGTGTTATAAGGCTTCAGATTGCAGCCACTTTGTTATCAGGATAGGTAGGCCCACAAGGGGAGCCTGAGTTTATGTTTGCTATCCCATGCAAAGATGTTAATAGAAGGTTTGCACGTGGTAAGGTCACGCATTTCGGAGACGTCTGTAAGGAACAAATTCATTTGACTTTCTCAGAGTGACACAGTTGTCTTTGGGCGGCTGGCCAATATTTAAAAAAAAAAAAAAAGATCCTGTAGGGACCACTGCCAAGAGAGCTCAAGGCAAAAAATGCAGCCAGGGTTTTGGGAACATATTCCTATGAAATCATCTGACATGAGAACATTCAAGTCTCTGGCGTCCTGGCTCTCAGTACAAAGTGCTCATAAACACATTTGCACACAGGCTCCGGCAGCATTACAGGGCTGTCTCTGCGAGTTAATTGAAAACTTCAGCAAGATTTAGTAGTAAGATAGAGCCATGCGCAGCGCTCTCACTCGCGGGCTGAATGAATGTTGTTTTGTATGGTGAAAAGCAACCTGCGTAGCTAAAATAAGGATAGAAAAAGGGGCAGCCCCAGAGGGATAATCAGATCTAGCAGTAGAACAAGCATAGCTATTGCACAATACACCTTGATGTTTGTTATTCTACTTGGAATATTGATCAAAACACAGTCTGCTGACCACAAGAGCAAAATAAGTTTGTTGCTGTTCCATATGTGTTCCAGGGTAACGAGAGTTTATCTCGGAATGGCCAGATCACAATAACACGCTACTAATCCAAAGTGTTTTTCTCAGCTTTATAATCCTTCTTATATCTGGGCAGAAGTCATCTGTCCATCTGCTGTGCAAATGCAGTTGCCAGGGAGCATCTTCAATATTCTCTTATCACTTCCCATGGTGCATCATATAACACCACTATGGCACGCTTATACTGATAGGAAAATACAATAAATGCCACGTGCACCAAGTACGGCACAAATGAAGCGAATATTTACAGCAGGTTACAAATACTCATGCAATTTGATTGTAATGTTTGCTTGCGGAGAACAGCAGTGTAAAGAATTACACTGAATTAGAATGCAATCTATACACTGGGGGGAGAACCTCTGGGGGAATCTAGGATGGAAAAGGACCTGGGGGTCCTAGTAGATGATGGCATGCAATGCCAAGCTGCTGCTAACAAAGCAAACAGAATATTGGCATGCATTAAAAAGGGGATCAACTCCAGAGATAAAACGATAATTCTCCCACTCTACAAGACTCTGGTCAGGCCGCACCTAGAGTATGCTGTCCAGTTCTGGGCACCAGTCCCCAGTACTGGAAATGTAACAAGTACAAAGAAGGGCAACAAAGCTAAAAAAGGGTTTGGAGGATATTAGTTATGAGGAAAGGTTGCGAGCACTGAACTTATTCTCTCTGGAGACGAGACGCTTGAGAGGGGATAAGATTTTAATTTATAAATACCGTAATGGTGACCCCACAATAGGGATAAAACTTTTTTGCGGAGGGGAGTTTAATAAGACATGTGGCCACTCATTAAAATTAGAAGAAAAGCTGTTTAACCTTAAACTACGTAGAGGGTTCTTTACTGTAAGAGCGGCAAGGATGTGGAATTCCCTTCCACAGGCGGTGGTCTCAGCGGGTAGCATCTATTGTTTCAAGATAAGATTAGAAAAGCACCTGATCGACCACAACATACAGGGATATACAATGTAATACTGACATATAATCACACACATAGGTTGGACTTGTGTCTTTTTTCAACCTCCCCTACTATGTAACTATGTAACAATTATAGTTAGGCTGCTTTCACACCGCAGTTTTGGCCACGCTGGCGGTAAATTGGCGCTCGTTTCAGTGGCGCTTTACCATCATTTTAGAAGTGCTTTTCAGCCACTAGCGGGGTGCATAAACACAGAGGGGTTGATTTACTAAAGGCACATAGGCTGTGCACGTTGCAAAGGGCAGTTGCGCTCTGCAAGTGCAATTACTCCAGAGCTTAGTAAATTAGGTAAAGCTTCACTTCGCAAATAATACCCAATCATGTGCTAGGAAAATAAAAAAAAAATCAGCATTTTTCTTGCATGTGATTGGATGATGGAAGTCAGCAGAGCTTCTACTCATTTGCTAAGCTCTGGAGCAACTGCATTTTGCAAAGTGCATAGTCTATTTACCTTTAGTAAATCAACCCCATAAGTTAACATGGAGGGGCGTTTGGAAGCAGGTAAAAAAAAAAGCCTGACGCTCCTATAAGCGGCAGTGCATGTCTGATGCCCAACCTGTAAAATTACTTCAAACTAAAAAGTAAAATATCTCCAACATCTATTCCAAGTTTTTTTCACCCCCTCCCATATGATCACTGGATACTCAGTTAGGGCCTTTTCACACTGGGGCGGTTTTCAGGCAGGACAGCGCTAAAAATAGCGCCTGTACACCGCCTGAAAAAAACGGCCCCATTCACTCCAGTGTGAAAGCCGGCGGGCTTTCATACTGGAGCGGTGCGCTAGCAGGACGGTAAAAAAAGTCCTGCTAGCAGCATCTTTGGAGCGGTTTTAGGAGCGGTGTATTCACCGCTCCTATACCGCTCCTACCCATTGATTTCAATGGAACACCGCGGTAATACCGCGGCAATACCGCCGCAAAGCGCCGCTACGGCGGTGCTTTGCGGGGGATTTTAACCCTTTTTCGGCCGCTCACGGGGGGGGTAAAACTGCCCCCCGAGCGGCCGAATACGGCGGCTAAAACAACGGTAAAGCAGCGCTAAATATAGCGCTGCTTTACCGTCGCCGCGGCTCCCGCCCCAGTGTGAAAGGGGCCTAATAGACAAAAATGTTATTACAATCTACTACTATAACCTAATCATCCTTCAATTAGCAGAAACAATGTTTACGGCAAGACCGTAATCCCACAGTTTATCTTCTGTTTCCCTACTGAGCCTTCCAGGTGATGCACCTGAAAAAAGAAGAAGCAGAACATATGTCCAGGCCATCAGATAATCTTTCTATACAAATAGGTCCTTATTACATATGAAAAACTTTTATGACTGCTCCTATTATTGTCAAGAATGTTTGACACCTGGGCTGTGCCATGGTGCCAAACCATGACTGTGACCAATCCATGACTGTGAATAGGTCAGTCTGTAGCAGATTGATCTGTTCTCAGCAAAAAAGAAAAAAAATAAGTTTCTAAAGCCTGGTACACATGGAACCGAATATTGGCCGGTATCAGCCGGTTCAACAAAAAACGTCTGACATTCAGCCTGCGTGCGCGGTAGCCTGTTTGTCAGAAGCCGGCCGAACATCTGCCTTCTGTCGAATGGGCATGCCAGAGAAACATCTGCCGGTCGGCATCCAATGAGCGCTGGCAGCCAGTGTGTTCTGGTGAGAGAGACTGTTGGACTATCCAAGACATAGCTAGGGGCTGACTTACCACCACCAGGTTCCACCAATAACTAAAACATTATTTATGAGCATACTTACTCTTTAAAACTCAACTCAAGTTTTTTTTTTTATTGAAAAATCAATTGCCTATTTGATATTTGAATTGCTCCTCTTCTGAGTTGAAAGATTCAGCCCACTTTCTGAGAGCCTGTGTCATCCTGGAGGTACTCCCTGGGGGAGATTCATCACCCAGCCTGGGTGCACTCCTGACAGACAGTGCGCACATGTCTCTACCTCAATATGGTTCTATGCAGCAACTGAGCAATGTCCACCACTGACAAGAAGGACCCATAATGTCACATGACCAGCTGGAATTTACCTCAAATCACAAAATGTATACTGTGTTTTTTCTAATGTATGAAAAGGCTTTGGGAAATGGTGAGGGAAAACATGGATTTGGTTTATAAAAACTATATCTACAGCCAACATTTTTATATATTTTGGACTGAGTAAGGGTAGAGTTGAAACCACTGTCAGTTTTGTTTTGTCATCTGTGTCTCATTAGGGAGATTTCCCTCCATTTCCTGTTCTATACGCTCAAGAGGAAGTGAAAGAATATCTTTCCAGTCCCTGTCAGGAAAGTTGTCATGCAAACAAGGGTCTCCCATGAAAGATTTCTCTTCTATTTCTGTTCTGGTGTCAAAACTTAAGATTTGCCCTCTCTTTCATTAGACACTAACGCCCAGTGACATTGGTAACCAGAAATAAAATAAAGAGAGGGTATCTCCTTAATAGGGACACAGCAATAAAAACCTGAAAGTGGTTCTAAGGCCGGGTTCACACTGGTACGACAAACGCTCCGACATTGGGAGCTCATGTCGCATGACGTGTGAAAATCAATGTTTCCCTATGGGAGCCGTCTTAACTGGCCAGACACAAGTCGGTCCAACTTTGAAAATGCTCCCTGTACTACTTTGGTCCTACTTTGATCCTACTTCAGCCCATTGACTATCATTGAAGTAGGATCAAACTCGGATCCTTGTCCTAACTATCCGACTTTGGCATCCGACATTGTGTTATTTCCTGCCCCCTGCTGAAGCCCCTCTCATTGTGTATTAGTTTTGATTGGTCAAAGGACAAGTTGTACTATCTGAAAAGTCGGATCAAAGTAGTATCCTGTTCATGAAAGTCGGATGGATATAGGACCAATGTAGGAACAATGTAGGACTGATGTCGCAGAGCAAAGTAGGATCAAAGTTGTACTACTGTCAGGTAGTATAGTGTAAACCCAGCCTAATAGAGTTGCCACCTCATCTCACCTTTAAACCTGAACACCTTTGAAATACACAGGTTCTAAGGCCCCTTTCACACCATCGAACCGTTCAGATCCGCCTGTCAGTTTTGACGGCGGATCTGAACGGGCGCTCCATGTTAGTCTATGGAGCGTCGGATGTCAGCGGAGACATGTCCGCTGACATCCGACCCGGTCCGATCCGCCAAAAGCAGACGTATGTCTCTACGTCCAGATCCGTCGCTGGCGGATCGGATCGGGTGAGATCTGATGAAAACGGACACACTGTCCGTTTTCATCCGATCTCTCCATTGTGACCAGCGGCGCTCGCAAGCCCCTCCCAGCTCAGTGAGCAGAGAGGGACTTGTCATCCGCCGGTTCAGCAGAGATCAACGGAGAGATCTCCCGCTGAGCCAGCGGACAGAGGCGGACTCCGTGCAAGTGTGAAAGGGGCCTAAGGCTAATTAAATGCAGATAAGGCACCAAGCTAGTTTAATTACCACCTTAATCAGCCACAGAACCTGTGTAATAAATATATGTTCGGGTTTAAAGGGATGAGGTGGCAATCGTAGGTTCTAACCCCCTAAAAAAAAAATGCCTTTAGTTATGTCTGGTCCGCAGTCCAGTCTGTTCAGCAGGGGGTCAGTGAACAGATTCCCTTCTCAACTGGAGCAGAACAGAATGGATATCACTTTTGTGACATTGTTTTTTTTTTTACTGCATTTAAAAAACTGAGCTTTCTGGATCCACGTTAGATCTACGGGTGGCCAAATGTAGATGGACCTGTGTCTGTTTACATCTGATTACCACCGATTTGTCATGTTAAGTCCAAAAATACGTAAAGGGCACAGAGCTTTCCCAATTTATTTCAGACCTGGACAGACTCAGAGTCAATCAGATGTTACAAGTCCATTTATATCCACCTGCCTAACTTGGAGATTCCGACTGAGTCCACCTCAAAAACTGACTGATGGACCTGATGGAGCCTAATAAATTAATAAAATGTACAATAAAAGAAGACCCATATGTTAGTGTACTTTTCATTACACCATTCCACTCATTAATTGCATATTAATAAAAATAATCTCTCACTTGAGAATTATTAGTGTGTTCTGCTCCAGATAAGGAAAGAGAATACATATGGAGCTGAAATTTCAAGCTGCAGCAGGATGCCTTCCCAGGAAATGTCCCACATTTCTGATCTGTTACAAAAACTGTTCTGGCAATGCTGACCTAGGTATGTATGACAGAGATCACCCCACAGACATGCTTCCTGGCTCCTACATAAAACCAAGGAAGTCGGGGAAAGACAGGCAGGATTAGTATGTCCAGGATCGCCGTCTATATTTACATACCTAAGAAAAGAAGATGTCTTTGTTTTACCATTTATACATTCTGGTGGCTCCATAATGACATGTTAACAGTTTTCATTCATTGTGTTTAGGAATCGCACAGTCTACAGAAAGGTATATACTGTACCAATATGAATAAATAATGCTAAGCATCGTTTCTCATTTATAAAGTACACCAATTAAAACAACGAGCCTTAAAAAATGGAATCCTAGTGGAAGTAAATGCAAGAAATGCTTTAAAATAAGGAGCTGCTTAAATCACTTAAAGTGACGCTTAACCACTTCAGCCCCGGACCAATTTGCAGCCAAAGGACCAGGCCCCTTTTTGCGATTTGGCACTGCGTCGCTTTAACTGATAATTGCGCGGTCATGCGACGTGGCTCCCAAACAAAATTGGCGTCCTTTTTTCCCCACAAATAGAGCTTTCTTTTGGTGGTATTTGATCGCCCCTGCGGTTTTTATTTTTTGGGCTATAAACAAAAATAGAGTGACAATTTTGAAAAAAATGCAATATTTTTTTTACTTTTTGCTATAATAAATATCCCCAAAAAATATATAAAAAAACATATTTTTTCCTCAGTTTAGGCCGATACATATTCTTCTACATATTTTTGGTAAAAAAAATCGCAATTAGCGATTATTGATTGGTTTGCGCAAAAGTTATAGCGTTTAAAAAATAGGGGATAGTTTTATAGCCTTTTTATTAATATTTTTTTTTTTTACTAGTAATGGCGGCGATCAGCGATTTTTATTGTGACTGCGACATTATGGCGGACACATCGGACATTTTTGACACATTTTTGGGACCTTTGTCATTTATACAGCAATCAGTGCTATTTAAATGCACTGATTCCTATGTAAATGACAGTGGCAGTGAAGGAGTTAACCACTAGGGGCGGGGAGGATTTAGTGTGACGTGTTGTGTTTTTTTTTACAGTAGGGGGCGTTGCTGACGTCTGACGTCACTGATCGGCGTTCCCAATGACAGGGAACAGCCGATCAGTGACAGGCAGAGTAGGAAGCGCGGGGAGAGGTTTGTTTACACAGATCTCTCCCCGTTCTTCAGCTCTGTGACCCGATCGCGGGACACCAGCGGCGATCGGGTCCGCTGGTCCCGCGGCCGTGGTCACGGAGCTCCCGAACGGGTCGCGAACGCACCGCCGGCGGCGCGCGCACGACCCCACGGCTAGGCAATGAAAGGGGACGTATATATACGTGCTTTTGCCTAGCCGTGCCATTCTGCCGACGTATATGTACAGGAGGCGGTCGGGAAGCGGTTAAACGATTTCTGTATTCTCCAAAAATAATCCATCCACATCCACAACTTAATCACCCTACAATCTATTTTTCATGAAAATATTACTATGTTTTTCTGTCTCCTTGTAACATCCTCCATGAGCTTCCGAACTGCTTCTTTTCCTCCTCTCTTCTGTTTGTTTGGAACGAGCAGTGTTTGGAGGAGGCTGAGAGCAATAGAAGGTCCTTTTTTCAGTTAAGAATATATACTTGAATAGAATTTTTGCTTTTTAAATCAAAGTTTAGTGTCACTTTAATCTGAAAACGAAAGGTCCAGTGTGAACCAACGTAAGTATGCATATTCCATACCTGAGGGACTGCTGTGGAAGCATGCAATCACTGTAGTAATCCTTGCTAATACAGCGATAGTGACGGTCTTCTGGGTGCCAAGCAGCTGTCCTCCTGCATAGTAAAAACAGGGATTTTTTTTCTTTCGACATGGCCATCACTCAGAGAATACCTTGCGTTTTTTTTACCATGAATGCAAACCTTGCAATACAAACCATACCTGGAGTGCAGCCTTAATATAGCCAATTAATACAATGTTACCCACTCTCCTGCCAATGGAAGAGCAGCTAAACTCTGAACTTAAAAGAGAAGTCTATTTTTCTGACTGCGTTTCATTTATATTCGGTATTCAGCCTCTCAAGCTCAAACCTTCCCTTTTGGAGTTCTTCTCCCTGTAGCATCCTGTCATTATTTTAAGTTGGCATGACTGTGCATGGCTCCACCCATCCAGCCGCATCATACACTCATAGAAACCTGTGAATGAAAAACTACAATTCCCACTTTTGACGAAACGTATCAGTGCGGAGCCAGGCTTCATGTGTGTTGATCAGCGGCATTCAGCTGTGCACTAGGCAGTGTCTTCTACCACACCATGGCTGACTGTGAGTGAGACACAGACAAGAGCACTCACAGCTGTTGTCCACTGGGGATATTTTAGACGCTTTGTTGTACTATTTAAATGTGAGAAAATCATTTTGTGTTAATAAAAGGTTTTCAATCCTACGATATCACACTATGTATGGCTTCTTCCTTTGTATGCTTGCTGGTGGAGAGATTACATGTAAACATCAAAGGACAGCTCAGTGATTGAAGAGGGGGCTCTCATTTTTGGAGTCTCATAAGTGCAATTGCTATATTTGTGAAAGTGTGACAATATCTTTTGGTGAGTTCTTATCCATGTGTGAGGTGGAGGACAGCACGTGTTGTTTGGTTTGGAGTTCTAATAGTGGATATTTGGTCATCATCCCCCAGAAGCTGTGGTACATTTGCTTTTTTTTTCTTTGGACATTGGGGGAGATTTACTAAAACTGGAGCACACAGAATGTAGTGCAGCTGTGCATAGTAACCAATCAGCTTCCAGGTTTTATTATTAAAGCCTAATTGAACAAGCTGAAGTTAGAAGCTGATTGGTTACTATAAACAGCAGCACCAGATTCTGTGTGTACCAGTTTTAGTAAATCTCCCCCATTGCGTCACTTTGTATCAGTTCCAGCTCATTCTGGGACACTGTTGAGCACTTTGGGGATTTAAGTACACAATATATTGTTGCTAGCGTTGAAGTGATATCATTCTGAGTGATATATTCATTTATGTATTTTTTTATGACACATTAATAAAGTGATAAATATGCACTTAGCACTGTATTGAGCTAGATTATTTGTTCTGGTTTAGTTACATTTCACTACAAGTCCCACCTGCCACCGCACACAATGGAGCAAAAGTGTGGTAACGTCATTGCAGTTGTATATTGATACTTTTTTCAGCCCCGTAACTGAAGGTTTGTACCTCAGTATGTACCTATGGCTGGAGGATTAGTCTGTATATAGGCTCCAATGCACAGTAATAGTAAAGACATATTTTTTCATTAATCAATATGGCTGTATTTTTTATTTTTTGAAAAAGATGCCGTTAGTCCCCAGCACCCCCATACACTGAATCTGTGCATCTCTCCACCACAATGTACCTTTTTACAGCTCAGTCCATACAGGATTGGAGAGACAGGGATGAAACTTTTATTCCTTTTTTTCAATTTTCTTAAAGCGGAGCTCCACCCGCACCAAAAATATTAAAAGTCAGCAGCTACAAATACTGCAGCTGCTGACTTTTAATAAATGGACAATTACCTGTTCCTGGTTCCAGCGGTGTAGGCAGAATGTGACGAGTGACCGCTCATCTTTTGGCTGCCCCGCTGCCATCCTCTGTCAGGGAATCAGGAAGTGAAGACGCAACGTCTTCACTGCCCGGTTCCCTACTGCACATGCGCGAGTCGCGCTGCACGTCTCTATTGGTCCTCGTTGTGTCCTGGGAACTGTGTTTCCCAAGACACAACGGGGCATCTCCGGATAGGGGCGGGGCAGCTCCGGATATCTCATCCGCAAGTGGGTGCAGATACCTGTATTATACAGGTATCTGCAACCCCCTCCCCCCTGAAAGGTGCCAATTGTGGCACCGGAGGGGGGGAGGAATCCAATAAGCAGAAGTTCCACTTTAGGGTGGAGCTCCGCTTTAAAGCAGTATTAATCCCAAACCCAAAAATGTAATATATTGCAACCATTGGTTAGATGTGGTGGCTTCATTGGTTTTCTTTTTTAAGGCCTTTTTCCCTCTGTTTTCACCTGGTGATCCGGAACAGTACCACCTCACCTGTATTAGAAATGCTTCCAGTCTGGATGAAGGGGCAGTAAAGTGGCGGCCCGTAATGCAGGGCGCAGGGGTGCCGCCCCCCTAATACATGCGTCCGGCCTTCCAATCTACATGCGGGGAGCACGTGATTAGAGCCAAAGGCTTCAATAAAAGGGTGGGCTTGTGTGACCATAGCTTTTTCGCTATTGTCTTCCTGATTCTCCTCCCAGCCAATCAGGAAGCAGCTCCTGAGACCTGATTGGCCAGGGAGTCTTAGGACTCACAATCGTGTTTCAGGACACACTGGTCAATTGTGTCTCAGGACACTTGCTGCTCAGCCCGGAGGAGAACGGAGAGGAGAATGGCCCGGCTCTTCATTCTCCCTGCCTCCTAAGGTTATTCTCTGCTGTCGCTCGGGGGGGGGTCCGGTGCTTGTGGTCGCTGCCTTCCCCCCTTCGCCATTCGTCTTCTGCGGGGGGGGGGGGGGGGATCACTGCCTTCCCGTCAGCCATTCGTCTCCTGCCGGGGGGTGTTTGCGCCGATCGTCCGCCGGTTGTCTGGTCGCTCGGGGGGGGGGGGGGTGGGTTCTGCTTGCGGCGATTGTCCGTACTGATGGGGGGCTGAACATTAGTTTGCCCTCCCCCCGAAATATTTAGCACCAGCTGCTACTGCTTTGGACAGCAGCATTGTTAGTCTGGGGGGAGGGGGTAGCGTTAGATGTACTAGCAGATTTTGAAACACTAACAAACTGAAGAGAAACTCCAACTAACAATTTATAAGCAGTTGCAGCAACAGTTTTGATCCTTTTGTATTAAAGGTTTTACATAAATACATAAAAGCTGGTCATTCTAAGCACCCCTGTCCATGTTAAATGGTTTGTCTCAATCCTCAAACTGCTACATCTGCATGACAGCCTGTTCTGTTGGAAAAACAGACTTTCTGGCAGGATCACCAGGTGAAATGAAAAGAAAGCTTAAAAAATTAACCACAACTAAGAATTGCTAAGCTGCAATATATTAAATGTTTGCTTTTGGGTTTTATACTGCTCTAATTATAATATGCTAAGGTGTACAAGTACCTGGCAGTTAGAGGAAGAGGATCATTAAAAAATAAGATATTTTTTTTTTTAATAAAAATTGTTTGTTTTTTTATGCTGAAATTGCAAGGTCATTATACTGTAGATACATATAGTTGTAGCAGAGTTTCTCTTTAAAGTGAACCTTCACACGGAAATTCAAGTTACCGTATTTATTTTCCTCTACACCTGCCTGTAAAGTCAATTATTTGGTAATACCGACTCTCACTTGCTAGGTGAGCCCCCCCTGCTGTGCGCTCCTGGGATAACATCACACATCCCAGGGGGCTGCAGGACTGGTCTCATGGCAGGCCGTGTCTCACGCTTACACAGTAGGGAGCTGTTTGTGTGTTCTCAGGAAGTGAAAGTCGGCTCTTGAAACTGAGATGGTTGTGTGGAGGAACAGGAACCCTGAGAAGCATCGGCTGCATAGAAGACAGTAATGGAGTGCATAGACTAGTAAGTATCTGGCTGACTTTTAAAGAAGTATAGCTAAAGCTATTTTGGCTGTACGTCTTCTACTATGGATCACAGAAGTGCAGTGTGTTCCAAAGCCACTCAGGTGGTCCAAGCTCAGGAAAGCCCTCAACTTTACAGTCAGGATCCACCTAGTTGCCTGGACGGGCAGCTGGCTCAGCCTCTCAACAAGTTGCTGGTATACTGAACCAGCCACTCCAGCTCCCTCCACAGCCTGATGTTCTATCAAATAATGCATCCCGTTGGACAATACCTCAAACGGTCTGCGCATGTGTAGTACGCAAAGTCACTCCAGCTGATAAGTTGATCAGTTGGAGTGACGTCAACACTGCGCATGCGCAGATCGTCAGAGGTATTATCTGACAATCTGCAAAGGGAGAATGCAATTGTCAGATTCTGCCTGCTTCTGCTCATGCAGGATAATTACCTGATCACGTGACAGGCGGATTTGGGTGTGTTGCAGGGCGGGCCACTGTCCTGCAACACACCAAATGCCACCGTTCCTGCAACACACTCAAATCTGCCCTTCAACACAACAAAACCCACTCTACCACACACCCAAATCCGCCTGTCATGTGATCGGTCAATTCTCCCGCATGAGCAGAGAGGCAGGCAGAATCTGATGTTTACATTCTCCCTTTGCAGATCGTCATATAATGCCTCTGACGATCTGCGCATGCAAAGTGTTACCGTCACGCCAAATGATCAACATATCAGCTGGAGTGACTTTGCGTACTACACATGCGCAGATCGTCGGAGGCATTATCCGACGGGGATGTACTATTCGATAGAACACCGGCACTTCAGTGAGCGCTGAAGGGGCAGAGCGGAGAGCCGGTATCTAAAAGTGTCTGCTCAGTGCAGTCTGAGAACTGAGCGATCAGCGGTCTTTGATCGCTCAGTTCTCAGTCTTAGACGTGGCAGGGGACAGATACAGCATTGGATCAATTTTCCCATTACCCTGTAAAGTTCCTCTTTAATATGAATCTATGTACTGTATTTATCACATGATTTCCACCTGAATTTGGGACATGACACAGTCGAAATGTGTTATGGTTATTATGGATTATGAAACTGTTATTACTATTAAAGTACCTTCATCTCATATAAAAACAATACAAATAATATACGTTTTCACTAGAGATACAGTACATTGAAGGATGCAATATCATTACCTGTTTATAAGGCAGCCACTCCAACTGACTTGCTTATTTTAGTAAGTGTGGGAGGTGAAAGGTAATAACAATTTGGGAAAGTTCTAATTA
Source organism: Lithobates sylvaticus (assembly GCA_028564925.1). Lineage (NCBI taxonomy): Eukaryota > Metazoa > Chordata > Amphibia > Anura > Ranidae > Lithobates > Lithobates sylvaticus. Next base: position 499,313,300 of record CM053030.1, read on the forward strand.
CTCAGCAGCATTCCACCCCTAGATTACACAACAAAATCGCAGTGTAGCTCAACATTCCACCTTAGAATCTCAGAGTGTCTCCACATTCCCTGTGAAAAACTATGCTGTATCTTGGCATTTCAAGCATCTTCAGATCCAGCTATGACAATACTGTGTTGGTGGTCTCCAGAAAATTATCTATTTAGCAGACCAGTGTGACTAATTGTCCAGTAGATTATGTTTTCTACCACACTTCACTATCTGTCAAACAAGACAGACATTTCCTACAACACAGTTGAGTACTGTCCATATTTTTTTTATTTGCACTAATAGTTGCTTAAGTATAAACTTGTTTGGTATTAAAAAAAAAAAAAAAAAAATCACATTAATTAAAAAAAATGTATTTGTTTTGTTTTTTTTTGTTGTTTTTTTTACCAGAAATATGATTCTAGTGCCTTCCTAAAAAGAGTCAATTTGCAGAATAAAATTTGCAGTTGACCCATATTGATTTCTAACCTTAACATTTGAAGTTAAAATTTTAACTCAACCCTTATAATTATTATTGATTCCTTCTCCTCCTTTGTATCATCAAATTAAATAACTCAGTAGGGAAGGGTGACCTACTTTGGCATCTCCTGCATTTTTGCCTTGGGTGCCAAAGGTCCTTCTCCCAGCACTTCTCATAATTCCGTATGTGGCATAAAACAGCTAGATCAGGTGATTGTCAAGCTCTCACATCCCTGGGCACCTTTAGGTTGGATCTACATGAGCATTGGATGCCGAAGCCCAAAGCACATATTACAGCAGTCAATGCAAATCAAAGGTGAGAAGCCATTTAGTGCACACTGTTGAGGAATGCTTGGCGGGATTTGAAAATACCAACTAAGCACCCCTTTTAACACTCACGGAGTTCCAGCCATTAAAAGAAAAACATTGTAGAATGGAAGTGGGTTGGGATGCTTGGCAGGGGTTGGAAGTGTCCACTAAACACCACCTTTTAACACACGTGAAGTCCCAACCATTAAAAAAAATCATTGTAGGTTGGGATTCTTGGCAGGGGTTGGAAGTACCTACTAAGCACCCCCTTTTAACGCTTGAGCAGTCCCAGACATAAAATAAATCAATGTGGGTTGGAAGTTGACCTGTTAAAGTTTTGTCTCTGGCCAGCTGTACAATGGATTTCCAAGACTGCCATCATAGGACCACTCCTGTCCTTTGTCCTACTGTGGATTCAGGTTGCAGAATACTAAAATGAACATAGGGACACAGCTCTGCACATTTGGAGTGCACCAAAGTTCAACAGCTCTTGCATAAGAACCTTTAATCAATACAAAAGTAAATGGGAGCCAATATATACACATAGATATGCCAATGCAACTGAGAGCCAACTGTGTTAACACAGTTTGATGCTCTTCTTGTGCATAAGCCCAACAGAATGTAAGGTAAATGGAACCTAAAGTATAAGTAACGTCTAAAATATCGTATAAACTTGACTATTGTATAAAAGATGTACCCTGCCCATTACCTATCTGCCTTGCCCGTCCCTCCAGCCTCCCAGTCCCACCTTCTTATAAAATAACTGAGACCACACCAAGCTGGAGTAACATTGGCCGAAGCAGCCATCTTTTATTAATACTATTAACAAACTTACATAACTGTATAAAATACCCGTTATAACCACCCACTCAGTTATATACTCAAGTTGGCCTTTTGCAGGAAAAAACCCCACCCAATCTTGCCACCACTCCACTCTGGCACTGCGGTACCATAAACTGAAAACTGGCCTCAGGCTGACATTCTGGCCCAGAGACAACAAAGAACATTTTACCGCAATGCTCCCGTTAAGGAATTCCAGCTAAAAACGTTATCTGGAATACCACCAAACGGGACCCCTCCCACCAATGGGTCCCGAACTCATCCACATCCGGTGTTTCTTCCTTCATCTGCAAAGGCCTCTGCTACGACATCCAAAGCCCTGTAAAATAAATCACACCAGTTTAACAGCATCCCCCCCCCCAACCTTTACTTACCTATTTTTTAGGGAGGGAGGGTGGGAAGCTGGTTCCCCTCGCCACACTGAGCTGGGGAGGGACAACCACTCCCCCAAAAAGTATACCGCTCCTCCCCTGCCTGATGGCCCAATAAACATCTAACCAAAACCCACCTGATGCACCCAGGGTTATACTTTTAACCCTGTCATGCCAGCCCTCCGTCCATTTTCTTTCATTATTTTCCTCCGGGCTTCTCTTTAACATCCTAATATAATTTGAATTGAGTACTGTCTGTGATACTTTTTTTATTTGCACTAACATACAATTTTTCAGGACATGTCCTCTTCTTCAAGGTCCCGGCATAATATAATTTCAAAAGTCATTTTTTAATCTGATGCTGTCCTCAAAATAATACTTTGTGATGAAGGTTCCTGTTCAGGTATTTCCTGTTATAGGGTGACAACACTCTGTCCCTGTCCCCAACACACTGTCCTTAGCTCCCAATTGTTTTTCAGTGCTGTCACCCTGTCCCACTAACTGCCAATAGAGGCTACAAGTGGCTGTGCTAACAGAAAGAAGTGGCAATAATCTATGATGCACAGTACTTTGCCATAATGTAACCATATTGCTACACTTGACTGACTTTTAAAGAAAAACAAACAAAATGAAGTTCTTCCCGCTTGCAGCCACTGTGCCATCAAACGCAGCTACTGTACCCATCAATTGCTGCCAGTGTGCCCATCAGTTGCTGCCAGTGTGCCCATCAGTTGCCACTACTGTGCCCCATCAAATGCTGCCAGTTTGCCCATCAATTGCCACTACTGTGCCCCATCAAATGCTGCCAGTGTGCCCATCAATTGTCGCTACTGTGCCCCATCAAATGCTGCCAGTGTGCATCGCCCGGCTCTTACCTGTCTTGCAGCGGGTCAGCGGTGGTGTCCTGTACGCTCCTCAATGTCTTCTTCCGTCCTCTCTATCAGGTGTCCAATCACAGCGCCTGACGTTTCAGCCAATCAGGTGACAGGTAACAGACCCAAGCACCTGATTGGCTCAGAGACGGTTCAGTGTTAGCAAAGCAAATTCCTTCGCTTTGCTAACACACAGCTGAGTGAACAGCGAACGCACAGCATTGCGCCTGCTGTTCACCTACGGCTCTAATCAGGTGCTTCCAAGAAACACCCCCAAAAAACACAGGTATCCAGCGCCCGAAAAGGGGCAGGACACCTGAATAGGGGGTGTCAGCGGCGACCATACATAGATTTGTGCAATGCATGAATATATCTATGTTGATAGAGCAGTGCCAGGAGAGAGGGGGCGGCGCTCCTGTGCCCTCTATGGACGCACCGCCACTGCTGCATTCACACCTGAGCGTTTTCAGTTCGTAAAACGCTCATCTCAAAAGTTCCAAAACGCCCAACAAGCAAAATTCCATTCATTTCAATGGCAACTGTTCACACATGAGTGTTTTTTTGCCTGAAGCAAAACGCCTGAAGCTCACAAAAGTACATGAGCTTCTTTTTGGGCAGATTACAAGCGTTTTTGGCCCCATAGACTTCAAAAGAAATGCCTGACTTGAGCAGAAAAAAGCATAAAACATTTGAAAACGCTTGTAAAACGCCCGTAAAAAATGCTCAAATAGCATCTCTCCACCCCTAATTTCCTCTCCCTCTCCTCCCCCTAGTGCTTAAGTTGGTGAAACAAAAAACGCCTGAAGCTGTGAAAACGCTTTAAAAAGCTTCTAAAAAAGCTGCAAAAAAACGTAAAAAAAAAAAAAAAGAAAAACACCTGAAAACGATACGGTCAGGTGTGAACACAGCCTTAAAGGGGAGTTCCAGGCATTTTAAAAGTCAGCAGCTACAAAAAGTGTAGTTGCTGACTTTTAATAAACAGACACTTACCTGTTCCACGGTCCAGCGATGCGGCCGAACGGGGTGTCGCTCGTCTCCCCCTCCTCTTCGCCGGTGCCTCCATTGCCACTCAGGGCACCCGGCCGTGACAGCTTTCGTCTTCACGGCCAGGATGCGCACGATGCATGCGCGAGTCGCGCTGCGCTCCCGGAGTGGATAGGCGATCTCCTGGGACCTGTCACGTGTCCCAGGAGATCGCCTAGAGGGAGGAGTCGCCTAGGCGGTTCCTGGGCGGAAGGAGGAAGTGGGACAGGAAGTCCCCTTCCAAATGAAGCCCGCACCCCCCCCCCCCAAAAAAATGACATGCCAAATGTGGCATGTAAGGGGGTGAGGAGTGCTTAAAGCGGAAGTTCCATTTTTGGGTGGAACACCGCTTTAAGTATGCTGTTTACAGCCACATTTTGAGCGTGTGCTTTTTGGACAAATGAAAACGAAGAGCATCATAACATGCTTACTGGAAGAAAGTGAGGAATATCAACATGTTTTCTGCTTTGGTTCCATGTATTGAATTCCATCCTGCTCGTACAACAACATGAAAACATATACCGCTCCCCCCCTCCTCTATTTAGTTTTAGGAAATTCTGATGTAATATGAATGTTGTAATCACAATGTTACTGAAAATGCCAAGTCACGGTCAGCTGCTTTATAGTACAGCCTGATGCAAGCTAAATTTGGCCGCTCACATGAGTAGTTTCTGTCTCTGCTCAATCAAGTTCATAGCCGGGGTTAAAGAGAAAACTTAGCTATCCCACCTTATTGTGTGTATTTATTGTACATAGAATACATTCTACATATTCCTTTAACCACTTGCTTTCCAAACCTATTCTGACACTTTTCATATAAATGTAAAAATCTGCGTTATTTTTTTTTTTTTTTTTTACTAGATAGTTACTTAGAACCCCCAAACATTATACATTTTCTGAAAGCAAAGGCCCGGGGGGGGGGGGGGGGGGATGTTAATTGTTGCAATTTTTACATGTTAATGAATTGTAGTGCACACAAACACAATCTAATAACCTATTTTTTTTTTGTAAAATATAAAAGATGATGTTACGCCAAGTAAATAGATATCCATCATGTCAGTAACCTCTTAACCTCTTGCTTACTGGGCACTTAAACTCCCCGCCCAGACCAATTTTTAGCTTTCAGCACTGACGCGCTTTGAATGACAATTGCGCGGTCATGCTACACTGTACCCAAAGGACATTTTTATCATTTTTTTCACACAAATGGAGCTTTCTTTTGGTGGTATTTAATCACCACTTGTGTTTTTATTTTTGCTAAACAAACAAAAAAAGACAAAAATAAAAAAAAATAAAAAAACATGTTTCGTAGTTTGTTATAAAATTTTGCAAACGGGTAATTTTTCTCCTTCATTGATATTCGCTGATGAGGCTGCACTGATGGGCTGCACTAATGGGCACAGATAAGGCGAGACTGATAGGCACTGATAAGACGGCACTGATGGGCACTAATAAGATGGCACTGATGGGCACTGATGAGTGGCACTGATGGGTGGCACTGATGGACACTGGTAGGTGGCACTGATGGCAGATGGCACTGGTAGGTGGCACTGATGGACACTGGTAGGTGGCACTGATGAGCACTGGTAGGTGGTTTTGATAGGCAGCACTGGTGATGAGATACTGATTGGTGACATTTATAGGTGGCACTGTGGCACTGATAGGTGACACTATGGTCACTGATGGGTGGTACTGTGGGCACTAGTAGGTGGCGCTGGTGAGCACTGGTAGGCGGCACTGTTGTGCACCAATTGTGTACTGGTAGATGGCATAGGTGGGCACAGAAGCCTCTGCAGAGGCTCTCCATGATCGGGACTGATGTCCCTCTCACAGCCGCCAGTGATCAGCTTTTTTTTTTCTCCTCACGCTACCAGCACTGCAGATTACCGGCTTTGTTTACATCACTTGATCAGCTGTCATTGGCTAGTGGCCACAGGGCGAAGCGATGTTACATAACATCGCTTCGCCCAGCCGTGCCATTCTGCTGCAGTACAACTGTGGCGACTGGTCGGCACATGGTTAAAGTATAACTAAAGGAGATGGATTGGAACACCTGTCAGTTTTTATTGCTGTCTGTGCTGTAAAGCCTGGTACACACTTGTTTTTTCGTTCAACCCAGCGGGCTGAACGAAAAAAAAAAAAAAGCTGAAGAGCTTGGGAGGAGTTCCTGTACTAACAATCCGATGTTAGTGTAGCGATCTCCCGGCTGAGCTATTGTGTTCTGATAGTATGCTGCCAGAACACACTGGTCAGCGCTCTTAGCCATTGCCAGAGAGCACTGATCGGATGCCGATTGGCAGACCTTTTCCAGTCATACCCCTTCAACAGAAGTCGGACGTTCAGCCAGCTTCTGTCAGACCAGCTGCCATACACATGGGCTGAATTCTTTTGAACTGGCCGGTACTGCCCACTATTCAGCCCGTGTGTATGGGGCCCATGTGTACCAGCCTTTAGGGAAATTCACCCTCTCTATTTGTCCTGTTTACCATTATCATTGAAAGTGAAAGGAAAAGAAAATCACTAATTTGGGTTGTCCCCAGAAAAGTAAAAGAGAGGAAATCTTCCAATGGAGACACTAGTCCTGGTGACCTGGTCTAATGCACACGATCGTAAATTCGGCCAGCAAAAGACCGATGAGAGCTTTTGGTCGGAAAATGCGACCGCGTGTATGCTCCATCTGACTTTTGCTGGCTGAATTCCAGCCACCAAAAGATTGAGAGCATGTTCTCAATTTTTCGGTCGAAAAAAGTTCAGATTGGAAATTCCGATTGTCTGTAGCAATTCCGACGCGCAAAATTCCTACGCATGCTCGGAAACAATTCGACGCATGCTCTGAAGCATTGAACTTCATTTTCTCAGCTCGTCGTAGTGTTGTACGTCATCACGTTCTTAACGGTCGAAAGTTCAGCCAACTTTTGTGTGACCGTGTGTATTCAAGCCAAGCTTGAGCGGAATTCTGTTGGAAAAAAAACATCCAAGATTTTTCTGACGGAAAATCCACTCGTGTGTACGCGGCCATCGAAAAAAAAAAAAAAAAAAAAGTTTTGCCTATAGTTCTACTTTAAGAGGTTGATTTTCTAAAGGCAAATAGACTCTGCACTCTGCAAGTGCAGTTGTTCCGGTAACAGAGGTAAAGCTTCACTTTGCAAAGAGTACCCAATCACGTGCAAAGAAAAAAAAAACTGCATTTTAGCTTTTACATGATTGGATGATGGAAGTCAGCAGTACTTCCCCTCATTTGCTAAGCATCTGAAGCAACTGCACTTGAAGAGTGCAACTACACTTTGCAAAATGCACAGTCTATTTGCCTTTAGTAAATCAGTCCCTAAGTGTTTATGTCTTTATTCTTCTTGCCTGTATTAGCTATTTTCCAATTGTATGTGTTCCGGTGCAGAGATTTCCATAGCACCGAAAAATTTGTAATAATTGTTTTGCAGACCTAAGGCCCCTTTCACATGTGCGGACCGTTCCGATTTTTCAGGCGAATCTGAGCAGTCACTCCATACAGCTCTATAGAGCGTCAGATGTCAGCGGTGACATGTCCGCTGACATCCGATACGCCCCGATCCGCTCCGCAAAATCCAGACGGATGGATGTCCTATTTTCCATCCGACTGGCGGATCAGATCGAAAGAAAATGGACAGGCGGTCCGTAATCATCCGATCCCCCCATAGGGGAGAGCGGACTCTCTGACAGAGAGCGCAGAGACGGACTTGTCATCCGCCAAAAGGGGCCTAAGGCTTCATGTACATGGGACATTTTTCAACCTCTCCTGAACGATTTAACTTGACAGCTAGAAACCGGAGTCTAAAAACGGCCGTCTAGAAGCTTGTGTATAAAAAAAAAAATATATATATATATATATATATATATATATATATATATATATATATATATATATATATTTTTTTTTTTTTGCTAAAATGAAAAACGTCGGTAAACGAAACGCTGCTAAACGCAAGTTATCACGTTTAGCAGCATTTACAAGCTGTTACAGGCATTTGAGCAAAAAAGACAAAACAGGTAGGACTTTATATGAGGCATGCACCCCAGGAGATAACACGATAACAGTGAATATGGCAGGTACCCAGAATAATATAATAGAACCAAAAACGTTGCATATAAGCATCACATGGCATCAATTGGCATTAAATGATTTAATTGTATATAAAAAATGACAGAAGTAAAAATCATTTTTTGCTCAAATTATCGGGAATGGACTCGCTTGGCTCTACACACCTCGCGCCTCATACAAAGTCCCATCTTGCTGCTTTGTTACAGGCATTTGGCGTTTCAAATGAACACATTGGGTCTGAACCCATTTTTTTTTTTTTGCGTTCCAAATAAAGCTTCTAAACTCAATTGCCTAGAAACGACTGTAAACGACCCTGTGTACATGTACTAATAAGATAACATAGAGGAGAGTTCAGGGGCAGCTGAAAAAAAAATGCCCATCTGCTCTTAAACGTCCGTTTACCACAGCAGTGTACATGAGGCCTAAGTCTGCAATGTAATCTGTGGCACAACTTTTCTTGTGGGTAGAAAATATTCAGTATTCGAATTCATTCCATTCTCGGGAAATGAACCTGTTGACAAACATAACTTTTCATGAAGGTCAGGAAGATTTTGTGTTGTGGTGGTGATAGATGTAGTCGATTCAGACACCCTTCCCCCATGGCTTATATTCTGCCTGACAACTAGGCCACACTCCATCTGCTGTTATGCATAATGAGCTAGAGCATGGTCCCCGGCACATGCCAAGTTTTAGTCCCCTTTTCAGTCTGATTATCCTGTCAGCTTTTCATTGTTCTATCCTAATGGTCTCACAATGGCCCTGCCTGTTGCCTTTGTAACCACGGAGGGGCCAAACGAGGAAAGCCTTAATCTCTGCTTCAAATTAACGCTACTTCTGCGAGTTTGTAATTGCAGCTGTAGACTGGTCGGAATGCTGGCTCTGGTATAAGTGGATGTATAGCACTCCCCAGATATCAGCTGCTGTGATTAACTAAGGCTTGGAGTGTCATGTCATACTATTGCGTTCGTCGTCAGCCAATGAGCAGCTCGCTCTTCTCTTTACTCTGCAGGGTTACCACATGGCCTTGTCTATAAGGTCTTTTCAAGCCTTGCCCAATTATGCAGCCAGGATGGCCCAGATCTAGTGACAGATGGGACTGAGTTTGTCTTGGTCTAATGTGCAGCCTCGGGGCACGGGCTAATAGCCCTATTCAGTATAGCAGGCACCAAGAAACCAGAACGAGCAAATGTTCTACTAGACAGCATGTAAGGTCACTGCAAAACTTTATTTTCCATTCTGGAAGAATATACATATTTAAAAAGAGATATATATATATATATATATATATATATATATATATATATATATATATATATATATAATTTAATTTTTTTTAAGTTTTGCTACTGCTATTCAGTATCCAGAGTAAGTAAATGATTTCTGAACATATATCCCTGCAATGAATTTTCAAACGGTAGCTGTTTATATAAGGACAATTGCAGAAATAATAAAAAATGTGCAATACCTTCAAATCTAAAAAATTGTCTGTAGAGTGCAAATTGCTTACAACATGCAACCCAAAATGAACACATTATTAATATAGTCATTTTTTTTACGAATGCAAATTATTATATAGCAACACAAAGCACCAAAAAAATTATAATTCTGTAAAAATGTGAAGAATTAATGGATTAAACACAGCGTAGCCTTTGATAAAAATACATTGAGCTTTATCAATATATTTGCCTGCTGAGCAAGTTGTGAACTTTCCAACGTATCTACATTGTATATGAGCAGTAATAAACAAATCAATCAATTGTACCTTCTAGCACTAGTGTTCTAATGTAAAGTGGAGTAGCTGGCCCTGCTCTTATTCAATGGGTAGTTAGATAACATTGTTTTCCTTTTACATCCTCTACCTCCTGCAGATCTCCTAATCTTGAAAGGACATCCAAGATGCTCTAAGCTCACAGCACGTGTTGGTAATGTCCAGTATGGTAATAGACAGAGATACGTATGCCCCCTGGCCTGTAAAGTATAGCAGGCCTGCTTCCTCTTTACAGAAGATCAAGCAGGTGTGGAGTATACAAGACAGGTGTAGCGCTCACCATATGTCCTGACTGCACTCTGATGTCTCCGAATTTAATAAAAACACACAAAAAACACTAGTTGAGACAAGTAGAAGCAGGCTGCCTGACGGCTGGCTGGTGTGCTCTTCTATTCATTCGAAAACTCCTAACAAATACGATTATGTACATTGACTCTCTTCAAACAGTATTCACTGGGATCAAATACTCCTCTGTGATAATCCAGTTTTCTTGTTCACCTGCCATATGTGTACCACAGCCTAAAAACGGGAGTGAAATATATTTAATATAGTATTGCCAGAGCTGTTTTTGTCAAAGTAAAGCAGAGTAGTAAAGTTTACAGACACAAATCACTGTGTTGGCGCTTGCGCACGCCACCGCGCGTGGCCGGCAGCGATTGCGACTGCTGGCCATGCGCATCGGGTCCCCCCGCCATGCAGGAAAGGAACCCCGTACCTGTATGGGGTTTCGCGCAGGGGAGCCATTCTGCCCCCCATAAATAGACGTGAGCCGGTCAGAAACCGGTTAATGAAGCTTGGCAGATGCCCTATGTGTGTTGATTTTCTATTTTTTTTAAAGGGCCCCAGTAGAACCCCAGCTAAGTAGTACCCCTACTCAGCACATGCCCAGCTCATTAGTACCCCCGTTCAGCAGATACCCAGCTTATTAGTACACCTGTTCAGCACATCCCCAACTTATTATTACCCTTGTTCAGCAGATCCCCATCTTATTAGTACCCTTGTTCAGCAGATCCCCATCTTATTAGTACCCTTGTTCAGCAGATCCCCAGCTTATTAGTACCCTTGTTCAGCAGATCCCCAGCTTATTAGAACCCTTGTTCAGCAGATCCCCAGCTTAATAGTACGTTTGTTCAGCAGATCCCCAGCTTAATAGTACGTTTGTTCAGCAGATCCCCAGCTTATTAGTACCCCTGTTCAGCAGATCCCCAGGTCATTAGTACCCTTGTTCAGCAGATCCCCAGGTTATTAGTACCATGGTTCAGCAGATCCCCTGCTCAGTAGTATACCCAGCTCTGCAGATGCTGCATTCAGTAGTACACCCAGCTATGCTTATCCTCTGCTCAGTATTAACCGCCAGCTCTGCTGATCCTCCCACTCAGTAGTTGCCCCCAACTCTGCTGATCCTCTGGTTTGCTGATCCTTCTCTCTCTCTGTTCCCTGCACACCTCCTACTATATTGCTCCCACGCTGCACACCATGTGTGACATCTGCTAGTTTCTCCTGCTCTGGTCCCCCAGGTCTGCTGATCCTCTGCTACTAAGTCTCCAAACTGTGACCCCTGGGACAATATTCCGCCCACTATCAGCAACAGTGTTTCATAGTACCTGCCACTGACACCGACAATGGGGCACTAGTCCTCTCACCGACACCAATGATGGAACACAATTCCTCCCATTGATACCAATGATGGAGCAGTATTCCTCCCACTGACACCAATGATATGGCACTATTCTTCCCACTGACACCAATGATGGGGCACTATTCCTTCCACTGACACCAATGATAGGGCACTATTCCTCCCACTGACACTAATGATAGGGCACTATTACTCCCACTGACACCAATTATGGGGCACAATTATGGGGAACTATTTCTCCCACTGACACCATTGATGGGGCATTGTTTACTCCTACTGATGCCAGGGCACTTTCTTCTTCCACTTGCCACAGTCTGGCCACCCTAAAGTTGGAGGGATAGTAAAGTGGACCTTTGTTTAGAAAGTTTGGAGACCCCTGATATAAATAGTACAATGGTCAGGAGTATGTCATATATAATTCAGCGTACAGTGGTCAGGAGTATGGAATGTAAAACAAAGAGCGCAGGGATCAAGAGTGCATAATGCACATGGTACACTGTTCAGAAGTGCATAATGCGCAGGGTTTAGTACATAACACAGAGGGTGCAAGATTCAGGAGGGTGAAACGACAGTATGCAGGGTTCTAGAGTGTGTAACACACGGGGCAAAGGGATAAGGAGTATTTATCACACAGGGTGCAGGTCTCAGGAGTGCATATTATGCAGGGTTCAGGGCTTAGGAGTGTGCATTTTGCAGGGCGCTGGGCTCAAATGTGTGTATCGCAAAGGGCACAGGATTGTGTTTCACATAGTGCGCAGGGCTCAGGAGTTAATATCACACTGGGCGCAGAGCTTAGGAGTGCACAGTGTAGGGCCGATGTGGAACAACAGCTAGTACTCGCTAATGGAATGTGCAGAGTATTCCCCAGTTTTCTGTCCTGAGAGTGATCCAGGCCTGGAGGAGAAGTGCTTGGTTGCTGGCTAAAGATGAGGACTGCAGGAGAAGCCACTGCTGCAGTACTGGTGCAACTACTACCGTCTGCTTTGATGTCAAATGGTGCAGGGAACTTTCTGCGTCTGAGTTGCCCACTGCCACTTGTAAACACAGGAGCTGGCAGAGGAAATCTTCCACTACTTGCTTCTTCTGTGGCTATGACTGATGACATTATCTAATACAGAGTGTGGTAGAGGAAGCAAGCAGGAGAAGTGTTACATTACTGCAGTGAAAACAGAAAAATCAGGTATCCTCTCCAGCTAGGCATGGCTGTCATGTATGACAAAATGGTGTAAATTTCAGCACCGGATGCACAAAAATATCCTCTGGCAGGTAAAATATTTCGTTAATGTATATAGCTGTTTGTCTGGAGTTCAGTTTTAAAGTGAACACACAAAACTTTGTTGCATCCCGCAGATGCATCAATAAGAGGTATTCTCTACAAAGTGATGGGATATCCCTTCTTAGACAATTGTCACTGGAACAGGTATTGATAGATTTGCTCTCAGATCTTGTTCAGGTAACAGCTGTTGCAGTGACAGCTCAAAACTCTAGTGTTTAATCACTTTCTGTCTTAGTGACAATATTCACTAGGAGAAAAAGAGGGGTCACTCTACCCAGTGGGTATACAAACAGCAATAAAAAAAAAGTCTACTCTATCCAAAAGGAAAAAAAAAATGTTTTTCCTATGCAGATACTAAATACAGGTAGAAAATGTTTGGTATAGGTTACTCTTGCCCTAGTTTAGAGTACACATCACTGTAAATTGGACAATAATATTTTATTTCAATTAATTATTTTCTTTTGGATGATATTTTGTCCTGAAGGTGATGCGTGCCCCCATGTGGCCTTATGCATTAAATTATTGCTATTTTAGCTATATGCCATTTTACAGAGAAACAAGAATGCAGCCCCAATCTCTGCAGTACCCTCCATCCTCTTGTCACTTCACGTCATTCCATGTCAGGTCATATGCACATCAGTTTCTGTTAAAAATATTTTAGCTACAGCAGTGTGAAACAATACTAGCATTGAAAAGGGTTTAACAAACTCATCTGCCTTATCACTTCTCTCAATTTTAGGGTAGAGCAGGAATAATTAACACAAGAGGGCAAGACTCGAAGAATAGGAACCAAACAGCAGGTGTACCAACCCTGATGGCTAACAACAAAACTGTGTGCAACCTGTTCAGTCAAAAATGGCTGCACACAAGGAGTGATCTCGGGTTTTCTAAGGAAAAACATCTGGAATCAAAGATTTCACCTGAAGTGCCATGTTGTAGCTTCCTAATGAAACAACTAATTTTGGCTGCTGGTTTTCAGTCAGACAAGCATTTCAAACAGGATAAGGAAAGGGATGGTAACTCAGGATGACATCCAAAAACTAGTATTTCTTTATTACGTAAACATGTACAATTCTGTAAAAACAGTCTACGCATTTCGAACATTAGTCCTTAGTCATAGCCATGACTAAGGACTAATGTCCGAAACGTTTAGGCTGTTTTTAGAGCATTGTGCATATTTACTTAATAAAGAAATACTCGTTTTTGGATGTCATCCTGAGTGCCGACCATCCCTTTCCTTATTCTGGTATTTTGGAGGTGTCGGCAGCCTCCAGGTCTGAGCACCGGGCGGATCTGTTATGTGGGAAGGTTGCAGTGCCTATACACCTGTTTTCCCCATTTCAAACAGGAATATTATGAAAAGTGGAGACTGCTCTTATCAAATGGGGTGGATTATGGTTATAAAACTGCTCTACTGTTTGGGTAACACCACAGAAGTATTAAAACTAAGCTCTAATTAAAATAAACTACTAACTTAAACTTCCAAAAATCCTTTTTTTGAAAATGCCATATTATTTAGTGTATGCCAACATTTTGTGTAGACACTTACAATAATGACGTGAGAAAGAGAAAGAATTCTGCCTTGTTCTTTAGCCAAAATAAATGCTAGATGAAGGCAGAGTCAGCTGATGATACCATGATAAGGGATCACAGCTCCAACACCTAATGTTCGCGGCTTCTGTGGTTATTTGTACTATTGGAGTAGTAGGTGCTTTGAATATAACTGTAGACTAGGATCTACTACCTTCAGTAGTTGGGCCTGTTTAAGGCTTTTGCTTTGCTTAGACTCTATAGGGGCCTATTCTTAAAGGGGTGCTCTGGCACAAGATTATCAAGGGGAAAGCAATAGCTATAAATATAGCATATAGCTATAGCAATAGCTATAATAAAAGATTTCCTAACTTATTGTATTGTTATTTCCAATTGAAGAGCATGGCTGGTGGTGTCTGTTGGTACTTTATTAGATAATCACCCAAGCCAACTAAAGATGGCAGAGAAACTGGTATCTATTGTTCATGGGAATACTTAATCGGAAGGATTAGAGCCCCTCTCAGGTTTTTATTACAATCGGTATCCCAATTGATAGGATTTGTTTATTCGATTTGTTTTGGTGGCCATTGTCAACTGGCCCAAGAGAGAAGAAAAATTCTAAGTTTTGAGTTGCACAAAAACAATAATAAAATGGAGATATTCCAATGAGGATATTTGTTCTGATGACAGCTGTCTCACTTTGGGAAGGTGTCTTCTCACTTCCTATCTTACCTACGAGACAGGAAGTGAAAGAATAGCCCGGAGTAAAGACACAAAGAAATAGACGAAGGGCTAGCATGACTGGGTAACAGGGATACAATTAGGGAATGTTAGATGGGAGCTGATTGGTGGAAGAGAGGAACGGGAGGAGCCGGCGGGGGAAAAAGGGAAGGAGGTCCCGCCCCAAAGTCAGCGTGTGCGGAGGAGAAAGCTTCCCACCCTCCCTCCCTTAGAATAGGTTTGTTGTATTTCTAACATTTATTCCTTTACAGAGGTTCGTGCCTGGATGTCGTGGCAGTTGGTGGGTGTTGGTCGTTGCAGGTGAAGGAGGATACCCCCCAGATAAGGTGTATGCGAGACCCATCTGTGATATGGGCTTGTTGGTGGTATTCCATCTAACGGTGTTTTAGATGGAATTTGGTGAAAGGGTGCACTGCGGTCAGTGTTTTGGTTGTCTACGAGCTAGCATGTCAGCTGGAGGCCTATTTTTCAGTTAAAGGTACCGCAGTACATGGTGAGGATCGTTATGTTACTGGTGGGGGGGGGGGTGTCCTGCATAGACCTACGTATCAGTTTACATTTAACAGATGTTTGTTTATAATATGTTAATTTATATTTAAATTAATGCCAATTATTACTCCATAAAAGGTGTGGTCTCCTTTAATGGGAAAAAGGGGAAGAAGGGATGGAGTTGGGTGGCCAGGGTAGCAGAGGTATGTAACATCTGTTATACTAGAGTCATGGAAATCTCCCTATTGGCACAGCAAAAAAATAACCTGACACAGGTTGTAACCCTTACCTGATATCTAAAACTAAAAGATAGTTTTGGATACAAAACACACTTTAAATATAGATTATATAAATGTGTGCAGCTAGAAAACTTTACATGTATTCCTGTATTATAAAAAAAAAAACATGAAAATCACACTAGGATGCTTTTCTCATGTTTGTGCACTTGGGCACAATTTCAAATATGCAAATAAAACAAAACTACAGCGGACATTAATTTTTGAACACAAAACATAAAACAGCTCACAATAGAACACATATGTCATGAGACCTATAAATAATATTGAGAAATAATTTCACTGCAGTTGCTGTATGCTATGCTAAGATGTATGCTATACTGTATGCTAAGAATATCTATCAACTGCTGACGAAGCACATTGGAGTGAATCAGTACCATCATTAAAAAAATAAAAAATAAATGGACAGATGTAGGGATTTTGCCAGTGGGGTGTTTAAATAAATATATGGGGTTGCATATTGTTGCACTGGCTTTACAGCCTATTGCACTTTAAGGGAACACATATCTTAATTACACCTACATGCAACATTTATCTCGTGAAACAGAAACCACAAACTTGTCAAATTCTGAATCATCGAGCGCCACTTGCTTTAGTTTAAGGTCACATACAAATGTTAAGGGGAAAATCCCAATTAAAGTTTCGACTCCTACGAATTCTTCTTTTTGGTAAAGAACCGTCTGATAAGAAAGATTTAAAGAGCATGTTTATTAGATCTTATCTTAAGTTTGTGGTAGCCATTTGCCATGCAACAAAAACAAATATAATGAAATTTAGAGTTTATACTTTGTAACCAACTTGCTATGGTTTGCTATATATATTGCATGTGTTGAGCAAAAGTTTTATAAAACTACCTGTGCTGTGCATTGTCAATGTGATTGGCACAAACACACTTTGGATAGCCCATTATTATTGATATACATATTTTCATTTCTGTGCTTTGCTGATCACTAATTACTGCCTACAACACATTACAGCCTAACCGTGGCCTACAGTATTATGTACCCATCTTGCATTGCAATGTGATGAGCTTGACAAGTCAAGTCAAGGATGTACTGGAAAACAAGTGTCAAATTTGACTGTAATAAAAAGGTTAAGATCATATCTACTATGCACACAGGGAAGCTTCAGCACATGCAGAAATAAGAAACCATCTGGAGGAGATTTACTAAAACTGGTGCACCCAGAATCTGGTGCAGCTGTCCATTGTAACCAATCAGCTTCTAAGTTCAACTTGTTCAAAAAAGCTTTGACAATAAAACCTGGAAGCCGATTGGTTACTATGCACAGCTGCACCAGATTCTGTATGCACAAGCTTTAGTAAATCTCCCCCTCAGTGCTCAGCTTTTTTCTATGTATATTGAAGCCCTCCTGTGGACAGGAGAAATGATCTATGCAACCTCCATACAGTTATATTTGACAGCTGCGATTTTTTGTGCCAAATACAATATACTGCAATGCAGCACCAGAAGAAGTAGGTTAGGTAACAGATTAAGTCCAAAGGAATATTTACGTAGGCTAGGCAATAGATACATTGTTCTCTAATACTATTTGCACTTCCTACGCACACAGAAATTGTTGCATGATTGCATCAAAATTACTGGCACTGTTTAGCAATATTTGCCCATCCACTGGGGCTGATTTACAAAAGGAATTGGGAATCTTCATTCCAAAAAATAATTTTTTTTTAGGGCTGTGGAAATTAAAGATTAATTCCTCGATTAATCGATACATTTTTTTGATCGATCAAAATTCTTTTGATTGATACTCACCTCTCCGCCGGCTTCGGGGTCTTCAGGGAGTTCCGTCGGAGATCTGGTGACGTCACAGACATCAACGTCACCGGACTCCTCCCCCCTTCCCCAAGTGCCTCCGTCTGCTAACGAAGGAGGAGTCGAAGTTCTGATTGAACGTAACGTGTATGGGGAAGGAGCTACGCATGATGTCACCCGCTTCTGCCCTACGGAACTAACGCGATTGTCGGCTTTACATGCTGTGTTTTTATCATCTTTATGTGAGTAGTTTGTGTTTGAACACAAAAATGATATCTTATACTTAAGCGGTGAGCACTTAGATCTTTTCTTTCTACCCATGACCTGGCGTCCTTTCTGAGATCTAAGGAGACGTGAGAGAAGTTTATGGTCCGTGTTAACCTTTTGATACCCGCTTGCATGACCACCTGTTTGCACAGGGGTCCATGCCATAAGGTGAGAGTGATTAGTTAGACCGGAGGTGGAGGGATTGTCACGCTACTGTGGAAAAAAAGATTACTTACGTCAGTGCTACAGTTTGAATTTAAAACATATTTGTGTGAACTGTGAAGTTAAGTCATGGATTGTGGAAACTAACTAGTTTCGGATGATTGTATATAGTGTATACCATATTTACCACTGACTAATTCAGAGTTGCAATGCAAGGAGATCAGCTAAAAGTAGTTGGATCTGTATGTGCGTTATAATTAATCAAAATTAGTCGATTCATCGATTAAAAATAAAAACGAGATTAATCGAACACGAAAATTTTAATCAGTAACAGCCCTAAAATTTTTACTTCAATTTTTTGAAAATTTCTAGATTCTTTTCATATGATTGTAAGCTGCTTGAGGGCAGGGAATGTTTAATATATATGTAAATCGCTGTGTAAATTGACGGCGCTATACAGGCATACCCCACTTTTTTAAATACACAATGGGGTTTACTTACTAAAGCTGGAAAGTGCAAAACCAGGCTCACTTCTGCATAGAAACCAATGAGCTTCCAGGTTTTATTACCAAAGCTTAATTGAACAAGTTGGGGTAAGAAGCTTATTGGTTTCTACGCAGAAGTGAGCCTGATTTTGCACTTTCCAGCTTTAGTAAATAAACCCCATTGTGTACTTAAACGTGGGGTATGCCTGTATAAGTATCTGTAATAAATAAAATACAGGCATACCCCACTTTTAAGTACACAATTGTGTTTATTTACTAAAGCTGGAAAGTGCAAAATCAGGCTCACTTCTGCATAGAAACCAATCAGATTCTAACCCCAGATTGTTCAATTAAGCTTTGGTAATAAAACCTGGAAGCTGATTGGTTTCTATGCAGAAGTGAGCCTGATTTTTCACTTTCCAGCTTTAGTTAATAAACCCCATTGTGTACTTAAAAGTGGGGTATGCCTGTAAATAAATAATATGGATAATTGAAGTGACTATTTGCACAGTTTTTTGAGTGAAGATTTTTTAACTCCTTTAGTAAATCAATCCATCTCTAGGCGTATGCTAATTACAAGTGTTGGCTGATACAGACCCGGGTATATGCATTCACATGGTCATTCTATGCAATGAATCTTTGTCAATAGAGTTGCATTGGTTAATGTATTATATCTGAGTGACTAAATAATTGGCATTTCTAGGCGTTCTAGTAACCAGCTGCTCAGAGTATAATTTTGCATAGGCACGTGTCTTGTAGAAATTATAGCTAATGCATTTAACAAAACAAGTTTTTCATCCTGTTAATGGCTGCGCGATATATTTTTCCAAGTAGTACCTTTTGCTTACAGATGCTTAGAAGTAGCATAATACATGTGTTTTCTTTTTTTTCTACCCACACTGTAATTTAGCTGTAGATCATTTCATAGCCACACTACAACAGAATGAGCAGCGATCTAGTCTCTTTGATGTCAAAAAAGCAGTTTTCAATTTAAAATCAAGTTAAGACTCTTGTAGGGAGATTTAATACGGGGTTAAAGAAGGATAGCGGTTTTGCCGACAATGTAGAATTAAGGAGCACGTGCTGTCTACTGTTTCAAAAGGCAAGAAAAAAAAAAAAGCAAAAAAAAAAAAAAACATACACACACTTTTCACTTATTTCTCCTTTTTATTATGGCTTTTAGAATGCAGGCAGCAGGCCACAGCCGACAGCTGTGAGTTTGCGTGTGTATCAGTAGCAGCTGTCTCTTGCTGGGGTGAAATTAAAAGATTAAGGGGATGTGGGCACGTGCTGGCTTCTGGAGGCCCAGACAATGCTTGATTTAGGCTGGAACTTGTCTGCAGAGGCTGACAAAAGAGGTAGACTCGAGCTTGCATCAGGGTCAAAGGGGACATTTCATTGACAAAGACAAAAGCCATACAAGAGACAAGTGAAAAGGGTGCTCAGTGCAAATCTGAAAGAGCCGGCTCAGCCCCGCAACAGCTGCTCCTGCACATGAAATTTGAAACGGTCCTTTCACAAATACAACAGGCCGCATCAAGGAGGGCCAGAAGAACAGCACGCTTTTGGCTATAATGAATCGTTTGCAAATGAAAAGGCAGCTCTGGCTATTTTAAGCATTTGGACCTGAAATGCAGTAATCACCTAACCATTAGTCAAACTAGGTGATCGGACAGAGAGTGTGCGTGGCACAAGCCACATTGGGGGCTGGCCATCCTGTGCTGCTACTTGTGCAATTTGTTTCCATAAGTGAATATCACAGCCTATGCTTGTCAAAATGATTTGAAACCAAAGACCTGACAGAGTGTAAACTCAGCAAGGGGCTACCATGTTTTTTTGTGGGTATCATATGCAGTTGTGGAGCAAATGCTGCACTGCAGATTTATCTCCCTCACCCAGGCTTAGTCAGTAAGGCATTAAGCATGTCCACATTGGAGAGCTCATATAAACCAATTGGATTTCATTTACAGGCATACCCCAATTTTAAGTACACAATGGGGTTTATTTACTAAAACTGGAAAGTGCAAAATCAGGCTCACTTCTGCATAGAAACCAATGAGCTTCTAACCCCAGTTTGTTCAATTAAGCTTTGGTAATAAATCCTGGAAGCTCATTGGTTTCTATGCAGAAGTCAGCCTGATTTCGCACTTTCCAGCTTTAGTAAATAAACCCCAATTAAGCTTTGGTAATAAAACCTGGAAGCTGATTGGTTTCTATGCAGAAGTGAGCCTGATTTTTCACTTTCCAGCTTTAGTAAATAAACCCCATTGTGTACTTAAAAGTGGGGTATGCCTGTATACTAAAATTGGAACGATACAGAGAAGATTAGGATGACACGCAAATTTGTAAAGCGTTTTTTTTTTTTTTAAGAGATAAAAAAAAAAAATTAAAGATGTATAGAGCAAATATCAATAGGGATATGCAGAGATGCAGGTATTATTTTACTACAGGTATAAATTAGATCATTTTTGATTGATTGCTAAATGATCACACTGAATGAACACTGGAAAATGCTTTGGATGATGATTATTGCAGTTTGACGTAGTTGAATCCAATATTATAAGAGACCACATAAAACTACAAGCCGAACTGTAAATAAATGCATGGGATTTTGCATAAAAAAAAAAAAAACTATAGGACTGTGCAATGGCTAAAAAGGGAAGTGGGGGGTGGTAATTATTAAAGGATAACAGATAACTCAACCGCATTTGCCACAATATGCTAATATAGCAGTAATAAGTGTGAACAATGCAATAACCCAACTGATAAAAAAGAATGTACTTATCTAATTTCTAAAAAAACGAAATTCAATTGACTGTTATTTGTAATAATATTCTAACCATGCCACACAACGGTCTAAATAAACCAATTCTAAACAATAAGTGGTCTTTATGGTTAAGTGATAATTTGGTGAATCAAAGCCTTCATCCATCATCTCATATTCAGTAAAATTGTTCCTACATTATTACTAATACGAGCCTTGTGTTCACTTGACTAAATAAGGCTGCATGCCAGGCACACATTTGAGGTGTATCTTCACTCATAGACACGTATTCTTTAAAAGAGATACAGTTTATTGGTGTTATTCATATTAAAACAAGGCATAGACAGACATCTGCTATTGAGGAAAAATTATCCAGCAATTTTGTTTTAAAGACTGTAGAGGTACCATCCATGCCTCTTGCTTTACTCGAGGCAAATGAAGCATTGTAAACATGTATTTTTAATGGAAACAGTGCCTCCTGTGGCTAAATTTGTGCAATCAAGTAATAAAATTAAATAAAGAGCCTAACACATATGGAGCTAAGTAGTAAAGGTAAAAAGAAGGGTAGCATTCAATACAAGACCCACAAGCCATTAGTGACTCACACTAAAGCCCCATACACACGGTCGGATTATCCGAGGACCAGGTCCGTCGGATCATGTCCGTCGTACTTTGTCCGATGTTGGTTTTGCGTACACACGGTCGGACAAAGTTGTCGGAAAATCCGATCATTCTGAACGTGGTGACGTTTGTTGCCTACGACGGGACTACGTAGAGGCTAGTAGCCAATAGCTTTGGTCTTGTAATGTGATCTGATTACAGTCTTGCCTACCCACCTGGAGCAGTCATACTCATTGGCTTTCACTAGCACTGGTAGGTGTCTGCACAGGCAATAAACATTTACCACTGTCCACTGTTGCCCTGCATGTTTATGGCATTCTTTCTTTACACAATGGTTGCATTGCAGTTATGTCTTATGGCTGCCATATCATTCTATAGGTACCTTCACTCTTTAAAAAATTAAAGATGTAGTGCTTGCTTCGGCCGCACATACAGGCATACCCCACTTTTAAGTACACAATGGGGTTTATTTACTAAAGCTGGAAAGAGCAAAATCAGGCTCACTTCTGCATAGAAACCAATCAGCTTCTAACCTCGGCTTGTTCAATTAAGCTTTGGTAATAAAACCTGGAAGCTGATTGGTTTCTATGCAGAAGTGAGCCTGATTTTTCACTTTCCAGCTTTAGTAAATAAACCCCATTGTGTACTTAAAAGTGGGGTATGCCTGTATACTAAAATTGGAACGATACAGAGAAGATTAGGATGACACGCAAATTCGTAAAGCGTTTTTTTTTTTTTTTTAAGAGATAAAAAAAATAAATGAAAGATGTATAGAGCATATATCAATAGGGATATGCAGAGATGCAGGTATTATTTTACTACAGGTATAAATTAGATCATTTTTGATTGATTGCTAAATGATCACACTGAATGAACACTGGAAAATGCTTTGGATGATGATTATTGCAGTTTGACGTAGTTGAATCCAATATTATAAGAGACCACATAAAACTACAAGCCGAACTGTAAATAAATGCATGGGATTTTGCATAAAAAAAAAACTATAGGTGGTAATTATTAAAGGATAACAGATAACTCAACCGCATTTGCCACAATATGCTAATATAGCAGTAATAAGTGTGAACAATGCAATAACCCAACTGATAAAAAAGAATGTACTTATCTAATTTCTAAAAAAACGAAATTCAATTGACTGTTATTTGTAATAATATTCTAACCATGCCACACAACGGTCTAAATAAACCAATTCTAAACAATAAGTGGTCTTTATGGTTAAGTGATAATTTGGTGAATCAAAGCCTTCATCCATCATCTCATATTCAGTAAAATTGTTCCTACATTATTACTAATACGAGCCTTGTGTTCACTTGACTAAATAAGGCTGCATGCCAGGCACACATTTGAGGTGTATCTTCACTCATAGACACGTATTCTTTAAAAGAGATACAGTTTATTGGTGTTATTCATATTAAAACAAGGCATAGACAGACATCTGCTATTGAGGAAAAATTATCCAGCAATTTTGTTTTAAAGACTGTAGAGGTACCATCCATGCCTCTTGCTTTACTCGAGGCAAATGAAGCATTGTAAACATGTATTTTTAATGGAAACAGTGCCTCCTGTGGCTAAATTTGTGCAATCAAGTAATAAAATTAAATAAAGAGCCTAACACATATGGAGCTAAGTAGTAAAGGTAAAAAGAAGGGTAGCATTCAATACAAGACCCACAAGCCATTAGTGACTCACACTAAAGCCCCATACACACGGTCGGATTATCCGAGGACCAGGTCCGTCGGATCATGTCCGTCGTACTTTGTCCGATGTTGGTTTTGCGTACACACGGTCGGACAAAGTTGTCGGAAAATCCGATCATTCTGAACGTGGTGACGTTTGTTGCCTACGACGGGACTACGTAGAGGCTAGTAGCCAATAGCTTTGGTCTTGTAATGTGATCTGATTACAGTCTTGCCTACCCACCTGGAGCAGTCATACTCATTGGCTTTCACTAGCACTGGTAGGTGTCTGCACAGGCAATAAACATTTACCACTGTCCACTGTTGCCCTGCATGATTATGGCATTCTTTCTTTACACAATGGTTGCATTGCAGTTATGTCTTATGGCTGCCATATCATTCTATAGGTACCTTCACTCTTTAAAACATTAAAGATGTAGTGCTTGCTTCGGCAGCACATACAGGCATACCCCACTTTTAAGTACACAATGGGGTTTATTTACTAAAGCTGGAAAGAGCAAAATCAGGCTCACTTCTGCATAGAAACCAATCAGCTTCTAACCTCGGCTTGTTCAATTAAGCTTTGGTAATAAAACCTGGAAGCTGATTGGTTTCTATGCAGAAGTGAGCCTGATTTTTCACTTTCCAGCTTTAGTAAATAAACCCCATTGTGTACTTAAAAGTGGGGTATGCCTGTATACTAAAATTGGAACGATACAGAGAAGATTAGGCTGACACGCAAATTCGTAAAGCGTTTTTTTTTTTTAAGAGATAAAAATAATATAAAAATAAATTAAAGATGTATAGAGCAAATATCAATGGGGATATGCAGAGATGCAGGTATTATTTTACTACAGGTATAAATTAGATCATTTTTGATTGATTGCTAAATGATCACACTGAATGAACACTGGAAAATGCTTTGGATGATGATTATTGCAGTTTGACGTAGTTGAATCCAATATTATAAGAGACCACATAAAACTACAAGCCGAACTGTAAATAAATGCATGGGATTTTGCATAAAAAAAAAAACTATAGGTGGTAATTATTAAAGGATAACAGATAACTCAACCGCATTTGCCACAATATGCTAATATAGCAGTAATAAGTGTGAACAATGCAATAACCCAACTGATAAAAAAGAATGTACTTATCTAATTTCTAAAAAAACGAAATTCAATTGACTGTTATTTGTAATAATATTCTAACCATGCCACACAACGGTCTAAATCAGGGATCCTCAAACTACGGCCCTCCAGCTGTTGCGAAACTACACATCCCATGAGGCATTGTGAAACTCTAACATTCACAGACATGACTAGGCATGATGGAAATTGTAGTTCCCGAACAACTGGAGGGCCGTAGTTTGAAGACCCCTGGTCTAAATAAACCAATTCTAAACAATAAGTGGTCTTTATGGTTAAGTGATAATTTGGTGAATCAAAGCCTTCATCCATCATCTCATATTCAGTAAAATTGTTCCTACATTATTACTAATACGAGCCTTGTGTTCACTTGACTAAATAAGGCTGCATGCCAGGCACGCATTTGAGGTGTATCTTCACTCATAGACATGTATTCTTTAAAAGAGATACAGTTTATTGGTGTTATTCATATTAAAACAAGGCATAGACAGACATCTGCTATTGAGAAAAAATTATCCAGCAATTTTGTTTTAAAGACTGTAGAGGTACCATCCATGCCTCTTGCTTTACTCGAGGCAAATGAAGCATTGTAAACATGTATTTTTAATGGAAACAGTGCCTCCTGTGGCTAAATTTGTGCAATCAAGTAATAAAATTAAATAAAGAGCCTCACACATATGGAGCTAAGTAGTAAAGGTAAAAAGAAGGGTAGCATTTAATACAAGACCCACAAGCCATTAGTGACTCACACTTAGGCTGGCCATACATTATACAATTTTCTTATTCAATTTTCCTTTAGATTTACCAAAACTGTATAATATGAGGTCAAACTGAAACACTTTCAATGTGTATGCAATCAGGCAGGCCCTTGCACTACATAGTGGAAGGTAAATCTAAAGAAAATTGAATAAGAAAATTGTATAGTGTGTGGCCAGCCTTAGGAAAGCTTGTGTTCTCTTCTCTTAAAGATACAGGGCATGCTAGCATGGTACAAAAAAAAACTATTAGTAACATCCACATCTATATACCTAAACAGTAGCTAAGATATTTTAGAGGAAAACTGAAACAGAGAATTGGTAAACCTGATAGAAACCGAATTTAGGTGCAGAGAGTATAAAATGAATTCACATACAGTATGTGTTAATCCTGCACCCACTTCTTCTTTTAGTGTCTTGCCCTACACTATGTGCAGAAGTAGCAACTCACTGGTGCCACCTAGTGAGAGTTGTAGTTATAAACATTGGGGTCAATTTACTATGTAAGAGCTATTCAAGCTGTGTATGGTATTTTTCTCATCAGAATGTTAATTTAAAACGTATACGTATTAAACCGATATTTATTTTCATGAAGCAGGAAATTTGTAGCTTTTGTACCTTTGGCGGCTACATAAGTATGGCATCCCTATAATGACATATAGGACTGCAGCATGCACGTGCAGCATAAAGCAGCTGTTTTTGGGAGAAAAACCATACAGCAAAGTATTTGATGCAATCTTTTACTTCTTTAAAGAATAATGCTTCCTATGCCACGTACACACGATCGGACTTTCTGTCAACAAAACCGTGGATTTTTGTTCGAAGCGCGTTGGCTCAAACTTGTCTTGCATACACACGGTCACACACATGTTGGCCAACAATTACGAACGTAGTGACCTACAAGACGTACGTGATATTTCCATTAAGAACGCTAGTTTTACAAGTCCGAGCGCTTCCGGCTCATACTTGATTCCGAGCATGCGTGGACTTTTGTCCGACGGACTTGTGTACACGCGATCGGAAAGTCCGACAACAAAAATACATTGGCGGAAAATTTGAGAACCTGATAGCCAACATTTGTTGGCGGAAAGTCAGACAACAAATGTTCGATGGAGCTTACACACTTTCGGACTTTCCGTTAACAAACTCACATCCAACATTTGTTGTCGGAAAATCGGTTTGTGTGTATGAGGCATAACTGTCCTCCTTTCACGATATCCCAGATAAATTTTATTCTTTTGAATTTTTTTTTTTTTTTGTGGTGAACAACCTGCACTTCTGCCTTTATCGTCTAGGTGAGAATGACATCCCCCTTCCAGAAGCCTCCTGGGATATGAGCTTCACACCTCCCCGAAGACTTCTACAACACATTGTACAAGGGCAGCAGCACATCATTAGGGGGCTGGCTTCAAGAACCAGGAAGAAGCAGCATGCCCCCTGATGGCATAACAAGAGAACATGGCGGCATAGGACGCACTATGCAGAAAAGAAGTGGCAGATTGTACCAGACAAAGCTGGATTTGCTGGGCACGTGTTTTTTTTTTTTTTTGAACAACAAGGTAAGAGGGTAAAGAAAAAAACATGTACAGGGGGAGCATAGTTCCTCTTTAAAGAAAATTGTATAAAAGTGCAGTTCTCCTTTAAAAGTCTTTATTTCTCGTGGACCAGTATAGCCAGAAGCTAGTGGTGTATGAAGGGATACAGCAGTAAAAAGCAGACAGAGCTCCTAACCACTCTACACGCTATACAAAACTTAAAAAGTAGTTTTTAGTAGAGATGGACTTTACTGTTATGCATGTAAGCCCTGTAAAATATTTGTACATAACTAAGTAACATCTCTTATAAAGGGGATTCTTTGCTAAAGCTAGAGAGTGCAAAATCAGGCTCACTTCTGCATAGAAACCAATCAGTTTCCAGGTTTTAGTGCCAAAGCTTAAAGTGGTTGTAAAGCAATCTATGTATTAAGGTGAAAAACCTTCTTTGCGGCAGTTTCCTCACCTGAGCCCCGATCCCATTCCAGCAATGTGCACGAGCGCAGCGGTTTCAGCAGCTGCTGCTCTCCTCACTGGACAGATTAATAGCAGCAGGAGCCATTGGCTCCTGCTGCTGTCAATCAAAAGCTGTGACACGGAAGCGGGGAGTGGGGCTGAGTCCCGCTGTCTGTGTTAATAGACGCAGCAGGGGGACTTGGAAGTGAGCACGCACGGGTGCCCCCATGAAAAGTGTCTTGGCACCCGATGAAAAGGAGGGGCCTGGAGTGGCGGCGGGGGACCCCAGAAGAAGAGAATTGGAGACTGCTCTGTGCAAAACCATTGCACAGAGCAGGTAAGTATAGGCATGTTTTTATTTTATTTTTTTTAACCACTTCAGCCCCGGAAGATTTGGCTGCTGAATGACCAGGCCATTTTTTGCGATTCGGCACTGCGCCGCTTTAACTGACAATTGCGCGGTCGTGCGATGTTGCACCCAAACAAGATTGACGTCCTTTTTTTCCCACAAATAGAGCTTTCTTTTGGTGTTATTTGATCATCTCTGTGTTTTGTTTTTTTTGCACTATAAACAAAAAAATGTACTTTGTACTTTTTGCTATAATAAATATCCCAATTTTTTCTCAGTTTAGGCCGATACGTATTCTTTGTCCCTGTTTGGCCTCTCTTGCTCACGATCGCTCGTGGCCGGCGGTCATCGCGACCGTCGGCCATGAGCAACGTCACCCTCCGGGGCGCCTGCTATCCTGCTTAAAGGATCTGACGTATAGCTACGACGGCTCGCGGGATCGCGCCGACCTGCCACGGTATAATGGCGGCCGCTGGTCGGCAAGCGGTTAAATCGAAAATTTATAACCACTTTCATTGACCAAGCTGAGGTTAGAAGCGGATTGGTTTCTATGCAGAAGCGAGCCTGATTATGCACTCTTGAGCTTTAGTAAGTCCCAAAGGGACAAAAAAGTTGTGCCTTTACAGGCACGGCTTGATACCTTAAAGCAATTTAAATTTCTGACGGGTGTAATAGCATGCAGTGTTGCTTCCATCACCATAAATCGTGAAAACAGGCTTTTAACCAACCTTTCTTACAGTGCCCTTAATCTTATGGCTGTACTTCTGATGACACTGCCAAGCCCCAGTGACCCATATAACCAAACAGAAAATATATTGTACAATAAACAGCAATAATTGTACAATGCTGTCTTTATTCTACAACAGTAGACATCTGTTATTACCATAAAAAAGAGAGACAGCCAAGCATACCATTGTTATCTTCATGAAGACATTAAACACTAGGCAGCAGGTACCTGTTTGTGGTCACCTGTGCTGATTGTAGGCCTCATGTCTTGATGTATGTTTACGTAACAGCACTGATTCTGCTTTAGGACTGACTCAATGCAAATAATAGAAAGTCAGACAGAAAACGGACTGCTGTTTACTATACACACATTCTATACACGATGTCAAAACACAAGCACAAAATGCATAAACAGTTCTTGGTATTTCTTGGTTTCTGCTGGTTCTTAACTAACCCTTGCAGAGGAAACATTCAGATCTTGCAAGATAGAGCTGAACTTAAACGCTTTTTAAATGCTACTTAGGGTACTTGAAGAACTATTTCTGGAATGAACTATACCGTAAACATAAGCAATGACAGACCTATAGAATTTTGTCTGTTTGCCAACATGCAATGTGTGGATTTCTGACAGCGTGTGCTAATGTTGCCCACACGCAACAGAGAACACTTGGATGTACTGGGTCATTTGTGTTTATGGAGAGGGGCTGGGGGGTGCACACACCCTCTGGAATTGGATTATCACTGGGGATATGGTAGCAACCAGAATAGGTTTTCTAAACCACTTGATTATTATTTGCCTTGCGAAAGGTCTGATAATAGTGTCCGAAGGGACTCTCAGACATGTAATTTTCACCTGATCTGGCTTGAATTGTCATCCTAAAAGTACAGGTAACTTTAGAGCATGTTATTGGCAGTAGAGATACACAAAGAGGAACTGGTATAGGTAAAAAAAAAAACATATTATTAGAGGGTAAGTTCACCTTTGTGCATTTTTTTAAATTCCATCTCCCCTAGGCACCAATATAGCATTATAAAAATGAGAATAATATCCGCGCTTAGGAAATGGAACTGCTGCCCCCCTAAAAACTACACCTAGGTGCAGCCAGGAAATATAAAAACACAGTGGGAAGGGGTGTTGGCGCTGTTCTAAAATAAGTAGTAAATGGTAATAGTAATAGTAGAAAAGGGAGATAAAATTGTGAAGAATTTATGGGATATTGAATCCCAACCCGGAGTTGAAAAGTGCAAGTGCAAGGAAATCAAGGAGGCAATCACAGTGTGTCACAGTGGCACAGTATGTAAAAGGTACTTGATAGGTATAATATTCAAAAATAACAAAAAATAAAGTGCACGTGCAGAAGTAGATACAACTATGAACTGGTTGTATAGAAATAAAGAAGATATGGCATGAATTAAAACAAACAAATAGCACAAATTCTGTATATGCACATTATATGTTTAAACAGTGAGAGCAAGTGAGATAAAATTTGTAAAAGACACAAAACCAATATAATCAAGCCGTCACGTCGCCCAATTAGTGTGGGTAAATAAATAAATATATATATGCAAAAATATCACAAGCTAAAAATTTTTTTAAAAAAATTAATTATATGCGTGTTACATAGTCAAAAATAATAATATCAGTATCGTAGGTTAGAAAATAAATAAAAAATGAAACTGTATATTATTAGCAGGTGGGTGAGTAAAATTATATAAAATTCAAAGAAGTGGAAGTCCTCCGTGTGTCAGATCCGGAATACAGGAGTAAACGTAAAAATAAAAATAAAAATAAAAATAACAGTAACTGAGGACAGTCTATCCAGTATCACTACAGTGAAAATTTGGGAGATACACATCAATCTTGGCAAATGATGGAAAAAAGTTTGTGAAGGTCCAGTGTTCCCCTCTCTCCGACCGTGCCCCTTAAGTAATTGCACTCACCAGAGCACCCAACCCCTGCAGGGGTAATGGGCGTAAAAGTAGTGGTCCAAGCAGGCCTCTGTCAGCTGGGCTAGGGGGTGTCCTTTATCCGGGGGGTCCTGTCAGCTGGATCCTTCTCCTTCAGTCCTCCAGGTGTTCTCAGCAGAGTATGAGTGAAAGTGATGTGGGGAAGGGACAAACTCATAGGGTGACACCGTTTACTATAAGCGGTATGTTTATTTAAGAATAAGCTTTAAAAATACCACTAAAGTGGTCTACAATAAGGGAAGAGGGCTAACAAGCCCATACATGTAAAGCGGCGTATGTGGGGCCTCTCTTCCGTGAGTTGGCGTGCGTTCCACGGCCGAGAAATACACCAAACCGGAAGAGAGCCGCGCCGGAAGTGACGTATTGCGTACCAAGTAAGACCCGCCTTACGCGTTTCGTCATAGGACGTCGTCTGAGGCTCGGCCATCTTGGTACACCATACGTCTATTTATGCATGGAAGGTGTAGCCGCGCCAGCCAATCCCGAAAGGGAGAGGAACTATTATAAGGGGCGGAACGCCCACCGGGGACGAGGCAATCTATCCATACCAAGGGCAGGGCGTAATCGTATACACTACCCACCCCCTCTAGTGGCCAAGGATTAGAATGTATGGCGCGGCGACTAATACATTTAAAACACAGGAGGCAAATACTTAAAATATTAAAACGTGAACTAGACAGACGGCTAGTTCAGGGATGAAGTCAAAGAGTGCGGAAGAAGTGCATCCAAATAAAAAACCAACTAATAGATAAAAATGTGCCATATGCAGGCACCTAAAAGAAAACCAATATAGCATTAATGTACTTTTTTTGCAAAAATAGCAAAGCTTTCCATTAAATCTACAGTCACTTACTTTTCTTATCCTAATCCATGTTTACAGATGTTTCCATTAGTAATGTCTTCTTCCTGATCAGACTTTAGGTCATGACACAGGAAGGAGTTGACCAGATGATCTCATTAGCACATACCCTGCATCATCCACCCTCCCACTCCCAGGTGCACATTTTTAAATGAAATGCAATCAATCAGTGATCACCCTTCTCACTAAATACACAATCAGATTGCATAGTGCAGTGATGGCGAACCTTGGCACCCTAGATGTTTTGGAACTACATTTCCAATGATACTCATGCACTCTGCAGTGTATTTGAGCAGCATGGGAAATGTATTTCCTAATCATCTGGGGTACCAAGGTTCGCCATCACTGGCATAGTGTATGGCCATCTTTATACAAGTACATAGGAGGGAGTGGACAGAAACACTCAGCTTTCAAGCCTTTTCACAACTCCGCATTCACACATGCTTTTTTTTTTTTTTTTTAGCGAGGGGGGAGGCGTTTTGGAACATTTTCACTCATCACACATAGGGCAACCCATCCACCTAAATGGGCTGTGCTTCAGAACTTTTTGTTAGAGTGGAACAGCGATTTTTGGTGCAGTGCATTTCTAAAATGCAAGGAAATGCACAGGTGTGAATGGAGTCTCGTTGTTCTTGTGTTATCGCACCAATTTCACTTTCAGGCCCCATTCACATCTAGCATAGTGGGAGCGCACATTTTGTGTCTCGTTTTTCCTGTGACACACATAGGGCAGCCTGTTGATTTCAATTGGCTGCACTACATGTGGTTAATGGGACATTTGGGTGGGCGTTTTGTAGGTTGTGTGTTTTTTACTGGGGGTTTTGCAGCATTTGCCCCTCATTTTTTTCACATGGCAAAATGTGTGTTTGCTTCTGTGTTTGGTATGCCGTTAACAATTAATGGCACTGAAAGCGCAACTAGTAATTTTAGGTGCATAAACATGGCCATACACTATGCAATCTGATTGTATATTGTGTATTTAATGAGAAGGGTGATCACTGATTGATTGTATTTCATTTAAAAAACATGCACTTGGGAATGGGAGGATGGGTGATACAGGGTGTGTGCTAATAAGGTCAGCTGGTCAACTCCTTCCTGTGTCATGACCTAAAGTCTGTTCAGGAAGAAAACATTACTAATGGAAACGTCTGGAAACATGGATTAGGACAAGAAAAGTAAGTGACTGTAGATTTAATGGAAAGCTTTGATATTTTTGCAAAAAAGTTTGCTATATTGGTACATAGGGGAGCTGTAATAAAAAAATTAAATAAAAAAAGTGAACTTACCCTTTAAAACTGCCTTGGTTTAACTGAACACAAAATAGCCTTATCATGGCCTTGGATTTCTGTATTTCTACGATCTGAAGTGCTAAATGATTCTATTCAATAGGCTTTAATTGGACCATGCACAGAAATTTGTCAGGCTGGAAATGAGTCCACTACAAAACAATGGATTTACATTGGTCCAAGCATTTGCCTGCTTGTAGGCAGGTTGAAAATTGTGTACAGTTTAATTAGACAGCAGCCTGGCCCGGCTGGGGAAGGGGTTAAGTGTTTTAGCTTAGTTCCCAGACTTTTGGTTCCGGCTAGTCCACCTGTGTTATAAAAGGGGGGATCAGCAAGGGCCAGAGGCTGTTGGAGTGGGAATGAGAGCACAGGTACTGTTGGATGCAAGTGTTGCAGACTCTTTGTGGCACTGCTGGAGGAACTGGGAATTGCGGAGGACATCCAAGCCATTGACAATGCCATAATAGACTCTCACCTCATGGAGGTATGCCTGGACCATTACATCATTCTAGGTAGGATCAGGTAAAGCATGTTGCTCATATTGAACTTTATGCCACATCATGTTCGGTAAAGTTAAATTAACCATCATGAGTCTGGTCTGAAGGGTGCATGTTGGTTCTGGGGTATTATAAAGAATCTGGGTTTGTAAAACCACATGTGGGGTATGAAGTAACATTATTACAAAAGGGCTGACTTGGCAAAATGAGAAGAGGAGTGTAGTTGTTATGGGTAACCAAGTGCAGGAACAAGCTACAAGCAACCAGTCGTTAAGCGTGGTTCCTTGGTAAGTTGACATGTCCTCCGGTAGCAAGGGAGTCAATGTTCTGGCTCCCTCCCTAGTGGTTGGTATCTAATAGCAATTGGATTCAAACCTGCATTATGGCGATCTATGGCCTGGTCACAAGGTACGAGAAGGATTCATGACTGCGCGCATGAGGTCTAAGCTAGGTGCTCGGTGGGACCCATTTTGTTACTAGGTGTGAGGTAGCAGAGTTATGCTGGACTGGTGAAGTTGGTGAGGGCTCAGCACATCCCTCCCAATGCAACATATAAGTTACAGCGTGAAGTAACATGTGACACAAGTCGCTTTAGGAGGAACACTGCATTTTATTACTACACACAGTGAAAGCAGTTGGGGAACTGCCTTAATGTTAGATTCTTCACATCACTGCTGTCTCTGCCTGATCCCGGGCATTGATGAACGCACTCTGCCCAAGAGGTACCCCTGCGTGCATGGCACAGATGACCCTGCCCCACATGCAAAATGTTGCCAATTCTATGAAAATGTTGCAGAAAGGATCAAGCCTTAATACAGAAAAACAAGAACAGGCTGCAGGAGATCCAATTTGACCACTTTACCTACATTGGCAAGTCCATGCAATGCAAACATTCAGCACAAGAACCTCCAGTTTATGGAAGACACTAGAGATGTCATACTACACAAATGCAAATTCTGTCACTGTAAACCTACATTTTGCATCTCAGTTGCCTGATATTCCAGTGATTATTGGCTGGGGTTAAATACCTCCTCCCAAAGCAGTCAGTGATTGGTCATTCCAAGTGCCCATTGGATGGCCATAAACATTTTTGATCCAAGTCAACTCAGTAACATAGTGGAGCATTTCTTGATAAACACCAATTCTAAGCTGATCCTGCAATTCTTAACAGAGGATAAGGAGGTAAAAGGTAGTTTTCAGCTGAGAAAATGATAACCTACACCAATGTCATTGGAGATAGTCACATTTTATTAGGATGGCCACAAACTGAACTTTCATGGCTAACAAGGAAAGATTTAGAGGATATGGAGCAATGTTTTTACCTACTGGCAATAACGTCAATTTTACTGCATGTTCCAGGAAGCAGGACAGCGCTATAAATAGGATATATTCCTTTTAATTATGTTAATGAACTGTTATTTATTTTTATACTTGTTCTATACATAACTAGTAAAGCAAAATATTAAATTAGAATATACAGTGTGTATATATATATATATATATATATATATATACATACAGTATATAATGATGGAAGGATAGTCCAAAGCACATTACTACAGAGTATAGCAATTACGCTATAGAGGATGGCAGCTGCTATGCTGAATCTAATTTATCCAAGAGAGGACCTCAGCTTAAACCCTGTTAATTAAGAGCACTATAGCACAATGCGATGAAGCCCAGCCACAATTCACAAGGTGACATTCGTGAATAGTGACACTGTGCCATGGGGACACAAGCCACTCCTCTTGCAATATTACAACTAGGTCAGTCTGGGGATTCCTTTTGTTTGGTCTCCCTTTCATAAGAACAGGTGGAATGCAGCCAGCTGATTCTTCCTGACCTCTGATTTGAGATGTAAAGAGATTGCCTGGTTTAATTAAATAGCTAGAATCATTTATTGGAATAAAGTCATTAAATAATTATTGTCATTCGATTAAATGTTTAATCCAAAACAAATATGTGTAAATCGATTTCATGATACTTTAGAAAATCCTCTTTAGGCATTACATTTTAATAATTATACACACATTCTGATGTACAACTGCTCGTTACTAGGTGGTTATTTTAAAATTCTTATGATGTATCAGAGCTCTGATTTTATTTTTTATTTCATTTAACGCTAGAAATTGTTTTGTACCTCTTTGATCCTTTATTTAGATTCTGTTGATATTATTATTATTATTATTATTATTATTATTATTATTATTATTATTAATAATGGTAAAAACATTTGGCTGGACATGTCCTTTAACTTATCTGTCTACAATAAAATGAAATCTTTTCACTTATCTGTCTACAATAAAATGAAATATGAAATCTTTTTTAATATTGTTATTATTATTATTATTATTACTACAATAAAAATAATAATTACTATTTAATAGAATGGTGAAAAAGCAAAAAAAATTATGTGAAATAATGATGTAATCATTATTACTATTACTTAATGATTACATAATTATTGCACCAGATTTTTTGCTTTTTTTTGCTTTTTTACCATTCTATTAAATATTAATTATTATTTTTATTGTAAGCACTCAGAATTCATTTTTTTATTGTATGCAGATAAATTAAAGGGTTTATCCAGCCAAAAGTTTTGCAGGATAGAGTTTTCTTTTGCCCCCCTCTCAGGTGAAACTGTAAAGGTGTTTTTTTTTTTTAATCCCAGACAGCCGTAAATACAAGAGGTTCTTATCCTTCCCCAATCTATCAAAAGAAAAAAAAGAACATTTGGGCTGATCATGCATTTTATTGCTGGATTGTTATTGGTTATTGCAGCTTTTATTCATTGGTTTATAAAATAAGTTTGCAGACCCTTAGAAGAAAATTCTAACACATTAATAAAAAAAAATATCTAAAAAACAAAGATAAAGATGTCAAATTAGAGAAGTCTGCAGTTAGTGTGCTTTTCAAATTTAATGGACCACAACTACCTACAAGACCTATGTTCTTCAAATACAGTCATTATGTTATCCAGTTTAAACAATTCCTGACTATATAAATAGCACATTGTTTATTAAAGTGTATCTTAACCAAAAGTTTTTTTTTTTTAATATTTGAGCCTCCTAGTACTTATATAGGGTGGCTGCATTAGTTTAGCCTTTTATGCTTTTTTTCATTTTATTTTCAGCAGGTGATCCTGCCAGCAACACACTTCCTGTCCTAAAGTGAAAACTCTCACTCACTGTACTGTTTCTATGAAAAAGCAGCGTTCTTACCCTAAGGGCCGGAGATTGATGAGTTTGAACTTGTGTCAGTGGCATTGGCTTGACGTGGGTTTGAGATGCATCTGAGATCATTCAGAATGTACTGACAGGTGCATTCAACCTGCAGTTGACATCCTTCTGACCTGCATTTGACCTGCTTCCAGCATGTTTTGCATTCCCATAGACTTTTTTGGAATTTGAAACCCTTTAATGCAAAATCAGTCTGACGCAAACCAAAAACCTTAACACCGGCCCTTGGACAGGAAATGTGTTACTGACAGGATGACCAAGTGAAAATGAATAGAAAAAAAAATGGCAAAAAAAGAAAACAAATGCAGCCTTTCTACGGGGAAGCAGCATTGTCACTGTAGGCCACTCACATCTGATTTGGACAATAGAACTCCCTTTTCTCATCTCCATAATATAGAATTATATAGTTCACAGAGATTAACTGGGCAGAGCTCAAAACTGTTTGTGATTTCAGTGCAGAACAGGCAGAGCGCACCGGACCTTATTAACTCATTGGATTTCTGGCAATATCTAAAACAGGTATTTTCTGTACTTATTGAAAAGATATACATATAAGACATCATAAGCCAAGAAACTGTTAAAAACGGTAATTTTAAGTAAACTATGGAGTTGATTTGTTAAAACTGGAGAATGCAAAATCTGGTGCAGCTCTGCATAGAAAACCAATCAGCTTCCAGGTTTTTGTCAAACTTAATTGAGCAAGCTGAACATAGAGGCTGAATAATTACCCTCTTACAGATAGCTCAAAAGATCAATGGTGTCATTGGTAACTTATTTGAGAGGCAAAAATTGCTAATTTCTTAAGGAACCCTGCTTGAGAAACCCTGAACTAGACAATGTAAATAAATGGTGACCATTGCAAGGACCCCTGGAAGATTTAGAATGTGTCCCAACCTCCGTCACTGTCATTTGGACATTTTTGTATGCTGTAAATGGGAATAATAAAAAAATACATATAACATGAAAAAATATTAATACAGTATCTTGAATACTGTTATGAAGTGAATTAACCACCATATTTTAGCCTCAATGTAAAGAGACACCTTCTTCCTCTAACTGACATTTCTCTCACTGATCACCAATGTAAGGGACAGCACTTTGAATATTCCTGAATGCTGCACTTCATTACATTACATACTTCAGTCCTCTGAACTCTATACATTGTGCTGTACTTTACGTATTTCTGGCCACTGTACTTTGTAAGTACATTTAAATAAATACTGTAAATAGCTGGATTTAATGTAAGTAATAAGTAATAAGGCCCCTTTCACACTGGCGGACCGTTCAGGTCCGCCTGTCAGTTTTGACGGCGGATCTGAACGGGCGCTCCATGCTGGTCTATGGAGCGTCGGATGTTAGCGGAGACATGTCCGCTGACATCCGACCCGATCCCATCCGCCAAAAGCAGACGGATGGCTCTACATCCAGATCCGTCGCTGGGGGATCGGATCGGGTGAAATCTGATGAAAACGGACACGCTGTCCGTTTTCATCCGATCTCTTCATAGAGACCAACGGCGCTCGACAAGCCCCTCCCCACTCAGTAAGCAGAGAGGGACTTGTCATCCGCCGGCTCAGCGGAGATAAACGGAGAGATCTCCCGCTGAGCCGGCGGACAGAGGCGGACTCCATGCAAGCGGATACGACTTGTCTGAAAGGTGCCTTATATAATTGCTTTCACGCTTTGATAGTCAGGACTCCAAGACAATGTCAAGATATTTCAGTCTCATCCCTTTCATACAAGTAGTGTGAGCTTGACAGCATGCAGTGCTCGATTGTGTTACTAATATATACTAATAAGGGTTGGTAGGCCTTCTTCATCATCAATACAACCAGCATAATGAAGAAGGCCTATCAACACCTTTACTATTTTTAGGGATCCAAGTGTGCTGGTCTTGGTACTTTGATCCTCATCTTGTTTTTATAGGTGGGGGGTAGAGCGCATCCTTGATTTTTGCATTACCTTTTGATACGGTAATTGCTCTGCTATGGATAAACATACACTGCATCTGGTGGTAAATACTGTTCAGAGAATTTTTGGCAGCAATCTGCCCACTATCAGTCAGTTTGAAAGCAGGTTGAAATAGCCAGTTACTGTACTGCTACTGCTGTCCCGACCGGGAGGGTAAGAGTTAACGCCTTTTGCAATTCTTTGGTCTTTTTGGCAGGTTCTTCTATGGGTTCGGCCCCCTAATCTTGTGATATAAATATTGGACAGTGGTCCAGTACGAGAGGCCCCAAAAAAAGCCCCTTGAGTGAGCTGGCTAGGGTCGGTTTGAGTTTGAGTTACCTCCAACAGCATGTTCCTGACAAAGGCCTAGTGGAGAGCTAAGACCAATAGCCACAAGGGAGTGAGAGGGTGAATAACATCCGTGAGGAGCAGAAGGATGTCGCTTATTACCATCTGGATGTAAAGTCATCAGAACCTGAGGTTCGCCCTGAAGACATCAGCCCTGGAACAATGCCTTTGGTGCACTTTGTATTACACAAACATTACCTTTGCAGGTATGCCAGGGCAGCACACAGCCTGTAGTTGGAGTAGGAACCTAGGGAAGAATTTTGACTGTGAATGCTGGACTCTGTAATTACCTTTTTCATTTTCCAAGTAAAGCATTTGAAATGTTGTCTTTGCCTGGTCTGAATTTGCTGAAAGGGGTGTAATGCAAGTGACTTGCAAACATAGTCTACCGAGTGGGTCTTAAACACATTTGGGTATGGAGACATTGGTTTGGAGTGGAGCAGTGTAAAGACCAAGTTGTTACCTGGGGTAACAAAAGTTTATCAAGCAAGCTTTCAGTAGGAAGGGGCGAAACTAGTCAAGCGAGAGAGCATCTGTGAGGACTGTTTGGATGCCAAGGCGGCAATTTTGAAAGTTTTTTATGAATTGATGTAAGTGTAATGATTTTAAACCTTTTTTAATAAACTCTGCAGTATTACACTATATACCCCTTTCCTCCATCTTTGTCCAAACTTTACCTTTACGGTCTACGACCGTGTAAAGTGTGTGTATGACCTACAATATAGTGGAGAAGGAGGGAGGATAACTTTCCGGAGAAGGATACACCAACACACCAAACTACCCGGTGGACAGAGCATACCCACCTATCCGGTGGACGGAGGCCATCTGTGATATACAGGCTTTTTTGTCTGCTTCATCTTGTGAGTGGGGAACCAGGAGGGGAGCACAAGAAACTACCTGAATCGCACCTGATATTTGCGTCGCATGTTTGATGAACTATTCCAAGCACACCAGTGATATATGTTTCCATTACCATTAACATTTTATGCGCAGAGGATACATTTTGATGAATTTCCCCTGACATTATAGGATACTTATGCACAAACTTTATATGTATTTTTAATGAAAATTTTTTTTTTCATGATTTATTGAATGCACCATGTTGTAGTCTGGCACATAGCACTCTAATTGGCCAATTGGCCATATTTTCATCTTGTATAGCACTTTAATTTGTACACATATTTATTTGTGATGATTGTGGATACACACTTATATAAATGTAGGTGCAGCGCTGATTTCTAAATTTTCATTGTCATTATTTTGAGGTACTTACCTTACACTTCAGCACAGCCCTAGGATATATATTTTGTACACTATTTTGTTTACATTTCCAGAGCGGGGGTCTATAATTATTATTTTTCGTCGTTTCAGTAGCATGTACCTGTTATAGGTAGAATGGCCTCTGGCAGCGAGGGAGATGTTTTCGGCACTCCTCCTGCCAGTGGTCTGTCTCCCAGAGCAATGGGAGCAGATTAGCACCACAGAGGTCCCCATTCTGTACAGAGGTACAGAAATTCAAGTGTTAAGTCGAGTGCACTTGTCGAGCCCATGCAGGAAGCATGGCGGGGCCCATTCCGCTGCCGAGAATGGTAGTCGAAAGTACTTGACAGGTGGTTGTGGACAGGGCTCAGCATGTCCCTCCTAAATGCAAATTACTTGGACGGCGTACATTGATGCAGAGAACAGTTCCAGTGCAAGTATACATAGTGTACATTCATCTCTGAGAGTAGAGGCCCACCTTAAGGTCAAGTATTCCCCCATGGCAGCCTCAGCCTTGTCCCAGGGCATTGTTGAAAATGGCACAAAGTAAAGGCACCCCATGTGTAGTAAAAGTGACCCTGTACAAGGTGCCTAGCATAGAACAATAACAGAAAACAACAGATTAATACTAAGCAACTGTAGCATCCACATATTTAAACACTTTAACTATTTGCTTCAATGCTGCAAGCCATTTTTTTTTTTTAACCTTAAAGAAAAAAATGTAGTTCAAATGACGCGAACCCTAGGGATAAAAAGACTAGACGTCAATAAGTAAGATTGTAGCTTCAATGTAATGCTCACCCACAGTGACCTGTTATGTCAATGACTTTTCCATACCATAGCTGACATTTGAGAAAGAAATAACTATTTCACCAGTCAAACACATGTGACGTTTAATGTTTTTTTTTTCTCTTCTCTTCTACTTATATATGCTTAAAGTTCACTTTACATCACTCTGACCACAGGTATTTTGCATAGTAAGACAGTAACGTTTTTTTCTGCTTCACTAAAATGGTATGTGGGCTTTCCTCAGAGCTACCTCACCTAAACCACTGATTGTCATGGGTGAAACTGACACTGTATGTCTCATGACTGTGAAACAAGGGAGGTTTTCCAAAGATTAAGGCGAGGCACTCCACAGGCCAATCCACCCATAAAACTATTCTTGTGTCAATAAGGATCCAGAAACTGCAGAAACGTGTGCAGGCTAAAAACTAGGCAAGTTTGGGGAACTTTCATTATGTATGCTGCAAATAAAGAGCACACTAAAGTGTGGTCTGTGGCCATCTGGCCGAGGTCAGGTAACCCATATAAAGTGTAGTTTTATGTACTCTATTATATGTGTTGTTCTTTCCTCCTATGTTGACAGTGGTAGTGCTGCATATAGCACCAGCATGATAATGTAAAGTCCATGGGCAAAGCTATGGAAGAAAGGGACTGGGCATTGCGGTAATTCAGCTGTGGCCAAAAGTTTTGAGAATGACACAAATATTAATTTTCACAAAGTCTGCTGCTTCAGTGTTTTTAGATCTTTTGTCAGATGTTACTATGGTATACTAAAATATAATTACAAGCATTTAATAAGTGCCAAAGGCTTTTATTGACAATTACATGAAGTTTATGCAAAGAGTCAATATTTGCATTTGAAAGACTGCTGGGTAAATACAGTGTGACATAAAATATTGCAGAAATTGCCATTTTATTCCCTAGGGTCTCTGCTAAAATATATATAATGTTTGGGGGTTCCAAGTAACTTTCTAGCAAAAAATTTAAATTTTTGATTTAATATTTCACAGCAGGGCCCGTTCTTGCGCCCCAACAAGAGTAACTGTGAGGGCTTACAGTTTTGTGGCACCACCACCACCACCAAAGGCCCATATTTTCTGCCTCTTTTTAACAGGGGCATGTAATTACAATTCTTGATATAATATTTCACAGCAGGGCCCGTTCCTGCGCCCACCAAGAGTAACTGTGAGGGTTTACAGTGTT
Organism: Lithobates sylvaticus; assembly: GCA_028564925.1. Taxonomy (NCBI): domain Eukaryota; kingdom Metazoa; phylum Chordata; class Amphibia; order Anura; family Ranidae; genus Lithobates; species Lithobates sylvaticus. Next base: position 499,355,139 of record CM053030.1, read on the forward strand.
CTGGTACCACCACCACCAGCACCAAAGGCCCAATTTTTCTGCCCCTGATTAACAAAGGCATTTAATTACAGTTTTTGATATAATATTTTACAGCAGGGCCCGTTCCTGCGCCCACCAAGAGTAACTGTGAGGGCTTACAGTGTTCTAGTACCACCTAAGGCCCAATTTTCTACAAAGTATTTAGGGCAGGCCGTATAGTATATTTACTGCTGTTCGGAGTATATAGTGCCTGGGGGACCCCCAAGCCATTTTTTTCAAATTTGGGTGCGTTGTTCCCCTTAATATCCATACCATACCCAAAGGGCCTGGTAATAGATTGGGGAGGGAACCCATGCCGTTTTTTTTCAATGATTTTCATCTATATTGCTGGGGTCCGACAATACATTACAGCCGCGAGCAGTTTTGAATGACATTTTTTTCCTTTAGAAATGTAATTTTGCTGTGGTATTGTTCTAAACATGGGAAAAATGCGCTATTTTACAGGCATACTAAGGACACCCCCGAGGCACGATACTTAAAGGAATATTTAATTTTTATTGTTTCACTTTAAGCATTATTAAAATCACTGCTCCCGAAAAAAATGCAATTTTTAAAACTTGTTTTTGGATTGATACATGTCCCATGGGGCAGGACCCAGGTCCCCAAACTATTTTTATGGCAATAACTTGCATATAAGCCTTTAAAATTAGCACTTTTGATTTTTCACATTCGTGTCCCATAGACTTTAACGGTGTTCGCGTGTTTAAACAAATTTTTTCCCTGTTTGCATGTTCAGCTGCGAACCAAACTAGGGGGTGTTCGGCTCATCCCTACTCTTGAGGATTGACCACAAGTTCTCAGTGGGCTTAAGGTCTAGGGAGTTTCCTGGCCACCCAAAATGTTGATGTTTTGCTCCCCAAGCCTATTAGTTATCACTTTTGCCTTATGGCAATGTGCTCCATCGTGCTGGTAGTATGTGGAAAACAGGGGTTGGTGATTGTACCCATTGCACTGTGGTACCTTGTGCTTGAACAGCAGGCTTTAGCTGCAAGTAGAAAAATAGCATGTTCGAAGGCAGTGCATACTTAGATTTCAGGTCTGCGAAAGAGAGCAGTCTCCCGTTATGAAATAAATGCCTGAGGTGAGTTATTCCCATGGAGCGCCACCTGGGTCCCTGCTGGAGTTTGGCCAGTTCCTCAGATTTATTCCCCCAAAGTGGGCTATAAACTGTATACCCCATTACTTGCTGCAATTGTTTGACCTTATTCCACACCTTCTGAAGGAGTGTGTAAGTGGGCATTTGTTTGTTGGGTCTTTGAAGCAGCTGTGCTTCCAGGCCCTCTAGCACAGACTCTGCCCTCGTGCCAACTAGCAGGAGTTTGGCTGACGAACCAGCAGGTCTGGGAGCCATGGTTTCTATCAGGTGCTGCAGAACCTTTTGCTTGTTTGAATGTGTTGTTTAGTTGCAGTAATTATAATCCCATACACATGACATGAACCAAAAGAGTACTAGTAGGTATCAAGACAATCATCTAAAATAAAGGAAAATATAATTACTATGAAGGAAGACTATAATTAAAATAGTTGAGTTAGCTTAGCTCAAGTCACATGAAATTACAGTGTCTTTTTAAAAATACCTGTTTATTAATAGCTTCAAAATGGCTGGAACTATAGTAAATATATTTCACATTTTACATTTCACTCACTAAAATACAGTACCAGGAACTAATGCTGGAGGAGCTGCTATGTACGTAATATCTTCAAGTGATGCAGTTGTGAAGGCTACTAGCGCACAAAAAATCTTGGATCCTTAAAGATAAAAGATAAACTATTAAAAATCCAGCCTTTGTAGTATTCTATGTATTCTTTCTTGCAATACCTCAATGCTCCTAGTTGACCACATTATAATGTATCCAAATCTCACATTCATTGCATTGAGTCAACCAATCCTTCTGTGCCAAAACTCACACTGTTCACCTTCCACTGTCATTTTCTAGTATGCATCCAGCTTTACATGAGCATGCTCCATTTCCATCTGTGCGCACTGGACTTCCTGCAGTATATAAGCTTTAGACCCTTAGTGACCATGCAACACACCAGTCTTTCATCTCTTCCTTATGTCGCCTTGAACCTCTTCTGTGTGCTTCTCAGTAGCTAGCTGGTGCACAAGGCTAATCTCCACAAAATAACATGCCTGTTATCATTGGAAGTGTATCAGTGGCCAATAAGGAGACTCTTTTTTTCCCAGTTAACACTAACTGTACACTGCCACGCAGTGAACATGTGCATGTCAACTAACAGATAAGCAATATGGTGATTGGATTTTGCATAAACATCTAAATGTTCTTATATACTGTATATCTCATATATCAATAATGAGCTTAAAGGAGATCTCTAATGAGAAAATATAGAGATGTTCCTTCTAAAAAGCCTAGTTCTCTGGCTTTAAGGATCCTAAAGAAAAGCTCACTTCAAACTAGTATGGGCCGTCAGATCATTGTTTTGTTGTGCACTACACTGTGCACAGTTGTGCTTCAAACTAGTTATTGCTCAAATAGCAATAATTTTCTATTTCATTGCAGCAAATACTGATGACCTTCAAGACCATGGAAAAATTAGCTGGACTGGAAGAAAAGCAGCCCAAACTAAATTTAGGTCAGCCCTATTTGCTTTGATAACTTTGTCAGGCGCAGTAGAGTGTTCTTTTGAACTGCACTAAAAGTAAAGTATTGGGGGAAAGCCCAGAATGCGTGAAGGCTGTTCTGAACTTAGCTGTTTTATTAGAGCTGGTGTTATAGAGGCTGAGCAGTCCACATAGGCTCAGACTTGCTCATCAGGGATGAGTGAATCTGCCTGGGCTAGATTCATGGAGAGTTCGGAAAATTTTGATCCAAGTTCGAAATTTGTGAAATTTGTGGTGAATCCTATTGAGGTGAAGGAGTTGAATCTTGTTTAATCCTTGCCAAGTGGAGGGCTAACAAGCAAGCTATTGTCAAACAAAAGGAAATGAAAGCCAGGCACTGCAATGTATGACACGTACCAATGGCATAAAAAAAATGAATTATAATTTCCGTGCACAAAAAAGCTGTCCCTAACAATTCCAACACACACCAACAATATGGCTGCTGTGAGGACACCCTTTTGTAGAATAGGGATTGGGTTAATCATTCCTTTACATTTTTGACTTTTGTAACTCAGCTGACCAGGTGCATAGCCTATGCATTGCATTATAGGTTGTTTCTTTTTTCACGTGGAAACCTACAAAGTTTTCGACCATAGGTCTGTGATTTGCATTTCCCGTGAACACATAGTAGTGGTGAACGCCGACCTCAAACTCTTATTACTAATTATTTATTTTAGGCTAACCAACCCTTTTGGTAAGTACCAGACTTGCCAGATTGGCCCTTGCAGTCACTTGATCTATCTATTTTCAGTGTCTAGGCCAGTGATGGCAAACCTTGGCACCCCAGATGTTTTGGAACTACCATTTCCTATGATGCTCAAATACGCTGCAAAGTGCATGAGTATCATGGGAAATGTAGTTCCAAAACATCTGGGGTGCCAAGGTTCGCAATCACTGGTCTAGGCAAACCATATTCTAGCAAAAAATAGGTGGTGTACAGCTAACAATAAAATTATAATTATTTCCCCAGGTAACTATCTAATTACACAATATAGTACCTAAACCTCATTCTTCTATTGAGATATTTCCTAAACTGGGTATGAAGATTTTGCTCTCTGGCACAGTGAACATGAATTCTCATCACAGTGGAATGCTACCTATTGGAAAATTTGATGTGAAGCATACCAAAGGTATTTTTCCTTTTAATGTTGGTTAGGGGTGGTTCTTTTCATCTCTGAGAACAGGCACACCTGTTTAGTCTCACTTAGTGCAATCACACAACTATTCTTATGCCATATTTGCATATCATAATGTACTCAGTGATTCATGTCAACAAAAAGCCATAGATGACGGAGTGAGATCATCAGGGAAAGGGCTATAAAAACAAAGGATTACTAATTGCCTGAAAAGATCTTCTAAAAAAAGCACAGCCACTAGCTTGCAAAAGAAAAGTTAGGAAGTGTTTAAATATAGCACATGCTGAGCTGTAGTGAATAAAGGATCTAATTTATATTATAGGATAAATAAACTATACTGTAAACTAGATTTAAGTTTCTATTACATTAAAAAGCCAGAATGTTTTTCTCCCATTTCTTCATGGTCTGATCTGTATGGGTTGCTTATCTTTTTCCACATAAAAAATTAAAGAGAAACTCATGTTTGCTATTATATGCATATCTAGGTATTAGAATTGATACCTGGCAAGGCTGGCATGAGGCTATCTTGCTTTTATTCAACAATGGCCTGTAATAGCAGAGTCAGATGTCAGTTCGGATGTCTATAGGTTACCACAGATCTCAGCAGATCTGTGGTAATCTGAGATAATATATATATATATATATATATATATATATATATATATATATATATATATATTAGATTATTCCAGGCCACAAACCTGTCCTATTAGGAAAGCAAAACAAAAACCCCATAAACTTAACTTAATTAATAAATGAGAGACCACACCGGTTATGGAGTAAAATGGCCATAACAGCTAATTTATTTAAATAACCAATAATAAGAACTCCAGTTTCTTATTAGAAAATTTAACATAAATAACAATAACAATAAACAATAACACTTTCAGACCCCTTGCTGAAAACAAAACAAAACAGGTTAAACCCCTATATCCATGTTGGTCAGTGACGGAGCTAAGTGCTTATACACACAACCTGATATCACTGATATCAACACAAGGGGGCACTGCGGGCAAAAGAAACCAATGGGTCTCTACCGTACCGCCCGATAACCAACATACCCGCAGTGCACAAAACCATTGGACATCAACAACGTTTGATGTAACAAGGAGGGGCCATCTATTGATGAGCCCCCCACCCACTTACCACCAGTATAACTGCTGCCGTCACTGACCAACAAACAACTAACGCCAACCCCCAAGCTGTTATGACGAAAAGAGAATTCTTCCAAAGACCTGAAACGACAATGAAAACATTAATACATGCCATCACATACCTATAAAAAAGGGGAGGGTGGGTGGGGAAAAACCTGCCTCCTCGTGCTCTGTCTTTCCCGCACTGACCTCCCGGCTCCGCCCCTCTCTTTTATATGGCCGCTCCTCCCAGCTCTCCCAGCTGCCCACCCCTAAAATTGTTAACTCTCTCCTAGCTTGCTGAGTAACCTGACACACTGTCATGGGCGGACCTGCATGACATTTCCTTGCAGTGCATTAAATTCCGGTCCTTACTTGACTAGTGTAGTCACGATAAAACCCCTTAGCTGTAACCATAAAACCCCATAAACTTAACTTAATTAATAAATGAGAGACCACACCGGTTATGGAGTAAAATGGCCATAACAGCTAATTTATTTAAATAACCAATAATAAGAACTCCAGTTTCTTATTAGAAAATTAAACATAAATAACAATAACAATAAACAATAACACTTTCAGACCCCTTGCTGAAAACAAAACAAAACAGGTTAAACCCCTATATCCATGTTGGTCAGTGACGGAGCTAAGTGCTTATACACACAACCTGATATCACTGATATCAACACAAGGGGGCACTGCGGGCAAAAGAAACCAATGGGTCTCTACCGTACCGCCCGATAACCAACATAACCCGGAGGGGCCATCTATTGATGAGCCCCCCACCCACTTACCACCAGTATAACTGCTGCCGTCACTGACCAACAAACAACTAACGCCACAGCCTGAAAGGGGGATCCCCTCACCCTTGATGGCAATTAATCCTGTCCTATTAGGAAAGCAGCAATTAATCAATGTGCAGCATCACCCGTAATGAATTCAGTCCACTGTACATAACTCTCCATATTTAGAATCAATTTTAAAAAGCACTATTACAAGATGTGGCAGAAGGGATGAATGATCCGTAAACACTAATTAGACATTGCCCTCTGATTACAAGTACCGTCCATCCGCATGTATCAACAGCGGACCCTCCCCCCCTGATTACAGGGAGGGTGCGTAAGGTACAAATGTGCTGCTTCCACGTCAGATTTCGCCATTAGCGCCCCTTTCCCGTACCGCCGCACCCAACGCACTGCGGCGTCGAATGACGTGTAAGACACCGTACACTCATCTGGGTCTATGAAGTCATTGACCGAGCCCCCTTTTGGGAACGACAAATGGTGAATGAGCCGAAACTTGTTCGGCTCTTTCTTGGGTACCACGCCTAACGGCGACACCACCAGGTCCTCTAACGGCTTAACCTTAAAAGGTCCCGCCATTCTACCCAACCCCACTTCCTTGGAGAGCTTCTCTGACACTACCTCAGGGTGTGTTGCAGGGCTGATCTCAAGTTCTTGGCCAGTGGTGGAATCACTTCAACACGATTGCCAAATGTGGACAGGAATGTCCTAGGTCTGGGGTGGCTTTAGCTCTAATGTGATTCATATGGAAGGAAATCTGCAACCCAGGAACCTTCAACACGATTGCCATACATGCAGGACCTTTTGTGACATATGCTGCCATGCACTATATGTTGCAGTCTAGTGCAGTGGTGCTGCTAGGCTTTAGTCAGCCTGAGCTTTGTTTGTGTTATTTTGGATTGTTATGGTTCTCCTAAGCCCAAGGACATTGTTTGCTTTTCCCTTCTACTGTTGGGTTAGAAGATAGAATGTATTGGGTAATGAATATTTGTTTTGGTCATTGACTGAGGGGTTTATGTCATTTGTGTGGGCTAGGGAAGTGAATTTGGAATGACCTTCCAGAAGGGTCCTTTTCCGTCCAGGCTTTGCAAAGTTCAATCCTTTCCACCCAGGCTGCAGCCTGGGGAGTTTGTAGCTCCAGAAAGGTCCAGACTTTGCCTCCCAGGCCCTTTTTCTGGGGGAGAAACCCAGAGCCAAGAAAGAGTGTTTGTTCTCCTAGGTGACCATCCAGGCTTAATGTCCTGAACTGGCTAGTAGCAAATTCCTGAAAAGTCCTAAAAAGTGTGGCAGAGGTTGAAGACTTGAAGAGTTGCCATATGTCTTGGCCTACCGAGCTATACAGTACCCTGTGGCAAAAGATACAGGATCACAGTCACCCACCTGGGTCTAAAGATGCCTAAAGTCTGCTGAGTAGATGGAACTACTGCTGCTGTTTTTGGGTAATCTGTACAACTAAACATCTCTCGCTAAGACAATTTAGTAAATACATTGCAAGGAAAGGATTAAAGGATGTAACCACTCTGTTGGTGGTTTGGTGAATGCCTGGGTGTAGCTACAGTGTAGGTGACCATTACAATAGCTAGGAAGGTCTGTTTGAAATCCAGCAACTCCCAGGGGGGTTGATGCTATACTAAGAATGTCATTTGTATTGAATATGCATGTAATTATTCTACACAATGCAGCACAATCTCACCTACATTAATAATGAAACATACCCATGAAGCCATGCTCATTTTAATATCCCAAGTTATCACTGTTAAATAGCAATATGTAATTAGCAAGCACGCTTATGTTTAAATAATGATGTTCTATTTAAAGTTTTCCATCATGTGCCAGTCTAATGAACAAGGTGCTGTGTGACTGAGAGTCAGAGTCGTCATTAAGTAATAGTACTTGCCTTGACATGAGATAATTGGTGTAATGTAAGTATCATTAGCTCACTGATGCAAATGCAAGCTGGCGCTACCTTCAGTTTCAAACAACTAAGATGAACCCAACCCGGCAAAAGCCTACGAGGAAATCTCTTTTTGTTCTGGCAAGCTATTTTCTTCACTCATGTTGACTTTTGCATTAGGGAAATGGCTGTAAATCGTGCATGATCAGCTCATATTTAATGGGTCCATAAGTAACCAGTTCAGAAAAACACTTTTATTTCAGAATTATGGAGCATCTGTTCCTTTTACTTACCGTGAACTGATGATAACCTAACCAAAAATTGAACGTCATTTCTCAATCATTATTTCATCGCCCGGCATAGAAGAATCTAAGATGAGCATAAATAATGTTTGTTTTATTCAGTACGATTTCTTACATAAATTAGTCAACATTGTTTTACTTTTGGGTAAGAATATGAAACATGTAATTGTAGCAGTAAAGAAACATGCATTAAAAAAGACCACCAGAATTTTTTATTTTTTTTTGTAATTCCTTTATTTAACCAAAGGTGCATTATACAAACCAAGGTAGGGGTAAAGAAAGATACAATGACGTAAGTATGCTGGTAACAAACAGTAAATATCAGCATCAGGACTACAAATGCAGCTCAACAATTTGGAGCATACATAATGTGACGATTTCCAAGTCGGGCAGATACAAACATAACTGAGAGGGTGTAGTGGTAAACATCTCCAAAGTTCCCAGCCTATATAGAAAAGCCCTAACATAGTAATGCAACCCTGTGGGATACAGAGTGAAGAATACCGGGATCGAGTGAGATCCCCCCCATCGGCCAATATAACCCAATAAGGGAGCGAGATCTACCAAACATGATCAGGTACATGAGAACAGCAAGGAAACTGCAAGTAAGTGGTGACCAAGCTAAATGTGTAAATAAAGAAAGGGAGAGCAACAGAAAAGGCAAGGGGGTTGGGAAAGAATGGACAAAGAATGGGAAAGGGAAGTACACATAGAGAAAAGAGACAATGACTTAGAGAGACATGAAGAACCAGAAAGATGGATTCTCTCACCTAGGGCCTCGCAACAGTCCTAGAAAAATCAGCCATGTTGTGAGACCTCCTGTAAATAGGCATCCATGAAAACAAAATGTTGCCATGGTCTCCAGGTGTCACAAATTGACTCCTTCGTCCTTCGTTGTGGAGGGTAGCTGTAAAGTCTTCCATGTCCCTGAGTTTGTTAATTTTAGAGAACCAAAGAGACGTCGAGGGCAAGTGCACAGACCTCCAACACAGGGGAATGCACGCCTTGGCTGCATTTAACATCTGTACGGTAAGAGAGGTCTTGTATTTTTGAATTGGCCGTTGGGTGAGGTGCAGCAAGCATGCTGCAGGGTTGCTCACTAGGTTGACATTAGGCAGGGCACCTCCACTAGAATTATATTTAAAATTATAATCTTTAATAGAGAAAAAAACAAGGCTACATGAAGACATCTCACTTCCCATTAATTGTAAGTCGATATATCCAGGAAAATTATCTGTTGAAATTACACGTAAAATTTGGTGGTCCTAAAGTTCATAAATCCCCTAGTTAGTAATTTTAAATTGGGCCACCCGTAAAATTAAAGGGCCAACAGGGGGTCGAATGGTAGGCTTATTTTTTAAAGAGAAAAATAGATTTGTATTGGATGATGATGCATTTAATCAGTTTCAATTGCACAGGATTGACTAAAATACTTTAAAGATTTGAGATCACTTTTCAAAGGCGATTGACAGGTGGTGAGGAGGTGATGTGATGACTTCTCACTGCCTGTTTCAACCCTATTTTGGCTGATCAAACCTGCTGCACCCACTGCATGCAAGCGTTGCCACATTGCATGTGGTTGTGGGGTGTTTACTGTGCTTTCCTATTTGCCTGAGTGGGTCGCACATGGTAGGCTTGCCACCCGTTGATCACAATATGTTGAAAAGCTTTGCTGCGGATGAGAAGAAAAGCATAGTAAAAGTGGCATGTAAACACCCCTGTCTACAGGCCATTGCAGCATAAGGGGGGGTGGGGGTGGTTGTCAACTGTCAGCAGCTCAACTTTTGAAAGCAACCACTGTTCAACTAATCATTTTCTGCCTAGCACCTTCATTCTCTTAAATGAAGGTTGTAAGTGAATTTCCAACAGTGACTGAGTTGATTTCTTCAGCCACACATTCGGTGTGGATGAGGAAATGCTCTCCACTGTGTTATTGTATTCTGACTGCGGGGTTACCCTGCCATCAGAATACACTGATCAGGGCCAACAGAACTGTTCATGAAAAGTGGATTGATAGATCGACTTTGCATGAACAGAAACACCCATACATGTTTAGCACTGTCCCCTTGGGGGGTGCCTAGAACTTACTGTTCAAAGGGAAAGTCTTATATCAGGGTATTAGTTAGCTAAGTCTTGGGTAAACAGCCAAAACTCAGTTGAAAGGGTCCCCTGAGGAAAGTAAATAACAACTTGGAGTCACAGAGATAAAATAGCAATGCACATAGGAACAGACAATAAATGAATTGATATCTAAAGAAAGCTACTAATTGCTGTCTATACTATCAATGCAAAAAAGGGGAACCCCAGGCTAGCATATTATACCTCTAATCCTAATGAAAGACTGTGTATTCTAGATTTTAGGGGTGTGGCCCTTGAAATAACAATAGGATAATAGTGCAAGGCTCATAGAACCAAAATCTGGAGTGTAGCCCAGTGATCTGTAGTCAAAGCAAAACAGCTGTGCCTGGCTAGTTGTAATCCTTAGAGTAATTCCAGGGGTAAGGTGTCTGTATACAGTGTTCTGTGAGATAGGATTATGCAAATCCAGGTGTGAGATGTCTGTATACAGTGTTCTGTGAACTATGATAAGGCAGAGATTGTATTGGTGGGTGGATGCCCTCTCACCAAACTGAAGAACAGCGTAGGAACCTCCTGAAGAGTGATCCAAGTCAATGCGTCATTCTGCAGAACAGGCAGAGATGCCAGACCGGCTGCTGGAACCACAAGTTGTCTGATCTGGCTGGTTACAGCAATGCTGCGGTGATGCCCCTTGTGTAGCAAGCGGTGTTGGACCCAACCTGGGTTGAAGCTGGGATCGCTGTGTTGCCGCGTGGTAGGCCGCAGTCCTCTCGCACAGCAGCGGAGGGGTGTTTACTTGATGGAACCGGGAAGCAAGAGAGCTTGGGCCTAGTCTGCTGACCCTTTTAATGCTTCTCCCAGTGTTCTTTCTTTGGAGCAGATGGCATGCTGGGATGTGTAGTCCAGGGATAGTTCTGCGGATCCGGGATGTCTGTTCAGGAGACTAGAGTCCCCACACTGCTCTCTGTTGGGCTCAGGAAGATGATGCAAGTAAGTTTAAGCCCAGCACTAGAGGAACACAGGGACAGTCTGAGAAAGGGTGAGGGTAATTCTGAAGTGCCAGATAACTGTAGTCCGCTGTCGGCTACACATGGATGAAAATGTGGATGGTTCCTGCTGAATTGGCGAATTTTAATCCATGCATGGCCAGTTTTAGATACACTTTAAAGTATAGTGACTAGTGGCAACAAAATATTTTGGCCATCTAGCTTAGGGGTGCTGCAAATGTGCATACTAAAAGCTCCCAAAACTTCAGAAAATAATGTTATTTGATTCTGATTGTTGTACAGTCATCGATAAAATTAGAAGGTTTGGATCTACAGTAGAGTGATACCATTTATTGGCTAACTAAATAGTTTGTAGTGCAAACCTTCATGCCTATTCCTCAGGCAGTTGCACTACAACCTATAGTCATTTAAAGGTATCACACTATATTGGTGGTTCTCAACCTCAGGCCTCGGATCAGGTCATGTTTTCAGGATTTCCTTCACCTTGCACAGGTGCTTAATGTAAATGGTTTGGTATTCAGGCCAGATATTTTATCGAAGGTAATTTCGCAAAGCATGGCCTGTTGGGGGTACTTGTGGACTGAGATTGAGAACTACTGTCCTAGTTCCAAACTTCTACCTTTGATTCTATTTAAATATTATTATTTAGAACAGTTTTTCCTGTCTGCCTCACAACCTGCCACATCAATTTTGGAATCATTCTCTGATTATTAGATGAGTCATGCACACAGATATCATCTACCAAACCAAATAAATCTCTTATGAACGTTTTTCCCATAAAAATGCATGCTTGGTCTCAGATCATCAAAGCATAAATGTTTATGTCTATGGATAAAGGAGGGGGAACACTACCAGATACTTTTAAAGAATGAAAAAAAATTGTGTTCCGCTAGGAACATCCAGTCTGAAGCTGGCTACGCACTAGTCAAATTTTGTTAAAAACTTCTGTTTTTCCAGTTTCATTTTCTAATCGTTACGTTAGTGGGGTCGAATCGACATTTGTTTTTGACTGCAGTGACAGGAAAATTCAAAGGAGCAAGGTGGAATTTTTGTACGAACGATCAAGAACACACATCACATGTGGTTTTTGATCTGTGAAGTCCAATCGTTACAAAACCAAATGTTAAAATTAAAACGAAAAATGTAAAGTACGTCAAGCTGTCAAATGTACTACAAATTTTCTTATGAATTTTTGTATGATTGTTTGAAAATCTACTAGTGTATGAACAGCTTAACCGCTTGCCATTTGCCTTATATCAGTTTTATTGCTAAAGGGCAGCAGCTGTACACCGGATCACGTACAGTATTTATATACGGGATCTCTCATTTCCGGTTAGCAGTTCGCTTCTGCTGTGATTACACACAGCGGAAGCAGATCGGCAAGTGCCGGGTAATCACAGCCCCCCGCCGATCATCAGACAGAGACACAAAACTGCAATCTGCCTATGTAAACAAGGCAGATCGCCATTCTGCCAGGAGGGAAGGGATGGAGTTTGTGTCCCTGCAAAACTGGTTAACCCTTTGATACCCCGTGATGGTAACCACTTCACAGCCAGTGTCATTAGTACAGTGACAGGGCATATTTTTAGCACTGATCACTGTATTATGCCGCGTACACACGAGCAGATTTTCCGTCTGAAAAATCTTGGATGGTTTTTCCGACGGAATTCCGCTCAAGCTTGGCTTGCATACACACGGTCACACAAAAGTTTGCTGAACTTTCGACCATCAACAACGCAGTGACGTACAACACTATGACGAGCCGAGCCGAGATAATGACGTTCAATGCTTCCGAGCATGCGTCGTATTGTTTCCGAGCATGCATAGGAATTTTGCACGTCGGAATTGCTACAGACGATCGGAATTTCTTCCAACCGAAAAATTGAGAACATGCTCTCAATCTTTTGCTGGCGGAAATTCGGCCAGCAAAAGTCCGATGGAGCATACACACGGTCGCAGTGGTGTAACTAGAACCTTCAGGGCCCCGATGCAAGAAACCATGAAGGGCCCCCCTGAACCCCAGCCGAGGCCCTTCCCTCCGAGTCTGGTGGTAGAACTCCAGGGTTCGGTCACAGGTACGACTTTTGTGAGCCCTGTAGTTCCACCACTGGTATCAGCAGTTTTTTTTTATTACTTTTTACAATTTTTTAGTAGTCTTGTTGGGGGACTTTGGTGAGATATCAGAGGTCTAAACAGACCTATGATGTTACACCTTTGAGACAAAGAGGAAGAAGGGAAAGGGAAAGTGGGACCCTGGCCTCTGGGGAGAAGGGGGCCCTGTCCCCTGGAGAGATTGGGTCCTTGTCCTTAGGGGAGATGGGGTCCCTGTCCCCACGTAAATAGGAGTCTCTGTCCCTAAGGTAAATGGGGTCACTGTCCTCTGGGGAGAAGTGGGCCCTGTCCCCGGGGAAGATGGGGTCCCTGTCCCCAGGGGAGAGATAGGGTCCCTGACCTTAGGGGAGATGGGGTCCTTGTCCTCAGGTGAGAAGGGGTCCTTGTCCCCAAGGGAAATGGGGTCCCTGTCCTCTGGGGAGAAGTGGGTCCTGTCCCCAGGGGAGATGGGATCCCTGTCCTTAGGGGAGATAGGGTCCCTGTCCCCATGTGAGAGGGGGTTCTTGCCCCCAAGGGAAATGGGGTCCCTGTACTCTGGGAAGAAGTGGGCCCTGTTCCCAGGGGGGATAGGGTCCCCATTGGAGATGGGGTCCCTGTCCTCAGGTGAGAAGGGGTCCCTGTCCTCAGGTGAGAAGGGATCCCTGTCCCCATGGAAAATGGGGTCCCTGTACTCACAGGAAATGAGGTCCCTGTCCTCTGGGGAGAAGTTGGCTCTGTCCCTAGAGGAGATGGTGTCCTTGTCCCCAAGGGAAATTGGGTCCCTGCCCTTTAGGGAGAACTGGGCCCTGTCCCCAGGGGAGATGGGGTCCCTGTCCTTAGGGGACATATCTCCCAGAAAGACCTGTCAACATCTGTCTATGACGGGGAGGAGGGGGGGGGGTGCTGGCAGACAAGCCTGCGGTGTCCTTTGGGGAGCCGGCTCTCATAGGGCTGCACTGCATCTGTGTGCTTAAAGTTTGTTTGCCCGGGAGAAGCATGCAGTGCAGTGTGAGCCGGACTCAAGGGGCAGAACTCTGGCTGGGGAGGACAGACACCAGACTGAGCAGCACTGCATGGAGCAGGAGAGGGGGACCCGGAGGAGCGGCAGAGCACACAGGTTATGTGGGGAATACACAACTAAAGAGCAGCCAGTGCGGTAGTCGAGCATGGAGCTCTGCTAGTCACCCCCCACCTCCAGCCACCCGTGCGCCCGGTGCCTAACCGCCTATGCTGCCACCGGCCATATGTAGAGGGGGCAGCATGGGCCCCTTGCAGCACAGGGCCCGGTTGCGCTCGCGACTGCTGCACCCCCTATAGTTACGCCCCTGCACGGTCGGAATTTTCGACCAAAAGCATCAGTCTTTTGCTGGCCGAATTTCCAATCGTGTGTACGCGGCATTAGTTTCATTGGTTCCCAAAACATGTCAAACGTGTCAGTTAGTGTCAGAATGTTCGCCGCAATATTACAGTCCTGCTATAAATCGTTGATCACCGCCATTACTAGTAACTTATTACTAGTAACTAATTACTAGTTTGTAGACAATATAACTTTTGTGCAAACCAATTAATGTATGTTTTTTGTTTTTTTTTTCACCAAAAATATGTAGCAGAATACATACAGGCATACCCCACTTTTAAGTACACAATGGGGTTTATTTACTAAAGCTGGAAAGTGCAAAATCAGGCTCACTTCTGCATAGAAATCAATGAGCCTGATTTTGCACTTTCCAGCTTTAGTAAATAAACCCCAGTGTGTACTTAAAAGTGGGGTATGCCTGTATTGGCTTAAATTTATTAAGAAATTGGATTTTTTCATTTTTTTATTGGATATGTTTTATAGCAGAAAGTAAAAAATATAATATTTTTTTTAAATTTTTGGTCTTTTTTTTTTGTTTATAGCACAAAAAATAAAGAACACAAAGGTGATCAAATAGCACCAAAAGAAAGATTTATTTGTGGGAAAAAAATCATATACATTTTACTTGGTACAGCTTGCATGCCCGCGCAATTGACAGTTAAAGCAATGCAGTATTGCAAAAAATGGAAATGCCGTATTGCAAAAAATGGCCTGATCGTGAAGGGGGGGGGGGGGGGTAAATCTTCTGGAGATCATGTGGTTAAAGCTGGCCTAATTTCGACGAGTGTATGACCGTCCCTGCACAACAGACGTCAAATACAATTTAAAAAAAAGTTAAAACGATTGGCTTGTAGAAAATACCAAACAACTACCCTCATCTGTGAAAATGTTCATTATGCAACGTGTCCCAGTGTGTTTTCTGCTCTCTGGCTGTTTGGCATAAGTAAATGGCTGCTTATTGCCATATACCGGCACAACTCATATATCAGTTCACCCTGATGAGTGCCAGTTTTATTAATACCTGTACTGTATACAGTCTAGATTTCATGAGAAAACAGCTCACTGTTTATAGAGTGCTTGGCCAGTATCTGATCACCAACAATGGTTGGTAAATAGTGTAAAGAGTAAAGACAAACTTAAATAAAGCCTCTTCTCTGAACCATGAATCACTAATGAGAACGATCTTTTAATCAGATTCTCAGGAGACACAACCAGAAATGGATAACAGGATTCCCTTCCTAGATGTACACCGAGCAGTTTCTGTTGAACTACAAAGGGATATTATCTCTTTGTCAATGTAATCCTTACATAAAAGCCTTCTCATAGAGCCAAAAATAATGAGATTGGTTGGCTTTGAAACTGTGGTTTCTGGATATTATTGAGGACAATTGTTTTCAGGTGCTGTCGATACTATTCAAAGTTTGGAAAAATTATTTTCAACAGTCCCATTGTTGGTAAAAAAAAAGAAAAAAAAAAAAGTGCTTTTACAGAAGTGTATTTGAACTTGAGAACAAAAATGTAATACATTAAAGCTTACCAGTCCTTAGATGTGGTGGCTGCATTCGTTTTCGTTTTTCAGCCTTTGTTTTCTCGATTTAGCTTGGAGATTTAGCTTGGAGAACACACACTTCCTGTCCCTGGGTGACAACGCTCACTTCTCCACTGAACTGCTGTATCTATGGAGCAGCAGTGATTAGACATTGCACAATAGAAATTTTTTTTTAGTTTCTGTTCGTTTCCGTTGATTCGTAACGATTCGTAATTTCGTAAGACGTCGGTTTTCGTATTCGGACTCGTTTGTATTTTCGTAAGAGTTATTTTTTCGTTGATTCGTATTTCCGTAAATCAAATTTTCGTTGATTCGAAATTCGTATTTTCGTAGATTTAATTACATTCGTACTTTCGTTTCGACTCTAATGGTCTTCAACTTGGGCATCACAGTAATGCCCTGTATGCCAGGTGACGTACAACACATATGTCGGGACTATAAACGGGCCAGTAGCCGATAGCTTTCGTCTCTTAATTTATTCTGAGCATGCGTGGCACTTTGTCCGTCGGATGATGATGAGTTTCTTTTTTTTAAACCTCCAGTTTAAAGGGACCTGTGCCTGCATCTGAGCATGGTGAGTAAATGGGCATTCCGCTGCCCATCTAAGGGGGGGGGGGGGGATTTATTTAAACTGTAGAGTGCAAAATCTGGTGCAGCTGTGCACTGTAGCCAATCATCTTCTAACTTCAGCTTGTTCAATTAAGTTTTGACAAAATCTGACTGCTTTCTAAGCTGAGTTGCACCAGATTTTGTACTCTCCAGTTTTAGTAAATAAGGCCCTAATATCTATACACATATCTTAAAATAATATTAAAGTCAAAATTAAAATACAAAAATTAATAAACATGTTATACTTACCTGCTCTGTGCAGTGGTTTTGCATCTGATCCTCCTCTTCTCAGGTTTCCCCCACCAGCGCTCCTGACCCCTCCCTTCTGTCCAGTGCCCCCAGAGCAAGCAGTTTGCAATGGGGGCACCCAAGCAGGCATGCTCCTGAGCCACTGCTCTGTGTGTACATTAACACATGGAGTGTGGCTCGGCCCTGCCCCCTCTCTCTCCTCATTGGCTCACTGGCTGTGATTGACAGCAGCAGGAGCCATTGTCTAAGCCAATGAGAAGAGATAGTCCCAGAGAGCCGATGCTCTTGTGCACATCGCTGGATCAAGAGGCAGCTCAGGTAAGTATTATGGGGGGCTGCTGCTAACAGAAGGTTTTTTACCTGCATAGAAAGTATGAAGGTAAAAAACATTCAGCCTTTAGAACCAATTTAAAGCAGTTGCAAACCAATGAAGAATAAAAAAAAAACCTGTAAGACAACGGCATAATGTGCTAGTATGCATCACATACTAGCACATTATGAAATACTTACCTTAGAACAAATCCCTTCCAGTGGCTGACATCTTCCCCTGATGTTTCTTCCGGGTTCGTGGGCTCCAGCGTTGTGAGTGGCCAGTAGGGATGAGCCGAACACCCCCGGGTTCGGTTCGCACCAGAACCTGCGAACGGACCGAAAGTTCACACGAACGTTAGAACCCTATTAGTTACAATGGACGCGAACGTTCAAAATCTAAAGTGCTAATTGTAACTGCCAATATGCATGTTATTGTCATGAAAAAGGTTTGGGGACCCGGGTCCTGCCCCAGGGGACATGTATCAATGCAAAAAGAAGTTTTCAAAACGGACGTTTTTTCTGGAGCAGTCATTTTAATGATGCATGAAGTGGAAAAAAAAAAGTGAAATATTCCTTTAAATATGGTACCTGGGAGGTGTCTAAAGTATGCCTGTGAAGTGGCATGTGTTTCCCGTGTTTAGAACTGTCCCTGCACAAAATGACAATTGTAAAGGAAAAAAATAAGCCATTTAAAACTGCTTGCGGCTTTAATGTCATGTCACAGATGGCTGGATTTGATGACAACAGGGCAGAAGGGCAGATACAGGTGCAGGTTATATACAGGCATACCCCATTTTTAAGTACACAATGGGGTTTATTTACTAAAGCTGGAAAGTGCAAAATCAGGCTCACTTCTGCATAGAAACCAATGAGCTTCTAGGTTATATTAACAAAGCTTAATTGAACAAGCTGGAGTTAGAAGCTCATTGGTTTCTATGCAGAAGTGAACCTGATTTTGCACTTTTTATCTTTAGTAAATAAACCCAATTGTGTACTTAAAAGTGGGGTATGCCAGTACTGTGCTGTGCTAGACTCACACAGCACACACACTAACTCCTGCATATGGTTGTATTGGTAGAGAACAGCACTTTCCCTACACGCAAATGCCTGAGAAGAACACACTATCCCTGCCTATTATTCCTCTTTCCCTACACTTTCCCCACACGCAAATGCCTGAGAAGAACACACTATCCCTGCCTATTTTTCCTCTTTCCCTACACTTTCCCCACTCAGGAATGATTGAAAATAGTTTAGACTGTCCCTGCCTATCAATCCTCTATCCCTCAACGCCGGAACACACTACACAAGGCAGCCGGTGTGGCGGCCTTATATACTGTGGGGCGTGTACTAAACCCCCTATAATTGGCCACAGGCATCCTGCCTGTGGCCAATTATTGCTCTCCTCACTGCTGGCTCTATGATTGGCCAAGCATGCGGGGTCACAGTGCATGCTTGGCCAATCATCAGCCAGCAATGCAACTGGCGCAGTGCATTGTGGACCGTTCGCATCACAGGAATTTAATGCGAACGGCCCTCAGAGTTCTGAACTCGACGAGCGGACGAACAGCCGATGTTCGATTCGAACATGGGTTCAAATCGAACACCAGGCCCATCCCTAGTGGCCAGAGCCGCGATGACGTCACTCATGTACATGTGCGCGGGAGCTGCCGTTTTCCGCACAGGCTTTGATGAGGGTCTGGTACAGTAAGCTGGACCTTCAGAGCGCATGTGCCAGTGATGTCATTGGCTGTATGCACTCTGAATATCTTCTAAACTGTGCTTAGGAGATATTCACAGTACCTACAGGTAAGCCTTATTATAGGCTTACCTGTAGGTACAAGTGGTGTAACAGAGTTTACAACCACTTTATAGTTCTGAGTTGGTGATGATCTGATTGCTGTCTTATATTATGTTCCTTTAAAGTGGTTGTAAACCCTTACAAACCACTTTGACCTACAGGTAAGCCTAGATTAAGGCTTACCTGTAGGTCCAATAAATATCTCCTAAACCTACATGGTTTAGGAGATATTTAGAAAAGAAAAGGCATCGCTGTCTACGGCGCATGCGCCGTTGACAGCGGCGCGCAGGCGCACTGCGCATGCCGGGTTCACGGCGATATGCCGCTTTCCTGCGCATGCGCGGGAGTGACGTCATCGCCGCTCCAGCGAATCACAGCGCTGGAGCGGCGAGACCTGGAAGTCACTCCGGCGCTGGATGGCGGCGCAGAAGATCGTGGATGAGGACCGCTTCGGGGGCTTCGTTTTCAGGTAAGTCATTCATAATGAGCTAGTATGCTATGCATACTAGCTCATTATGCCTTTGCCTTGCAGGGTGTCTTTTTTTTTTTTTTAAGAGGCTTAACTTCCTCTTTAACTCATTCATTTATCTGTACATTTCAGAATAGGCCCTATGTACAGGTGCTCCTTTCTAGTTCTTCCATATCACAAAGTTTGCGATTATTACATATCATTCGGGGTTTCTTCTACAAGGTGAAACAGTGTGGTTACTTGGATACAGGAATTGTTTGGTGGCATTTTTACATTTCTTGACTGTGTCCTTGAACTTTGTGTAAATGTTAAACCAGAGTGTCATTCAATCCTACATTACACAGTTCTCTTGTGTGTACTCTGCTCTTGGATGCCCACTAAGTAAACAGGCTCACCTGCTTGGCAAACAGAATTTTACTTGGCAGCTGCAGTACAGAAATTCACAGTTATTGTAGTGGGAACCCCGATATTGTAAACTGATACCTTGATAGGTAATCCCAAACCATGTTTGCCAAGTTTCACAGAATGACAAAAAGGTACCCACAGACATTCCATGCCTACCTTCTGATACACATTACTGCAAAATGATTGGAAGATCATTGAGCAGTGTATGATGTTTTTGCAATTACAACACCGGTTTGGTTTTACTGTCAGGGCAAAGATACTTGATACAGTTTATTTCTCATGCTGCGGTTCTATAATATGTGTATATATATATATATATATATATATATATATATACATATATACACACACACACACTATATTACCAAAAGTATTGAGACACCTGTCTTTAGACGCACATAAACTTTAATGGCATCCCAGTCTTAGTCCGTAGGGTTCAATATTGAGTTGGCCCACACTTTGCAGCTATAACAGCTTCAACTCTTCTGGGAAGGCTGTCCACAAGGGTTAGGAGTGTGTCTATGGGAATGTTTGACCATTCTTCCAGAAGCGCATTTGTGAGGTCAGGCACTGATGTTGGAGAGAAGGCCAGACTCACAGTCTCCGCTCTAATTCATCCCAAATGTGTTCTATCAGGTTGAGGTCGGGACTCTGTGAAGGCCAGTCAAGTTCCTCCATCCCAAACTCGCTTATCTGTGTCTTTATGGACCTCTTTTGTGCACTGGTCCAAATCATTTGGTGGAGGGGGGATTATGGTGTGGTGTTGTTTTTTGAGGGGTTGGGCTTGGCCCTTTAGTTCCATTGAAGGAAACTCTTATGGCGTCAGCACACCAAGACATTTTGGACAATTTCATGCTCCCAACTTTGTGGGAACAGTTTGGGGATGGTCCCTTCCTGTCCCAACATGACTGCACACCAGGGCACAAAGCAAGGTCTATAAGAGACATGGATGAGAGAGTTTGGGATGGAGGAACTTGACTGACCTGCACAGAGTCCTGACCTCAACCCGATAGAACAGCTTTGGGATGAATTAGAGCGGAGACTGCGAGCCAGGCCTTCTAGTTAGCATAGCCTAATACAAATCATAGCATACAACCTCCTGGCAGTGATGAGCTTGGATGTGTTGGGACTAGGATCTGAACCCATGTATGTGAACCCCTAGGAACTTTTCACCTGCACGTGTCAATCATCTGCATATACCTTGTATACATGCGGCAGGGGATGGGAAATGCCCCCGCTGGCCTGTACAGATGACAGCTTGCTGGTGGGCTTGCACACATGGATCCAGATCCTAGTCTACACTTACATGAGCCCATCATCACTGGCTAATTGTGAGAAATTATTGGGTCAGCCTAGATCTGCAGGCTGTTCCAGCCCAGCCTTCATGCAGTGTCCCTCACTTACTGCTCATCTCTGAGAAAGCTTAAAGTGGTTGTGAACCTCAGACATGAAATATGAGTAAAGCATATCCTTCTATGTGTACTTGTCTCGATTAAGAGCACTAAGTGTAATTTCTGTCTGCTGCTTCATTCCTCTGCTATCAGCATGAACTATTTTTGACAAGTTTTCCTGCCACCAAAAGGTAAAATGGTGACAGGGGAGGGGCCTCCAGCACATTGACAGCTCTTTTGCTGTGTGGAGGGGGGTGTGTCCCATCCCTCCAATCAGCTGTCAGAGCTCTCCTCACTGAGCTCTGCAGAATGCAATTTCAACTCCCCCCCCCCTGTTTTCTGAAAGCTCAGACAAGCTGTATAATTCTGTACTTTGAACAGCCCTGGAGATGAGAGGGCCGCAGATTAACAGGTATACATTTTGTAGGAGGATTTGTTTCATGTCTGCGTATGCCCTGTGGCCAGTCAATTCACTTGGTAATGTGTAAGGGTTTACAACCACCTTAAATTATGCCCCAGGAGGGGGAAAGGAAATGCACAACGGTGTTCCCTTGGATTTTATTTCCAAACGAGTCCTCAGGAACTTCTATGCCCTGATGCCCACAGGCTTAAATATGGCTCCTATGTTATATGTGTTATATGATAGAAAAGATGTACCTCTGAAGGTACATCGAAATTCATTGAGCAATAGCCTAATTCTATTGTGGTAATTTTGGAAGTTTATCATCAGCTTTGATGGAAAAAAAGTTTGCCTGAAACTAAACAGCCCACGACAATAGCTTTTAGGTGACCAGTGATCACATTTTTCAAAACTAGTTGAAAATCCCATCTGACTGGCATTAAGGTGGCTTAGATTGATGTCCACATCAGTTGTGATTATTTGGCTACTTATAAGTGGGAAGTGACTGAAACCATGGACGGTCAATTGCTGCAGACTATTTAGTTCAAACTCCTCTAATCATTTAAGAACTGAATGTTCCAACAATAAAATGGTCAGCTTAAAACAGGTCTAAGCCCCCGTTCACACCAGTGCGACTTATAATGCAATGTGACAGTTCCAAATCGCACCCTATTGTCAGCAATGTAATGTAACTGTTCAAATCAGTGCAAATCCAACTTTGCAGTGCCACACCGATTTGAAAAAAGGTTTATGCAGTATTATTTGTGATTTCAGGTGAGACTTGCATAGACATCTGGGCATGAAGTCGCACATATGTTAGGCAAGTCGCACTTGAAATTGAACTGACCTGCGGCTTCCAAATCGTGCTACTTCAAGTGAAGTAGCACAATTTCAAAGTCACATTCAGTGTGAACTGGGGCTGAATGAAGTGGGCAAGCAGTAAACACATTCTCTATGATTTTGATGACAAAGAGAAGTGAAAGGGCCGTTTCCCACTGGTGCGCTTAAAAAACGCAGTATATGTTTTGGAAAAAAGTATATTGTGCTTTTTATGTGTTTTCAACGCGTTTTCTGGATTCTTGAGCATGCACCTGTGAAACTTGGACATGTAACACCAAAGAACCTGCACCAAAAATACACCATGGGTGCGTTTTTGATGCATTTTTCACTCATTTCAATGGGGAGGT
This sequence comes from Lithobates sylvaticus, assembly GCA_028564925.1. Classification (NCBI taxonomy): domain Eukaryota; kingdom Metazoa; phylum Chordata; class Amphibia; order Anura; family Ranidae; genus Lithobates; species Lithobates sylvaticus. The sequence continues at coordinate 499,377,972 of CM053030.1, forward strand.
GTTCTTTTTAAACATGCACGAAAAATGCACCATGCAGAATTTTAACCACTTGCTTACTGGGCACTTAAACCCCCCTCCTGCCCAGGCCAATTTTCAGCTTTCAGCGCTGAGACACTTTGAATGACAATTGCGCCGTCATACAACACTGTACCAAAATGACATTTTTATCATTTTATTCACACAAATAGAGCTTTCTTTTGGTGGTATTTAATCCCTGCTGTGGTTTTTATTTTTTGCTAAACAAACAAAAAAAAAAAAAAACATGTTTCATAGTTTGTTGTAAAATTTAGCAAATAGGTAATTTTTCTCCTTCATTGATATGTGCTGATGAGGCGGCACTGGTGGGCACTGATAGGCTGCACTGATGGGCACTGATAGGCACAGATAAGGCGGCACTGATAGGCACAGATAAGGCGGCACTGATAGGGACAGATAAGACGGTACTGATGGGCACAGATAAGGCGGCACTGATGTCCACTTATAAGATGGTACTGATGGGTGGCACTGATAGGTGTTACTGATAGGTACCACTGATAGATGGCACTGTTGGGCACTGAGAGGTGGCACTGATGGGCACTGGTAGGTGACACTGATGAGCAGCACTGTTGACGAGGCACTGATTGGTGACACTGATAGGTGGCACTGTGGGCACTTATAGGTGGCACTGTGGGCATTGATGGGTGGCACTGGTAGGTGACACTGGTGGGCACTGGTAGGCGGCACTGTTGTGCACTGGTAGGTGGCACAGGTGGGCACAGTGAGCTGGAGGGAGCTCTTCTTGATCAGGACTGATGTCCCACTCACAGCCACCAGTGATCGCTTTTTTTTTGTTCTCCTCACGCTGTCAGCACAAGGTGATTACAGGCTCTGTTTACATCACGTGATCAGCTGTCATTGGCTGACAGCTTATCACGTGGTAAGGGGTCGGCATCAACCCCTTAGGCCCCTTTCACACGATCGGACCGCTCAGATTCGCTTGTCAGTTTTGACGGCAGACCTGAACGGGCGCTCCATGTTAGTCTATGGAGCGTCGGATGTCAGCGGAGACATGTCCGCTGACATCCGACCCGGTCCCATCCGCCAAAAGCAGACAGATGTCTCTACGCCCCGGATCTGTCGCTGGCGGATCGGATCGGGTGAGATCTGATCAAAATGGACACGCTGTCCGTTATCATCCGATCTCTCCATAGAGACCAGCGGCGCTCGCAAGCCCCTCCCCGCTCAGTGAGCAGAGAGGGACTTGTCATCCGCCGGCTCAGCGGAGATCAACGGAGAGATCTCCCGCTGAGCTCGTGTGAAAGGGGCCTTACTCCGATCTGTGATCAGCCCAGTCTCATAGACTGTAGTGGGCGCGCAGGCCGCTCGGGCACAGGAGGACATCTATTGACGTCCTCCCGGCAAAGTAGTTCATCGCTGTAGCCGTCATTCGGCTATAGCGCGGATCTGAAAAAAATTGAAAATTCTCTGCACTCGCAGTGCATTGGTGTAAAGAGTTCCATAGGATTAAAAGAGATACATTTTTCATGCAAATTTTGTTTCCTTTTTTAAACACCAAAAGCGCATCAAAATCAGATCGGTTTGAAAGGGCCCTTAGAGAGAGCGTGAGAGAGAAAGCTGAACGAATACAGGAGTACATGAAAAACTTCAATGAGAAAGCTCTGACGTATTCTGCCATAGAGCAGCCAAAGGAATGCAAGAGTCTTGGAGTAGTTCTAGTAATCGGCCACACACTTCAAAGCTCTTGGGAAATTGGTGACATAGTAAAAAAAATAAAAAAACCATTACCTAGACTAAAGATGTCAAACGTTCATCATTACAAGATGAGTCATGTGCTCGGTATGGGCGGGAACCAGAGATCAGTAAGTAGGGTTTTTCTTCATGAGAATTCAGCCAAGCTAGATGAAAGAGACCTTTGATTTGTGCTTACTGATATAAGGCAGTGATCTCACACTAGTAGTAGCATTGAAGCTTTGTCAGGGATGACTACAACCATATATGGATGGACACCACAACATCTCATCATGGGAACAAAGTATTGGAAGCACTTCACTAAATTCTCAGTAGTAAAGCTAGATAAATATTTACTCACTGAATCAGACATTTTTTTTTATTATGCACATATTAAATATTTCTTTCAGATGTGCATATGTTGGTAGTTAGGATTGATGCCTTACAGTGCTTGGGTCTCTGTCTTTAAGGACTTTGGAGTTGATTTACTAAAGGTACTTTGCAAAGTGTAGTTGCGCTCTGCAAGACCAGTTGCTGTGACACATAAAAGAGCAGCGACTGACAGTGCTGTCCACTGCTAACAGACTGAGAGCTGAGTGATCAGCAGCAATGCGATCGCTCAGTTCTGGGTCTTAAGCCGGTGTTCTGTCACGAATAGTCCGGCTATCATCAAGTGTCCGCTGTGTACTGCGCATGCGCAGTACGGAGCAGAAGGATTTTCGGAAAATCTCCGAAGATGAACGGCGCCTGCGCTGTGAGTCGAGGTGTAAGCCCCACCATCCAAGTGGACATAGGGCTACACAAACTTAGAGGGCCCCTCGCGGGCTCGCTTCGCTCGCCACGCTTCGGGCACGGCCTCGCAGCGCTCGGCTCTTTTTTATTCTAACTCTATGTTCACTTGGATGGTGGGGCTTGAAAGTGGACTCACGGCACAGGCGCCGTTCATCTTCGGCAATTTTCGGAATCTGGTTGTCCTGTGTACTGCGCATGCGCAGTACACAGCGGACACTTTCTGATGGGGGACAGAAAATGACAGTACACCGGCCAAAGATGAGTTAAAAAACAGAACGTTCTGTAGATCAAAAAATGAAAATAGCTCCTACGATTGTGCCATCATTTGTTTTGTTTTTCTAAAAAGACCCAGCATGTTGGATCAGGCACTTTTGATTGTGGCACGAAAATCGCATGTTGCAGCTGGCACACTAATGATGGTATCACACAAAGGCTCTAAAGCTGGCCATAGAGGAGTCGAAAACCGAACCAAATTTGTGTCGATTGTTGAATCGTTCACTTTTCGCATCATTAATGTGCCAGCTGCGATGTGCGATTTTCGCTCCACAATTGAAAGTGCCTGATCCAACTTGCTGTTTTTTTTTTAAAGAAACAAAACAAATGATGACACAATCATATGAGCTATTTTTGTTGTTTGATCGACAGAACGTTTGTTTTTTAACTGATCTATGGCTGGCTTAAAATTGGGAACGGAGCGATCACATCAGCGCTAATCACTCAGCTCTGTCTGCTAGCAGTAGACAGCCATGACTGCTCTGCTTCTCCAGCGCTCACTGAAGTGTCATGGTGGGAAAGGATGTGAGAGCCAGAGCCAACCCTCAATCAGGTAGCCAGGTGGATCCCAACAATATTGTCTGAAACCTTCCCTGGCCTGGCACATCTCTGGTCCGTCACCTGATACCAGGTAATAGCCCACTATCAGCTGACTCTGGGTCAGAGGAGAAGAAAAGTAAATGTACTTCTGTGAATCTCAACAGGAGCACACCTAAAATCTTTGTCAATACTTCTCTTTTAAAGGATAAGTTCACCTGTTGTTGTTACATGTTTCACCCATTTTTAGGGTGGAACATGAAACATGTTCCCAATGCTGCAGCCGCAGCCCAATCCCCCCACCCTGTGACAGCAGTATGGGGAGAAGTTCCCTGTACTAGCTGTCACTTTTTGAAATCAACCCGGGCTCCGCCCCCTCTCTCCACGCTACCCCCTACATGAATAATGGATAGATTCATGCGTACCATAAATCTATCCATGGCCGCCGTGACCACCCCCAATTCAGGTGTCCAGGCCCCTTCAGGATGCCGGGCGCCTGAATTACAATGGCGGGGTGGTTTTTGAAGCCCCTGATTAGAGCCATAGGCTCTAATAGGCTTCAAAATAGGGTGGGCTCGGAGAGCAGAGCATTGAGACATGAGCCCACCCAGGTGTTACAATAGCAAATTAATATTCGCTGTTGTAACACTGATCCTCAATCCAGCCAATCAGAAGCAAGTCTGAGACCCGTTTTCCAATTGGCCGAAAAGAGAAGGATCCCAATTGGCCGCCGAGGAAGAGGGAAGAAATGGAAGCCATGATGCCCGTGGAGAGCAGGGGAAGGGAGAGCAGTAGTTGCCGTAGCTGCTGAGTAGCAAGGGAAGCTGCCGGTAAGGCACTGTATAGATAGGGTAAAGTGCACCTAACCCACCCACCGACGACCGACTGCCGGGCGGGATGGTGGGGTGGGGGGTTACAGTTTGCCACTACTCCAAAAAAAAAAAATGATCAAAATTGCCACTGAGTATTAGCACAGGACCCCAAAGATAGTCGTTATTACTGTAGCAGCAACATCTACTACAGTATCCTACAGCTTGCACAGAGATTGCTCAGCTATGGGATATGCATACTTACATTGGTCCAAGCTGGATAATGAAATTCATACCTAAACTTCAGTTTTAACAACACACAACTGGGCAGGGCTGACACTATTCCTTACTAATTTCCTTCAGAAAAAGGCAAGTGTTGTCAGCGCAGAACAGAAAATTGAGAGTGCATTTTTGAATACAACTTTGTGTACTTATTATTATATCTTTAAATGTATTTTTTCATGCAATTAGTACCCAAAACTGACTTGATATTAGTGATATTAACCTCTTGCAGTCCACTGTACAGCAAAGTTCAGACTGGGGTAAAAAAAAGCAGCACAAGGGACGAATCTGCTGTGCTGCAATGCAAGGGGTATGCTGACTGGAGGAAAGAGCAAAGAGCAGAGCTATAGAGAGATGACCTCATCAATCTACGGACCTGTAGAAAAATCAGGTCTTGTGTTTCTCCAGACAGGGCTGTGCTGTGGGGTAGACTAAAGCCAGCCATGCACAGTTCAAATCCTGCTGAACTGGCCAAGATTCAAACCGTTACTGGGCAGGCTGAATGTACCAAGTTGATCGATTGATCAATTTGGATACAACCAGCCTACCAAATTCTCTTAGGATTATTGCTAGCGGCTGCTATAGCCCCTAGCGATAGTCGGGAGCAGACAATTGCCCGGCAGGAGGGATTCCCCTGTCAGCACTGTCTGTCTTGATGTGGGAAATGTGAACATTTCTTTCCTGCAACTCCCGGTTGCAGGAAAGAAATTTGCATCGTGTATGGCCTGCCTCACTAAAACTGGAGCACTGGTGCAGCTGTGTATGGCAGCCAATCAGCTTCTAACTCAGCTTGTTCAATTAAGCTTTAACAATAAAACCTGGAAGCTGATTGGTTTCTATGCACAGCTGCACCAGATTTCATACTCTCCAGTTTTAGTAAATCTCCCCCCCCCCCCCCCCCCCCCGTTCATCTTAGGACTGTATACGCAGAAATACAAATCCTTTAGCAGATAAAATAGCTCTCCTACACATATTTTACCTGTGTATTTAGCGGTTTGCCTGGAGTTTAGCTTTAACAGCGTATGCTCACGTTTTACATTCTTCCGTTATCTGTTTTAAATCATGAAATTCAAATGAATAAACATAAAATATATTACTTCTAAATATAGAATTGCTAAATCAAAGTTTACTGGCCTGCATTTGAAAAAGTCAAGCACTACCCGCTGTCCTGTGTGTTTACTCAGAAGTGGGTACATGCTGCTAATGCAAGTCAAATTGGGCGGAAAAAAATTTGAAAACACATTTAAAGTTAGTGGGCGCTGGCATAAACCTTGAAAAAAGGAACCAATAGTAGTCATGGCAGGAATAATAATTATAGAACTATCTGATCAATAATGTTTTAACCTCCTTGTGACCAGAGGCATTTTGCCTCTTAACCAGAAATACTCCAATCAGAAGGCTTTAAAGTGGAAGTAAACCCCCTCATCATTTTCAGCCAAGGAAGCTGCCATCTTTGCCTGTTTAATCTTCAACTGCCACAGTACTGCACATGTGATCCGTTATGACACCAGCCATTGGATGGTTTGACTGTTTGGTTGAGAGCACAGCCAATGTGCAGTTAGCATTCCCGGCATGCCTTTTTTTTTTTTAAAACTGTTAAAGCGATGGGTTTACTTCCGCTTTAAGTTTGTGCATAGCAGCTCTTTTATCACTGCCTTTTGACAGCAAAAGGCTCAGGGAGAATTGATTTGACATCATTGCTTTATCAGTTGATCGCTATCAAATAACAGCGATTAACTTTTGGGAAAAAGTGGGGACAATTATAAACTAAAGCCTAGTACACACGTCGGGTGGCATCGGCTTGTGTGTACTGCAGCCTGTCCGAGAAGCTGTCCGTCCGGCTGGCTTCTGTGAAAGGGGCATGATCTAAAAAGGTCTGCCGATCAGCATCCAATCAGCGCTGGTGTGTTCTGGGGGGGGGGGGGGCGCCCCCCTGTAAGAACAATAGCACAGCAGGGGAGATCGATGCACTAACATTGCATAGTTAGTACAGCGGCTCCTTCTGAGCTGTCAGTTTTTTTTGTTCAGCCCTTGGATTGAACAAAAAAAATAGTAGTGTGTAAGGCCCCTTTCACACTGGGGCGGGAGCGGCGTTGGCGGTAAAGCAGCACTATATTTAGCGCTGCTTTACCGTCGTGTTAGCCGCGGTATTCGGCCGCTAGTGGTGCGTTTTTAACCCCCGCTAGCGGCCGAAAAAGGGTTAAAACCCCCACAAAGCGCAGCCGCAGCGGTGCTTTGCGGCGGTATTGCGGCTGTATTACCGCGGTGTCCCATTAATTTCAATGGGTAAGAGCGGTATAGGAGCGGTGAATACACCGCTCCTTCACCGCTCCAAAGATGCTGCTAGCAGGACTTTTTTGACCGTCCTGCTAGCACACCGTTCCAGTGGGAAAGCCCTCTGGCTTTCTCACTGGAGTGAATGGGGTCGGATTTTTTCAGGCGCTGTACAGGCGCTATTTTTAGCGCTGAAGCGCCTGAAAAACGCCCCAGTGTGAAAGGGGCCTTAGGCAGGCCATACGCATAGCAATTTTTTTCCTGTAACACAGACAGTGTTGACAGGGGAATCCCCCCCACCAAGCCATTGGATTCTCCTGGCAGGGGTGTGAGGGAAGCCCTCCCTGCTGGGAGAAGACAGGGATTATTGGTAGTGGTTATAACAGCCTAATCGCATGCAAAATCAAGCAGCCTGGTTGTAACCAAGTTGATCAATCAACTTTCATACATTTAGCCTGTCTATACATGGTTCATACCATCTATGGTCAGAACGGATGGACGAATCTTGCCCCTATTGTATTTTCACAGCCAACACCACCAGCTTTCAAAATACCAAAACAAAGCTTAAGATACTTTATAATTAAGTGCATTTGTTCTTTAAACACTATTTAGTATGCCTTAAGGAGAACTGGTCACTTTAAGGCAGGAGGGCAAACTTTTGCCAGCATGCAATGGCACCTTTATGAATTGGGACTATTGTCGATTATGACAAATCCCTTTAAATACTGTATGTATTAATATCATAACTGTCATTAAAATATAGTTATTCTTTTTTCCTACAGCAAAGATGCTTTTGATTTTATATTTAGACCCCTTTCACACTGGGGCGCTTTGCAGGCACTACAGCGCTAAAAAAAAGCGCCTGCAAAGTGCACTGAAAGAGCCGCTCCTGTGTCTCCAATGTGAAAGCCCTGAGTGCTTTCACACTGGAGCAGTGCGCTGGCAGGACGCTAAAAAAAGTCCTGCTAGCAGCATCTTTGGAGCGGTGAAGGAGCGGTGTTTATACCACTCCTCCACCGCTGCTGCCCATTGAAATCAAAGGGGCAGCGCGGCTATACTGTTGGCAAAGCGCTGCTGTAGCAGCGCTTTGCGGGTGGTTTTAAACCTTTTTTGGCCGCTAGCGGGGGTTAAAAGCGCCACCCTAGCGGCCAAATAAAACCGCAAATACAACTGTAAAGCGTCGCTAAAAATAGCGATGCTGCCCCCACCCCAGTGTGAAAGGGGTCTTACAGTATCTCACAAAAGTGAGTACACCCATCACATTTTTGTAAATATTTTATTATAACTTTTTATGTGACAACACTGAAGAAATGACACTTTGCTTCAATGTAAAGTAGTGAGTGTACAGCTTGTATAACAGTGTAAATTTGCTGTCCCCTCAAAATAACTCAACACACAGTCATTAATGTCTAAACCGCTGGCAACAAAAGTGAGTACACCCCTAAGTGAAAATGTCCAAATTGGCCCAATTAGCCATTTTCCCTCCCGGTGTCATGTGACTTGTTAGTGTTACAAGGTCTCAGGTGTGAATGGGGAGCAGGTGTGTTAAATTTGGTGTTATCGCTCTCACTCTCTCTCTCATACTGGTCACTGGAAGTTCAACATGGCACCTCATTGCAAAGAACTCTCTGAGGATCTGAAAAAAAGAATTGTTGCTCTACATAAAGATGGCCTAGGCTATAAGAAGATTGCCAAGACCCTGAAACTGAGCTGCAACATGGTGGCCATGACCATACAGTGGTTTAACAGGACAGGTTCCACTCAGAACAGGCCTCGCCATGGTCGACCAAAGAAGTTGAGTGCACGTGCTCAGCATCATATACAGAGGTTGCCTTTGGGAAATAGACGTATGAGTGCTGCCAGCATTGCTGCAGAGGTTGAAGGGGTGGGGGGGTCAACCTGTCAGTGCTCAGAGCATACGTTGCACACTGCATCAAATTGGTCTGCATGGCTGTCGTCCCAGAAGGAAGCCTCTTCTAAAGATGATGCACAAGAAAGCCCGCAAACAGTTTTCTGAAGACAAGCAGACTAAGGACATGGATTACTGGAACCATGTCCTGTGGTCTGATGAGACCAAGATAAATGTATTTGGTTCAGATGGTGTCAAGCGTGTGTGGCAGCAACCAGGTGAGGAGTACAAAGACAAGTGTGTCTTGCCTACAGTCAAGCATGGTGGTGGGAGTGTCATGGTCTGGGGCTGCATGAGTGCTGCTGGCACTGGGGGGGGGGCTACAGTTCATTGAGGGAACTATGAATGCCAACATGTACTGTGACATACTGAAGCAGAGCATGATCCTCTCTCTTCGGAGACTGGGCCGCAGGGCAGTATTCCAACATAACGACCCCAAACACGCCTCCAAGTTGACCACTGCCTTGCTAAAGAAGCTGAGGGTAAAGGTGATGGACTGGCCAAGCATGTCTCCAGACCTAAACCCTATTGAGCATCTGTGGGTCATCCTCAAACGGAAGGTGGAGGAGCGCAAGGTCTCTAACATCCACCAGCTTTGTGATGTCCGGGATGTCCTCATGGAGAAGTGGAAGAGGACTCCAGTGGCATCCTGTGAAGCTCTGATGAACTCCATGCTCTCGTGTTTTTTCACTTTAATGCATCCTAAAAGAGAGCCGTTCTTGTAAAAGCAATACAACTGCTAATTAGCAGCTAGGACTGCTTTTACAAGAAAGCCAACTGCCTGCTGAAAAAAACAATACTGGGACGATGCCTGCAGCATCATCCCAGTATAACCCCTCAAAATCCAGCAACGTACCGGTATGTCACTGGTCGTCAAGTGGATACAGTTACATTGTTCATTAGATTGAAGGAAAGGCAAATTTTGATCAAGCTCAACCAATAGGAAAAAATAAAAAGTGATTACAAAAAAAAACAGTATTCATAGAATCTTATCAGCCACTTCATACCTTTTCAGAGCATTGTGACATGCACGTTAATGCATATCATACTGCAATTTAACATACAGTTGTACTCATAAGTTTACATACCCTGGCAGAATTTATGATTTCTTGGCCATTTTTCAGAGAATATGAATGATGAAACAAAAACTTTTCTTTCACTCATGGTTAGTGTTTGGCTGAAGCCATTTATTATAAACCAACTGTGTTTACTCTTTTTAAATCATAATCATAACAGAAACTACCCAAATGACCCTGATCAAAAGTTTACATACCCCAGTCCTTAATACCGTGTATTGCCCCCTTTAACATCAATGACAGCTTGAAGTCTTTTGTGGTATTTGTGGATGAGGCTCTTTATCTTCTCAGATGGTAAAGCTGCCCATTCCTCTTGGCAAAAAGCCTCCAGTTCCTGTAAATTCTTGGGCTGTCTTGCATGAACTGCACATTTGAGATCTCCCCAGAGTGGCTCAATGATATTGAGGTCAGGAGACTGAGATGGCCACTCCAGAACCTTCACTTTATTCTGCTATAGCCAATGACAGGTCGACTTGGCCTTGTGTATTGGATCATTGTCATGTTGGAATGTCCAAGTACGTCCCATGCGCAGCTTCCTGGCTGATGAATGCAAATGTTCCTCCAGTATTTTTTGATAACATACTGCATTCATCTTGCCATCAATTTTGACCAAATTTCCTGTGCCTTTGTACTTCACACATCCCAAAACATCAGCGATCCACCTCCGTGTTTCACAGTAGGAATGTTGTACCTTTCATCATAGGCCTTGTTGACTCCTCTCCAAATGTAGAGTTTATGGTTGTGGCCAAAAAGCTCAATTTTGGTCTCATCACTCCAAATGATTTTGTGCCAGAAGGTTTGAGGCTTGTCTCTGTGCTGTTTGGCGTATTATAAGCGGGATACTTTGTGGCATTTGCGTAGTAAAGTGCCTCCTTATTTTGCATCTTGAAACAGCTACACCACATGCTTTCAGAGGGTCCTGTATTTCACCCAGTGGCGGAACTTTCAGGATCACAGCAGTCGCACTTGCGACTGGGCACTGCCGTTCTGCCGCTGTGGGGGGTCCCAAGACCCGGCATCTCCCCTGCACCTCTGGCTGTCGGTTTTAGTATGCAGTGGGGGAAGGTGGGAGGCGGCGATCAGCAGCTGTATTGTGCCCGCGAGACGTGGGATCTCCTTTGGGCTTGTATTTCTCTCTCCGAATGTATACATTGGGGAGGGGAGGGGCCTCTGACACAGGCATGTATCGGCTTCACTCTTCAGTGTGTCGCTCTGCTTCTACACTCTTGCCGATACATGCCCCCGGGTCAGAGGCCCCTCTCCTCTCCACTGTATACAAGCCCCAGGGAGATCCCGCTGGCCCATGGACACAATAGAGCTGCCAATCGCTGCCTCCCACCTCCCCCCAGGTGGGGGGGTACAGAGATGTGCTGGGGGTTGGAGGTGCACAGACAGCGGAAACCAGCCAAGTACAGGGGAACCTCTGGAAGGGGGGGGCGGCTGTCTGGGGACCCTGAGGTAAGGGGGGCCTTCTAGGGACCCTGAAGTAAGGGGGGGCCTCTGGGGACCCTGCTGTAAGGGGGGAGCTCTCTGGGGACCATGATGTAAGGAAGGGCTCTCTGGGGACCCTGATGTAAGGGGAGGCTCTCTGGGTACCCTGATGTAAGGAGGGGCTCTCTGGGGATACTGATGTAAGGGGTGGGGCTCTCCTATGTGGATGCAGCATCACTCTGATGCTTCATGTGTCCCCGGCTGGCTCTAACACTAAGAACTGAGCGATCAAACACCGCTGATCGCTCGGTTCTCACAGCTCGATGAGCAGAGAGCGGTGACTGTCAGTCACCGCTCTCGGCTCTGCCTCCTCCTTGCTCACTGCAGGTCTGGGCTGTGGAGGGGGATTGGGAGCGACCGGCTCAGGCTCTCAGCAGCTCTCTGAGAGGCTGAGCTGGGTGCTGGTCCAGACATGTGAGCAGATCCTGACCATATGGTCGCGAGCTTGGACTTGCTCTCTGACGTTAGCCGACAGGGGGCTTCAGCCCGCTGTCTGCTGAGAATGTGTCACAGGAGTGCAGAACAAACTGCACTCCTGTGATCCACATGAGAAGTAAAGCCAAACGAGCTTTGGCTGTACTTCTTTAATGCCTGCATGCTGCAGTACCTTGCCTTGCAGTAATCTGCATAGTAACATGAGCGCTAGTGCAATGCAATTGTAAGCAACTGGCCTAAGTCCACAGTTAAAGGAGAAGTCCAGCCTGAGCTTGTTTGGCTGGGCTTCTCCTATGGGTCACAGGAGTGCAATTCGTTTTGCACTCCTTTGGTCTGTTTTCAGAAGATAGCGAGCTGAAGTCTGCTCTCTGGTGACGTCATGGATATCAGTCCAGGCACCGCGTCATCACATCTCATCTTATCACATGCCTGACGAAGGGGTCCCGTGTGACTCCAAAACGTTGCACTCTCCCTGTGTTGTGATCATGCAATAAATTATCAGTTTGGATGCTACTTTCTGTCGATCCATGGTGTGCTGGCAAATATCTACTTTGTGACTTGAACCAGTATCCAACTTGTTGTTGCTGCAGCAGACAAACTTTGAGAGCTTATCCAGGAATGTGTGCGATGGGAATATGAAGTATCACAGTACAGTAAAGTCTGGATCCGCCAGGTGCCTGGACTGATACGGTTTCAGCCTCTCAGTGAGCCGCTGAGAGCCTGAGACGACCGCTCCGCCCTCTCCACAGCTCAGCGTTCCAGTGAGCGCGGGGGAGCAGAGAGGAGAGCTGCTGATTAACAGGCAGAGCTGAGAGAACTGAGCCATCAGCGGTGTTCTATCACTCAGGTTCTCAATGTAGAGATGCCAGGGGACAGATGCAGTATCCACCTAGGTAAGTATGATTCTGGAAAAAACTTAAAAAATAAACATACTTCTCTTATAATTCAGAGGAAGAGAACAATCACTTATAGGACAAGGTCAATATGGTATTAATAATGCTAGAATATTACTATGGACTGCTTAGTCTATAAATTTGCTGCATGATTATACAAGGGACAGAAGACAAAATACAAAGCAATACATAATTCCTACCCTAGCCCCATCCATGCTCATTCTCTTCTTTAGTTGCATAACATTGCACTACCCATGTATTCGTTACAAGTATGTGCGTAGCTTGTTCAAACAAAAGCCTTTTTTTATCCATTTGTCAAACAACGTCCTCGTAAGACGTGCATCATGGAAAAAAGGCTTGTGTTGCTGTAAGCTACAATAGAGATATGCTGAAAAAATCAAGCATGCGTCTCAGTCTAGTAGACAATGCAAACTTCTTTTGGGTGTTCACTAGTTCTAGAAGTGTACAGCTTTTATCATCTCTTTGCTTTAAGAATTTGCAAAGTGCCTGCCGAAGCTGAGCAACATTATTGTCGTGTACCAGAGGAAGTGAAACACTGTGCAACCTCTGGTGGGGCTAAAATGAAAGCCCAGTAACTTTTGTTTCTTGCAAAGAGTAAAGTGAGACTGACCTGACCTTTCTTTTACCAAGAATTCTGCGAAGAGAAAAAAGTGAAGTTTTTAGTAACCTTTTCACAGTATTTTGTGCTTTTTACAAGTGATATGCTATACACCCCCATGTGGGTTTCCCCTCCATGGTTGGGCAATCCTGACCACTCATACCATAAACCCTGGTGTGAAATGTTTCCATTTACAAGCATGTGAAATGTTTCAGTTTACAGTACAGTCATTTTTTAATTACCGGAATAGGTAATATTTAAAGTGGTATTAAGCACAAAACCAAAAATGTATTATCATTAATTATTGGGAGTGGTGGATGCATTAGTTTTCTTTTCTTTGGCCTTTTCCCCCCTCTGTTTTCAGTAACACACCTGTATTAGTGAGACACAACCCTGGATGAATGAGAACAGGAGGCACAGCAGACAGCGGCATTGTCATTCTGGGGGGGTGTTAAATGTTTTAGCAGGTTTAAATACAATAGGAAATTGAAGCCAAAACTCCAGCTAATACTTTAGAATCAAATACATCAAACCTTTTCTATTCCTTTTGGGATAAAAGTTTTACATGAATAAATAAAAACTGATCATTTTATTCACCCCTGCCAGTGTTAAGTGGTTTGTCTCATCCATGTAAACTGATACATTCTGCTGGAGATCGGAGACTTAGTGGCTGGTTCAGCAGATAAAAATAGAGGAAAGAAAACCTAAAAAAAAAACGAATGCAGCCATCACATCTAAGAATTGGTAAGCTGCAAAATAATAAATGTTTGCTTTTGGGTTTAATACCACTTTAATCTCGCCTGTCTTAGATTTTAATTTTTTTTTTATATATTTTTAAGTGAACCTGTACTTTGCCCATAGGTATGAGGTCCACTTCTTAGCAAGAAAAATTAGGTGCCAGTGGTCACCAATATTTTACAAACCCCCCCCTCCCATTGCCAGAGTACTTCTGGGTAGGGATGGGCCCGGTGTTCGATTCGAACCCATGTTCGAATCGAACATCGGGCGTTCGCCCGTTCGGCGAGCCCAGAACTATTTGGGCCGCTCGCATCAAATTCGTGTGATGCGAGCGGCCCGCAATGCATTGCGCCAGTCGCAGTGCAATGCTGGCTGATGATTGGCCAAGCATGCACTGTGACCCCGCATGCTTGGCCAATCACAGCGCCGGCAGCGAGGAGAGCCATAATTGGCTACAGGCATCCATAGCTCAGGGGCTTTAGTACACGCCCCACGGTATAAGAGGCCGCCGTGGCGGCGGCCTCGCATATTGTGTTTCAGTGTCAGCGTGTCAGTGTGTTGCTGACTGCTGACAATATGTGCTTTATTTCTGGGGATTTGTGTGTGCGTGCTGTTAGTACAGCATTGCAGTATCACATCTGGGGGGTGTCTATAGGTTGCCTGTGAAGGGGGGCAGGTTTCCTGTGCTTAGAACTGTCCCTGCAAAAAGTGTAATTTTTGCAGGAAAAAAGCTATTTAAAAGCACTCGCGGCTAATGAATTGATGGCTCCTGTAACACAGAGAACTGTCATTCATTGATAAAAAAAAAAAAGTGTGGGGGTCCCCCCAAATTCAATAACCAGGCCCTTCAGGTCTGGGATGGATATTAAGGGGGACCCCAGCCAAAAAAAAAAAAGCGTAGGGTCCCCCTCAAAATCCATACCAGACCCTTGAGGTCTGGGATGGATTTTAAGGGGAACCCCAGCCCAAAAAAATGGCGTGGGGTCCCCCTCAAAATCCATACCAGACCCTTATCCGAGCACGCAACCTGGCAGGCCGCAGGAAAAGAGGGGGGGGGGGGGGGGACGAGAGCGGCCCCCCCTCCCGCCTGAACCGTACCAGGCCACATGCCCTCAACATTGGGAGGATGCTTTGGGGGTCTGAGACCCCCAAAGCACCTTGTCCCCATGTTGATGAGGACAAGGGCCTCGTCCCCACAACCGTGCCCGGTGGTTGTGGGGGTCTGCGGGCGGGGGGCTTATCGGAATATGGAAGCCCCCTTTAACAAGGGGACCCCCAGATCCCGCCCCCCCTGTGTGAAATGGTTAGGGGGTACAAAAGTACCCCTACCATTTCACCAAAAAAGTGTCAAAAATTGTAAAAATGACAGGAGACGGTCTTTGACAATTCCTTTATTAAAATCTTCTTTCTTCTTTCTTCATCCTTCAGTTTCTTCATCTTCTCCTTCCGTCATCTTCTTCCATCTTCTTACATTTTCTTCTTCCTCCGATCCGCTTCTTCTTGCGCTGGCCTTCTCGTCCTTCTCGTCCGGCATCTTCTTCCATGGCGTCGGCGTCGGTGTCTCTTCTTGGGCCACTCCTCGCAATGGGAGGCTCCCGGTGTGTGAGGCTTCGCTGCCTCTGACAAGTCTTTTATAATGGAGGGCACCTGGTGACCCCGCCCCCTCTGACGCACGGGGACGTCATGGGGAATTCCCTATGGCTTTCCCCATGATGTCAGAGGGGGCGGGGTCACCAGGTGCCCTCCGTTATAAAAGACCTGTCAGACGGAGTGAAGCCTCACACAGCGGGAGCCTCCCATTGCGAGGAGAATAGGTAAAAATCTCTGTGTAGCAGCTGTAAGGGGGCAGTCTTTAGACTTAACTCTTCAGCCAGCTAGCGTTGGGGCCCAATTATACCATTGGTACACAATGAGAATAGTCCCAGAGAATAGTCAAGCCTTAAGGAAGCAATAAGGCTACTTGATGACTGTGTAGTAGCATATAGTAAATCCCCATAGCAACAGCAACAGCTCACCAGTCCCAGTGATATTGTAGCTCATAGGGAAAGAAAACCAAGGGATAGCCAGTAGCTCACTGGGGTGTATGGGCTGGGAAGGCTCTGTATGAGAATCTGGAAGCCCCCTTTAACAAGGGGACCCCCAGATCCCGCCCCCCCCCTGTGTGAAATGGTAAGGGGGTACCCCTACCATTTCACCAAAAAAGTGTCAAAAATTGTAAAAATGACAGGAGACGGTCTTTGACAATTCCTTTATTAAAATCTTCTTTCTTCTTTCTTCATCCTTCAGGTTTCTTCATCTTCTCCTTAGCCTTTAAAATTAGCACTTTTGATTTTGAATGTTCGCATCCATTATAACTAATAGGGTTCGAAAGCTCGCACGGACTTTAGGTCCGTTCGCGGGTTCTGGTGCGAGCCGAACGGGGGGGTGTTTGGCTCATCCCTACTTCTGGGTTTGGGTAACATGCAACGTTTGAACTTGACCTCTGCAACAACAATGGCTTATGCTGTCAGCTACCCGATGCTGTTCCTACCACTGGTTGTCTTTTTGAAAATAATTAAGTGACTGTTAAAGATTGTTTGCATTGCCTGCATAATACATATCACAAACTATTCTATTCTGAGTTTATTATCCCTTGCAGTGGCGGCTGGTGGCAAACAGTGCACCCACAGCCAGCCCCCCACTGGTCCGGTCGGTCGGGTTAAGTCTATGTCCGGTTCCTTGGTCTTTTTGGAGGGTTTTGCTCTGGGTTCCGCCCACTTGTCCTGTTCCATAGAAATTGGTACAGTACATCGGTCCGGAGCGTGATTGTCCCCCAGAGACAGTACCATCAATCGCAGCCACTGTGCCATCAAACACAACCACTGTGCTCATCAATTGCTGCCACTGTTCCATCAAACGCAGCCACTGTGCCCATAAAACCCAGCCACTGTGCCCATCAATTGCCGCCACTGTGCCATTAAAGGCAGCCACTGTGCCCATCAAATGCAGCCACTGTGCCCATCAATTGCCTCCATTATACCATTAAACGCAGCCACTGTGCCATCAAACGCAGCCACTGTGCCCATCAATTGCCACCACTGTGCCATCAAACACAGCCACTGTGCCATCAAATGCTGCCACTGAACAATCAGATGCTCCCACTGTGCCCCATCAAATGCAGCCTCACTGTGCCCCATCAAATGCAGCCTCACTGTGCCCCATCATATGCAGCCTCACTGTGCCCCATCAAATGCAGCCTCATTGTGCCCCATCATATGCAGCCTCACTGTGCCCCATCATATATGCAGCCTCACTGTGCCCCATCATATACTTACCTTACAAGAAGCTCCGCTTGGGCCGTGCGTTCCACGGAGCTGCCAACGTCACTTCCGGTTCACCACTAGCATATGGAAACCTGAAGTGACCAGCTAACTAGAAGAACCCAGCTCCCGCCCATAGGAATGCACCGCATAGCAGGTCAAAAGCCTGCAAACAAAGCGCCTCGTCTGCAATTTCCTGATTGCATTGACGTGGCGCTTCCCATAGTGCACTGTGTCTGGCGCCCGAACACAGTGCACTTAAAGAACATTTTTCTCTATTTTCTTTTTAAAGGGGCCTTCTTTTTTATTTTTTGTGACTGCTGGGCGGGGGGGGGGGGGCGGCGCCCATGCACCCCCTATGGACAGGCAGCCACTGCCCAGAGATAGTTGGGGAAGAAGGAATCTCGGATAGTTCAATAGCGCATCCATGGGTTGCCAGAAACATACTGAATGGAGATGGATGATGAGACCCAAAGGAGCAGGAGAATGTTGCTCACTATGGCCCACATGTAGAGACTGTTAACTTGGGGTTCGTCCTGAAGATACCAGTACTGGAGAGTGCCTCTGAGGGACTATGATTACTGGACTACACTTTTGCAAGTATGCTGGGGCAGCACACTACCCATTAGTTATAGTTAGGGAATTAGGAAAGTATCATGTCTTTTCTGTTAGACTGTGAATTATTTTTGCACCTTTTCTAAGTAAAATATTGAACTGTTATCCTTGCCTGGTCTGAAGGTACCAAAGAGGTGTATAGCAAGTAACTCTCACGCACATAGTTTATCAAATGGGCCTTAAAACATTGCGGCATGAAGGTATTCATGTGAAATGGAGTACTGTAATGTAAAGTAGTTGCCAAGAGTAATGGAAGCGTAACAAGCAGTGCGTCAGTTGCGTATACCTGTTATAGGTGGAATGGCCTCTAGCAGTGAAGGAGATGTTGTCGGCACTTTTTCCGCCAGCAGTCTGTCTCCCATAGCAACAGGAGTGGATTGAACAGCAGTGGTTTCCCATCCTGTACAAACGTATAGAAGTTCAAAAGTTGAGTTGAGTACACATGTGGAACTTGCACAGGGTGCATGGCAGGGCCTACTCTGTTACTCAGGTGTAGTAGTGGAAAACGCTAGACAGGTTGTTGTGGACATTGGCTCAGCATGTCCCTACTAAATGCAGATTACAGAGAAGTTGTGCATTGGCACAAGGGGAACTGAAAGTTAAAGCGGAGCTCCACACAAAATGGGAACCTCCGCTGCCACATTTGGCACCTTTCGGGGTGGGGGGGAGCGGGTACCTGGTTTTGACAGGTATCTGCTCCAAGTTCCTGGTGACTTAGCTTTGGCAAAATCATCTGGAAGTTCGCCCCCCTCCTTATTCCCCCGCTACCGGGCCATTCACATAGCACAATGCGCAGTAGGGAACCAGCTGTGAAGCCGCAAGGCTTCAATGCCGGTTTTCATTATCCAAAATGGTGGCGGCAGCACCCGAAACAATTGAAAAATCAACTCGGGTGAAGACACCGCTGGATTAGTTGTCAGGTTAGTGTCCTAATATTAAAAGTCAGCAGCTACAGTTTTTGTAGCTGATGATTTTTAATATTTTCTGACAGGGCATTGAGCTCCTCTTTAACTGGAGAATAGTTGCAGTGTCAGTGTACATGGTGTACGTGTATCTCTAAGAGTGGAGGCCTGCCTTAAGGTTGAGTATTCCCCCCACAGCACCCTCAGCCTTGTCCCAGGGCACTGATGAAAACAGTACAGAAGTAATGTTGGTCTTAAGTGGTTTGTCTCATCCATGTAAACTGATACATTCTGCTGGAGAGTTTGAGATTGTGAAAAACAACAGACTAAGGCCCCTTTCACACTGGGGCGGGAGCGGCGTCGGCGGTAAAGCAGCGCTATATTTAGCGCTGCTTTACCGTCGTTTTAGCCGCGGTATTTGGGTGCTATTACCGCGGTGTCTCATTGATTTCAATGGGTAGAAGTGGTATAGGAGCAGTGAATACACCGCTCCTTCACCGCTCCAAAGATGCTGCTAGCAGGACTTTTTTGACCGTCCTACTAGCGCACTGGAGTGAATGGGACCAGATTTTTTCAGGCGCTGTACAGGCGTTATTTTTAGCGCTGTAGCGCCTGAAAAACGCCCCAGTGTGAAAGGGGCCTTACTGGCTGAATCACCAGGTGATACTAGAAGAAAGCCTTAAAAAAGGAAACTAACACAGCCATCACATCTAAGAATTGGTAAACTGAAATATAATAAATGTTTGCTTTTGGGTTTAATACTGCTTTAAGTATTGCAAGGAAAGGTGGTGCAAACTTGTTATTAAAGAAAGCTTATTAGAGAAAGAGTAGTTTTGTACAAAATGTACTGATCATCATCATGACAATAAATAAATAAATGCATAAATTGAATAAAATATATAAGGTAAATATTAAATAAAGCATTTTGCATGAATTTTTTGCGCCAGCAGGTGAAAAATATTGAAGCGAATGACAGATATTTCCATGAGCTATTTGGATTTACTGTATGTTCCATTCCATTTGTGTATAAAACACTGGTAGATATCACAGTTAGTTTACTACGAACTTCCTGTTTGATCTTACATCAATGATGGTAACAGACTCACTGCAGACACGTATATCATACACAGGAAGCTGTGAGAGGAAGCATTCTAACCACTGATCCTCTTGATTCTGCAGAACAGGGAGCTTGAAGCCTGCTAATAATGGAATATTCCACCATACGTACTCTGTTTTGTTTGTTTAAATATGCTTTTATCTATTAATAATATATTTTTTCCTCTTTACTGAATTTCCCTCTGCATACTGAGCATTGTTTTTTCCTCTCTACCCCATCAGTAGGAGACTGTGGGGTAGAGTTACTAAAATTTGAGCATGGTGCAGTTGTGCATGGTAGCCAATCAGCATCTAACTTCAGCTTGTTCAGTTAAAGCGGTTGTATACCCAGGCCTATAATAAGGCTTACCTGTTGGTAAAATGAATATCTCCTAAACTTGTACGGTTTAGGAGATATTCACCTTGCATGCAGCCGCTGACGTCAGCAGCGCATGCACTCTGAAGATCCGGCGGATGCTGCCGGAAAATCAGAGCTCCTTGCCGGAAATGCGCAGGAGTGATGTCATCGTGGCTCCGGCCACTTACAGCGCACCCGGAAGAAATGCAGAGAGAACATGTCAGCTCCCTCAGCAGTAATTTGGAGGTAATTTTGTTTTTTTGTGGTCATACAACTGCTTTAAGCTTTGACAATTTTGCATGCTCCAGTTTTAGTAAATCAACCCCTGTGGCAGCATACAGGACAATTATGAGGTTACATGACTGGAAATAATAATAATTATAGTGGAGCTATGGTCAAACTATAAAATCAGATATCTTATATAGGCTGCCCATGCCACTAAGGCCAGCCATACACTGAGCACATTTATTTTCTGCAACCATGGGTTCCAAGAAAGAAATTTGCTAGATTCCCCCATCAAAACAGACAGGCCACTGTCCTCTCCAGGCAGGGGGCGGGTGAAGCTGTCCCCGCTGGGAGAAGATAGTGGTTATCACTAGCGGCTATAGCAGCTGCATACGATAATCGTAAGCAAATCCGGCAGGCTGGTTGTACCCAAGTTGATTGTTCAATTCGAACCCTGTATGGCCAGCCTAAGACTGGGCTCTCTGTTTATCTAAGTACACATTTTGTAAATAGCTGTTGATCCTACCAGTAGAACCTGTGCTGCTGTTGCAGCTGCATAAATACTGGCACCATTGACAGCCATACTTGGTCTACCCATACCCCTTTTAACCTCCCTGGCGGTATTCCCGAGTCTGGCTCTGGTGGAATTTCGCTACCATTAGCGGTAACCCCGAGCCAGACTCGGGGCTGCTTCGCAGGATACAGGGAAAGTTACGTACCTTGTCCCCTGGATCCTGCGATGTCTCCCGCTGTGTGTGCGAGCTCCACCGCTCGATTCACACAGTGCCAAGTGCCGCCGAGCTCCGTTCCCTGCGACGTTGAGACGCACGGGAGCGGAGATCGGCGCCAAACTCAAAAAAGTAAAAACACAGCACACATACAGTACACTGTAATCTTACAGATTACAGTACTGTATAAACAAAACACACATCTCCTTTGTCCCTAGTGGTCTGTCCAGTGCCCTGCATGCACTTTTATATTATCCACTTCAATACCCGGCCATAGTCAAATGACGCCCACAAGGTGGATCTCCCATCCTGGGTGGGCGTCATATGACGTCCTCGGCCTTCCGCCGCTACTGCGGGCCCGGGGGGGCCCGCAGAGCGGCGATCGGGGATCCGGTGTGTCCCTCGGGACACAGCCGTCCCCCGATGGGGGTATTGAAGTGGCCAGTTGTCTCCCAGGCGGTGTTCTGCGCCGTTGCAGCGGCGCCGTTCGCCGCTGTTTGTATGTATCCCGGAAGCGGCGTGCACTGCGCACGCGCGCGCTCCCGGGAACGTTCAGTGACAGATCGGGACTGAGGCTGGCTGAGGCTTTTGCCTTAGATACAGCTCAGCCCCGATCAAAGTAAAAACACAACATAATTGGCTATTTAGTGACTGGCTGTGTCCAATGACAGCCAGTCACTAAATGTAAACAAAAAAGAGAGGTAACTCCTGTTGCTGGGTTCTCCTCTTCACACACCGATCCTGTGTGAGGAGGAGATCAGCTAACAGTGAGTTACCTATATACTGTACCCACCTAGTATATATACCCATCTGTGCCCAGATCACCCCCCCCCTAAATAAAGAGAACCTGTCATCAGGTGTACCTGTCATCAGGTGTACCTGTCATCAGTACCTGTCATCAGTACCTGTCATCAGTACCTGTCGCCACCAGAGTACCCGCCATCTCACCACCTGCCAGAGTACCACCAGAGTACCCGCCACCTCACCACCTGCCAGAGTACCCGCCACCTCACCACCTGCCAGAGTACCCGCCACCTCACCACCTGCCAGAGTACCACCAGAGTACCCGCCACCTCACCACCTGCCAGAGTACCACCAGAGTACCCGCCACCTCACCACCTGCCAGAGTACCACCAGAGTACCCGCCACCTCACCACCTGCCAGAGTACCACCAGAGTACCCGCCACCTGCCAGAGTACCTGCCATCAGAGTACCTGCAACCAGAGTACCTGCCATCAGAGTACCACCAGAGTACCCGCCACCTCATCACCTGCCACCAGTGTACCTACCACCAGAGTACCCGCCACCTCACCAGCTGCCACCAGAGTACCCGCCACCTCACCAGCTGCCACCAGAGTACCCGCCACCTCACCAGCTGCCACCAGAGTACCTGCCACCTCACCACCTGCCACCAGAGTACCCGCCACCTCACCAGAATACCCGCCACCTCACCACCTGCCACCAGAGCACCTGCCACTATGTCCAAAAGGATGTACACCCCAGAGGAGG
The DNA here is from genome assembly GCA_028564925.1 of Lithobates sylvaticus. NCBI lineage: Eukaryota > Metazoa > Chordata > Amphibia > Anura > Ranidae > Lithobates > Lithobates sylvaticus. The sequence goes on from CM053030.1 coordinate 499,400,559, forward strand.
CATACCAAATTCTCAGTCTGAGCGATGAGAGCATCGGGGAGCTCTCACCGCTCAGTTCTGTTTCAGTTTCTGGCTCAGAATATGAGCCCCCTGAAGGCAGCACCTCAGGATCTGAATTGGAGGAGGAAGCAGCCCCTCCTAAAAGAAGACGGTCGGAACCCCAGGCATCTACCAGCAGTGCCAACGGCGGTAGACCCCAGGAGGAGAGGCCCAGTTCAAGCGCTGCTAGACCCCAGGAGGAGAGGCCCAGTGTGCGCCAAAGAATTAGGGCCCAAAATCAGCTGCCAGAAAGCTTGGAAAACCCATTGTGGCTGCCTTCTACCACAGGGTCAGCCACGATCCCCCCTTTTACAGCACAGCCAGGTGTGCAGGTCAACACTGCAGGTTTTTCCAAGATGGATTTTTTTTTATTTATTTTTCCCAGAGGAATTACTTCAAATGGTCATGGACCAAACCAATCTTTGTGCCCAACAATTTATCACAGCCAACCCCAACTCCAGCTATGCCCGCCCTTTTGAATGGCGACCCCTAACAATTCCAGAGCTGAAAGTGTTTTTAGGCCTAACGCTAAACATGGGGCTTACAAAAAAAAATGAGATGCATAAGTATTGGTCGACCAAATCCATTCATCACATGCCAGTTTTTTTCTGCAGCCATGCCCAGGTCCCGATATGAAATTATTATGCGCTTCCTGCATTTTAGTGACAACTCACAGTGCCCCCCCCGGAATCACCCACAATTTGACAAGCTGTATAAAATTCGCCCCCTAATTGATTTTTTTTCCAAAAAGTTTGCTGAACTTTATGTCCCTGACAGAAATATATCTGTGGACGAATCCCTGGTGCATTTCACAGGCCGGCTGGGTATGAAACAATACATCCCAAGTAAGAGAGCGAGGTATGGCTTGAAGCTCAACAAGCTCTGTGAAAGTGCCACTGGTTATGTGCACTCCTTCCGTGTGTACGAAGGAAAAGATTCCCAGCTCCAGCCCCCCGAGTGTCCATCGTACATGGGAATTAGTGGGAAAATTGTTTGGGAGTTGGCATTCCCACTCCTCCAAAAGGGGTATCATATATATATGGACAATTTTTATACGAGTTTGCCCCTTCTCCGCCACCTGTACCTAAAAAAAACATTGGCCTGTGGTACAATAAGAAAAAAACGGAAGGGCTTCCCACAGCGCCTTGTCGCCACAAACATTCAAAGGGGGGAATCGGCCAGCTTGAGGAATGAGGAAGTGCTGGCTGTGAAGTGGAAGGATACTAAAGATGTTTATTTGATGTCCACCATCCACAATGACACATCAGTGGAAGTTCCCAGAAGACGCGGTCCCATTCGCAAGCCTTCCTGCATCAATGCTTATAATAAATTTATGGGGGGGGTGGATTTAAATGACCAGATGTTGCAGCCCTATCTGTCAATAAGAAAATCCCTTTTTTGGTATAAAAAAGTTGCAATTTACTTTTTTCATTTGGCCCTTTTAAATTCTTTTATAATTCACCAAAAATCCTCAGCAACACCCACCACCTTCATAAAATATATTGAAGACATTGTCACTTCACTTATTTATCAAGAGGAATCCCCCCCAGAAAGCATTCGCTCAGATTCTGGCGTCAGGCTACATGAGCGTCATTTTCCGGAACATATTCCACCATCAGCATCCGGAAGACGACGCCAAAAAAAAATGCCGGGTGTGCACTAAGAGAGGCGTTAGGAAAGACACCAGCTTCTATTGTCCCGATTGTCCCTCCCTACCTGGCCTTTGCATCGGACAATGCTTCAGGCGATATCACACTGTGGACCACTATTAGCCCATATTTCCAATAGACTGCCATTTCCCCCCAATTTCTGTCATGAATATTTCCCTGCCTCAACCAACCATATCATTGTCTTCCATGTGAACTGACCCTGGCCTGTTTCTCGACTATGCCTCTGCCTACCGTCTGCATTGTTTATCCGCCATGTTTCTGCCTTTCAAGTGAACTGACCCTGGACTGTATCGACTATGCCTCTGCCTACCGTCTATGTCTGCCTTTTACCTGCACTGACCTCGGCTTGTTGACCATGTTTTTGCCTGCCCCTTGGACTGATCTTTTACCCTGCTACACAGGGGTCTCACATATGTGAGGGGCTCCAGAAGAGTGTTCGGAGTTCAGAAAACCAGTTTTTCTGTGTTCCCATAACAGGGTCTGGTTGTCCGGAGGCTTCAAAGAGATTTGGGTGGGAGAAGCCTCTACCCCTGTCCCCATTCTTCCCTGACCGATACCCTAAGCTTGATGGTCCTGTCTGCTCCCTGGAAAAAATACTCTGGCTGTGCTGACCATACCTCTGCCTGCTGCCTTTACTAATTATGGACAGTATTCCTGCCTGCTGCATGGACGATCCTTTGATCCTTTTGCTGCTGCTGACCACATCCCTGCCTGCTATCTGGACTAATGCATTGGCTGTGTTGACAACATCTCTACCTGTGCTGACTATTCCTGCCTGCTGCCTGTTTTGCTGTCGCTGTCCACGTTCCTGCCTGCTGCCTGTTTTGCTGTCGCTGTCTACGTTCCTGCCTGCTGCCTGGACCGATGCTCTCCTCTGTGGACCACTGCACTACTAAAACCGCAGGTAATCTTTTCTTTACCCTTTGCTCAGCAGAATGTATTTTGGTTTGTAATTGGTATGTACAGTACATGCTATGTGTTAGAAATATGAAGGGCCTTCAACAATGTGATAGGTTGGCAGGAATTTATGTGTGTAATTTATGCTCCTAGAACACCTGACAGTGCTACTTGGGCCTCTGTATGTGGCCAGGCTGTGTAAAAGTCTCACATATTTGGTATCGCCATACTCAGAAGGAGTAGCAGAATGTATTTTGGGGTGTCAGTTTTGCTATGTACATGCTATGTGTTGGAAATATCTTATAAATGGACAACTTTGTATAAAAAAAATGCGTTTTCATTTTTTTCCCACATATTCCAAAAACTTTGGGAAAAAAATGAACCATTCAAAAGACTCATTATGCCTCATATATTATACGTTGGGGTGTTAGCTTTCCAAAATGGGGTCATTTTGTGGGCGTTTCCATTGTCCTGGTGCTCCAGGGCCTTCAAAACTGTAATAGGTGGTTGAGAAATGAGATGTGTAATTTATGCATGTAGAACGCCTGACGGTGCTACTTCAATGTTGGGCCTCTGTATGTGGCCAGGCTGTGTAAAAGTCTCACATATTTGGTATCGCCATACTCGGAAGGAGTAGCAGAATGTATTTTGGGGTGTCAGTTTTGCTATGTACATGCTATGTGTTGGAAATATCTTATAAATGGACAACTTTGTATAAAAAAAATGCGTTTTCATTTTTTTCCCACATATTCCAAAAACTTTGGGAAAAAAACGAACCATTCAAAAGACTCATTATGCCTCATATATTATACGTTGGGGTGTTAGCTTTCCAAAATGGGGTCATTTTGTGGGCGTTTCCATTGTCCTGGTGCTCCAGGGCCTTCAAAACTGTAATAGGTGGTTGAGAAATGAGATGTGTAATTTATGCATGTAGAACGCCTGACGGTGCTACTTCAATGTTGGGCCTCTGTATGTGGCCAGGCTGTGTAAAAGTCTCACATATTTGGTATCGCCATACTCGGAAGGAGTAGCAGAATGTATTTTGGGGTGTCAGTTTTGCTATGTACATGCTATGTGTTGGAAATATCTTATAAATGGACAACTTTGTATAAAAAAAATGCGTTTTCATTTTTTTCCCACATATTCCAAAAACTTTGGGAAAAAAACGAACCATTCAAAAGACTCATTATGCCTCATATATTATACGTTGGGGTGTTAGCTTTCCAAAATGGGGTCATTTTGTGGGCGTTTCCATTGTCCTGGTGCTCCAGGGCCTTCGAAACTGTAATAGGTGGTTGAGAAATGAGATGTGTAATTTATGCATGTAGAACGCCTGACGGTGCTACTTCAATGTTGGGCCTCTGTATGTGGCCAGGCTGTGTAAAAGTCTCACACATTTGGTATCGCCATACTCAGGAGGAGTAGCAGAATGTATTTTGGGGTGTCATTTTTGCTATGAACATGCTATGTGTTGGAAATATCTTATAAATGGACAACTTTATGTAAAAAAAAAATGCGTTTTCATTTTTTTTTCCACAGTTTCCAAATACTACTGGAAAAAAACGAACCATTCAAAAGACTCATTATGCCTCATATATTATACGTTGGGGTGTTAGCTTTCCAAAATGGGGTCATTTTGTGGGCGTTTCCATTGTCCTGGTGCTCCAGGGCCTTCAAAACTGTAATAGGTGGTTGAGAAATGAGATGTGTAATTTATGCATGTAGAACGCCTGACGGTGCTACTTCAATGTTGGGCCTCTGTATGTGGCCAGGCTATGTAAAAGTCTCACACATGTGGTATCACTATACTCAGGAGGAGTAGCAGAATATATTTTGGGGTGTCATTGCAAGTATGCATGTGCTGTGTGAGAGAAATAACTTGTTTTTATGACAATTTTGTGCAAAAAAAAAAAAAAAACTCGCCAAGCCTCTTACTAAATACCTTGGAATGTCTGCTTTCCAAAAAGGGGTAATTTGGGGGGTATTTGTACTTTCCTGGCTTGTTAGGGTCTCAAGAAATGAGATAGGCCTTCAGTGAATCAGGTGTGATCAGATGTGATCATTTTCAATGATTTGCACCATAGCTTTTAGACGCTATAACTTTCACAGCAACCAAATAATATACACTTATTTGGGTTATTTTTACTAAAGATAAGTAGCAGTATACATTTTGGCCAAAATTTTGGAAAAAAAATGTTTTATTTGCAAAAATGTTCAATAGAAACTAAAAAAAAGTGTTTTTTTTTCAAAAATTTCTCTCTTTTTTCGCTAATACTGCAAAAAATAAAAAACCCAGCAGTAATTAAATACCACCAAAAGAAAGCTCTGTTTGTGAGAAAAAAATGATAAAAATTTGGTTTGGGTAGCATGTAGCATGACTGAGTAATTGTCATTCAAAGTGTGAGAGCGCTGAAAGCTAAAAATTGGTCTGGTAAGGAAGGGTGTTTAAAAGCCCTGTATTGAAGTGGTTAAAAATACAGTGTTTTCTGCCTGGAATTTGGAGATTGTCCATAGCAACCAAAAAGTGTCCCTTTATGTTAAAAGTGGTTTTAGACTAGCTAGAAAACAGCGATAATAAATTAGAATCACTTGCAGAATTGAGCGATAGCGATTTGTGGGGAAATTCGTCATCAAAAACTAAATCTAATTATTTATTATATTATAATTTATGATTTTGTGTTTCAAACTTTATCATACCTCTCCTGTCTACTAGACTCTGGTTTGGACAGATTTCAGTGAGTTATTCCTAAGAATTGCAGGCCTACAATATAAAACGACAAATTTCCATGCAAAATAATTGTACCGCTTTCAGCACCTAAAATCAGAAATAATCATACCGCCAGGGAGGTCAATTGATACTATACTATTCTATCTGCTGTAGCTTAGGGAAAGTATGTAAAACCCGGGCTCAGTGTCCACCCTTCAACCACCTCCAGCACTGCCTGGCAGGATTCAGGACAAATCCAACATTGCAGCTACATTTACCAATCAAAGGAAGGTTGATTACAATTCTTTTAATACGTTTGACACACTTTCTTAACTTAAAATGCTTTTTTAGCACTCTTAAAGGAAAAAAAAAGTGAGGCCTTAGATTAACTTTAATGTGACTAACCATCATTATATTTATCACGTATTTATAAAATGGGAACATATTAAGCAGTTCCATACAATATATAATAAAATGGGTGTGATTTACAGACTCCAGAGAAAAACAAGTACAGAAACATAACACAGAAGTACCCTGCTTGCAACAGTTTAGGTATGTGCACATGCAAAGTACGGTAAGTAGCAAATTGCGACTCCCCTGGAAAGTATTGCATTCCGAATTCACCTCTCTCCTCTTGGATTGTGGTAAATCAGTATTAAATACACTCATTGCTTACAGATGTCAGCTGTTCTGGGGCTTCAGTTCTCTACCCAGCAGAGTCAAGGTCATGTTTAACTATTTTGGATCCCCAAAATTGACTGTGGGGTCCCTCTGGTCCCCCTATCTATAGGCTGCTCAATGAAGAAGATAAACATTAGCACTTAGTTTGGGCCTTTTTTTAGTGGTATATTGGGTTGCACAGCTTTCAATAGGAACTGGGAGCCTAGGTGGTAAGACCATATGCTACTATTCATGTATCTTGCAAAACCCAAACTCAGTAAAAATCTAAACACCTGTGTTCTGTGGACGTCTCAAAGTGCACTGAACATCTCTGTGATGGGACAGTAGAATGCCCTTTGAGGCTATACCTGGCTAAATTAAATGGTAGCTCAAGCTCAATAATGAAGACTCGGACTGCATTTTTCAACTTTTGTGCTAAATTCAAATTTTGTACAGTACCATGATCACTATACCCACAGTTCATGTGGTCGAAAAATGAAAATCAATGAACCAGTCTTGCGTTTTTTTGCAAGTATAAAATAAAAATAGTCTAAACAGGTAAAAAGGAGAAATATATGATGTAAAGTGTTGTCTTCTTGACCACAACTATCACCTGCATTTCTGGCTAAATGAGCAAAAATTCCCACAGATGAACTCCAAAATCTTGAGTAAGGTCTTCCTAGAAATGTGTAAGTTGGTATAGCCACAGACTAAAGGCCAAGTCTATATTGATGCCCGTGGTTTAAGAATGAGGTATCCATCAAGCTTATAACAGTGTGATGCTCAAGTGTCTACAAACATTTGACCATATAGTGTAAGGGTCTGCCTAAAAATGACAAAACGATATGTAATCCCAAGGTCCGAGCATAATAATGCCCATGAAAAAAACAGAAAAGTGCCTCTGAGTGCAAGGTTTAATGTTACAGTAATATGCTATCCAACACTAACATAAAAGTAAGGCTGGCTTCACACTGGGACGGTGCGGGCGGTGGCGGTAAAGCAGCGCTATATTTAGCGCTGCTTTACCGTCGTTTTAGCCGCGGTATGCGGCCGCTAGTGGGGTGGTTTTAACCCCCGCTAGCGGACGAAAAAGGGTTAAAATTCCTCCAAAGCGCCACTTTGCCGGCGGTATCCCTGCGGTGTCCCATTTATTTTTAATGGGTAGGAGCGGTATAGGAGCGGTGAATACACTGCTCCTTCACCGCTCCAAATATGCTGCTAGCAGGACTTTTTTTTCCGTCCTGCTAGTGCACCGCTCCAGTGTGAAAGCCATCCGGCTTTCGCACTGGAGTGAAAGGACCCGCTTTTTTCAGGAGCTATACAGGCGCTATTTTTAGCGCTGTAGCTCCTGAAAACGCCCCAGTGTGAAAGGGGCCTAAGGGATGATAGGCTCATGAAAGGTGCGATCTCCCGGGTTGGTCTCCAACGTCTCTGGCGTGTCCTGTGAGAGCAGAATGTCCGGCTGCGGTAACCGCAATGACCCTGGAGGAAGCCGGCTGATCCTCTCGATGGCTGGAGGAGATGGAAGTATTCGGCTCTGTGAGCGAGCCAGTGAGTGTGTGACATCACCGGAGTATGGGAGAAACACATATCAAACTTGAGAAAGGAGCGTGTATACTCTGTGTGAGTCTCGCGCATGCTCTGAAACGCGTTGTGTTTCTCCCATACCCCGGTGACGTCATGCACTCACTGGAGACTAGGGATGAGCCGAACACCCCCGGGTTCGGTTCGCACCAGAACCCGCAAACGGACCTAAAGTCTGTGTAAATTTAAGAACCCTATTACCCTGTTTCCCCGAAAATAAGACCTATCGTGACTGTCGGTGATGGCTGCAGTATAAGCCCTACCCCCAAATAAGCCCTACCCTGTTTCCCCAAAAATAAGCCCTAGCCTTAAAATAAGACCTACAAGGACTTTAACTAGGGCTTATTTGGGAGGTAGGGCTAATATTGCAGCCATCACCGACAATCACGCTAGGTCTTATTTTCGGGGAAACAGGGTAGTTACAAAGGACGCGAACGTTCGAATTCAAAAGTGCTCATTTTAAAGGCTAATATACATGTTATTGTCATTAAAATGTTTGGGGACCTGGGTCCTGCCCCAGGGGACATGTATCGATGCAAATTTTTTTTTTAAAAAGGCCGTTTTTTCAGGAGCAGTGATTTTAATAATGCTTAAAGTGAAACAATAAAAGTGTAATATTCCTTTAAATTTCGTACCTGGGGGATGTCTATAGTATGCTATGCATGTTTCCCGTGCTTAGAACTGTCCCTGCACAAATTGTCATTTTTGCAGGAAAAAAAGCTATTTAAAATCACTCGCGGCGAATGAATTGTCGGCTCCCGTAACACAGAGAACAGTCATTCATTGAAAGTCATTGATAAAAAAAAAAAAAAGAAAGCGTGGGGGTCCCCCCAAATTCAATTACCAGGCCCTTCAGGTCTGCTATGGATATTAATGGGAACCCCGGCTCACCTTCCATGAGCCTGTCATCTCTTACTTTTATGTAAGTGTTGGATAACATATTACTGTAACATTAAACTTTGCACTCAGAGGCGCTTTTCTGTTTTTTTCTTGTGTTTTCTACCAGAGCTGGCTTCGCTCACGTGAAAAGCTGTGCCCTCAGTGCTGGTCCTATCCCTGAGATGTCATAACATCCACTTTTAAGGAAATATCGTCTCAATCTACCTGGACATTTTTTTTAAATCCCTACCCCTGGACTTGTCCTATATTAACCTATTGCTCCTATTTTAGTTGTGCTTTCCCACCTGTATCCTTAACGCTAGCATTTGAATATTTTATATTGATGCCCATGGTTTTGTAATGAGATATCCATCAAGCTCATAACAGCGTGATGGTCAGGTGTCTACAAACATTTGGCCATATAGTGGTACGGTCTGCTTTAAAATAATGTATTGATTGATACAGTAATCCCAAGGTTGGAGCAAAGGGTTTATGTAAAGAGAAGTGCTGAATGTTTCTTATTGGGCAGCTTAAATAAATGTGTTCTGTGCAAAAATTCACAGGACCTTATATTCTTTTTCTCCATATTTCTCATTTAATGCTGACATTACTTTCTAAAACTGAAAAGTCAAATTATCACCTCTTCTAAATCTCTGACTCTGCCTAATTAGAGTACCTTTGCCCAGGGAAGTTCTTGCTTTAGCTGCTAAGAGAATTCTGAGAATTCTGCAGGGTGGAAGCTTATCACATGGCCAATACAGCATTCCGAGAAAAGAACAGGGGGGGGGGGGGGGGGGGGAGGGGGGGGTGGGGGGGGGGGGGTGGGGGGGGGGGGGAACAAAAGATGTCTTTACAAGCTTACTAGTGATATGTTCCTTTTGTGAAGTGCCAATGCTGATAAACATGGTACACTTCCCAATGGCACATATGCCTTTTAGTACTGGAAAAAGCGTTAGATCACTGATACAAAATGATGAGCAATACCATTTATAGGAAAATAACTTGAGAATCCATTGTGAATGACTCTTGACAGTTTACGAAGATAAGGTTTAGAGCTCTTAATTACAAAGTCCAAGAGATTTCTGAGTATTGTTTATACCTGTTCAACTCCAGGACATTGCAGCGTTCCCTCAATTGTTATGGCTTTTTCCCGTGAAGTAGCTGTTTGTCTATTTTGCTATATTGACCTAAAAAACTTGCATCATTCAAAAATAATATATATATATTTTTTAATTAACATTTTTTAACAAACTGTTGATTACGATAATGCAATGTGATTGTCCACTTATCAGATTTACTACTAAAAGTCTGTTCTGCTGACTCGGAGCCAGGAATTAATTAGTGCTGCCCTTTCTCTTTGCCCCCACTCCTGTATTGAAAAAAGGTAGGGAATAGATACACAAAGTACATTTTTCTAACTCCTCTCACCATCTCCTGTAATTGGAGCATGCCAAGAAAGATGGTGTTCTCCACAGCCCACACATAGTGCTGACAAGTCGGCAAAGGAGATATTTTCTTTTAATATTCATCCCCATTAGGGGAGTCAATATATTTGCTTGCACCTTGGTGAAATGAGACCTCTTTACTGATATTTACGTCACTCCGACTGGGACTCCAGAAAATAATGCTTAGCGAATTCCAACTGATATTGTCAGCCTGCCATAGAATGATTCAGTTTAAAAGTGATGGTTTTGGCATCTAAATGTTACAAATTTAAAGTGACTTTGTCACTTGTAGGTGTCTGCACGTATTTGAGGAAGCTTTTATTGCATCTCTACATCTTAAAGCTGTGCCATTCTGACCAAACAAAACTCTGGATTTTCCGGGTAGTGACAGAGCTTGTCTTGTCCCTTCCCGCCTCCTAAACATTCTTACTGGCCAGTGAGGCAACCCATCTTAGCCATGAGAAATATGTGTTTGTGTGGGTGGGTGTGGTGGTAATATCACACACTCAGTTCAGATGCAAATAATGGAACTTGTATTGAAGTCAACAGCATGTAGCCAAGCTGACTGCATCTGCATTGAGGGGTGGAATGGGGCCTGGCCGGTCCGGGCCCAAGTGGGAGGGTTTCCAAGAAGAGTGACGGGTTCCTAAGCTTTCCCTACTAGTCTGGAACCTTTCCCTACCACTATTACTGACAGATGGGTGGCCTGTTCCTACACTACCCACATGCTAAATGAGTGCCAAATCTAAGTAGCCTCTGCCTGACCCAAGATGGCCTCCAGGGTCGCATGGGCTGTCAACATCCAACTGAAGCTCTGCTCCAGTGACCTAGGAAACCATAGAGGAACCAAGTTCCTCCTGACTTCCTCTCCCTCTGCACTGCCGCAGTGGTTGAGCGCCACCTGCAGTGGGGAAAACAGACTGTTTTTGCCTACATAGGTAAACACCGTCATTACTGTGTCAATAATGTTGCTCGTTCCAAGCAGCATTTAGGCATAGAAGAGAAATAGAAGGCTGCTAGGGGTTGTATGTGTAGGCATGTCTAGACTCATGCACTTCATACCTGCTAGCAGATTCTGATGCTTAAAATTCTAAACTCATTTAAACATGAAAAAAGCACAAACCATGTTATACAGCTCTCATGTGCTTTTTTTGGTTTGGATAAAGTAGAGGAGGGTTAGAACCTATGTTGGGTTTCTATTGCTGCCTGTGTCCCCTTTGGGGGATTTCCACTCACTTCAGCAATGTGAATGTGAAGTTAGATTTTAGTAGACTGAGAGGAGGTCAGAATCCCTGTCGGGTAATTCTATTGCAGCCTGTGCTTTCCTCTGGTTTCAAAGGGATAAAATGTCAACAGAAATCATCCTACAGCCAAAACTAAAAGAAATACCTGGCAAAAGATCTAATGCTTCATGACTTTTTTTTCATGAAAATTTTGGCAGGAAATTGGCTTCAATTCACTTGATAATGGGTAACAACTACAACGATTTTTACAAGACTGGGCTTTCCCCATGTAGACCAAAGCAACTGATTTGTTTCAATGACCCCTTTAGACCGAAGCATATGTTCACTATTCTTTTGCCTTCCCTGCTGCTCCTATCAGTCACTGGGAGTGAAGAAAAAAGGTGGTACTTTTGGGTAGCTTTCTCCTCATGATGTTGCTTGGTGATTGGCCCAATGCTGTCAAAGCAGGGTGGCGGTGGCAGTGGGGAGGGGTGGGGGCGGGGGGTAATGTTTTGACTGGAGCAACTCAGAGCTCACACATTGATGTCTTTATTTGCTCCAATGGCTGAATGGAGGGGCAATAAAATGAAGACAAGGGAAGTAAGGGCAGCTGGGTATTAAAGCAAGCCTGTAGCTTTGCCCTTCTAGACAAACCACAGGTCTACTTACCCAAATATATTCAGGGGCTTTTGCTACATCTTGACAATTACAAGGACAATGGGTATCATCAGAAGTAAGAAGGCAGTCTCAGGCTGATTTTCCTAAAGTTTACACTTCTAGGAATACACAGAAAAGAATAGTAAAATCTATGCATGAAATGCATAGGGTGGCACTGACCCAATGTCCCAGACATTTAAGTTACTTTTTTTTAGCAACTTAACTCCAGGAGGTAGCAGACTATTACAACTTTATGCATTGGCCATGACAACCCAATCTCTTTTAAACCAGCACCAGGACACGTTTCACACTGCTGATCTTAGAGGTCTTTAGTAGGAAAATATCACAACTGCCACAGATGTCAAGCACTTCCCCGAAATGGTTCACAAAAAAAACAAAAAACAAGGAAGCTGATTGGTTTCTGTGCAGAGCTGCACCAGATTTTGCACTCTCCAGTTTTAGTAAATCAACCCCTTTAAGCCTTGGGAAAAGTAATGCTGCACACTCTAATCATTCGTTACACACCAGTGTTGGTCATTTGTCCTATGGCCAACCAGCATAGAGGTATCTAGCTTTACTTGCCTCTAACTAATGCCTAAAAATACCTTCATTCCAACCTTTCATATGCCTCTTTTCATTAAGGACTCAGCCAGTAGACATGTGCAATTCGTTTATTTTTTTTTTCGTTTTTCGTTAAAATTCGTTATATTCGTTCATTCGTTATCGTACGAATGAACGAACGATTCGCTAAAAATTTTAACGAATAACGAATGTTCAAATCGAACGAATCCGAAAAACAACGAAAATCCGAAAAAAACAAATTAGAAACAACGAAACTACAAAAGAAGAAAATCCGAAAAACGAAAACAGGAACAACGAAAATCAAAATGAACGAAAAAACAGTACAATGGCGCTGCTTAACGTGCTTCGAATGGATTGAACGAAAAAATTCGTACATTCGTAACTTTTTTTTTTTTTTGCGATTCGTAATTTTCCGTGTCTCTTACAATGGCGCTGCTTAACGTGCTTCGAATGGATTGAACGAAAAAATTCGTACATTCGTAACTTTTTTTTTCCATTCGTAATTTTCCGTGTCTCTTAAAATGTAATAATAGCATACACATTACATAAAATTAAGAATTTACGAATCTACGAAAACAATGTTACGAAAGTACGAATAAATCAATCTAACGAAAGTACAAATGTAACTAAAACTACGAAAATATGAATGCGTCCGAATTTCGAATAAACGAAAATTAAACTAACGGAAAAAACGAATCAACGAAAAAAAAACTCTTACGAAAATACGAATCGTTACGAATACGAACACCGATGACTTACGGATGTACGAATCGTTACGAATACGAACACCGACGACTTACGAATTTACGAATCGTTACGAATCAACGGAAACTAAAGAAATGAAACGAAAATAAACAAATTTTTCTATTGTGCACATGTCTATCAGCCAGTCTGCACAGAATGAGCAATGCCTAATCTTGCACCGAGTCCACAGGCACATCATTTTTGGGTTTTGACACCTTTTTTCTGTTTTCCTCACCATATGGAACCATCACATTCAATGTCATAAACAACAACACAGTCAGCAACGCTTCCAACATCCACTTGTGACCAAATCCCACATCTGAAAACCTGGGTACCAATTGCTGACAGATTCTTGCGTAATTGGAAAGCGGATGCAGACTTCAGTTCTTCTTCCACACTTCATTAATGAAAAGATTGTTCAGCAATCAGATCATTCCAACGCATTGCTATCTATATCCAACTGAAGAAATCAAATTGGTATCATTAATATATGAAGATAAATAACAGACTACACAGCACATATAAACCTTTGCACATGAGGACATACTAGAACAACTAAAAAAATATAAAGCTGAAAGGACATTCCAAATCCATCCTGGTTATTATCATGCCTATCTCATTTGTTACCTGTGTAACAGACACTCTCGTGGGTCATGGCACTTTGCTGTGCTGCTGTTTTGCAGTTTTCAAACACGTGCTCAGCAAGTGAACTTGGAACAGAATGTTTTATAGTCATTTGTATGACACATTTAATTCAAGCTGTGAGCGCCTAATAAAGTTCAGGGTTGTTTACATAGCTGGCTATGATACATTACAGTAATACATGTATTATAAAGTCAGTAGAACCATTTGAAATCCCAGATCATCTGGATCATAGCCTGCTACGCCCTTTAGTGATTATCAATTACCTGTCTTTAGGCAGCGCTAAGTCAGAGTTATTTTTGCATTAAGAAATTATATCATCCCAACATACAGTACATTTACTTAACTGCAAGCTTTCCCTAACAATAAACATCTTTAATTTGCTCTCTTTTGGTATGTTAAATATACTAAAGTTTGGTTATTTCTTTTTGATAAGAGCAAAAACCCCTCAAAATGTAAATAGAAAAAATAGTGTATATTGCGCTGACACGCAAAAGTATGTCCAGCAGCCAGCACAACACTAGAACAAGTGTAAACAAAGATAATGTGAAAATAAAAATCTGTGCAGTGCTTAAAAATTTGTACTGATACAAATTCATGTGTATAGAATCCAATGTATAGTGTGAAATGACCACAACAATAAAAATAAATAATCAAAACAGTCAAAAGTGATGTGAAGGTCACACCAAAAATATAAGTCCATTTGCTATCATATAGAAGTTAATAAACCGTGAATAGAACAGTCCGTGAATAGACAGTGAAAAAAGACTCTGTAGCAGGAAACGGTATTCCGCGCGCCATGCTGGTATTCCACGTGAAATGGAAGCACAACAATGAAACCACCACCGGTTGTGTGAAGGTTTACCGGAGTGTAGGACTCAAATGGGCGTATGCTCAATGAGTCAACAGGGCTTGTGGTGTAAACACCAGTGAATAGGACCTCTACATCTGTACTCCAGATTAGGGTTGAAGATGGTCCATTTATTCAGGGGATAACTCAGAGAAGCAGTCCTCAGAAGCGGCCAACATATCAGACCAAGTCGCATGTATTAAAAATTATATAACCAAAAAAGAAAATACTCCACATAGTGTGAATCCATAAAAACATAGAAAACTTAAATAATTAAAATTGAGAACACTCACATTTGATAAGTAGATCAAGCGCTTGAAATATATAGTTTAGGTGACGCAATGACAAAGAGCCCTGAGAACCGAGCGATCGGCGGTGTTTTCAGTGTTAGAGGCGCCGGGGGACAGATGCAACATCGGACCGATGCTGTATCCACCTAGGTACGTATGATTATTAACTTAAAAGAAGACCTACACTTCTCTTTTAAATGAAAGGTCCCTGACCAGTCTGTTTACAAACAGTGGGTAGAAATACGGGCAAGCAACCTGGCCAATATGGACCAGTTTATTCAGCAGTTTGCCTAACTGCCAACAGGCTGGGCTCATTGTTTCCATAAAATATATAGTAAAGCCCCAGGAAAAAAAATAATAACTTTTTTTGATAGAGTGGAGTTAGAAACGGTGCCAGTGTAAGTGTTTGAAAGATTTCTTCAAATGCACACAACAGGAAATGAGAAGAAATCTCCACAAACTGAAGGGGAAATCCCAGCTGTCACAAAAACAAGGTTTCCCCACTTGGAGTTTTCCTCCTCTTCTTCTGCTTATAGATATAAAAGGTTAGCATGCCGCTCACTTCCTGTCCTGGTGAGAGTGCATCTTCCCTATTTGCTCATCTCTAGTGGTCATCCATACTCTTTTTATAAACCACTGACCCAGAACAAGTGTAGCACAACTCCTGTAGGAGCCACTGGAGACTTGCCCAGGTTTTTCCTCAATGGATAGCCCTGCAGCCAGGCACACAACCGCAGCCATACTTTCCTCCAATGACCAGTCTAGGAATGCTGTTTTTTTTATTTTTGGAGAACTTGGATAGGGATGAATTGTGTCAGATACTCCAAAACATAAACTATATACAATTTGAGCACAGTGAATACCTTTTTCTTGAAAAAGCAGTAGTAGAACTCCTTGTTTGTATCAAATAGTGGACTCAGCTTTGAGGTAGAAACAAACTAACTCCTTTCTTTAGAGCCACAAGAGCAGAGTCCAGTTACAGAGAATTAGGTGGACTAAGCTCTTCAGAACACCAGCCGGTGTCCCCTTTAACAGACACACAGCTGACTCTCGCACCAGAGGGGAGGCAGCAGCCCAAAAGCCTCTAAGATCTCTCACTGTCTGTGCCCACATAAAGCCCAAGGACAGCTGGTTTCCCCCTTCCAACTTCCAAGCGACACCTTTCTCCAGTGATACCAGATAGCAGACAGCCCCTCTGTCAGCACTTTGGGGTCCCGGCATCCAGGCTCTCAGGTTGCCCACCTGAGGCCTTACAGAAAGCAAGCAGATGGCAGCGTTGCCCTGCAGAGGCAGCAAGCCCTCCAGGCTCGACTGATCCTCTCCAGGAAAAGACCCCAAGGTCAATGTGCTCAGAGAATTTATACAGTTACCCAGCATGCCTTCGGGGCCCAGCTTCTTGGGATTGATCAGGGCTGTATAAATATTCATGCTACCATCTACATAGCTCCACACCACAGCTTTTCTGGAAAGCAGAGGAAATAAATAGACTAGCAGAAGCTAAGAACACTGAGCAGACCTTACTACTCAATGGAAGCTGCACTGAATAAGTGAGAAACTAAATGTATCTAACACACCAATTACAGCCACACTGATTACAGTGTGACAAGCTTGAAGTGATACTAAAGTCTATTTTTTTGTCAGTTAAAAATAACAAACATGTTATACTTACCTGCTCTGTGCAATGAGTCTGCACATAGCAGCCTGGATCCTCCTTTTTTCGGGTCCCTCTTCAGTGCTTCTGTCCCCTCCCTCCAGTTGAGCTCCCCCACAGCAAGCAGCTTGCTATGGGGGCACCCGAGCCGAGCTGCAGCTCCCTGTGTCCATTCAGGCACGGAGCCAAGGCTCGGCCCTGCCCTCTTTCTCTCCTCATTGGCTGACTGACTTTGATTGACAGCAGCGGGAGCCAATGGTCCTGCGCTGCTGTCTCAGCCAAAGACGAGGGGAGTCTTGGGCAGTCGAGATACTCCTACAACATCACTGGAACTAGATGTGGCTCAGGTAAATATTAGGGGGGCTGCTGCACACTGAAGGTTTTTTATCTTAATGCATAGAATGCATTAAGATAAAAAAAACTTTTGCCTTTACAACCACTTTAAAGTGGTTGTAAACCTCAGACATGAAACAAAGCATATCCCTCTAGAGTGGTTACTTGTCTCAATTAAGAGCACTAAGGGCAACTTCTGTCTGCTGCTTCATTCCTCTACTATTAGCATGAATAACTTCTGACAAGTTTTCCTGACACCAAGAAAATAATGGTGACAGGGTAGGGACCTTTGGCTGATTTACAGCCTCAGCTCTGTTCCTCTGTGCTGTGTGAAGGGGAGTGTGTCTCTTCCCTCCAATCAGCTCTTATAGCTCTCCTCACTGAGCTCTGGAGAGTGTCATTTCAGCTCTCCACTTCCTGGAGGGGTCTAAAGTGTGAAAGCTTTAGACCCCTTTCACACTGAGTCGCTTTACAGGTGCCATAGCACTAAAATTAGTGCCTGCAAAGCGTCTCTTTTCACTCCAATGTGAAAACCCGAGTGCTTTCACACTGGAGCGGTGCGCTAGCAGGACGCTAAAAAAAGTCCTGCAAGCAGCATCTTTGAGGCCCTGTAGGAGCCTCCTAAAGCGCCCCTGCCCATTGAAATCAAGGGGCAGTGCTGCCAAAACGCCAGCAAAGTGCCGCTGCAATTTTAACCCTTTTTCGTCCGTTAGAGGGGGCTAAAAGCGGCCCGCTAGTGGCCAAAAGCGCTGCAAAAACGACAGTGTGAAAGTGCCCTTAAAATTCAGCACTTTAAACGGGTGTAGAAGAAAGGGCGGCAGATAGACAGATACAACTTATGTAGGAGGATTTGTTTCATCACTGTGTATCACCTGAGGACAGTTGCTTTACTGGGTAAATGTAAGTTTGTTGCAGCAGCTCCCATATTTGAGCAAGTCTTTAAAATGTGACATTATTTTTTTTTGTGAACTTACTGAAAGTCATAAAGAAAAACGGCTAACAGTTTTAATTTGAGGAAGTACCTGGAAATGAAAAAAAAAACATGCACTGATTTTGCCCCCTTTATCATCCATCAGTTTCAGAAATGAAATGCTGAGTTCAGTACTTCGGCCACCGGCTGACAATCCACGTGCTGCTAACCTAGGTCTTTTTAAGATGAAATGAATGTTAGCGCCATCAGTTTCATGATTTCTCTTGGACTCAAAATGAAAGGCTGACATAACTGTTTACTGTTATGGTGAAAATATCAGGTGGTCTAGTTCCTTTAATATAATTTGTAATCACTTCTTAAGAAATAAATATTCCTCAAGACGGACATTTGTGAGTTTTGGCTAGCATTTAAAAGACCTAAGATCCCCTCAATGTTGTTTTTGCTCGACAGTGTGCAAAAGCAAAAAAAAAAAACCACATCCTCTTCTTTCAGCTGTCCCAACTCTGACCGTCTGTAGGTAATAATCCAAAGGGGAAACAATTTCGCCAGGTTTCTGCGAAAATACATTTCCACTTCCAGTTTAATATTTCTTTTTTTGGCCGATCTTAAGCCTTTATTTCATCTGACTCTCTAATTTAGCAGTGTAAACAGGATCTGAGCATTTTTGACACACAGTTCAAAAACAATGAGGGAAGTCATCAGATTCTGTGATTTCAACCCAGGTTAAAAATTCCCACAGGACTTTTTTATTTTTAACACGGCCCTTCTTACTATTCTGGGTCCAGTTTCTTCATTTTTGTACTCATTTGAAGTAGAACTAAACTGCATCTTAGCACCACAAACCAAAACACATAGTAATAGAAATGGGGTACCCTTCTTAAGAAATTAATTATTAATATTAAAGAATTAAAGCAGTAGTAAACTACTGCAATAATAAAAAAAAAAGTTCCCCTGCAAAATAATACCATAATGTGCTAGTATGCATCGCATACTTGCACTTTATGAAATACTTACCTTAGAACAAGGCCTTCCCGTGGCGCACTGTCACCGCTGAGAGGGCTTCCATCTTCCCCCGGTCTTCCTTCCAGGTTCGCAGACTCAGCTGTGTGAGTGGCCGGAGCTGCGGTGACGTCACTTCCATGCACGTGGGAGCCCTCAGTTATGGCATGGTATTCTGGACCTCCAGAGCGCATCTATTGTGAATATCTATCCCCTAACCAGTGCCTGTGTAGGAGATATTCATTTTACCTACAGTGAGGGGAAAAAATTATTGGATCCCCTACTGATTTTGTATGTTTGTCCACTGACAAAGAAATGATCAGTCTATAATTTTTTAACAGCGAGAGACAGGCGTGCGCAGGGGGTGTGCCAGTTGGGCCTGGTCACATCTTAATCACTCTGTGCCGATTCCCCCTACTGCCCAGGATTCCCCCCATGTTGCGCTCTCCCACCACAGTGCTGATGGTTTCCCTCCTCTTCCCCAGGCTTCTGTGTGGGATGTTTCAGGATGAAGAGTGTGGGAAGGGGCTAATCAATATGTAATTTATCTGTCCCTTCCTTTTCTAAATGAACACAGTGAACATACTCACTCGCTGTGTTTATTCATAGCTGAAGCATAGTAAACATGTATAAACTGTGTTTACTATGCTTCAGGTTGTGAATGAACAGGAAGCCACTCAGTACAGAGCGCTTCCCATTCATTCACTGTCCAGTGAAGCTCAGGCTGCAAAGAAAGGCAATTGAGCTTTGGGGGGGACACACCCTAATGCAATAGGCTGCACACACCTATGCAGGTAAGCTTTATTATAGGCTTATAGGCTAACTGTACATGGTGCAGCTAAAAACTGCAAGGCCTGCGCCCCGAATCTGAACATGACTCCCTTATATCTTCTTACAACAATTGTTTTGATAGCCCTGTTCTGTTAGGCATGATATTTTATTTAATAATGTGACTATAGCTTAAACTTTTTTTTTTTTTTTTAGTAAGTCTGCTAGAGAAAAAAAAAGTGTATTAATAGAATTTTGCTGTTTTATTTTACACTAACTGTAGTATGTGCTGACATGCGTTTTTCTTTTTTTCAAGCTTCTTTCCTTATTTTCACTTGGTGATTCTGCCAGTAACACACTTCAAGTCCTAGGATGACAACACTCACTTGCCCTGTTGTAGCACCACAATAGAAACAAGGCAAGACCACAGAATCCCATTGCTCTCTTATTGTTCACAACATAGAGAGGCATGGTTCTATAGTACTCAGTCATAGTATCAACCTTGCCCTATATGGCTGGTTAGCAACAAATCAGGAGACAAAAGTATGTCTGTATGCAAACTGTTCTCAAATTCCATGGTCAAGTATTCTGATTCCGCGTATACACATGAGCAGAATTTCCGTCCGAAAAATCTTGGATATTTTTTCAGACGGAATTCCGCTCAAGCTTGTCTTGCATACACACGGTCACACAAAAGTTCTCTGAACTTTTGACCGTCAAGAACGCGGTGACGTACAACACTACGACGAGCCGAGAAAATTAAGTTCAATGCTTTCGATCACGCGTCTAATTGTTTCCGAGCAAGCGCGATTTTTTGCATGTCCGAATTGCATACAGACGATTGCATTTTCGAATAGGAACTTTTCCTGACCGAAAAATAGAGAACCTCTCAATCTTTTGCTGGCTGGAATTACGCCAGCAAAAGTCAGATGGAGCATACACACGGTCGCATTTTCTGACAAAAAGCTCTCATCTGAGTTTTGCTGGCAGCATTTGCGATCGTGTGTACGCGGCATTAGGGGTGGCTTACCAGAGTTGGCTTTTCCAAACAGAACACTATTGTTATTTCACAAGGCTGGGCGCCATTATGGAGGTCTGCTGATTGCTCTCCCTCCTACCTCAACAGATGCAAAGATGAAGGTTCACCCAATGCAGGCAGATGTAATTGTAGGATTAAGGGAGTCTTCATGGGAAGGAGCCCTAGTTGATGGGGGCATGATATTAGATTGGAAGGGGTTGCCTAGCCTTAATTGATTAATAATTTAGGTTGATGGGAGAGGCTGTTGGCCATCCATGCCTAGGGTTGTAGGTCTTTACATAAAAAGTTATTCATAACCAAACTTTTTTTTATCTGTTTTATGCCTTCTGGGTTCTTTTGGTTAGTCAAGTGTCTGTCTGGAACGTATGATTAAGAATGATTTGAATGATTACTGTTCATCTGGGATTTGTATGGGTTTTGCCCAAATGTAATGTTATTCTTTGCTATTATGATGGAATAAGTATGCAGTTTGTTAAGCCAATAGGCCTGTAGCTTTTGCTATTCTAACATAATTGGCTTCAGAGTCTTTATTGGCAAGGTCCTCTTTAAGTGGTTAAGTTATGTTATTATGATTCTCAGTAGTCATGATTTTTAGATGAAAGATTGATTGATGAACACGTCATTCATGCAAACAGCTACCTTAGTCTGTATGTAATTTATTTGGGTTCCTCTAGATCAGTGGTCCCCAAACTGCAGCCCGAGGGCCGTATTTAGCCCTTTGCTTGGCTTTGTCTGGCCCTCGAGGCACTATTCCTCCTACTGACACCAACGATGGGGCCATATTCCTCCAACTGATAACAATGCTGGGGCACTATTCTTCCCACTGACACCAACGATGGGGCACTATTCCTCCCACTGACACCAACGATGGGGCACTATTCCTCCCACTGACACAAACGATGGGGCACTATTCCTCCCACTGACACAAATGATGGGGCACTATTCCTCCCACTGACAACAACGATGGGGCACTATTCCTCCCACTGACACCAACGATGGGGCACTATTCCTCCCACTGACACCAAGGATGGGGCACTATTCCTCCCACTGACACAGATGATGGGGCACTATTCCTCACACTGACACCAATGACGGTGCACTATTTCACCCACTGACACCAACGATGGGGCACTATTCCTCCCACTGACACAGATGATGGGGCACTATTCCTCACACTGACACCAATGACGGTGCACTATTTCACCCACTGACACCAACAATGGGGCACTATTCCTCCCACTGACACAGATGATGGGGCACTATTCCTCACACTGACACCAATGACGGTGCACTATTTCACCCACTGACACCAACGATGGGGCACTATTCCTCCCACTGACACAGATGATGGGGCACTATTCCTCACACTGACACCAATGACGGTGCACTATTTCTCCCACTGATACCAATGATGAGGCACTATTCCTCCCACTGACACCAACGATGGGGCACTATTCCTCCCACTGACACCAATGATGGGACACTATTCCTCTCACTGACACCAATGATGGGGCACTATTCCTCCCACTGACACCAACGATGGGGCACTATTCCTCCCACTGACACCAATGATGGGACACTATTCCTTCCACTGACACCAATGATGGGACACTATTCCTCTCACTGACACCAATGATGGGACACTATTCCTCTCACTGACACCAATGATGGGACACTATTCCTCTCACTGACACCAATGATGGGGCACTATTCCTCCCACTGACACCAATGATGGGACACTATTCCTTCCACTGACACCAATGATGGGACACTATTCCTCTCACTGACACCAATGATGGGACACTATTCCTCTCACTGACACCAATGATGGGACACTATTCCTCTCACTGACACCAATGATGGGGCACTATTTCTCCCACTGATATCAATGATGGGACATTATTCCTCCTACTGACCACATATTTTAAATCACACTGACCACCAAGCCTGAGACACTGTGGACTCGATGCCGGGGCTTTTTTAAAATACTCTCATTGGCCACAGTCCAGCCCTCCTAAGGTCTGAAAGGCAGGAAACTGGCTCTTTGTTTAGGAAGTTTGAAGCCCCCCCGGATCTAGATCAACAGTTTAACATTATTTGTCAACAAACAACTGGCAAAAATAAAAAAGATGGAGGTGAGAGATAATGCAATTCACAACCAGGTCTATATGGCACCATTGTCTACCTTGTCAATATGGTACAGCTAGAAGTAATTACATGCTTAGATACATGCATACAGCTAAAACAGTGATGCAAAAGTCCTAATGCATAACATCACTAAAAGCAATATTCATATTCAGTGGCAAATGTGTTTCATCGTTTCATGTCGGTTCAGTTTGCAAACCAAACTTTTGGGGCCCAATTACACCGAGGCACTTATGTTAATGCACAGTAAAGCGTTGTATTCCAGTCCCATTTATTTTAAATAGCCTTAAAGCTGAAGTTTAGGTATGGCATTTTTTACATTGTTCCAGCTTGGACCAATGTAATTGCGTATATGTGCCATACTTCCCCCTTGGAAGCTAGAAATCATTAGAGCAGGCACCGCTACTACAGTGATAGCCTCAGTCTTTTGGGTCTTGTGCCAAGCAGATGCTTACTGAACACAGGTTGCTTGTCTGGCATGGTGTTAGGGTTGCCACCTCATCCCTTTAAACCCGAACACATATGACTTACACAGGTTCTGAGGCTAGTTTAATGTAGATAAGGCACCAAGTGAGTTTAATCACCACCCTTATTAGCCACAGAACCTGTGCAATTAATATGTGTTCGGATTTAAAGGGATGAGGTGGCAACTCTACATGGTGTCTATTCAGAGAACATTTTGAATTTCCTCAATTAATGCAGTGTTCTCTGGTTGGATCAAGGTGGAGATTGTGACATCACTGCATGGCCTCTCCACCTCATCCAATCAGAGAAAGCTTTGCAAATATTGAGAAGATCCAAAGTGTGCCCTGAATGGTGGCTGTGCCATCGAGCGACCTCCTGCGTTCACTAAGTAGCAGGGCAGCTGCTCAACATGAAGCTAGTGGAGACCAATACTACAGTGATTTCCAGCTTCTGCAGGGATCCCACGGGTATGGCACATAACTAATATCTCTAAGCTGCACCAATGTAACTATGTAAAAATTGTCACACTTGCAATTCAGCTATAAATAGTAGGTTTGATTCTTACTTATCTCAAAAAAAATAAAAATAAATAAAGGTTACCCTGTTATCACAGTTCCGATTCTAGAGAAAAAAAAGCATAACCTATTTTCTTCAGAATTCAGGACAGGCAACTGCATGTGATTTGTTTTTGTTGTCTGAGTTCTACTTTTTTGTCCCACTTAAAAAATCTTCTGTGCTTCAGTGCAAGGATGTGGAAGGTGATGAGACTACAGCAAAGAGTTATATCAGTGTAAATTAGGGCGCTTCAAGAAAACATGACATTCTTCTTTTCTTACGTGTGTCAGTTACTGAAGACAGAGTTATGTGGGATACTTTCTTTGGCCCACCTGTTGAGTTAAAGGATGCGTGTGATACTTAGTAGGGGGGTATTTACTAAAGGCAAATCCACTTGGAAGTGCACTTGGAAGTGCAGCGCTGTAGATCTGAGGGGGACATGCAAGGAAAATAAAAACTAGCATTTTTGCTTGCACGTGATTGGATGATAGAATCAGCAGAGCTTCTCCTCATTTCAAAGCTTCCCCTCAGATCTAAAGCGAACTACAGCGACTGCACTTGCAGAGAATGAGAGACTGCAGCCTGGAAAAAAGCTGAGGGAGAGAGCGCTACAGGGCAAAGAAAGGAGTGTGCTGGACGGAAGCCAGAGAGAGAGCCACGCTGCCCATTGCCACCAGAGAGAGAAAGACTGAGCCACTGCCAGGGTACAGACATGCTACACTAGTCTGGAAACCCAGAGTATTTTTGAAAAAAAAAAACTGTCTAGTTTACCCATCCAGCCACTCTATGTGAATAGGGGAATCCTCCCCATTGAGCTAATGTATTCTGACAGCTGGGGAGAGTTCCCCACTATTAAAATTCTGCGGACGCCCATGGCAGTGGATACACCTTTAGTAAATTAAACCCCTATGTGCCAACGGGGCTCATCAAGCAGGGAAACTCCAACAGGGCAGTTGTACAGAAGTCAATCGGTAGATCTACTTCTGTTCAACCTACCTGCCCATACATGGATCAATATTCGCAGAGCCGATCCGCCCTATACGCGGACTACGCAAGCTGCGTAGGGCCCCGCGGCGGATCGGTTCTGCTCGGGGGCCCCTGGGGCCGCTGCCGTCTATAGCCAACGGGGCTCATCAAGCAGGGAAGCTCCAACAGGGCAACTGCGCATGCGCCCGCCTTTCCGAAAATTAGGGCCCCGCGGCGGATCGGTTCTGCTCGGGGGCCCCTGCAGTTGCATGTCGGCCCCATCTTTTTTTCAGGCGCCGCTGCCCTCACAGCGGCGGCAGCGGCCCCATGCGCAGTGACACGATGGCGCCGAGTGGCGCCATTTTTAAAAAATAAAACGTCCCCTCGCAGCCTCTGACCTCCTGGGCCCCTCGCAGCCTCTGACCCCTGCCCTCTCCCCCCGCAGCCTCTGACCTCCGGCCCCCCCCTTCGCAGCCTCTGGCCTCCTGCCCCCCCTCGCTGCATCTGACCTCCTGCCCCCCCCTCCAAAAATTGCCTCCGCAGCCTCTGACTTCCTGGGCCCCCTCCCCCCTCAAAGCCTCTGACCTCCTGCCCCCCCTTCGCAGCCTCTGACCTCCTGGCCCCCTCCCCCTCAAAGCCTCTGACCTCCTGTCCCCCTGTCCCCCCCCTGCAGCCTCTGACCTCCTGTCCCCCCCCCTCGCAGCCTCGGACCTCCTGCCCCCCCTCGCAGCCTCTGACCTCCTGTCCCCCCCCCCCCCCCCCTCAGCCTCAGACCTCCTGTCCCCCCCCCCCCTGTCGCAGCCTCTGACCTCCTGACCTCCTGTCCCCCCCCGCCCCCCCCCCCCCCCCGCTCGCAGCCTCTGACCTCCTGTCCCCCCCCTCGCAGCATCTAACCTCCTGTCCCCCCCCCGCGCAGCCTCGGACCTCCTGTCCCCCCCCCTCGCAGCCTCGGACCCCCCTGCCCCCCCCTTGTCCCCCCCCTCGCAGCCTCTGACCTCCTATCCCCCCCCTCGCAGCCTCTGACCTCCTGTCCCCCCCTCGCAGCCTCTGACCTCCTGTCCCCCCCTTCGCAGCCTCTGACCTCCTGTCCCCCCCCCCTTCGCAGTCTCGGACCTCCTGTCCCCCCCTTCGCAGCCTCGGACCTCCTTTCCCCCCCCTTGCAGCCTCTGACCTCCTGTCCCCCCCCCTCGCAGCCTCTGACCTCCTGTCCCCCCCTCGCAGCCTCGGACCTCCTGTCCCCCCCCCTCGCAGCCTTGGACCTCCTGTCCCCCCCCCCTCGCAGCCTCGGACCTCCTGTCCCCCCCCTCGCAGCCTCTGCCTTCCTGCCCGCCCCTTGCAGCCTCTGACCTCCTGTCCCCCCCCCCCCAGCCTCTGACCTCCTGTCCCCCCCATCCGCAGCCTCTGACCTCCCCTGTCCCATCCGCAGCCTCTGACCTCCCCTGAGTCAAGAGAGGGAGCGCAGCCAGGATGGGGGTCATGGGAGAAGTCAGACATGTATGGACTGTGGAGAGGAAACTATAGGATAAAACCAGAGCCACCAAGCTGGAGCCGCCTGACTGAGCCCTGCATGATGCACCTGAGAGGAGGTCAGTGACAGCACCGCCAGGCCAGTCTAGGGGGGGTCAATACAATATTGTAAGGGGGCACTGATATAAAGGTTTCCCCCTTATATCAGTAAACCCCTTATCTTAGTGGTTTCTTTCTCTGGTCACCGAGTCCTCCCCACATTCCCAGAGTTCCCCTTTACATCATAGTATGCAAGATTCCACCTTACAGTGCAAGGGGGAACTCTGATGTAAAGGGCAATGCTGTAGACCCTGATGTAAGTAGGGAGGCTCTCTGAGGACACTGATGTATGGGGGGCTCTCTGGGGACCCCGATGTAAGGAGGGGCTTTATAGGGGGGCTCTCTGGGGACCCCTCTGGGGACCCTGATGTAAGGGGGGTGCTCTCTGGGGACCCTAATGTAAGGGGGGATGCTCTCTGGGGACCCTGGTGTAAGGGGGGTGATCTATGGGGACCCTGGTGTAAGGGGGGTGCTCTCTGGGGACCCTGGTGTAAGGGGAGGCTCTCTGGGGACCCTGGTGTAAGGGGAGGCTCTCTGGGGACCCTGGTGTAAGGGGAGGCTCTCTGGGGACCCTGGTGTAAGGGGGAGGCTCTCTGGGGACCCTGGTCTAAGGGGAGGCTCTCTGGGGACCCTGATGTAAGGGGAGGCTCTCTGGGGACCCTGATGTAAGGGGTGGCTCTCTGGGGATCCTGATGTAAGGAGGGGCTCTCTGGGGACCCCCTGATGTAAGGGGGGAGCCACACTCAGATATGTAAAGATAAATATATAATGTCTGTTCGATATTGTTGTACTTATTCTTTGACTGTTTTGTTTAAAGGAGGGAGGATTGTATTGGGAGCGCTGAAGTGTCAGGTGTGACTGTGTGGCAAATGGTTTACATAGCTCACGGCATCACGGGTCAGGTAGAGGGCCCCTCAGCAGAATTTTGCTTAGGGCCCCAGGGAGGTCAGGATCGGCACTGGATCTACTTCTGTTCAACCTACCTGCCCATACATGGATCAATATTCGACCAGACCCTGCTGAACCGGACAAATTTCGATCCATGTATGGCTGGCTTTACTGGGAAGATAAACGCTGCAATTTTACATTTTGCACATTGAGATGATTGAATGTGCTCTATATAACATGGCTGATTTGAAAATAGTTTACATGTATTACACTGCAGGCTGATGTTCTCTATGAAACCATAGGACATGTCATTACAGTAAACAGACATTTCAGCTGTCAGACAAAAGTAACACAGCTAGACATTGAGTACATAGTACATTGAGTTTTGCATACCATTATATATCATTATAACAATATAGATGCATGATTTTCTCAGTTGTATATTAGTTGTTGGTGATTGTGTTTCCAGGCAGTTACGACCAATATAATGCTGCAGGTGACAAAAGTCTGTATAATTCACCTGGGAAAAGTTATAAAGAATAAGCCAGCCAAAGTGTGATATTTAAATTTTGGTTGGCTGCTGGCAATTGAACCTCATGTTGGTTTCCTGTATGCCTCGATGACTCATGTCGAATAATATCAGTGCCAACAATCTCTCTAATGCATGATCCATATAGTAGCATAAATGATAACCTGGAGAGTCCAGCAGGTAGAGAATGGCTCTGGATAGAGCATTACATTGATGCTTGCATACGCAGCCCAATCAAGTCTTCTGATAACTTATGTTTATAGATATGTAGCAAGGTCCCAGGCACCCTTTGGTCTAATGAGAACCTCCAGGGCCAGGGATAGCTGACATCCTTCTGTATGTGGTGGGTTGTGAGGCATGATGGGTACAGAGTAGTTAAGTTATTGGGCGCCAGACACTTCTTGAATGCAAAAGAAAGTTTATTTCGCTTAACAATCTTTTTTTGGGGGAAAGAGGGTTAGGGCAAGGACACCCTTAAGTAGTTGCAATTTCAAGTAGCAGACTCCGAGACTTCAATAGAGGACAACCGTGCAGGGAAAGGCATCCAGCGAGAAGCCACAGCTGCACGTGCAAGAATGCTGTCTCCTATGGCAACAGTCTTTAACAGTTCCTAACACAAAGCGTAACAGTTCTTTCACCTTCACTACAACTTCTCCTTGTAGTTCTTCAGCCCACTGAGCTCCTGCTCTCTCACTAGACCCACTGATTCACTATCACTGAATCACTTGAGCTCCTCCAATCTTCACAGTGGTATCTTCCTCAAGCGTCACCCCCCGCCTCTCTGCTGGGTCCCTAGCTTGGCACTTCCGATGCTTCTCAAGCTTCACCCCACTGGCCTGCTCGTTCCCTGGCTTGACACACAAGGCTGCTCTGCAAGCGTCACCTCCATGGGTTGGGTCCCTGACTTGATCACTGTCTGAAGTTTTTGGATTCTCCACCGTGCCCGTTCGGTGAGAATACTGCTCCGGTACTTGCTTCAGTTACTCAATGTGGTCCCTGGTAATAAGCTGGTTGGTCCCTTAGTGGCGACAGCTTCCCTTCTACCTCCGACCACTGACAGGTTCTCCTGCCGGGAGAACCGTCACTTCTGGTTGGACTGCAAGCCGCAATCCCAACCCTATGCTGCTCTCTTGCTTTTGGATAGGCCCTCAGACAGTCTAGCAGCCAGACGCCCCCGGGAGAGGCCCAATCTCCGACCTAGCAGCCCGGGGGACGCGACACATGTCCACCCAGACAGGCATCCAGGTGGCACAGAACATAGATCACCTGACTCCACCCGAATATATAGGTTCTCCCAGCAGGCCAAGGGATTCAAGAAAACCCCTGCCCATTGGCTGAGAGACCCCATGTACCCATAACCTGACCTTGGGTTGCCCTTCTCATATCTAGTACCACCAAGTACCCGGCCACCTAGTGGTAGAAGAGAAAAGTGCAACAAGGCCAAACTTAGGGAAAAATCAATGGATCTCTAACAATCGACCAGGATAACTACTCCTGGCAAGTAAATTTGCGAGGAGCATCCCTGCCTAAACTCCAGGGTGCTACCTATACTATAGACATTTTTAAGATTGCCATAGATATAGAATAATGACTGTCCAACCTAAAAGGAGGCCACAAGATCATTCTTGAATCATCAAAGATAGAAGTAATTACAGCTGACTCTTATATACAAATTGAAATAAAAACAGGCCTTGGGCCTAATTTCCTGTCAGGCCACTTTTTGCCTTTTTTTCCTGGCACATGTTCTTTTCAACTCATTATCTCCCAATTTCCATATATTTTAGAAAACAAAAATGTACATCTGAAATGATCGAAAGCTTAAATCTGCCCATTGATAGATCAAAATGAAGCCAGTTCAACAGGAATCAGGTGAATTTCAATCATTGTGTGGCCATGCCCGATCGAAAGATGTTGAAGTTGGACAACTTGAAAAACTTTTGTTGATCAGCGTAATCATAAATACCTAAAATCTGATTATTGTAAGCACCCCTGTCATTGTTAAATGGTTTGTCTCAACCCTATAACTGCTACATCTGCTTCTGTTGCAAAACAGACTTTCTGGCAGTAGCAGGATTACCAAGTGAAAATAAAATAAAGAAAGTCTAAAAAAGAAAACAAATGCAGCCATCTCATTCAACAATTGGTAAGCTGCATTATAATAAATGTTTGCTTTTGGTTTAATACCACTTTAATGATAATTTGGGGATTTTACAAAGTGCAGAGAATGCAGTAGTACTGTTAAATGTTTTGTTTATAGCATCAGTACTAGGCAACGGTAATAGGCTTTGGTTCAGCATAGAACAAATTAATGCTCTGTGACCAAGGATAGTCATACTGTACATGGTGTAAAAACCATTGTAGCAGGGAACCATTTGTACAGCCAGTGCCATCCTGCAAAAAGAATCAGAGCTTGGCAAGTTTTATCAGATTCTCCATTGTCTACTGTCTAACATTTAAGCCTGGTACACACTATAATTTTTTTTGTTTTCAACTCAGCGGGCTGAACGAAAAAAAACTGAGGAACTCGGGAGGAGTTTGTTGTATTAATTATCCAATGTTAGTCCAGCAATCTCCCCAGCTGAGCTATTGTGTTCTGACAAGGGGACTGACCCCCACCAGAACACAGATCAATGCTCGCAGCTATTGGCTGATCAGATGGCAATTGGCATATGTTTTTCTGGCATGTCCCTTAGACAGAACCTGGACCTTCAGTCAGCTTTTGTTGGACAGCCTGCCATAAACACAGGCCGAATGTTGGCCGATTTCTGTTGAGGGTATCTCCTGTGTACAGCCCTCTTCAGATCACCCCACAGATTTTCAATGCAATTCAGGTCTGGGCTCTGGCTGGGCCATTTCAAAACGTTAATCTTCTTCTGGAGAAGCCATTCCTTTGTTGATTTGGATGTATGCTTTGGGTCGTTTTCATGCTGAAAGATGAAGTTCCTCTTCATGTTTAGCTTTCTAGCAGAAGCCTGAAGGTTTTGTGCCCATATTGATTGGTATTTGGAACCGTTCATAATTCCCTCTACCTTGACTAAGATCCCTGTTCCAACTGAATAAAAACAGACCCAAAGCATGATGCTGCCCCCACCATGCTTCACTGTGTGTATGGTGTTCTTTTGGTGATGTGCAGTGTTGTTTTTGCGCCAAACACATCTTTTGGAATTATGGCCACAAAATTCAACCTTGGTTTTATCAGACCATAACACATTTTACCACATGCTTTTTAGAGACTTTAGATGTGTTTTTGAAAAATGTAGCCGGGCTTGGATGTTTTTCTTGGTAAGAAAAAGCTTCCATCTTGCCACTCTACCCCATAGCCCAGACATATGAAGAATACGGGAGATTGTTGACATATGTACCACACAGCCAGTACTTGCCAGATATTCCTGCAGCTCCTTTAATGTTGCTGTAGGCCTCTTGGCAGCCTCCCTGACCAGTATTCCTCTCTTATTTTCATTAATTTTGGAGGGACGTCCAGTTCTTGGTTATGTTTCTGTTGTACCATATTTTCTCCACTTGATGATGATTGTCTTCACTGTGTTCCATGGTATATCTATACCTTGGAAATTCTTTTGTACCCTTCTCCTGACTGATACATTTTAACAATGAGATCCCTCTGATGCTTCGGAAGAACTCTGCGGACATGGCTTTTGCTGTAGGATGCGATAAAGAAAATGTTAGAAAAAGACCTACCAGACCAGCTGAACTTTATTTGGGGTTAATCAGAGGCACTTCAAATGATGGAAATGGAAGGTGTTTACTGACACCTATTTAACATGAGTTTGAATGTGATTGCTCAATTCTGAACAGCTAAATCCTCAGTCGTACACCTATGCACTATGCAACCACATTGTTTTAGTTGTTTATTCCCCCCCCCCCCCCAAAGATTGCAGTTAGTTTTTCAATTGAGTTGTGCAGTTTATAGATTATGAACGGTCCTTGAGACCACAGAGTGGACATCACCATGTAATCAGCACCAATGCTGGTTGGGACGGTATAAATACAGTTCGCATAGAATCTAGCCCAGTTAAGCATTCCTTAAATAAACACTGCTTCATTTCAATTAATTAATTATTTTTGCTGTCAGACGCAGCCATAATACCTATGAAACCATAATGCAGCTATGGGCAGTACCATTACCATCCACAGTACCACCTGTCACTGTGTATTGTACTGCCAATTACCACTCACAGTATCAGCTAGAAACTACACTAGTCCCAAAGATTTATGGGACATATAGTTTCTCAAAATGATGTTTGCTGCACACCCGAAAGATCCTCCCAGCGCTCTGGACTTGCAGGAAGCTAGGGAGCTATATGATTTTATAGCTAAATAGGCAAATATTCTAATAATTAATAGTGCGAGTATAGTGGTCGTGGTAAGAATAAACAAAATTGGAGGAGGTGACTTGATCCAAGAGCTGCGCTTTAATTTTCATAGCGTACAGTTGGGAATTTAAAGTAAAGGCAAGTTTGCTTTATTCCCAAACCCTTACTTTGCAAAGAGAACCAACACTTTTCTAGGTAAATAACCTCTTTAGTAAATCTTCTTGTGTTATGCAGCTTAGGAATCAAAACATAATGTTACATTGATTGGTTCATTACAATACCACAGGTCACATAGCAAAACTCCTCCTGTTTGAAGTAATACCTGTGCATGATTGGCCGATTGTGAAACCATCAAGCTCTATTGTTAAAGAGAGAGTAAAGCCTCAATAAAAAAAAATACACCCTGCAAGGCAAAGGCATAGCATACTAGCTCATTATGAATTACTTACCTGAGATTAAAGCCCCGAATCGGCCCTTGTTCGCCTCCTCCGACGCTGCCATCTATCCCGGAGTGACTTCCAGGTATCGTAGCTCCAGCGCTGTGACTGTCTGGAGCCACAATGACGTCACTACCGCGCATGCACGCTGGTGCCGCCACTAATGGCATGATCGCCATTAGAAACGGCACGATCGCCGTTAGAAACGGCACGCTCAGTGCGCCTGCACCCGATGTCTACGGCGCATGCGCTGTAGACATCGGTGCCACTATTTCTGCAAATATCTCCTAAATATTTTAGGCTTGGGAGATATTTCTTTCACCTACAGCTAAGCCTTAATCTAGGCTTAACTGTAGGTTAAAGTGGTTGTAATGGGTTTACAACCACTTTAAGTACTCTAAATAAACAGAACACAGGGTCTCCAGGGACAGTCGAGCTCTGGAGCTAAGGATGTAAGAATGGTGGTCATGTCTGTGTTACTTGGGAAGATATGGGAAACAGGGTTGTACTGAGATGCATTTTACCAAAAGGCTGAAAGTGACATGGATTATGCGCAGCGTAGAGCGAAATTTCCACGCCAGGGGGCCTTTTGGTGGGCATGATTTTTTTTGTTGGGGGGGCGCAGCATTTCATTCTTGGACCCAGGCAGCACAATGTCTTGGGCCGGCCCTGAGAGGGGTGTTTAGAGGCAGGAAAAAAGGTTAAACACTTGGAAAAGCAGTCTGAATGAGTCCTTTTAGAAAAAGTCTAGTAACAAGAAGTTGTGTTGCCTGTTTCTTTGTAACCTCTGCCACACAGTAAGCACCCTCCACACTGGGATGAATTGTATGAAAACTGGAATACTTTTATGTCTAGAGATATAAATTCCCATTACAGCTTTAGACATGCTATATTTGTAGCATATTTTCAATGTAACTCTAGCCTTTGATTAGAGGAAAGCATTTCCGCTCCAAGAAAATCTTACGACAGTCTGTTGATTTAAAGAACCACTTACAATGCAATAACGTGACTTGCAGGCTATAGATAAAAATATACTATGCGTGTTCTTTTTTTAGCTCGCATCCTGGCTAAATATAGACTTCTGTTACTATTCTGCATCAATGGACAAAATAAATAGATAAAAAAGTATCTGGGTCTTTGTGAGTTAACAGCTTTAGAACATCAAACATCTGTGTCCTTACTCTTTGACGTGCTGACTCTTTTCAAATTATCATGTTTTCAAAAACAAGAGCGATGCTCGTGTTTTTTTTCTTCTTCTTCTTCTTCTTTTTGCTAGCTGGCACTTCTTCACAAATCTCTCACCCACATGAGAGGCAGAATAGACTTGTGGTTGCTCTATAAAGATTTTTTGGGGCTGTTTTTGTTTAGATGCCTGTGTTTGTTCTTTTAAAGTCGTCTGCGGATTGTTTTTTTACCCCCGCAGTATGCAGGTGTTTAGGAAAAGTGCATAGAAGGGCCAGCACTTTCATGTTTCTCTGTGTTTCTGATGAAAGGGGAATTAGGGATCCTGTCCTGACAGTAACTATTTCTTTTTTTTTTTTTAATAAAAGGAAAGAGTTCAAAAGATGGAAAGAAGACATGAAAGTAAGTTTGTTGTTACCCCAGGTGTCCACATCGTATAAACTTATAAGGCTTGCCCATTTTGTCATATGTAAACATTTCCAGTTAATATAACACATTATTTATAGGTGCAGGTGTATCGAGCACTATGACATGCACACATAGTACTGTACCCCAGTAATCTGATTGGATAAAGTAGGGGCACACAACTCAGGACTAATAGAAAGGAAGCATGTTCTGCCGGACTGAAAGGGAGTGTTGGTAAAATGACTTGGTCTAACATTATAACTGTAATAATGTCATAGATTGTGTTTTAATTAAAGTAGAAGTTAATAAAATGACAGTTACTGCTCCAACATATCTCGCAATGCCAGCATGGTTAAGCCTATAGTAACAATGCTGCAGTTTCAGTGCAAGAGTTCCTGCTTCCATAGGGACATTCATAGCACGGTGCCAATGTTAAGTGGGCTCAATCAAGAGCCCGCCGCATGGGATTGTGGCCGCCACGTTTATTAATAAAGATGGCCTTTTATCATTTAAAAAAAAAAAAAAAAAAAAGAGCGGGCTTTGCACGTGTTTTCAGGCGGGAAACACGTTTTTTCGAATGTTGGGGGGCTATATAAGCCCCCTGAGGTACAGGGTCCGATCACAGTTGTCCTGGATCGGCTTGGCTGAGCTTCTGCTATTACACTTGAGCTATTACACTGAGCTCGCCAAGCCGTGACAGGACATGAAATCCCTCGTGAGGCAGATCCTGGAGAGGGCGGCATCCGAAGGCGGGGACGAATGGCTCCAGCGTTGCCTATCATTGGCCGAAGAGGAGCCGGCTTCAGAAGCAGCGCCTGAGGATCGGAGTACGCCCCCTGGAAGGTCCGGGGCTGAAGTAGGTAATCGACCCGAAGCACCTACCTTGCCGTCCCGCAGGATCCAGCGAAGCCTACCGGTGGAGCGTCCAGTGCTTGAAGATGCGGCGCAGCAGTGGGCCGAGTCCCGCCCCCCTTCAGTCACCGAAGACTTCCCCGTCGATGATGCTGCAGATGACGCGGCGGTGAGTCAGCGTTCCCGCCTGCGTGTCAAGAGGCGGAGGCGGGTCTTCTCTCCTTCGCCGGCCCGCACGTCTGAGAGGAGAAGACGCACTCGGCTTTCCTCGCCAGTGCCTCGCACGGCTCCTCCTGCAGCTCCTCCGTCTCCGCCCACAGCCCGGAAGTCTCCGCCTACGTCAGCCCCTCCTAGAGTACCCTCAGCTTCGGCTTCAGCGCGCTCGCCCCGTACGCATCTGGTTGCTACAGCAACAGCTTCTAGGGCGCCCAGGCCGTCAAGGCTGGATGCCAGGGGTATGTCAACTAACGCTACTCCTGCTTCGTCAGCGTCTGCTGCTGCTACTTTTCCTTCCCCTTCACTACAGATCCCTCCCTGCCAGGATAATGGGCCTATTGGGGCTGGTGAGTTTAACACAACAGGTTTGTTACAAAATGTGATTACTTCTTTGAATAGGTTTAATGCTGTTTTGTCTTCTCAGCCTGTAGCTGTTTTACCTTCTCCTGCACATGTGTGGTCTCCTATTGACTCTAATGAGATTCCTTTATCTGTTCCTCTTAATGTTTCTGCTTCTGTCCCAGAGGTCTGTTTTAAAGAAGTCTTACCGTGTGAATTATCCCCATTAGGTTTCCATCTACACATGTCTATTAAAGAAAAAATTTGGAAGGGTGAATTTTTGGATTTATTATCGCTTTTACCTAATGCTAAAGAATTTTCACATAAAAGCGATGTTAAATCTGGGGAAAATGCCGATGATTACAGCCGCCGCCCAGTTTCTAGATCATTTTTTAATTGGTTGCAAGCTTTCTGTATTTTTTCTGCGGTTTTGTGTGAAAAATATCCTCAAAAAGCATGTGGTCTTTTTCAACATTTAGAGCATATTTTAGAGGCTTACAAGAGTTTTGGTGGCATGGGATGGTTTCATTATGATGAATCCTTCCGCCAAAAAATTGCCATCTACCCTACACTCAAATGGGGTAATAAGGACGTTGGCTTATGGCTTAACCTCATTACCCCTCAGAAAGCTTATTTTTCCAAAATTCAACCACAGCCAATGGCGTTTTCTTCTGCTCCGGCTCCCGCTTACAAAAGAGGTACATGTTTTGCATATAATGAATCACAGTGTAAGTGGTCAGCTTCTTGTCGTTATAGGCATGAATGTTCGTTTTGTTTAGGGACTCATCCTGTCACGAAGTGTTTTAAAAGGACCACCAATCCTGCCATCAGAGAACAGTCCAAAAGTATGCACGCCGGTGAGAGTGGCCGCAATGCTTCCGTGGCTGCGTCGTTACCCAGATCAGGAGAAGGCGCAACTTTTAATTGACGGTTTTTCTTTGGGTTTTAGGCTTCCTGTTTTCCAAGGTCCGGGTTGTATTTTTGTCAATAATTTGAAATCGGTAATAATGAATACTGATATTGGGGCCGGAAAATTATTTAAAGAGCTAGCTGCCGGTAGGATTGCTGGTCCTTTCGTTTCCCCTCCTTTTCAAAATTTTAGAATCTCTCCATTGGGATTGGTTCCGAAAAAAGAACCTCGATCATATCGGCTCATTCATCACCTTTCCTTCCCGGAAGGTAGTTCGCTGAATGATGAGATTGATCCGTTGTCCACCTCAGTTACCTATACTACGTTTGATGATGCTGTTGGCCTTATCAAACGATTCGGTACAGGGGCTTTATTAGCCAAAGCGGATATTAAATCTGCTTTTAGACTTTTACCCATATCACCAGAAGCATATAATTCTCTTGGTTTTCAGTTCAATGGGTATTTTTTCTATGACAAATGCCTTCCTATGGGCTGTTCTTTATCCTGCCATTATTTTGAAGTTTTTGCTTCCTTCCTGCAGTGGGTAATGACTCAAGTATCTGGCCACTCAGGTATATTGCATTACTTGGATGATTTTCTTTTTATAGGTCCTCCTGATTCGCGTGTATGTTCGGTGATTTTGCGTTTATTTTTTCTTCTTTCGGAATTTTTCGGCATCCCACTGGCGGTTGAAAAGACTGCTTTTCCATCACCAGTGATTGAATTTTTAGGTATTAGAATTGACACGATATTGCTGCAATATGAACTTCCTCCACTTAAAATTTTGAGGTTGGAATCTTTGATCTCTCTGTTTTTGCGTCGTAAGAAGATCCTGTTAAAAGAAATGCAGTCTTTTCTAGGTCTTCTTGCCTTTGCGACCCGAGTGATGCCCATGGGCAGAATTTTTTCTAGACGTTTGTCTTTGGCTACGTCCGGTTTTAAATCTCCTTTTTCACATATCCGTCTTACTTCTGCCATGAAAGATGATCTACTGGTATGGTCTAACTTTTTGTTGGATTATAACGGGAGATCATTTTTTCAGGATAATTTTGTGTTTGCGGCAGATATTGATTTATTCACGGATGCGGCTGGGTCTTGTGGTTTTGCAGCCATATTTCGCACGCATTGGTGCGCGGGTAAATGGCCCTCTTTTTGGATTTCCAACAAACTCACTAGGAATATAGTTTTATTGGAACTATTTCCGGTGGTGGTTGCATTGGAAATTTGGGGAGACCTTTTTTCTGATAGACGCATTATTATCCATACGGATAATAAAGGCGTGATCTTTGCTTTGAATTGTCTTTCTTCAAAATCCATTTCGGTTATAAAACTGCTACGTTATTTGGTACTTTTATGTTTAAAGAAGAATATCTGGCTTAAAGCTAAATTCGTGCCAGGGAATCAGAATATTATGGCAGATGCCTTATCTCGCTTCCAGATGGCTCGTTTCAGACAGCTCTTACCAGAAGCAGATACGGTTGGATGCCCCTGTCCAGGTCATCTCTGGAGCCTGATTTAGCCCCAGTTTTCGCCGCTATTCAACATTCAATCGCTCCAAAAACATGGACTGAATATTCAGTTGCATGGGATAGATGGATGATTTTCAATGCGGAAGTGGGTTTGTCTGGTTTTTCTCCTACTGAACATTCTATTTTAGCCTTCTTGTGTTCCCTAATGCAATTACAATTTTCTTTTAACCATATTCATAAGTTACTGGCTGGAGTTTCATTTTTTTCTTAAATTATATAATCTGCCAGCATGTAATAGCTTTTTCTCTGTCAAACAGGCTCTTAAAGGTTTACGGAAAGTTAGATGTACTCCTGATACACGTAGACCTGTTACCCTGCATATCCTTTCTAGACTGTGCTTAGTCACCTCATCTGTGTGCATTTCCAAATATGAAGCACTGCTTTTTCACACTGCTTTTGTTTTAATGTTCTTTGCAGCTCTTCGCATTTGTGAAATGTTACCCAGCAATAAATATAGTCCTTCGGGTTTACAGTGGTCTGATGTTTCAGTTCTACATGATACAGTTCGGGTTTATATTAAGAGTTCTAAAACCGATCAAGCTGCTAGGGGTCATTGGCTCAATCTATATGCTTGTGGTGACTCTGTTTTTTGCCCTACTTTAGTTTTGCGTAGATACCTTTCGGTTCGACCAATTTGCGATGGCCAATTTTTTATTCACCTTGACGCGTCTCCGGTAACAAAATTTCAATTTGCTGCGGTTTTCAAGCGCTGCTTGGTTCAGCTCGGTTTGTCGCATCTAAAATTTTCCTCTCATTCTTTTCGTATAGGAGTCGCCACTGAAGCAGCTAGATTGGGTTTGAGCGATACTATCATTAAACAATTGGGTAGATGGGATTCTCATAGGTTTAATTTGTATGTTCGTCCTAATCTATCTCTTTAATTTTAGGTTCCAGGTCTTATATTTGGATAATTGGGCATTCCTACATCTATTGGGCTCATAAAAGGGCTTCCTTACGCTGCTATGGTTCCAACTTATCTTTACCTCCTGATCATTTTCATATCTGTTGGAAAGGTGTTCGTGGGCTCATCTGGACTGATCGGTTATCTCACTTATCTCCTTTATTCCATTCCTGGCCTCATCCTTCTATTCTAATATTTCATCTGGGTGGTAATGACATCGGTAAAAGAAAGACTCTAGATTTATTGTTCTCCATTAAACGGTATTTACGCCTTTTACAGTTCTATTTTCCAAATGCATGTATTGTTTTTTCGGAGATGGTTTCTCGTTTATATTGGTGGGGCTCGCCTGAAGGCAAATCTCTTGACAAAATTAGACGGAGAGTGAATCATTCTATTGCAAAGTTCATGCCATCGATCGGGGGGTTCTCTTTTTGTCATGTTGACTTGGAAGGAGGTTTTCCTGGTCTTTATCGGTCGGATGGGATTCATCTATCTGATATCGGTCTGGACATTTTTAATTTAAGCCTTCAGACCATGATTGAACGGGCCGCGGTGCTGGGGTAGCCTCACTTATTTGCAATAAGTGCGGCTTGTTGGGACTTGGTTGTTTGAAATTTATTAATTTAAAGCTCGAGTTCTATGACTGAGCTAATGTTAGAGTTTGATTTTAAATAAAATCTTATTATACATTCATTACTTATTGTCAATAAAGTTAATTAATTTAATACCAATAAAGGTGCCGCGGCCATTTAAATACCAAATTCAGTGTGGTGTATTATTATTATTATTTAAGTTTAAGTGTGCGACCTATAATCCCATGATAAGTGGGCTCAATCAAGAGCCCGCCGCATGGGATTGTGGCCGCCACGTTTATTAATAAAGATGGCCTTTTATCATTTAAAAAAAAAAAAAAAAAAGAGCGGGCTTTGCACGTGTTTTCAGGCGGGAAACACGTTTTTTCGAATGTTGGGGGGCTATATAAGCCCCCTGAGGTACAGGGTCCGATCACAGTTGTCCTGGATCGGCTTGGCTGAGCTTCCCCTCCCTCCCACCCCTTATGTCGCAGGCATCATTATGTGGTTTGTCACCCTTGAATCAAGGGGGGACTTGGTTGTTTGAAATTTATTAATTTAAAGCTCGAGTTCTATGACTGAGCTAATGTTAGAGTTTGATTTTAAATAAAATCTTATTATACATTCATTACTTATTGTCAATAAAGTTAATTAATTTAATACCAATAAAGGTGCCGCGGCCATTTAAATACCAAATTCAGTGTGGTGTATTATTATTATTATTATTATTATTTAAGTTTAAGTGTGCGACCTACAATCCCATGTGCTGCTGCTTCAGTGCTAGTGTCACCTCTTCCATAGGGCAAGTCATCACACAGTGCTGCTGCTTCAGTGCTAGTGTCACCTCTTCTATAGGGCAAGTCATCAGTGCTGCTGCTTCAGTGCTAGTGTCACCTCTTCCATAGGGCAAGTCATCACACAGTGTTGCTGCTTCAGTGCTAGTGTCACCTCTTCCATAGGGCAAGTCATCACAGAGTGTTGCTGCTTCAGTGCTAGTGTCACCTCTTCCATAGGGCAAGTCATCACACAGTGTTGCTGCTTCAGTGCTAGTGTGACCTCTTCCATAGGGCAAGTCATCACACAGTGTTGCTGCTTCAGTGCTAGTGTGACCTCTTCCATAGGGCAAGTCATCACACAGTGTTGCTGCTTCAGTGCTAGTGTCACCTCTTCCAAAGGGCAAGTCATCACACAGTGTCATCACACAGTGCTGCTGCTTAACCGCTTCCCGAGCGCCTCCTGTAGATATACGTCAACAGAATGGCACGGGCAGGCAAAAGCACGTACCTGTACGTCCCCTTTAATTTGCCTGCCCGGGGGGGCGCGCGCGCGCGACCCGGTCGGGAGCTCCGTGACCACGGCCGCGGGACCAGCGGACCCGATCGCCGCTGGTATCCCGCAATCGGGTTACGGAGCTGAAGAACGGGGAGAGGTCTATGTAAACAAACCTCTCCCCGCGCTTCCTACACTGACTGTCAGTGATCGGCGGTTCCCTGTCATCGGGAACGCTGATCAATGACGTCAGACGTACAGCCACGCCCCCCTACTGTAAAAAAAAAAACACAACACGTCACACTGACTCCTCCCCGCCCCCTAGTGGTTAACCCCCTAACTACAACTGTCATTTACATAGGAATCAGTGCTATTTAAATAGCAGTGATTGCTGTATAAATGACAAATGTCCCAAAAATGTGTCAAAAATGTCCGATGTGTCCGCCAAAATGTCGCAGTCACAATAAAAATCGCTGATCGCCGCCATTACTAATAAAAAAAAAAATATTAATAAAAATGCTATAAAACTATCCCCTATTTTGTAAACGCTATAACTTTTGCGCAAACTAATCAATAATCGCTAATTGCGATTTTTTTTACCAAAAATATGTAGAAGAATACGTATCGGCCTAAACTGAGGAAAAAAAATGTTTTTTTATATATTTTTTGGGGATATTTATTATAGCAAAAAGTAAAAAATATTGCATTTTTTTCAAAATTGTCGCTCTATTTTTGTTTATAGCGCAAAAAATAAAAACCGCAGGGGCGATCAAATACCACCAAAAGAAAGCTCTATTTGTGGGAAAAAAAGGACGCCAATTTTGTTTTGGAGCCACGTTGCATGACCGCGCAATTGTTAGTTAAAGCGACGCAGTGCCGAATTGCAAAAAGGGGCCTTGTCCTTTGGCTGCCAATTGGTCCGGGGCTGAAGTGGTTAAAGAGGAAGTCAACTCTCCCACTCTGATGCTTCTTTTCATTTAGTCCATTATAATAAGTAATTATCAAACTATAGCCACTGTAATCCAGCCCAAAACGCATATTACTTATTGTTTAAAGAAACTTTAAAAAAACAGTTTCCAGGGGTTAGGCAGCGCCATCTTAAGTATTGTTTTCTGAATCCACAGTGGAATGTATTTCTGCCCTTACATTGAGCACTTCTTGTACTGTTAACCAAGCCTCCTTCTCAATCCAGCGTTTCTATGGCAACCCTGCTTTCCTGTTCATAGCTGACTTGTTTTATTTCATAGTATTTACTTGTGCCGATTATCTAATGCAGTGGTTCTTAACCTGGGTTTGATCGAACACCAGGGGTTTGGTGAGTCAGTCTCGTGGGTTCGGCGGAGGTCAAGACACACACCTGACTCATATGATTCGTGATGACACGCCCCGCTTGTCCATCATTGGCTGCAGGTGATAACGCCACATCGCTTGGCCTATCTATGCTGCAGGGAATTTGGTGCGCCCAGTAGTCGAATTTAACTGTCGTGATGGTACGTCGTGTGATTTCTTTCTTAATATTTTAATCCCTTCATACTAACTATGTCGAGCAAAAAAGAAAGTGGTCTCTGAAAGGCAACAGCAGACGTCACACTGATTTGCAGTAAATATTCATTATTATGTTATTGTTTTTGTGTGAAAATCATGTTTTAATATTTAATGGTTTTGTTCTTTGTTCTTAATGGTTTTGTTCTTTAATGATTTTGTTTATTTTGTGCACCTATGTATAAAAATATACCTATGTATAAATATATATATTTTTCCAATTAAGAAGGGTTCAGTGAATGCGCATATGAAACTGGTGTGGGTCAGTACCTCCAACAAGGTTAAGAACCACGGATCCAATGTTTGCCTGTGACAGTCTTATCAGCTCCAGCTGATAAGACTGCAGTAATGCTGTCCGATGGCCAGGTTTACACTGCATGTGATGTCACATGGTCACCTAGGGTGTAGGAGGAAGCTCTGAGTGATTATGCAGCTTCCTGAAATTTCACTTTTACTTTTGCCAATAGGTGTCCCTCGTTCCCATCCCAAAAAGTTGGGATGTATGTACACTACGGTACATGACGAGTTGGCTGTTTTGCCAGAACAGCGGCTAAGGAGTAAAAAAGTTGTCACTGCCTTGTGGGCGGCCATGTTGTTGGTTACTAGTGGGCGGCAGTGGCGTTGCTAGGGGTGGCTTTTGGGGCTATAGCCCCGAATTTGGGGCCCATAGCCACGAGTCTCTGCAGGGGTCCCCAAGGGGAGGGGAGGCTCTCTGGGGACCCTGAAGTAAGTGGGGGGCTCTCTGGGGACCCTGATGCAAGGGGGAGGCTCTCTGGGGACTCTGATTTTAAGGGGGAGGCTCTCTTGGGACCCTGATTTATAGGGGGGGGGCTCTCTGGGGACCCTAATGTAATGATGCTGGTCCCAATTCGACAGCCATGTAGTGTGGGTGCATGTCCCGGAATGTAGACAGTGTTTGTTCAGGGACATGCACCTGAACGACTGTTATATTCTGACCAGCGGCTGTGTCCATGCAGCCACTGCAAAGCAATAAACATGCATGGTACTGCCTGCACGCGGACGCACAGAACACCTGTGCATTTTGTGTGAGAAAAGATGGTCCTTTCCATGGGTGTACAGATAGGTATGCCCATCGGGATAAGGCCCTAAAGTTTCAAGATAAATGTTCTGTCTAACAGCAGCCAGAAGAGGTTTGTTTGTGTGCCTTTTTCTAGGGGCCTGGGTGGGTCTTATGCTGCGTACACACGGTCGGACTTGCCAATGGGATAACCTCCGTCTGCTTTTCCGATGGAAAAATTTAGAACATGTTCTCTATCTAAGTCCATCGGAAATTCCGACAGAAAAAGTCTGACGGGGCACACACACGGTTGGAATATCCGACCAAAAGCTCCCATCTGACTTTTTCTGTCGGAAATTCCGACCGTGTGTACGCGGCATAAGTCCAAAAGACAGGAAATTCCAAAATACAAAGTGACATGAAATCAGTTGGGCACAATATTTTCAACAATATACAGTGTTTCATCAATAAACATTTTTCAAGTAGTATTTAATATCTGAAGATCTCTTTTATCTGTTAGTAGTTGTGTGCTGGTATCCTGACCCTGAAGGAAATCAGTTGTACACCGTTACAGCGCTCCCGTGCACTCAGCCTTACCTTTGTTCCAGCAGCTCTCACCTCAGGTAACCTCGCACGCCATATCAACAACGTTTAATCCTGTGGTTGTGTCTGAGAAGAGTGTGCATAATCAGCAACTCTGTGTTTGTGATTATGTACAACATTCATTAAAAATAAGAAAACACTCATTGCAAAAAAAAACGTGTTGTGCGAGCTACAGGTTTATCATGTCTACTTACTCAAATAAACGTAGTCGTAAATAAAACAAACACATGCACCGCAGTTTTCTTTTTGGCCAAAATCCTTGTGGAATAAACAGATGACTGAGAGACTGATAGCATTTAGAGCCGAACTACAGGAAATATTGTCTATCTTGCACAATACATAATTTTTCTCCCCAAAAAAACCTTGCTTTGCAGCAGGAACCTTGCATGTCATGTAATACTGCAATTTGTGTAAAACATCCCCACTTTCTATTATGCTTACATGTGTTAACAGAGCGTTTGAAATAAAATGCTTTTGAGTGATACTACAACTCAGTACAGAGAAACAGTAGAGCAAACAGTTGAGATAATTTTGTATATATATATATATATATATATATATATATATAGTTGTACTCATAAGTTTACATACCCTGGCAGAATTTATGATTTCTTGGCCATTTTTCAGAGAATATGAATGATAACACAAAAAACTTTTCTTTCACTCATGGTTAGTGTTGGGCTGAAGACATTTATTATAAACCAACTGTGTTTACTCTTTTTAAATCATAATGACAACAGAAACCCAAATGACCCTGATCAAAAGTTTACATGCCCCAGTTCTTAATACCGTGTATTGCCCCCTTTAACATCAATGACAGTTTGAAGTCTTTTGTGGTATTTGTGGATGAGGCTCTTTATCTTCTCAGATGGTAAAGCTGCCCATTCCTCTTGGCAAAAAGCCTCCAGTTCCTGTAAATTCTTGGGCTGTCTTGCATGAACTGTACATTTGAGATCTCCCCAGAGTGGCTCAATGATATTGAGGTCGGGAGACTGAAATGGCCACTCCAGAACCTTCACTTTATTCTGCTATAGCCAATGACAGGTCGACTTGGCCTTGTGTTTTGGATCATTATCATGTTGGAATGTCCAAGTACGTCCCATGTGCAGCTTCCTGGCTGATAA
Source organism: Lithobates sylvaticus (assembly GCA_028564925.1). Lineage (NCBI taxonomy): Eukaryota > Metazoa > Chordata > Amphibia > Anura > Ranidae > Lithobates > Lithobates sylvaticus. The sequence continues at coordinate 499,445,493 of CM053030.1, forward strand.
ATGCAAATTTTCCTCCAGTATTTTTTGATAACATACTGCATTCATCTTGCCATACAGTTTAACCAATTTCCTGTGCCTTTGTAGCTCACACATCCCCAAAACATCAGAGATCCACCTCCATGTTTCACAGTAGGAATGGTGTACCTTTCATCATAGGCCTTGTTGACTCCTCTCCAAATGTAGTGTTTATGGTTGTGGCCAAAAAGCTTAATTTTGGTCTCATCACTCCAAATGACTTTGTGCCAAAAGGTTTGAGGCTTGTCTCTGTGCTGTTTGGCGTATTGTAAGCGGGATACTTTGTGGCATTTGCTTGGTAATGGCTTTCTTCTGGCGACTCGACCATGCAGCCCATCTTTCTTCAAGTGCCTCCTTATTGTGCATCTTGAAACAGCCACATCACATGTTTTCATAGAGTCCTGTATTTTACCTAAAGTTATTTGTGGGTTTTTCTTTGCATCCCGAACAACAGTTTGAACACTGCTGATTTGGCATTCTCCTTTCCTTGGATATCTTTCTATATCCCTTTCCTGTTTTATACAGTTCAACTACCTTTTGCCTTCAGAACTGCTTCAGGCCCCTTCACACTTGTGCAACTTCAAAGTCGCGCGATTTTACCGCGATTTTGCCGCGATTCGCGGCCGCGATTTTGCCGTGATTTTGCCGCGATTTTGCCGTGATTTCAAGGAATGTCTGTGTAAGTGGCGTCAAAATCGGACCAAAGTAGTGCAGGGACTACTTTGAAGTCGGAACGACTTGAAGTCGTACTAATATGAATGGCTGTCATTGGAAATCATGGGGTACGACTTGTCATGCTACTTTGCAGTCCCAAATCGTGGGACAAGTTGTATAAGTGTAAAAGGGGCCTTAATTATTCGTGGCATAGATTCAACCAGCTGTCTGAAATATTCCTCTGAGATTTTGGTCCATATTGACATGATAACATCACGCAGTTGCTGCAGATTTGTGGGCTGCACATCCATGATGCAAATCTCCAATTCCACCACATCCCAAAGGGGCTCTGTTGGATTGAGATCTGGTGACTGTGGAGGCCATTGCAGTACAGTGAACTCATTGTCATGTTCAAGAAACCAGTTTTAGATGATTTGAGCTTTGTGACATGGTCCATTATCCTGCTGAAAGTAGCCATCAGAAGATGGGTACATTGTAGTAATAAAGGGATGGACATGGTCAGCAATAATACTCAGGTAGGCCGTGGCATTCAAACAATGCTCAATTGGTACTAAGGGGCCCAAAGTGTGCCAAGAAAATATCCCCCACACCATTACACCACCACCACCAGTCTGAATCATTGATACAAGGCAGGATGGATCCATCTGAATGCTTTTTGGACCATTCTCTGTAAACCCTAGAGATGATTGTACATGAAAATCCCAGTAGATCAGCAGATTTTGAAATATTCAAACCAGCCCATCTGGCACATATAACCATGCCACGTTCAGTCACTTAAATTCCCTTTCTTCCTATTCTGATGCTCGGTTTGAACTTCAGCAAGTTATCTTCACCACATCTAGATGCCTAAATGCATTGAGTTGCTGCCATGTGATTGGCTGACTAGCAATTTGCGTTACCAAGCAATTGAACAGGTGTATCTTATAAAGTGGCCGGTGAGCATATATATACTGTATATTGTGATTGACAGACCCTGCTGGTGTAAGAGATTATGCTCAAAAAGACAGAGAGATTGCACTGCCCAAGCTGGGCAAATTCATAGCCAAGAAGCTGAATATTGTTTGTACCACTGTGGTGCTGACAAACCTCTTTTGGTGTAAACCAGACGTAAAGGTCTTTTTGCTGAGGAACACCTACCCAGAGCCGATCGGCCCTATAGGCACACTATGCAAGCTGCTTAGGGCCCCACCGCTGTGGGGGGGCCCCCAATACCCAGCATCCCCCCCTGCACCTCTGGCTGGCCGTTTAGAGTGCAGTGAGGAGAGGTGGGAGGAGGTGGAAGGTGGCGATCGGCAGCTCTATGGTGCCTGAGTGGGCGGCGGGATCTCCCTGGGGTTTGTAGTATTCTCAGTGTATACAGTGGAGAAGAGAAGGGAGGGGCCTCTGACCCAGGCAGGTATCAGTTTCACTTTCACTCTGCTTGAACACTGTTGCTGATGCCCGGGTCAGAGGCCCCTCCCCTCTCCGCTGTATACATTCGGAGATAGAACTACTGGCCCCAGGGAGATCCCCCTGCCTGTGAACACCATATAGCTGCCGATCGCCGCCTCCCACCTCCACCAGCCAGGTACAGGGGAACCTCTGCAAGGGGGGGAGTCAGCTGTTTGGGGGCCCAAATGTAAGAGGGGGGGTTTCTGGGGACACTAATGTAAGAGGGGGGCTCTCTGGGGACACTAATGTAAGGACAGGGCCCTCTGGGGACACTGATGTAAAGACGGGGCCCTCTGGGGACACTGATGTAAGAGGGGGCCCCCTGGGGACACTAAATGTCAGAGGGGGGCTCTCTGGGGACCCTGTGTAAGGAGGGGCTCTGTGGGGACCCTGTGTAAGGAGGGGCTCTCTGGGGACACTAATGTAAGAGGGAAGGCTCTCTTGGGACACTAATGTAAAGGGAGGCTCTCTTGGGACCATGGTGTAAGGGGGGGCTCTCTGGGGACCCTGGTGTAAGGGGGGCTCTCTGGGGACCCTGGTGTTAGAAGGGGCTCTCTGAGGACCCTGATGTAAGGAGGGGCTCTCTGGGGAGCCTGGTGTAAGTAGAGGCTCTCTGAGGACCCTGATGTAAGGGGAGGCTCTCTGGGGACCCTGATGAAAGGGGGGCTCTCTGAGGACCCTGATGAAAGGGGGGCTCTCTGAGGACCCTGATGTAAGGGGGGCTCTCTGAGGACCCTGATGTAAGGGGGGCTCTCTGAGGACCTCATTCTGTTCTATATTGTTGTACTTATTCTTTGACTGTTTTGTTTAAAGGAGGGAGGATTGTTTTGGGAGCACTGAAGTGTCAGGTGTGACTGTGTGGCAATGGCAAGAGGTTTACATAGCTCACGGAATAACGGGTCAAGTAGAGGACCCCTTAGCAGAATTTTGCTTAGGGCCCCAGGGAGGTCAGGATCGGCACTGCACCTACCCATGTGGAATTTCCAGCTGTTGGGCTTCATCAGCCAGTAGGTTGGTGGCTCTATTCACCTTGTAAGACTTAATAACATTACAAGTAACATAGAGTTGACGTTTCTGGCAATGAACTGTATGCAACTTGTCCTCTCTAAAGTAGAAAGGACTCTTAAATAATGCCGTTATTCTACATGGCAGGCCTGTCAATAATCAAATATTGAAACAGTAGCTTTAGAATTAAATGATACGTTGAGGAATCAGTATTGAATTTGACTGCTAACAAACCACAATGTTTTTCAGTTTGGCTTTACTAGTGAGTATTAAACATGGCTTCTTTTGCAGCACATGTTCAATTAACATGCTGCTATTTGTTTCGTTCCAGATTTCATATAAAAAACATACATTCTCTGTAGAACCTTCTGCACATGTTCTAATCTGTCACACGGCCAAGTCAGACATACTATTTAGTGCCTCCCTGCCAGCTATCTGGGTGTCCTGCTATACACTTGACCACAATTACCACCCGCTTAGAGTAAACGATACTACTTGTAAGGCAGTCTTTTAAGTTTTATCAAGCTGCTTCTGTAATAGACGCTTAAAAAATTATTATTATTAAAATAGTATGTTAGAGAAAATTATTTCCTGCAACATATATTATCCTTGTGTGTGAGAAGGCGCGTGTCCTTAAATGACATTCCTAAAAATATGATGTAAAATATAGATTTTTTTTCTGCTGTGAGAAATTCCCTTATTAAATAGCAAACATACCGATGCCTACATTTTTGGTCACTGTATCCATTATATAGAACATTCAGGCCCTTAGGGAACCTGGATCTCTGGACTTTACCCTCTGAAACCTCATGTATTTTGCCTGCTAGATATTTCAAAATTTTGTTTTGGGTGTTGTTAATGCAAATGACATACATATGCACTTTTATCTATTGTCGAATTTTTGATAAGTTGACTCCTTACATGATTATTTTAAGGAATACCCATGGTTCCTTGTTATGATTCAGTGATGCAAGGGAGGAATTTCTACCATGCAAGCTGCAAAGGGTAACTTCTACAGTGAAGAAGAAGCTCTGTCCACCGTTTGGATGGCCTGAGGTTGTGGATGATGGTGATATTGGTAGTGGCTAGTGGACAGCACCCATGCTTTGCATGCCTGAAGCTCATGAGGAATATCAGAAGTTCAGATCCAATGACAATGATAGCAAAGATTTTTTTTTACCTGTAACAGTATTAATTCAATATAATTGTTGGAATGTAGGTGCAGACAACAAAAAGTGGATTTGTAGCCATACAGAGAGTTTCAGTCAAATGGTGAGGAGGTGATGCCATTGTGAGGTAAGGAGAATGATCTACCGCTTGTGAGCCCTAGCCCCTGGAGGTCTTTTTATGAAATAGTTTTTTAGCAATTAAGTTTTTTATACAATTTTATGATAACAGAGCTATAGAATTTTTACCAGTTTATTCATTTGTAAAAGTAATGATATTAAGACATGTTTATACTGGGACCTTATGGGAATATAAATGATTGAGAAATGGTTTATATGCAGCCTGTAGGACGGGAAGGACCAATGGATGGGGCCTTAAAATGAAGGGAAAGAGGTTGGCCCGAGTGGCGCCTTGATCCCGGTTAACTGCGGTCAGCTTGCCCCTCCCTGAAGATGAAGGTGTTCCAACCTTCAAAACACATTACTACCTGGTGGGAGAGGTTTTGATTCATCAAAGTCTGTTATTGGATGCTGGCCTTCAACACATGGGACTAGGGGAAGTCTGCCACTTTGAATGTGCTGAAACTAGCTGTTATACAAGTCCACCAGAAACCCCCTCTCCTAATCTAGCCACTTTCAATGCCTTGTAGCCCCCCCATCCAGCTGAAACTAGCTGTTTTTGCATTATACAAGGAGAGACATTTTCCACCAGAAACCCCCTCTCCTAAACCAGGTCCTTTGCGACACCAACACCATATATCAAGTCCAGGGCCCTCCACCCCCCAGGCACCACCGTCACCCTAGTTCATTAAAGGCCTGCCTTTGCTAGCCCCCCCCATCCAGGGGCCCTTGACACACCAACTTCACATATTCCTCCGTCCAACCTCTTCTGCCAACCCCCTCACCACCCTCAGTTCAGGGGCTTCCCTCACCCCCCTATCAGCCCAGAGCCTCCCTCCCCCAGCCCAGGGCCTTGTCCACGGCCTCCTCTGCACCCCCTCTACCCCTCTGCCCTCCCCCCCAAGTCAGAGCCTCCTCTGCACCCTGCCCTCCGAAACCAGGTCCTTCCAGCGACACAACACCATATATCAAGTCCAGGGGCTCTCCTCCTCCGTACACCCCCCAGTCCAGTGCCTCCCGGCTGTACTCCCCTCCTAGAAAGGCATCCAGGGCCTCCTGGTTCTGCGTCCCCAGGTAGTAAAGGCTCTCCTCTGCACTGTGCCCCCCTGCTATCCATTTGGAGATGATGGCTTCACATCCCCAGCCAGGCCTCCTGTCAGTCCAGGGCCTTTTCTCCTAATCCAGGGTCTCTGCCAAATTTTCTAGTCCAGGACCTCCTCTGCACCACCCCGCTGTGACCACTCCAGAGCCCCAATCTGTTATCCGCTATGTCAGAGGGACACAGTGATCACAAAGTGTGGTGCTGTGCTCTAGAAGCCGCACAAGGCAACCAATCCTCTGCAAAGAGATGAGATCATTCTGCTTCTACTTTTAGGCCACTTTCACACTGAGTCGCTTTACAATCGTTTTTGCGCTAAAAAATAGCACCTGTAAAGCCTCTGAGTGCTTTCACACTGGGGCGGTGCGCTTGCAGGACAGGAAAAAAAAGTCCTGCAAGCAGCATCTTATGGGGCGATGGTGGAGCACCCGCTCCTTCACCGCCCCTGCCCAGTCCAGGGCCTCCGCTGCACCCCCCCTATCAGCCCAAACCTCCCCCAGCCCAGGGAACTCCTTCGCACCCCCATCCCAGGCTCCTCTGCACCCCCAAGTCCAGGGTCTCCTTTTGGATTGAGAACCCCCCGGAAAACCTTTCTAGGATTTTCAGGGCCTCCTCTGCACCCCCCTCAGTCCAGGGCCTCCTCTGCACCCCCCAGCCCGCGGGAGGTGTCCCCTCTGATCACGCAGGGCCCCCACTTGTCCAGGGCCTCATATGAAGGACAGGCCCTGACCCCATCCAGGGCCTCCTCCGCATGCCCCCCCCAGCCCGGCAGGGTGTGGAAAAAAACCTCCACTGCTCCTCCATCTAGGGCCTTCTGCACACAAATGTCTAAAATGCCTTCCAAAGGTTATTCACAATTGCCTTTCTATAGTGCTGTCGGGTTTCAGTTTGGCTTTACTAGTGAGTATTAAACATGGCTTCTTTTGCAGCACATGTTCAATTAACATGCTGCTATTTGTTTCGTTCCAGATTTCATATAAAAAACATACATTCTCTGTAGAACCTTCTGCACATGTTCTAATCTGTCACACGGCCAAGTCAGACATACTATTTAATGCCTCCCTGCCAGCTATCTGGGTGTCCTGCTATACACTTGACCACAATTACCACCCGCTTAGAGTAAACGATACTACTTGTAAGGCAGTCTTTTAAGTTTTATCAAGCTGCTTCTGTAATAGACGCTTAAAAAATTATTATTATTAAAATAGTATGTTAGAGAAAATTATTTCCTGCAACATATATTATCCTTGTGTGTGAGAAGGTGTGTGTCCTTAAATGACATTCCTAAAAATATTATGTAAAATATATATTTTTTTTTTTTTTTCTGCTGTGAGAAATTCCCTTATTAAATAGCAAACATACCGATGCCTACATTTTTGGTCACTGTATCCATTATATAGAACATTCGGGCCCTTAGGAAACCTGGATCTCTGGACTTTACCCTCTGAAACCTTATGTATTTTGCCTGCTAGATATGTCTAAATTTTGTTTTGGGTGTTGTTAATGCAAATGACATACATATGCATGTTTGTCTATTGTCGACTTTTTGATAAGTTTACTCCTTACATGATTATTTTAAGGAATACCCATGGTTCCTTGTTATGATTCAGTGATGTAAGGGAGGAATTTCTACCATGCAAGCTGCAAAGGGTAACTTCTACAGTGAAGAAGAAGCTCTGTCCACCGTTTGGATGGCCTGAGGTTGTGGATGATGGTGATATTGGTAGTGGCTAGTGGACAGCACCCATGCTTTGCATGCCTGAAGCTCATGAGGAATATTCAGAAGTTCAGATCCAGTGACAATGATAGCAAAGATTTGTTTTACCTGTAACAGTATTAATTCAATATAATTGTTGGAATGTGGGTGCAGACAACAATAAGTGGATTTGTAGCCATACAGAGAGTTTCAGTCAAATGGCGAGGAGGTGATGCCATTGTGAGGTAAGGAGAATGGATCTACAGCTTGTGAGCCCTAGCCCCTGGAGGTCTTATTGTTGAAGTTAACATAAATGTTTTTTTTATGAAATAGTTTTTTAGCAATTAAGTTTTTTATACAATTTTATGATAACAGAGCTATAGAATTTTTACCAGTTTATTCATTTGTAAAAGTAATGATATTAAGACATGTTTATACTGGGACCTTATGGGAATATAAATGATTGAGAAATGGTTTATATGCAGCCTGTAGGACGGGAAGGACCAATGGATGGGGCCTTAAAATGAAGGGAAAGAGGTTGGCCCGAGTGGCGCCTTGATCCCGGTTAACTCCGGTCAGCTTGCCCCTCCCTGAAGATGAAGGTGGTCCAACCTTCAAAACACATTACTACCTGGTGGGAGAGGTTTTGATTCATCAAAGTCTGTTATTGGATGCTGGCCTTCAACACATGGGACTAGGGGAAGTCTGCCACTTTGAATGTGCTGAAACTAGCTGTTTTTATTATACAAGGAGAGACATTTTCCACCAGAAACCCCCTCTCCTAATCTAGGACCTCCCAGGCACCACGTCACCTAGTTCATTACCTGCCTTGTAGCCCCCCCCCCCCCCATCCAGGGGCCTTTGACACACCAACCACATATTCCTAGTCAAGGGCCTCTTCTGCAACCCCCTCACCCCTCAGTTCAGGGCTTCCTCTGCACTTCCCTCCTTGTCCACGGCCTCCTCTACAGCCCCCCCCCCCCCAAGTTCAGAGCTTCCTCTGCACCCTGCCCTCTGAAACCAGGTCCTTTGCCACACCAACACCATATTTCAAGTCCAGGGCCTGTTCTACACCCCCCAGTCCAGCGCCTCCAGGGTACTCTCCTCCTAGTCTAGGGCCTCCTCTGCATCACCCAGTCCAGGGCCTTCACTGCACCCCCCCAGTCCAGGGCCTCCTGTGTACCCCCCTCCTAGTTCAGGGCCTCCTCTGCATCCCCTAGTTAAAGGCCTCCTCTGCACTCCCTTGCTAGTCCATGGCCTTCACTGCACCTATCAGTTCAGGGACTCCTGTGTACTCCCCTCCTAGTCCAGGGCCTTTTCTCCTAATCCAGGGTCTCTGCCACACCAACCCTTTTCTAGTCCAGGACCTCCTCTGCACCACCCCACCACTCCAGAGCCTTTTCTACACCTCTCCATTCCAGGGCCTCCGCTGCACCCCCACTATTAGCCCAGGACCTCCTCTGCACCACCTCCCCCAGCCCAGGGCCTCCTTCGCACCCCCCATCCCAGGGCCTTCTCTGCACCCCCAAGTCCAGGGTCTCCTTTGCCCCCCCCGAGTCAGGGCCTCCTCTGCACCCCCCTTAGTCCAGGGCCTCCTCTGCACCCCACAACCCAGTGTCCCCTCTGCACCCCCCATCAGCGCAAGGCCCCCCACTGCACTCCCCAGTCCAGGGCCTCATATGAGCCCCTACCCCAGTCCAGGGCCTCCTCCGCACCCTGCCCCCCCCCAGCCCAGGGCCTCCACTGCTCCCTCCAGTCCAGGGCCTTCTGCACACAAATACCTCTCCTTGTCTTAATAAATGCCTTCTAGTTCCATGAAGGCTCTCCAATGCTCTCCGTTGCTCTGGAATGCCTTTCTATAGTGCTGTCGGGTGGGAGGAGCAGAATGATTCAGCGCTAGTGTGCCTGTGCAGTAGCGCTGAATCATTCTGCTCCTCCCACCCGACAGCGCTATAGAAAGGCATTCCAGAGCGACGCTTCTATTTGGTTCTTAGGTATTTGGCAAACTATTTACAGCATACAGTGCAGGTAGGGGTGTCAGAACTCCTGGTGGCGCCCCTCTAGATGTGTCACCCGGGGCATGTGCCCCCCCTGTTCCCCCCTATTTTCGACCCTGATTGGAGATGATGGCTTGCTGCAATGAGATACAGTTACATCAGAGCAGCCAAATATTGTACATGACCACCGCCACACCAGAACAGTGTCATCACCCTGCACTTGCTCTTGTGACAGTATATGATTTTTATTTTTTTTTACATACTGTCACCAGAGCAGTGCAATGTCACTATGGTGACATTATGATGTTGTGGCTATTGATCAGCGACACTGGCTGCTGCACTGGCATACAGTGTCATCAGTGCAGCAGCCAATGTCTCTGATCAATAAACAGCAGTACAATGTCACTATAGTGACTCAGTACTTCTCTGGGTGGGGGGAAGGGGGGGGGGTGGTGGCATCAGCTCTGAAGTGCTTACTACAATGCTCAGTTTCCTCTCACATCCGACCGCTGTGAGAGGAAATTATTCAAAGGCAGCTTTTGTTTACAAGTGCGGTCCCTGTGATTGGTCACAGCGATCACATTGTACAGGGCATTTTCACCGGCCCTGTACCCCAATCTGTAATCCGCTATGTCAGAGGGACACAGTGATCACAAAGTGTGGTGCTGTGCTCTAGAAGCAGCACAAGGCAACCAATGTGGGAGGCTATATATATATATATATACAATATATATATATATCTATACAATAAATGCTCTCCCACATCGACAAAGCTCCTGTTTATATACATGGACCATGAGCTCAATATACCCTTTATTTTTTTAATTCAGGCTGTGGAAGTACCTGTATTTGAATTGGCATCAGCCTTTTTTAGTCCCTGTACAGTAGAGTAAAGACTGGGGGAGGGAGATGGCAAATAGAGCCAATCAGTTGTGCTACAGTGCTAGGAGCATGCCGATAGGATGAGAAAACAAAGAGTGACAAAGAGATGAGATCATTCTGCTTCTACTTTTAGGCCACTTTCACACTGAGGCGCTTTACAATTGTTTTTGCGCTAAAAATAGCACCTGTAAAGCGCCTGTACAACTGCCTCTTCTGCAGCCCCAGTGTGAAAGCCTGAGTGCTTTCACACTGGGGCGGTGCGCTTGCAGGACAGGAAAAAAAGTCCTGCAAGCAGCATCTTTGGGGCGATGGGGGAGCACCCGCTCCTCCATCGCCCCTGCCCATTGAAATGAATGGGCGCTGCTTTCAAAACGCCTTAAAATCGATTTGAAAGCAGCGCTAAGCGGGCGCTTTTAACCCCTTCTGTTCTGGGGGGTTAAATTCACCCCTCTAGTGGCCCCAAAGCCTCGCTATAACAGCGGTAAGCTTTACCACTAGCGTACCTGCCGCTTCAGTGTGAAAGTGTCACAGGGCGGGGAGGAGAACTGTAATGCCGCGTACACACAGTCCAATGGGAGCTTTTCATCAGATTTTCCGACCGTGCGTATGCCCATCGGTCTTTTTCTGTCGGAATTTCCTACGGGCTTTGGATTGAGAACCTGTTCTTAATTTTTCCGACGGAAAACCTTTCTATCGGATTTTCCGATCGTGTGTATGCAATTCAGACACGCAAAATTCCAACGCCACTTTCACACTGAAGCGCTTCTAAACTGCCCTTAAAAACACTGAGCGCTTTTGAAGAGCTTTTCAGGCGCTTTTGAAGAGCTTTCCATTCATTTCAATGGGGAGGGGAGTTTTTCACAGCCCTGCCAGCACACTGCCCCAGTGTGAAAGCGTTCATTGATTTTAATGGAAATAATTTTTCGTGAGCTTTTTAGGCGCTGTTTTTAGCGTGAAAGCGCCTGAAAAGCGTCTCAGTGTGAAAGGGGTCTTATGCACTGTGTTGTTAATGCAAGGACAAGGCAAAAAGCCCTTTTTTTTCCTGAGGGGTCAGTTCACACTTATGCGCTGTGTTGTTGTTGCATTTTTGCACAGTGGATTGAGGTGCGCTGCGAAGCTTCACAATGCATGCAAAACATGGCAAAACCATAAAAGTCAAAGAAGAAAAAAAATGAAATAATGCACGGCAACGGGTGTGGAAAAAACATCAGCTTGCGCGTGTTATGTTCTCGCTAACATACGTACTATGGTGTGAACAAGCCCTAACTGCAGCAGACAAAAATAAGGTCTTCTGCCCCGGCAGACAGGGCTGTGTGGTGTGGCACAGCTGTGTCAATTTTAGGACTGAACAGAAATACAAATCCTTCAGCAAGTTAAACAGTTCTTATATACTGTGTGTATTTAATCTGTGTATTTAGCTGTTTGCCTGGAGTTTAGATTTTAATGATTTGGTTTGCATATACTTATATAGAGATATAATATATATATATATATATATATATATATATATATATATATATATATATATATATATATAGTGCAACATGCTCTAATAAGAAAGTAAAAGTACCATCATAGGTCCTTTTACAAACATGCTAATGCTAATGTTTTTGGTAAATCAGCACGGAAAAATGCATTCTTGAAACCCAACTTATGAAAATGAAAAACAGCATAAACATGTAAGTAGACAGTGAACATATCTCAGGAATTAAAAGAATGTGAATGAGATCAAGCATTCCTTCTTTTCCAGTTAATGTTAAAAAAAAAATTGTATTACTGGCACCCACACACTTTCAGGCCAGACCTGCATATTTGGAAAGTCCAAAGAGGAATGCTGGATAGTGGCCAATACCATGGAATTTACATCAGCCTGCTTCTTGATACACCCTGCCTTTTCCAACAGCATATTTACCATGCTGAGTTTATTGGAACTGCCAAGGCGTTTCAAAGTGGAGCTTAGGAAGTCATGTACGATCACCGCTCTCTGTTGAACTTTCCCAAGTTAAATTTGTTTTTATATATGTGTATGAGATAAATGCAGCCAAACAGCTGACTTTATTTGGACATGCAGATAGCTTACAAAATCCAAACAGTACACTTGGTAGTTTATGCAAATAACGCCTTGTATGTTACAAACCACTATATTCTTAAAGAGGAACTGCAGTCTGCTCACATCATTTGTAATAAAAACATGCCATTCTGAAACTTCCCTCCAACTACTTTGCATATTATTTTATATAGACTGGGATTCTGTACTTGCCAAATATGCTGCATAAATCTACCTACACTGAGTATGGCTGCAACCATTTTAACTGTGGGCAGCTGAAGCTGCTGTCTGTTCACTTCCTGGATTCACACAAAGACACAACTCCATCTCTGCAGCTCTCATTGGCCCTCTTATGACTCGTCCCCCCTCCCCTCCCCTCCTGGCAAACGCTCATGAGAGTGAGAGAGATATCTGAGCACAATGTCATAAGCCTAGGCTAATGACCAGACCAGAAACAGTAAGTGGGCTGTATAAGGTACTGTATTTACTAGCAGAAAAAAAAATGTTTTACTATCCAAAGTTAAAACAACAAGGGCAGAAGATTTAATAGATGGAAAGATAGAAAAATTACTCAAGTTCCGCTTTAACTGGCTCAAAATGGTCTGCTAGGAACTATCTGCAGGGCACATTTCTTTAAGATTCTACTTGAGATCCCACCACTAGATCATTGCGACCCTACTGATGATATTGTGACTGCCAGGCAACATTGCTCAGGTCATTCATAAAGAAGCTGGCCCAGGTCTTAAAGCGGTGTTTCACCTTAAAAAAAAAAAATGTAAAAGTCAGCAGCGACTTTTTTTTTTAGCTGCTGACTTACCCTCCCAGGGCGCCCGCGATGTCGTTCGTGGAGGCCGAGATGTCCCTCGGCAATCCGGATCCAGCGCCGCCATCCTCAGTAAGGGAAACGGCTTCCCGTTTCCTACTGCGCATGCGCGAGTCTAATTTGTGAATGGGGAACGCGATGTGTTGTGGGACACAGTTCCCATAACACACCGCGCCCCATTCACTAGAAGACGGAAGGAGAGAAGATCACTGCGGCGCTGGAGGAGGCAGATTAGGACGATCTGCCTAGCAACAGCCATTTCTGGTAAGTAAAAAAAAATATTTTTTTTTTTTTCATTTTAAATTGTTACTAACATTTTTTTTAAAGTTTTTTTTTTCAGGGTGTCCCACCACTTTAACAAGAGAGCCTGCTCCAAGGATTACAGTCCTGTCCAGATAATCCCTCACATACATTGCTGGCGCTGTTGTGCAGTGCTTTCCTGTCCCGGTATTTTTAACAGATGCCCTACTCATCTTCAAAAGGCGTTTTTTTTTTTTAGTTTTGGACAGAGTAGAGAGGAATTAGAACTCCTTTTTTTTTTTTTGCTGCCTCTGCCCCCGTTAGGGAAATTCACCCTCTCTATTTGTCCTGTTTACCATTATTATTGAAAGTGAAAGTAAAAGAAAATATTACATTTTCGGTTGTCCCCAGAAAAGTAATAGAAGGGACATTTTGCAGCGAGGACGCTAATTCTGGTGACCTGGCGGTTAAGGGACAGGAAGTGAATTTCCCCAATGGGAAACAGATAGCAAATAAAAAAACTTGACAGGGGTTATAACCCTCCCTCACCTTATCTAAAATTAAAAAGTTAAAAAGTTCTGCTTTAAAGAGTTTCTCCACTTGTGTTGGGAAAGAAAATAATCTCCTCTGGGTAATGTCCTACCTGTTTCTGCTCTGGAGAAATAGCTCTTTGTTGTTTGTCAATGTGCTTGTGCAGAGTGAATCGGAATGGGAGTGACTTTTTCTTAAATAATCAGCTGATGCACTTGCAGTGTTCTAATGAGGAAAGTTGCAGGGTCTACATTCCTTTGGAAGTAATAAACCCTTTGGGAATATCTCACCATAAATTAAAGTTTGGTTGCAGAGGATGCCTAAAATCTGACTTGTATCTGGGAAAATCAATGAGCCAATCCCACAAGCAGAAATTACCTTTCTGGGGAAGTTCTGCACACCCTCGGTGAACATAAAAGTCAGAAATTCAGATCTGAAAGTCAGTGGCTTAAAAATATTGAAGTCACTGGGTCATTATGGAAGCCAGTTAATCCACAGTTTTGGAAGGAAACAAGGGCAGCTCCTGTATTTCTCTCACCACAGACAACCTACGTACATCAACAGACAGAGCTAAATAGGGATAGGCCCGGTGTTCGATTCAAACCCATGTTCGAATCGAGCACCGGGCGTTCGCTCGCTCGGCGAGCCCAGAACTATTGGGGCCGCTCGCATCAAATTCGTGTGATGCGAGCGGCCAGCAATGCATTGCGCTAGTCGCAGTGCAATGCTGGCTGCTGATTGGCCAAGCATGCACTGTGACCCCGCATGCTTGGCCAATCACAGCGCCGGCAGCGAGGAGAGCCATAATTGGCTACAGGCAGGATGCCCCCCCTCCCGCCTGAACCGTACCAGGCCACATGCCCTCAACATTGGGAGGGTGCTTTGGGGTCCCCCCAAAGCACCTTGTCCCCATGTTGATGAGGACAAGGGGGCTTTCCCCACAACCCTGGCCGGTGGTTGTGGGGGTCTGTGGGCGGGGGGCTTATCGGAATCTGGAAGCCCCCTTTAACAAGGGGACCCCCAGATCCCGGCCCCCCCCTGTGTGAAATGGTAAGGGGGTACAAAAGTACCCCTACCATTTCACCAAAAAAGTGTCAAAAATGTTAAAAATGACAGGAGACAGTCTTTGACAATTCCTTTATTAAAATCTTCTTTCTTCTTTCTTCATCCTTCAGTTTCTTCATCTTCTCCTTCCGTCATCTTCTTCCATCTTCTTCCATCTTCTTCTTCCTCCGATCCGCTTCTTCTTGCGCTGGTCTTCTCATCCTTCTCGTCCGGCATCTTCTTCCGTCGGCGTCGGTGTCTCTTCTTGGGCCGCTCCGCACAATGGGAGGCTCCCGCTGTGTGAGGCTCCGCTCCGTCTGACAGGTCTTTTATAATGGAGGGCACCTGGTGACCCCGCCCCCTCTGACGCACGGGGACGTCATGGGGAATTCCCTATGGCTTTCCCCATGACGTCAGAGGGGGGCGGGGTCACCAGGTGCCCTCCGTTATAAAAGACCTGTCAGACGGAGCAGAGCCTCACACAGCGGGAGCCTCCCATTGCGCGGAGCGGCCCAAGAAGAGACACCGACGCCGACGGAAGAAGATGCCGGACGAGAAGGACGAGAAGACCAGCGCAAGAAGAAGCGGATCGGAGGAAGAAGAAGATGGAAGAAGATGGAAGAAGATGACGGAAGGAGAAGATGAAGAAACCGAAGGATGAAGAAAGAAGATTTTAATAAAGGAATTGTCAAAAGACCGTCTCCTGTCATTTTTACAATTTTTGACACTTTTTTGGTGAAATGGTAGGGGTACTTTTGTACCCCCTTACCATTTCACACAGGGGGGGGGCCGGGATCTGGGGGTCCACTTGTTAAAGGGGGCTTCCAGATTCCGATAAGCCCCCCGCCCGCAGACCCCCACAACCAATGGCCAGGGTTGTGGGGAAGAGGCCCTTGTCCTCATCAACATGGGGACAAGGTGCTTTGGGGGGGACCCCAAAGCATCCTCCCAATGTTGAGGGCATGTGGCCTGGTACGGTTCAGGCGGAAGGGGGGGCGCTCTCGTCCCCCCCTCTTTTCCTGCGGCCTGCCAGGTTGCGTGCTCTGATAAGGGTCTGGTATGGATTTTGAGGGGGACCCCACGCCATTTTTTTTGGCTAGGGTTCCCCTTAAAATCCATCCCAGACCTCAAGGGTCTGGTATGGATTTTGAGGGGGACCCTACGCCATTTTTTTTTTTTTTGGCTGGGGTTCCCCTTAATATCCATCCCAGACCTGAAGGGCCTGGTTATTGAATTTGGGGGGACCCCCACGCTTTTTTTTTTTCATTTTTTTTATTTTTTATCAATGACTTTTTTTTTATGAATGACTTTCAGTTTCAATGAATGACTGTTCTCTGTATTATGGGAGCCGTCAATACACATTAGCCGCGAGTGATTTTAAATAGCTTTTTTACTTGCAAAAATGACACTTTTTGCAGAGACAGTTCTAAGTACAGGAAACATGCGCCCCTTTACAGGCATAATATAGACACCCCCCAGGTACAAAATTTAAAGGAATATTACACTTTTATTGTTTCAATTTAAGCATTATTAAAATCACTGCTCCTGAAAAAACGGCCGTTTTTAAAAAAAAAATTTGCATTGATACATGTCCCCTGGGGCAGGACCCAGGTCCCCAAACACTTTTTATGACATTAACATGCATATTAGCCTTTAAAATTAGCACTTTTGATTTTGAACGTTCGCATCCATTATAACTAATAGGGTTCTAAAGCTCGCACGGACTTTAGGTCCGTTCGCGGGTTCTGGTGCGAGCCGAACGGGGGGGGGGGGGGGGTGTTCGGCTAATCCCTAGAGCTAAAGTTAATGTAAAGTCTCAAGGTTTTTCTCCTTAATGCATTCTATGCTATAGGGTGAAAAACCTTCTTTGCTCCAGCTGCCCCCCCCCCCAGAGCCCCCTTTTTCTTACCTGAGCCAGATCCGATCCAGCCATGTGCACGAGCCCAGCGGCTCCAGGTGCCCCCATGGAAAGCAGCTTTCCGATGAAGGGGAGGAGCCAGGTGCACCAGCAGGGCACCCCAGAAGAGGAGGATCAGTGCTGCTCTGTGCAAAACCCTTGCACAGAGCAGGTAAGTGTAACATGTTTGTTGTTTTATTTTTTTTTAAACAAACCTTTACAACCCCTTTAAGTATGTCCTAGCTTTTATACATTCTCAGTTAAGGTGCCGATACCCTGTTCAGTCATTGCAAGTAAAACAGATGTGAGCACTGGGGGCATCAGGCCAGGTGGGTATTTCTTAGGGGGCAATAACAACTCTCTGTAACATTCCAATCTTCAAAGGTGATAGAAACATAGAAAAGTGATGGCAGAAAAAAGATAAGGTGGTCCATTGAGTCTGTCCTATTTTTTATTTTTTTTTGAGCAATGTATAATTTTTTTCATATCTATGTTTTCCCCAAGCATGTCTGAATCCACTTAATGTTGATTCCCTCACTAACTGAAGGTGTCTACATCCTATAGATAAATACAACAGAAGAACCAAGAAAAGAATTACCTGGGACTTTACCAGCCATCCAGTTGTGGATATCCTTTACATTCCTGAATAATTTTGATTCTTTGGAAACCCCTGCCGCAGAACAAGTGCTCATTATTGTTTGCATAAGTCCCATCCTGTATTTTTTTTATGAAGAACGTGTAACAAAGCTTGTACATGTACCAAATACAGCCATTGGCTACATTGAACAGGGTCTAATGGCACTTCAAAAGGATCAAGGTTAGGCAGTAGCCTCATTTGCTGTTGTCCTTGGTGACATACCTACGAATCAATAACCAGCCTTTAGTTGTGAAGGGTTCATTGAATGATCTTGGCTCCGTCTATACCAGTCACGTTTTTCAGCAATTATTCAACTTACACAGTTCCTGGAATGCAAAGCACTTAACAAGAATCCAACCTTTTATGGAAAAAACTCGACTTCGTAATTTCATATTTAATTAAACATATTCAGTATGAATTCTATATTTACATGCACATGTGCTTCTAGTTAATTGTGTGGTGCAATGTTTTCCTCACATTCACCATGGTGTAAAAGACTGTGAGTTCACAAGGAAACACTGGTAAGGTGTACTGTATGGCAATAAAGGCACAGGTAGCAGTTCCAACCTGGTATCTCTGCTTTTGCCAAAATGAATTGCATTTCTGTGAGCCATTGTGGTTTGTGGTGAGCATATGTGTGCTAATCAGTCTAGATCGGTCCTCAACATAAGTCAATAAACAAATCAGCTCAGTGTACATGCGTTTCGCAGCTGGTGGTCATCATTCTTGCACAATAGGTATTACTGGTGTCTACTGTACACCTAAGCACTATTTCTTCATTGGGTCTCATAAATATTGGCCACGTGGCTTTAAGTGGCCAAGTGTGTTTTATGTGGGTGAACTATATGCCAAGTCTACCACTGGGCTTTGAAGCATATTTATAGCTGAAGTTTCTTTTTTTTTTTTTCTTGCTGCAGTCCCATAGCTTGCTTTTAATGAAGTATGCCCCATGACTGATAGTTCTCGTAGAAACCTTGTTTCCAGTAATGACCAGTCTTCTTCAGAGCCCTGAACTTTTGGTGCTGTGGGAGTTATTAGCTTTGGGTCTAACACTGAAGTACAGTGAAGAAGATTTCTACAGGAAGCATCAACCTACAGAATGTGGGACATACTTCATCATAGGTAAGTTATGTGACTGCATCTGGAGGTACTTGAGATTGGGTTTTTTTACATCCCCGAAACGTTGGCTTATCCTCCTCCTCTCTCTTTTCACCAGGGTCTGACTCAGCTTTCCTTTTCATTACACTATCAAGGGCACTGATTTCCTGTATGTATTTCTTATACGCTTTAAGTGTACCTCATTGCAACCATATGCATGCATGTTGTTTTCTATGATTAAACTGTGGAGTGAATATCTTTGTTGTATTATGCTTGATGTTAGACATACTTTGTTATCTGTACCTGTTGTATAACTTATTGCTAAAGCATTTATGCAGTGTGCTTACTCTATTTAAAGAAGACTTTGCTTGCATCTGAACAAATGATCATTCCATTACACTACAACAGACATCAAGAACTTATAGTGGTTAAAAAGTCTTTTTACTCTTCACACTCTTTTTCTGAACAGAATAGAAATTAATAGTGAATATTCTCTTTTGTTCATCATAATTTCTTCCTTTTTAACTGGCATCATCAGAGAAAGAAAGGAACACCGCTCACCAACCGAGTGCATGGAATATGTGGATAAATGTGACCTGAGCCAGTACTGCTCCAGCCATGCCCTCTGACATGTTTCGCCCCACACACCAGGGCTTGATCACAGAGGTTCCTTTTTAACAGTTTTCATCCTGCCTCTGTACTACCTGGGCCCCTGTTCCTGTGCGGCCATGTTGAAAAATGTACTTCATACTGTGCATGCGCAAGATGAAACACATGACTTCATGTTGCATTTGCAGCGCTTACCCCTGCAGGAACCGCTTGGTATGGTGGGTCCTGCTACAACTCTTTAAACTGCTCGGTCCAAAAAGCGCTAAATGGAAGCTCCTTTGGGAGAAAGCGGATGACCGATATGAACACTTGAAACAGTCTCTGATGATGCCAGTGATGTTAAAAACTAAAAAAAGTTTATTAAAACAATATTCTGAAGTGATAAAAGTCAATGGATGCAGAGCTCTCCTCATGCAGATGGAATTACCAATCAGCATGAACAACACTGTATAAGTCCCTTCACAAGCGGTGGGCTATGGTCCAGCCCTGTGGGATGGTGCTGCGATGATCAGGCTGAGCTCTTCGTCTGCAATGAGCAGGACCTGATGTGAAGGGATGGGTGTCAGGCCAGGTGGATGGGGAACTCGGGGGAACTCTGGTCCAAGACGAGGCTTGATGCATGAAGGTACAGATGGAACGCAAGCCAGGGGAGAGAGTGAAGAGATGATTGCTGTCGTCCTGACAACGCATTTTGGGGCGTGGCTCTTTGTCAAGTCATGACTTGACAAAGGGCCACCTGTCTGAGGAGAGCTCTGCATCAATTGACTTTTATCACTTCAGAATATTGTTTTACTAAACTCCTTTTAGTTTTTTTCATTGGCATCATCAGAGACTGTTTCAAGTGTTCATAGTGGTCATCCCCTTTCTCCCAAAGGAGCTTCCATTTAGCGCTTTTTGTTGTGGCTGTTTTTTTGAGTATTGTCGTTGTTCCATTTCCCGCACTGCTCCTAGTGCGGAAGCTCCACACAGCTGCTTTATGGTCTCCCATATGGCACCATACACTTATTAAGGGAACCCATGTCCTGGTCCCCTAGTGCCAGACTTGTTGTGGTTATATTGCTAAGTAAGGCGTACTCTCTATTGTATTAACTGTGTACAGCAAGGGGTTAAGCTTTGTAGTTCTGCTCACCACTCCTGGCATGCGACATGTCTAGTCACATATGCTTGGTGGTCAGTTGTGCCAGGAGTCTCGGTTCTCATGATCCAGTCCCCCAGATCAGGTCCTCACGATAAGGTCCTTCCCTGACTGCAGGCACACACAGCAACGGGACCCTTCAGCATTGGGTCTCAGCACAGCAGGAGAACTTTCAGTGTCCCAGTTCTTTGGTCACTGGAGTGGGCACAGACACCCCAGTGATGGGCATGCACTCTTTGGTCCCCACATTGCATGAAACTCTGGCACAACCCTTACAGATCAGCTTCCCCCTGCAAAAGACTTAGATCTCTTCAGAATTGCCTGGGAAATGTTCTGTCTCTCCTCCTCTATTGTGTAGGAAATACTGGGTAGTGAAATCCACAGCTGCATCAGCCTCCCTTCACTTGCACTATACTTTAAGAACTACATTTCCCAGAATCCATGGCAGCCGCTGCACAGCAAGTCCTCTTGCCACTGATTGTCTCAGATCCTTTGCTGCCAGGATGGGGGAGCCAGGAGCGAGTGTGGGATTTCACACAGCCCACTCTGCTCACACAGCGGGAAGTGAAGGGTGAGAAGAACACAGCCCACTCTGCTCACACAGTGGGAAGTGAAGGGTGAGAAGAAAACAGCCCACTCTGCTCACACAGCGGGAAGTGAAGGGTGAGAAGAACACAGCCCACTTTGCTCACACAGCGGGGTAGTGAAGGGTGAGAAGAACACAGCCCACTTTGCTCACACAGCGGGGTAGTGAAGGGTGAGAAGAACACAGCCCACTTTGCTCACACAGCGGGGTAGTGAAGGGTGAGAAGAGCACAGCCCGCTCTGCACACACAGCAGGGAAGTGAAGGGAGAGGAGTACGCAGCCTGCTCTGTACACACAGCGGGGAAGGGTGAGGAGAACACAGCCCGCTCTGCACGCACAGCAGGGAAGTGAAGGGTGAGAAGAACACAGCCATCCCTGCTCACACAGCGGGGAAGTGAAGGGTGAGAAGTGCACAGCCCGCTCTGCACACACAGCAGGGAAGTGAATGGTGAGGAGAACACAGCCTGCTCTGAACACACAGTGGGGAAGTGAAGGGTGAGAAGAACACAGCCCGCTCTGCTCACACAGTGGGAAATGAAGGGTGAGAAGAGCACAGCCTGCTCTGCACACACAGCAGGGAAGTGAAGGGTGAAGAGAACACAGCCTGCTTTGCACACACAGCGGGGAAGTGAAGGATGAGAAGAACACAGCCCACTTTGCTCACACAGTTGGGAAATGAAGGGTGAGGAGAACACAGCCTGCTCTGCACACACAGCGGGGAAGTGAAGGGTGAGGAGAACACAGCCCGCTCTGCACACACAGCGGGGAAGTGAAGGGTGAGAAGAACACAGCCATCCCTGCTCACACAGTGGGGAAGTGAAGGGTGAGAAGAACACAGCCCGCTCTGCACACACAGCAGGGAAGTGAAGGGTGAGGAGAACACAGCCCACTCTGCACACACAGTGGGGAAGTGAAGGGTGAGGAGAACACAGCCCACTCTGCACACACAGTGGGGAAGTGACAGGTGAGAGCTGGCTTTTGCATAACACAAGAAGTCCCAGCTCTGTCACTGCTCACAGTGGGGGTGAGGATAGGGTTGCCACCTTTTCTTCAAGCGAAACCCGAACACTTTAGAGGCGCATGGCATGGCACCCAAACCACGGTGCGATGACAAAGTAATAGTAAACAGATCTAATACAGACAAAAACAAATCTTATTCCCCTAAGCACAAATCCACAGAGGTATCACATAAAAGGGGGGTCCAGACAGCAGGACACTACAGAGGAGGGGGATTTATAATTGGGGGCAATTAGAGGAGGGGGTAATTACAGGCTAGGGGCAATTCCAATTACAGAGGATGTTTTTACAGGAGGAGGGGGGACAAATACAGGAGGAGGGGGGACAAATACAGGAGGAGGGGGGGGGAAATACAGAGAAGGGGAACAATTACAGAGAAGGGGGGTGCAAATACAGAGGAGGTGGTGACAAATACAGGAGGAGGGGGGGATTACAGAGGAGGGGGTGACAAATACAGAGGAAGAGGCGACAAATACAGAGGAGGGGGGCGCAAATACAGAGGAAGAGGATGCACAAATACAGAGGAGGGGGGCGACAAATACAGAGGATGCAAATACAGAGGAGGGGGCGACAAATACAGAGGAGGGGGGCGACAAATACAGAGGAGGGGGGCGACAAATACAGAGGAGGGGGGCGACAAATACAGAGGAGGGGGCGACAAATACAGAGGAGGGGGGGACAAATACAGAGGAGGGGGGCGACAAATACAGAGGAGGGGGGCGACAAATACAGAGGAGGGGGGCGACAAATACAGAGAAGGGGGGTGACAAATACAAAGGAGGGGGGCGACAAATACAGAGGAGGGGGGTGCGGACAAATACAGAGGAGGGGGGCGACAAATACAGAGGAGGGGGGCGACAAATACAGCTTGTGGATTGGAGGGGAGGATGGGACAGCCGACTTCACAGACTGACATGTACAGCTCTGACATGAAGAGTGAGTGGACTGTTTTTAAGCATTTATTTATAATTGGGAAGTGATGGAAACTCCCACAATGTTTTTATTGTTGTTTGTCCCAGCTACAAATTGAGGGAAAATCTCCCAATTAGGTTACAAACTGAAATTAAACTGAACTGAAATTAAAAGTTAACAGACATTTTCCCCATCTTCTTCACTCACAAAAAAGTTACTGTATTTAGGCTTTAGGGCCCATTCATACCAGGAACTGCCTGTCTACTGCACTTTATTTTCATGCACATTTGCATGCAACTTATGCACTTTTTAATGCATTTTTACATGCATTGATGTGTGTTTATGTGTGTTTATGTACAGTTGACACATATTCTTCCATCTGCATTTGTCCTATGAGGTCAATCCTCCTTTCTTTCTTTGAGATTTTATGTACACTTGTGATGCGATTGTGCGCGTTTGCATGCATTTGTGGTGCTGAGAAATGCAGCATGCTGTGCTTTTTTCACTGCACTGCACTGTAATGGTGTGAACTATACCCATAGGATAACCTGGAGCTTAGACTGTCTATGCTAGTCTAGTTGTAATGCAGTCAAAAATGGACCCAAATACATCTGGTGTAACGGAAAAAAAAACTAGTAGTGTGTACCAAGCTTAGGTCTCAAGAAACTTTAAGTGAAAATTGGTGATATCACTACTGTGCTGTTCACTGTGAAAGAAGAAGGACAATCCCTGGCTTTACCAAGGTGACTGCTTCCACACAGAGACTATGGGGAAGATTTACTAAAACTGGTGCACACAGACTCTGGTGCAGCTGTGCATAGTAGCCAATCAGCTTCTAGGTTTTATTGCCAAAGCTTAAAGGAAAAGTATATAGACAAACTTATTTTGGCTCAACTTCTCCTGTAGCTCACAGGTGTGCTGTTCATTCTGCACTCCTGTGACCCGTTTTCAGCCGACAGTGGACTAGTGTCCACTGTCGGCTGATGTCACTCAGCCGGTCCAGGCTCTGAAAAGATCCTGACCATATGGTCGCGATGCACCAAAATGCCTTGACTGGCACCTGGCTCAGCCTCTCAGCGATCCACTGAGGGCCTGAATCAGCTGCTCCCACCCCCTCCACAGTCCAGTGCTGAAGGGGCAAAGCAGAGACACAGTGACTGACAGTCACGGCTCTCTGCTCAGAGTAGAGGGGGAGAACTGATCGATCAGCGTTGTTTGATCGCTCAGTTCTCACTACAGAGCCGACAGGGGGACAGATGCAGCTTCGGATCAATGCTGCAACATATACCAGGGTGAGTATAAATGTTTTTTTCTTTCTTTTTTAATTAAACAAGCTGAAGTTAGAAGCGTATTGTTTACCATGCACAGCTGCACCAAATTCTGTGTGCGCAAGTTTTAGTAAATCTCCCCCATTGGAAAGCATAGGGCATTTTAAGTCAGTAATGGGGAAAGATCAGCTGCAGGGTCACCACAGGCTGTTCTGCAGATGTAGCAATTACATGGTTAAGACAAACCTTTTACTAATAACAAAAGTGTTTGCAATGATCAGCTTTTATTTATTTATTTAAATCTTTTATTTATTTATTTAAATCTGTTACATGAAAAAAAAAAAAAGCCCAAAAATATATGCAGGCACCCCATCTAAGAATTGGTAAGATACAATACATTATTATAATTTTTTAGTATCAGCATTCTTTGTTTTTAAATAAAACAAAGTTATTATATTCTTGGGTTAAGTGGTGTATACTGTACTACTGAATGAAGAACACATTTAAGAATGCTTTCCAAAGTTATTTTTAAAAGTTTCTGACTTTATGCCTACACTGAATGCCATGAGTATTTGACAAACACTGCTAGAGACTCCAAAAATAATCAAAAAGCACGAATAGAACGTATGTTTCCAAATATGAGATTCACTGTGTAATTGTGTGCCCACCCAACACCATCTGCGGGACTAACATTTGTCATCCAAAATAGCAGCTTCAAAAGACAAACAAGAAGACAGGCGTGCTTCTCCATGGCACAATCACACTGTTGTAGGTGGATCAGATATTTGTATGGATGGGCTGAAATGGATAGATTTCCTACAGCAAAATCTTGGCATTCTATGTTAATCAGTGAAGCTCAGGCATTCAACTGATCTGTTGAAGCTAAAAAAATAAACCACAGTAGCAAGATGTACAAGTGATTTAACTTTGATCTTGTTGCAATAATTGTATACTAATACATTTACTAAACTTTTATTGCAAATGTTGGGCCCTTGTTAAAGAGGAACTGCAGTCTACTCACATAATTTGTAATAAAAACTTTGCTATTCTGAAGCTTCCCTCCAACCACGTTGCATATTATTTTATATATACTGTGTACTCGCCAAATATGCTGCAGAAATCTCCCTCCACTGAGTCTGGCTGCAACCATTTTAACTGTGGGCAGCTGAAGCTGCTGCCTGTTCACTTCCTGGATTTACACAGACACACAGAGGCACACCTCCACCACCTCTCATTGGCCCTCTTATGACTCACCCCCTCCCTTCCTGGCAAACTCTCAGAGAGTGAGAGAGAGAGCTGTGCACAATGTCAGCCTAGGCTTTTTACTAGACAAGAAACAGGAAGTGGTCTGTATAAGGTATTTACTGGAAGAAAGAAAAAATGTTTTACTATCCAAGGTTAAAACAACAAGGGCAGAAGATTTAATAGATGGAAAGTTGAAAAAATGACTAAAGAGCCGCTTTAAGATCACTGCTTACTGCTATGTGTTTCATCTTTAGTTTAGCAGCCACCTCATGGTAACACTTTATGTGGTTCAGTAGTTGGGGAATGCTAGGCATTTAAGTGCCAGATTATCTAGTCTTAACGAAAGTTGATACCAAACAGGTAGACATTGCTTGGGAAAATAGGCAAAACATAGTCGTAGACAAGCCAAGGTCATAGCTAGATATGCAGGGTTGAAGCAAAAGAGCAGGCAGAGATTCCATTCACACTCGTGCAACTTTAAAAATTGTGTGATTTCCATTGCAACTTTACCCTGCAACTGGATGCGACCAATGTGATCGTTTTGTTTGTGCTCTACAAAGTCATTAGACATGTGCACAATGGAAAAATTAGTTTAGTTTTGTTTGGTTCCTTTATTCTCTAACGAATTCCAAATTTTCAGAACAATCTGAATTTGAATCGGTTGAAAATTGTGAATCTGTTTGAAGATCAGCTGGTTGTTAAGGAGCAGGCGGGGAAGCCGACCCCGCGTCCCTAACAACCGATGACTCATCAGCTGTCTGTGGGTTTCCCCACTGGCAGCTGAATATAAACAAAAGAATGCCGGCCATAAAAAAACGTAAAAAAAAGCGTGGGGTCCCCCCATGCATACCAGGCCATTGGGGCCCCTCCTGCCCCAAAGCACCCCCCCCCCCATGTTGAGGGCATGTGTGACCTGGTATGGTTCAGGAGGATGGGGGGGCTTGTCCCCCCCCCATTTACTGACCTGCCAGGCTCCATGCTCAGATAAGGGTCTGGTATAGATTTGGGGGGGGGGGGTGTCCTACACAGTTTTTTTTTTTTTTTAATTTTAAAGTGGGATTCCCCCCCTTAAGATCCATACAAGACCCAAAGGGCCTGGTGTGGATAGGGGGGACCCCACACTGTTTTTTTAATTGCCGGAATTCTTTTCACAAGTAGCACCCAAGTCACATCTATATCATGCAGATGTGACTTTCATGCGGCTTTTGAGGGTTTACATTGTGGTTCTCAAGTCACATTAAAGTCAGACCAAAGTAGTGCAGGAACTACTTTAAAGTTGCTGCGACTTGA
Source organism: Lithobates sylvaticus (assembly GCA_028564925.1). NCBI lineage: Eukaryota > Metazoa > Chordata > Amphibia > Anura > Ranidae > Lithobates > Lithobates sylvaticus. Next base: position 499,471,958 of record CM053030.1, read on the forward strand.
AGTTACACAGATATGAACGATTATCATTGGGAAACATGGGGTGCAACTTGTCATGTGACTTTGGGGTCCAAAGTCGCATGGCAAGTCGCACCAAGTGTAAATGGACTCTTATAGTTATGAGTTAAACCAGCACTCTGGTGAAGTCAACAGGTTAGAAGTTGGAAGGAAGCAGATATACAATGGTTAGGGGCAGGAAGGGAGCATGGCCAAGGCAGAAGAATGGAGAGAAATATGCAGAGTGGAGCCAGACAGGCAAGGTGGTAGACCTAGGAAAACTTATAATAGTAGGATTAACAACAGCAATTTGAAAGCTACAATAAGCAAACATAGTGTTGGTGTCCTCTTAAAGGACTATAAACTAATTAAGAGGTGCATTAAGGAAAAATGGAGACTAAAATTAAGAGGCGCGTTAAGGAAAAACGGAGACTAAATTTAGGAGAGGCGCATTAAGGAAAAACGGAAACTAAAGTACACAACTGTTATATAAACATATGTTGCCTAATACATGCCAAGAGCTTTGCAATTGTTTTCAATGGGGCCAATTCACACCTGAGCACAATAGTACAGGACCATTTTTAGTACTATTTTGGCCCCATTCATTTAAATGGCATTGCAAGAAAATGCACATAACGTGCATTGTAGGACTATATCATACAAGTAGCAAGCATAGGTCCTATACAATTGGAGTGGCGCTGATCTATTATGGTATTTATGCGTTGTAGCACGATTTGCACATGGCAACAAGTCCACTATACCTAGCACCGTAAACTTCAACCTATACTTCTCGCAAACATGGGAGAAGCAGACCACAGCATGCTTTATGTGGAGCAACTAGAAAGGGCAGGTGATGCCAGGTGATCTATGACCCCAGTCACCCCCCCAAGAAGTAATGTGACAAGCGCAATAGGGCCTGGGAGGATGTGTGCAGTGTTTGTTGGACCACCCACCAGCATCTTGTACCTCTAAGGACATACAAGTGATGGGTGCACAGTGCATCTAATGGGTTCTGTAACCCGTTTTGCTCTTTGGCTTAATGCACCCTTTAGGTCCAAGCATCAAGGCAGGTTTAAGTGAATGGTAGCAACCTACCAACCCACCTAGTAGTTTAGGTTTCCATACCTGAGTTGTGTCAATAAGGTAAGGTGACCAGATTTTTTAAATGAAATCCGGGGACATATTTCTTTTTTACTAGCAATGGCGGCAATCAGCGACTCTCTGCCCATCGCCGCTTTCTGCCCACCTCACAGCCTGTCAAGTCTTACTCTTTGGGCCCCGGGTACGACTGGGTGGGGGAGTGGAGGAAGATCACTCAGCCAGGGAAGGCAAGGAGATAAGCAGGCAGGCGGCTGGCCGTGACTTGAGCCAAGGTAGAAGAACATGCAAGCGGAGCTGAATGGGCATGCACCTGAAACTGAAGAAATATCCTCTGGTATTTTATTGTATTATAACCGTCTCCCTTTTTATAGTGTAAAGCGCTGCGTAAACTGTTGGCGCTATATAAATCCTGTAATAAATAAATAAATATTCCCTCCGCTCTGACCAGCACAAGATCATCAGAAAGGGGCACAGATAATGGAAAGAAATACACCCCCTCTAAGCTAGTAGGAGCGACGGAGCGTGGGTGTGTAATTCAGAATTTTCTTTTTTTAAATTCTGCACTGACTGTCTTTGAAATTGCCCCAGCCCCTGTTCAAATACAATCCGGGGACAAAACCGGGGACAGACTTGGTCCAGGGACAGAGTCCTCAATCCGGGGACTGTCCCACGGAAACCGGGGATGTCTGGTCACCCTACAATAAGGGCATAATTAAGGTGTCTATTTTGTAAGCATGAATTCCCAATTACTTTTTCTGGGAATTCTTCATCCGAGAGTGGCAAGGTTATTTGGCTTTGTACTCCCCGTAACACTTGGACAGAACTGATCATTCTGACTCAGATATGTCGGTATCAAAGTCTCCAAGAGATACAAATAACCTAAACATGTGAACCAGCTTGCCAGAATCTGCCCATGACTGAAGTAGACTGAAAAAGTTTTGTGATTTAGTCTTTAAAGTTAAGATTAGTTTGTGTAGCATCATACAATTTTTATTTGATCATTTTGTTTAAAATTCTGTAAAATTTTAGAGTGGCACTATAGTGTGACAAATTCTAGGTATCAGTAACCTCATGGCCACTGTATGTACCCTTCTGTACTTTTCTGTAACTTTGCATACCCTTCTTCTTGCACCTGGAGAAATTTCTTTAACTTACATTATATATATTATATATATAACAGTAAGCTCTTTATTGCCAAGCTACAGCCATACCTGTAGGGATGTCAGAAAATATCAGCACTCACAATTACACTAGCTGTCAGCACTGTTTATTAACAAGTAAATGGGGATGTGCAATATGATTTCAAAAGTTTGAGAATTCATTAGGTTTTGGTTTAGATGGTAATTAACAGTGCCCACCTTTATAGGGAATAAAAGTCAGCTCTAAATTGAGAAGCAGATAAATATCATGAATGGATAATCCTGACATCTCTGACGCAATTTGTAGGCATGAGCTTAAGCTACAGAACAATTAGTGCACATATGCTTCATGTCAAGCAAGGCAATTGCATTTAGTGGTTAGGGAATTTGGTTCTTAGGTTCTATGGTGGTTTAATTCTTGGTCTGGAGAGTGTGCATGATGGACGTCAATTCTCTTTTTCATAATATTTCCAACATCTAGACTTTATATATTTATATGAGCTTGTTGGACATTCCCTTCCAAAACCATGGACATGGATTTACAGAAGGAATTACAGTGGTGGTGCGTCCATAGGGGCGCACGGGCGCCACCCCCTCTACGACCAATGGATAGATTAATGCATCGTCCAAGGTCGCCGCTGCCACCCCCTATTCAGGCACCAAGCCCCTTTTCGGGCACCAGGCGCCTGAATTACAGCAACGGGGGGGGGTTTTTAAAGCACCTGATTAGAGCCATAGGCTCTAGTAGGCGTTAAAAAAAGGTGACCTGTGAGAGCCATGCTTGGTGCTCACAGTTCACCCAGGTGTGTTAGAACAGAGAATGAATATTGCTGTCCTAACACTGAACCGCCTCTCTCCGCCAATCAGGTGCTCAGGTCTGTTACCCATCAGCTGATTGGCTGAAACGACAGGCGCTGTGATTGGACGCCTGAGAGAGGACGGGAAGAGACACATGAAGACACTGCTCGGAGGACACGACTCGGAGGACACCGCTCACCGCCGTTACCCGCCGCTCCACCGAGACAGGGTAAGTGCCGGGCAGACAACGAGTGGGCGGAGGGGGGGGGGGGCCACAGTGGCATCATTGGATGGCACAGTGGCAGCATTCGATGGGCAGAGTGCCAGCATTCGATTGGGCAGGGTGGCAGCATTCAATAGGCTGAGTTGCAGCATTTGATGGGGACAGTGGCAGCATTCGATGGGCACAGTGACAGCATTTGATGGCACAGTGGCAGCGTTTAATGGGCACAGTGGCTGTGTTTGATGGGCACAGTGGCAGTGTTTGATGGGCACAGTGGCAGCTTTTGATGGGCACAGTGGCAGCATTTGATGGGCACAGTGGCAGCGTTTGGCACAGTGGCAGCATTTGATGGGCACAGTGGTGTCATTTGATGACACAGTGGCAGCCTTTAAAGGGCACAGTGGCTTCGTTTAATGGCACAGTGGCTGCAATTAATGTTTTTTTTTTCAGTATTTTTTAGTTTGTTTGCGCCCCCCCCCAAAAAATGTTGAGCACCAGCTGCTACTGAATTACACCCCCCTCTCTTTAGCAGCTTTAGGCCCCTTTCACACATGCGGACCGCTCGTCCGTTTTTTCATACGTCCGTTTACGGATGAAAACGGACATTAATGCTTGTCTATGGGATAGCGGACGTTAGCGGATGATCATCCGCTAACGTCCGTTAACATCCGTCTCCGTTAAGGTCCGTTTTTCCGAACGGAAGAAGACCCTATTTTGTCTTCCGTAAAAAAACGGAACGGACGAAAAACGGACGTTAGCGGACGATCCGTTCACATCCGATCCGCAGACATCCGTTTTTCATCAAAAAAATTCATGAAAAACTGTTTAAAAAAAAAAAAAAACGGATAAAAAAACGGACATAAACGGATAAAAAAACGGACATAAACTGATAAAAACTGATGAAAAACGGACGTAAACGGACGAAAAACGGAAATGAAAATGGATGAAAACTGATGTTTACTGACAACAACTGATGATAAAAAAACGTGACTGAACTGATCTAATATACGGTCCGCATGTGTGAAAGGGGCCTTAACAGCTAGCTGGCAATAAACATTACAATTCATCCTAAAGGTGGTTAATAAAGTAAGGCTCCATGTACACTGTGCTTAAAAAAAGCGCTAGTTCCCTTGGCAGAAAAAATGCTCATATAGAGCATTTTTGTACACAGTTTAAGCAAGTTTAGGAGAGTTTAGCATTTTTTCTGCCAGAAAGTTTCAATCGGAAACGCAAACAGGAAGGTTTTTCTTTTCCTGCCTCTAAACACTGAGCTCAAAATATGCCTCTAATCCTCCTAATGTGAATGGACACATAGGATAACATTGAGCTGCTTCTACAGGCAAAACACAAAACTCCTGTAGAAGCAGCAATTTTTAAGCCAGTGTGAATTTAGCCTTAAATTCAGAGTTGAAGTCAGGGTTCTTTGCACACCATTGAAGTTCCTTCATACCACACTCATCAACCATGCCTTTATGGGCCTTCCCTAAATGATTGCCACAAGGTTAGAAGAAAACAATTGCATAAAATGTCTTTATAAATATTTTATGTATTTTTTCAATAACAAACGCAAAATCACATATCAAAGATATTAAAATACTAAGAATATTAAAAAGAAAGAGTCCATAGTCTGCTCCGCAGAGTTGAAGGTAATGGATTAAGCCATTCTCTGAGTATGCACCTTGCTGTAATTAAACATATATGGACCCATTTTGCATTGCGTTTTCTTATCTGTCCCATTGCTGCCCTCTCCAAGTATCTAAAAAGAACTAACATTAGATCTTTTGGTGCATTATAGACACATTTCTTAGATGCATAAACCAAGACTTCCCTCCAAAAAATTTTCACAAAAGGATAAAACCAGCAATAATGTGCCAATGAGGCTTTTTTTTTCTCTCCACATTTTGGACATCTATGATCAAGTCCTATCTGCTGATCATGGTAACAATTGGCAAGTACGCTCAGTGCATCATCTTATATTGTGTCTCACACCATATTTCATTTATTATAATCTTACAGACCCTTCTATATCACTGAAGTATTTTAAATAATATATTATCCACCTGAAAATCCTGAGACCATTTTCGAATGTTAGATGTACAGTACGTAGGCTTTAAACCTTTCCAGAGATGGATAAAAGGATATAGATAAGGCTGGGTTCACACTTGAGATCACAGCAGCTCACAGCAGGTCTCCATTCACCATTTCAGGTCAGATTTTAGCCTGATTTTTGGGCTGAATTCAGACCTGAAACAGACCAAAAGACGCACAGGGCTCCTGTGCACCGGAGCAGATGCGGAGATATGTGAATCGGCTTCATAGAGAGCAGGTCACAATCTCTTGCTATGCAAATTGGATGCAGGGAAACCTGCATTCAATACGCAATAGTGTAAACCCAGCCTCAGCCTGTGGTTCCCACCAGAGTATCCATCAGGAATGGATGTATCCCTTATAGCAGTGGTTCTCAACCCTGTCCTCAAGTACCCCCAACAGGCCATGTTTTGGGAATTTGTCTTAGCTAAAATAGCTGTCCAAAAAACCAAGCCATTGACTCTGATTTAAAGCACCTGTGCAAGATTAAGGAAAACCTGCAAACATGGCCTGTTGGGGGTACTTGAGGACAGGGTTGAGAACCACTGCTTTATAGGATATGATGTGATATTCCTCCAGTAGGAAGAAATTGCATGAAATAAAAATAGTCTGATAGGGGGATATGGTATTTCTGACTTAAAGCGGTTGTATACCCGTTTTTTTTTTTAACCACCTGCAAGACAAAGTCATAATGAGCTAGTATGACTAGCATACTAGCTCATTATGCATCACTTACCTTAGATCGGGGCCCCCGACACCGTCCTCGTCTCCCCCTCTAGCCGCAGCCATCTCTCCACAGATACCCGGAAGGTTACTTCCGGGTATCGCCGCTCCGGCCAATCACAGCGCCGCTGCAGCGCTGTAATTGGCCAGAGCAGCGAAGACGTCGCTCCGCGCATGCGCGCGGGAGACTTCAACTTCAGCGAGCCGAAGTTGTGAATGGGGGTTAATCCTGTGAATGCACCGTTGTCTACGGCGCACATGCGCCGTAGACAATGTTGTGTTGTAAAACTTTTTGGCAAATATCTCCTAAACCGCGTAGGGCCGGACATAAAGGGGTTGATTTACTAAAAGCAAATAGACTGTGCACTCTGCAAGAGCAGTTTCTCTAGAGAAGTGAAATTGATATTCCTATCACACTCATTCCTGGTATTTGTGGCTCGTAACAAAATGGCGGGTGCTGCAGCGATTACCAGTCGGGTCCTGGAAACATCAAACAAACGTACATATTCGCGAGCAAACAATGGATCGATAAATCTTCGTCCAAAAAAGGTTTTTAATGAAAGAAAATTACATCACAAAAATATAAGGTGCAACGTTTCGGAGCCGCGCAGGACCCCTTCGTCAGGCATGTGATGAAGGGGTCCTGACGAAGGGGTCCTGCGCGGCTCCGAAACGTTGCACCTTATATTTTTGTGATGTAATTTTTTTTCATTAAAAACCTTTTTTGGACGAAGATTTATCGATCCATGGTGTGCTGGCGAATATTTACGTTTATTCTCTAGAGAAGTGGTCTCCAAGCTGCGGCCCTTTGCTTGCCTTTATCCGGCCCTTGGGGTACTATTCCTCCCACTGACATAAACAATAGGACATAATTCCTGCCACTGACACCAACAATGGGGCACTATTTGTGCCACTAACACCAACAATGGGGCACTATTGCCCCCCCTGACACAAATGATGGGGTACTAGTCCTCTCACAGACACCAATGATGGGGTACTATTCCTCTCAAGGACACCAATGATGGGTTACTATTACTCCCATGGACACCAATGATGGGGCACTATTCCTCTCACTGACACCAATATTGGGGGAATTGTTACTGACGCCAAGACATTTTTTACTCCCACTGGCCACACTCTGGCCCCTCTAAAGTCTGAGGGATATTAAACTGGTCCTTTTTTTAGAAAGTTTGGGGCCCCTTCTCTAGAGCTTATTAAATGAGCAGAAGCTCTGCTGATTTCCATCATCCAATCATGTGCAAGCAAAAATGCTGTGTTTTTATTTTCTATGCACGTGATTGGGTATTCTTTGCAAAGAGAAGCTTTACCTCATTTACTAAACTCTGGAGCAATTGCACTTGCAGAGTGCAACTGCACTTTGCAAAGTGAACAGCCTATTTCCCCTTTAGTAAATCAGCCCCAAAATGCCTTTATATGCTGTAGCATTTATAGAAAATTCAAACCTTTTATGGCTCCTATGTCCCTTTGTAAAAAGATTGTCGTACCAACTCACAGACCACCATGTTTTGTAAATTGGCTGTTATAGGAAATTTTGTACATTTAATATTATAATAAATACATTCATAGGGATACTAGCACAGGTGACGGGTTGGTGTCTTTGTGGCTGGGCCGCATATTAGTTTTTAATAGAAAAATATATTTAAAAAATGGAAACAGCAAGCAGTATTGAATTCTGGTGCATCTGCAAAAAAAAAACTAGCAAACGGGATTATGGGGGCAGATAAGAAGAATCACCACAATGGATTTTTCATTATGTGCTCACCTCTGTTCTCAACCATACTGAAGATAACTGTAAAGATTATGTTGGAACACAAAACAGGAGTTAACACATAAGCCCTGTCTTTTTTTTTTCAGCTTTTGTGATGGGTCTTATGTGAGCAGCAGAAATCTAATATGCTGTCTAGTGAAAGTGTATGCCTCACACTCATCGAGCATGTGACAGCAATGCTGTTATGTAAACGTGAGCATGGCTATGCGTACAGCCCGCGAAGCAAGCTTCCCGCTATCAGTCTTTCATCACAGGCCTCTGGTCAACTAATTAGCAAAGTGCATACTGCATAACTGCCACATTTATACTGCATGGATTTCTGGGCTGCAAAGTTGGTAAGAGACACAACACCAGTGGATACCTGCAATTGGTTACAGAATCAGGATTATGACACTTTTAGTTGTCAGTGTCACATGGAATTGCTGTATCTGAATAATTCCTTTGCTATGGGCAGGACTGGAGTAAAACTGAGTTTACAGATCCCAAAGAATTCTTGGGCCCTTCAAACTCCATTTGGGTTAAATGCAGTCACCAATTTCGACAAATAATTGCGAAAGGACTGTATATGTTCAGCACTGACCTCAAGCTGCTTTTGCTAGAACCATGATGGTGATCACTCTGTTGCCTATTCATTTATAAAGCACTGACATGCATGGACTATCTGAAGTTCTGTCTCTTAGCTGGGTGGAAGACTACACAATATTCATGTGCACTTTTTTATATTTACTGTCTAATGTCTATGGGGCTGATTTTCTAAAATTATAAAGTGTAGAAACTGGCACAGCTCTGCATAGAAACCAATCAGGTTCTAACTTCAGCTTATTTAATTAAGCTTTGCCCAAAAAACTGGAAGCTGATTGGTTTCTATGCAGAACTGCACCAGATTTTGCCAGCCTACAGTTTTAGTAAATAAACCCCTACGGGTGGCTTGACTGTGTGAAACAAGGTAGGAAAGCCACAGCAAAAAAAACAAGGCAGCATTGAGGAGCCAGCAAAACATCACCACAATGTTAAAATTGTATGCAGCGGTCACACTTTAACAAGTGTGTCCTATAAGTAGAAATTTAGTTTTTTCCCTCAGAACAGTAATGGGGTTCTGAGGGTTAATTGTACAGGTTAACTTTGGCATCAGTTTGGCTGGGCTGTACTAGGGTTCTGCCTGGTCATAGGTGCAGTGAGGTACCTATGACAGGCTGAGAACCAGGCCTGGTTGGACGTTTTGGGTACCAATCTGTCCTGGAGCCAATCAGTAGGCACGTCTGGCCCTGCTGCGTAGTCTGGGAAGGAGTACTTAAGGTGCTGAAGTCAGGTGTTCGGGGTTCAGCCGCAGTCTTGCTTCCTGGTTCTGGACCGGGGTAGCCCCGCGAGGGGTCCCGGGCCTAGGAGCGTTTGCCGTCCCGCAAACATGGTCAGTTTGACTAGCCCCATAGACCCGCATGGTCTGGGGTGGGGATCCGTCTGTTCCAGAGTCTCGGAGTCGGTTAGCCCGAGGCCCAGTAACTGAAGGAGGATTCAAGGTGTGCTCTCAGTATTGGAGGGACACGGCAACTCGTACAAGTGACCAGGGGAGGACTCTTCGGAGGAGGGCCAACAAGCTGGCATCTCGGTAAGAGCCTGGAAGCTGAGTTGTATGGACACTAAAGAATCCACACTTCCACAGTACTGCCAAGGAGACAGAGAAAGTTCCAGGTACTGTGAGAAAGGTTCCTATTCATCTTCGGTTACAAGTTTATTCTGTGTCAGAGACTTTTGCAAGTTTCCGGATCACATTGTTGGCTGCCATATCTGTGGCTAGAGGTTTATCCGGCATTGAAGTGCCCAGCTGTGAGTGGCTACTCTCTGGGTTGATTAGAGACATTCAGTGGATGTCAGCAGTTCAAGGTGCCTGAGTTTCTTCACCCTTGCCCTCGATTCCTATCTGAGACTGTGTTATGTTGGATGTTACCACTGCAGAATAAAAACCTTAAAAGGGACTTTTTATGTGTCAGCATCCAAAGTTGTTGGGTACTAACCCTGGGAACCCCTGGACATTCACCGACAAGCCACGAGGAGGTAACTGGTAAGCCCAAAAGTCAAGGCCAGCCCTCAAGGGGTTAAGGCCGCTACATGTAGCATTTGGAGGAAACCGATGCATAGATTTTGCTGAACCAGATCTAATCTTGTGGTTTGATTTGCTCATTTCTAAAGTTCACCAGACATTACAATGTGACTGTGCAATCTCCTTTAGATCTACAAAGAGCTATATAGTATAAAGCTGGCCATACATGTCTCAGTTTTTTGACCAGCCAGCTATCTGATCAAAAAAAACTGAATGGATCCCATCAACACAATTGTGATGGATAGAAAATTCCTCTGCTCTTGTATTGTAACAGTGGGGACTCCGCTGTCAGAATGCACTGATCACCACTGATGTTGATTGGCTGCGGCATTGATTGAATTTTTTTTTTTCTAACAAGCCTATTTGTGAGAAGTCAATTATAAGATCAACGTCACACAAATGTGAAAGGCAATAGATGGATAAAAATCGGGCAGGTCGAAAATAAACTGTAAAACACAAAAGAAAGCAGCGCCATCTAAGTGCAGCATGGTAAAAACATTTTACTACAGGACAGAAAATTTTAAACTCACAAGATCGTAGAAATCACAGCGCATGTAGAAAGGTATAAGAGGTTCATCCTCTCCTGGGGGAAGGCGGTAGGCTCGCAGATGGAGAGGCAGCTGATGTTCCAGGCTGCACTGGTTGCTCCTACTGCGCCAGTCCTATATTAAAATGCTTTTACCATGCTGCACTTAGATGGCGCTGCTCTCTTTTGTGTTTTACTGTCTACAGAGCCCCTTATAGCTTGTTATGAGCCGGTGTTCTATCACCAAGTGTCCGGCTGTCACTAGGTGTCCGAAGTGTACTGCGCATGTGCAGTACGGATGAAGAAGATTTTCGGAAATTGTCGGAAGTTGAACGGCGCCTGCGCCGTGAGTCGAGGTGAAGCCCCCACCATCCAAGCGGACATAGGGTTAGTCAAACTTAGAGGGCCCCTTGCGGGCTCGCTTCGCTCGCCACGCTTCGGGCACGGCCTCGCTGCGCTCGGCTCTTTTATATTCTGACTCTATGTCCACTTGGATGGTGGGGCTTGAAAGTGGACTCACGGCGCAGGCGCTGTTCATTCTCTGCAATTTTCGGAATCAGGGTGTCCTGTGTACTGCGCATGCGCAGTACACCTCGGACACTTCGTGATGGGGGACGGATAATGATACAACACCGGCAGCCATCCAGAGTCAGCCTATCTGTGACCACCAACACACCTCATGCTGCATTTGAACTCTCATGCATGGACTAGAGAGCAGTTTAATTGCCCATTTCTCTCTATTTGAGCTGACAGAGCGTACATGAGCATATGTATATAATATCCCCAATAAACTGGCCAAAGTTCATTAAATCTATGGCCAGCTTTAGAGTCTGGCTGATTGGATTTGCAATGATTGTGTAGTTCACATTAGTCCCCATATTGCAAAGTTTTGTCTTACTATTGCCCAAGGATTTTAAAGTCAAGTTGTAACATATATGGAGGCATTTATGGTAACCATTTACACCCCCTTCATATTATCCCATGTTGATATTTTGCATATTAACATGCATTTGAATAAAGCAACCCATTAATTTAGAATGGCTTTCACAACAAAGCACACCACAACACATAGCAGGTGCATTGTGGTACTCTGCAATGTGGTCCGCCGTCACTTACTGCAATTCTGTTCATTTAGAGTGCCATGCACTAAGGTAACACATGGTGAAAAGCTCATTCTACCATAGTGTGACTAGCCTTTAAGATTTTATATGAATAACAGACCTTTTTATATGCATATAGGCATAATCCAAACACATTAGACTACTAAGCAAACACGATTTTATTTATGTGGGTGGTGAGCACTAAGAATTGGACAACAAAAAGTGCACTTAATAAATATGAAAGCACATTTTGTTTTGATAAGCTAAAAATATAAACCTGATATTTATATCAGGTTTTGGCTAAAGGTTGAAAACATATCAGTGCTGTTAGGTCCAATTATTATAAAACAGATATAAAGATACAGACAATTTTTATGAAGAAGCTATGTTTTGTTGCCATTTACTCAAGATATCAGAAGCATTTTCAGCTTCCTTCGAAAAAGCCAAGTTACCTGGTTTTCATCTAGTTCCAGGGATTGTTGGGAAGCCGTGATCTCTGGGTTTTGGAAGCTAAGTGTAATATATGGTAATTGGATTTATCTCAATGACAGCCATCCTGAACAGTGCTGGGATAGGGTCCTCTGGTACCCAAGGTGAGGATGTCAAATTGGCCTCAACCCCCACCCTGAACTTTGATGGAAGAAGCTTACTGGTAGCCCCTGCCCACCAGTTCTAGGGTTGCCACATTTTGGTGGAAAATGAAGATGAATGGGGAAAATTGTTGTGACATAGGTAAACCATTGTGATCTATTCATAATAAGCATGCTAAAACAGAGTCATTAAAGTGATACTAAAGTCTCATTTATTTTCATTTAAAAATAACAAACATGGTATACTTACCTGGTCTGTGCAGTGGTTTTGAACAGAGCAGCCCAGAATCTTCTCAGGTCCCTCGTCGGCGCTCCTGGCCCCTCCCTCCTGTCGAGTGCCCCCCACAGCAAGCAGCTTGCTATGGGGGCACCCGAGCCAAACCGCTGCTCCGTGTGTCCATTCAGACACGGAGCTGTGGTTTCGCCCTGTCCCCTCTCTTTCCTCATTGGCTCACTGACTTTGATTGACAGCAGTGGGAGCTAATGGCACCCTGCTGCTGTTTCAGCCAATGAGGAGGGAGAGTCCCGGGCAGCCGAGACTCTCGTGCAACATTGCTGGATAGAGAAGAGGTTCAGGTAAGTATTAGGGGGGCTGAGGGGGGCTGCTGCACACAGAAGGTTTTTTATCTTAATGCATTGAATGCATTAAGATAAAAAACCTTCTGACTTTAGAACCACTTTAACATTATCGTAAGCAAAATTTGTTCTTTGCTGTGGGAAATAAAGTAGCTTTTTAAAGCTCATCAAATATATAGATGTTATTCTGTGATTTTTATTTATATACACAGTATTTTCCACAGAAAAAAATATAAGGCATTCACTGAATGGCAACAGTGCCAAACAAGCGACCCCCTATAGTTACTAAGCAGAAGGGCAGCCGCTCAGTACTGGCCCTCGAAAACCTCTAAAATCACTGTAGTAGCAGTGACTACTATAGTGATTTGCAAGGATCAGTTATGTATGAGATATGCACAAGCTGGACAAATGTAATTATGCAATACAAATCATACTTAAACTTCAGCTTTAAAATGGTTCTACAAGCTGAAGTTTTTCTTTACCTTCGTGCATTCTCTGCATGGGAGTAAAAAAACTTTCAGTATGCAGCTCCCCCCTGCAGCCCACCTCAAAATACTTACCTGAGCCTGATTGCAATCCAGCAATGTGTATGAAAGCAACTGCTCTCCCGGGTCTCTGCCTGCTCATTGGCTGAGAGACAGCAGCAGGAGCCATTGGCTCCCACTGCTTTCAATCACTGCCAGTGAGGAACGAGCGGGGGGTGGGGTTGAGCCTTGTTCTGTGTGTCTTATGAACATACAGAGCAGGGCTCGGAAGCAAGCACACGCCCATAGCAAGCGGCTTCCTATCGGGGCACTTGGAGAAGAGGAGGAGCCAGTAGCACTGCCTGCAAACACGAGAAGAGGAGGATCGGGGATGCTCTGTGCAAAAACATTTTTACAAAAAAAATTGCCTTTACTATCACTTTGAGTGTAAATTAGGGTCAGCTACTTACACAATAAATAACGCTGCAAAGTTGGTAATGTGGTAAAGTCTGTTACTTACCTTCCCTTAGCTGCATTTTTATTTATTTTTTATCATAAGAACTGTTGCTGGTCACTGAGCCATGGTTGATAAATAAATATATACAATGAAGCTTACTCATAACCTCGTAAAAAATAATGCATGTTTTTTTTTTTAACTCAGTATTACCCCAGAGACTTCTGCTACATCATGGATCTTTACATCTTGCAGACATTACTAACCCATTAAGTAATGTTCACTGCTGACCAGACAGGGAGACCTCCCAAACTTGTACACTGGTAAATTCCACTCGGAAGGATCATCAGCTGCATTTTTATCCACAGAGATCACAGGATCCTGGGGGCATTGCAGATTCCATGAAAGATGAACTAACCTATTAAAAAAGGAAAACAGCCAGACATGTATCTGCAAGGACGATGCACATATTTAGCTGTGATGTACTGTATGTATACAATGTATAGATTTTTTTGTTATCAGTTCATTAAAATGATAATATGGCTACCAATTTACTGGTAATAATTACAGTAGTAGTTGTAATTAGAAGATCAGTAGATTTAATTGTTTTCATACTTTGCTAACAGAATCATTATATCCATAGAAGAGATGCAAATACAAATGTTTTAACTTAGTCCTGTGTGCTGGAATGCATTGATCATACACAAAAGGCTTGGAGCAGACCCCAAAGCATTTTTCTTAGAAGCTTCTCTGTAGTCATTTACTATAACCCCTATAACTACATTTCATCTAATCCTGTAGGGAGAACCAGGGGCTCCCGTATAAAGAATTACAGATGTCCCATTTGTCCCAGTAACTTTATCTCATATTTTTGGGGAAGAGACTGAAGACATGACTGACGGTCATAAAGGAACTGCCAGTGCTATGCATAAGGAATTAGTACCTGCCGAGATAACTGATTTTGTACAGCAAGAACAGTTGGGATGGAAGAGGGCACATTAGCAACAGTTGCAGACAACTGGCTGCTCTGTGCCTGCTAGAAGGAAAAGATGCTGTGGCTGTATAGCATGTCTATGCTGAGATACAAAAGGCAGATGAGCCCTACCTTTAGATGGTGCGGCCTGATGATTACTTTGTGCTGCAAGAGGAGCTTTCGCCCTACTATTCATTATTATTAGTACAGGTACTTATATAGCATCACCATTTGCATATGTATTGTACATTTACATCAGGCCCTAACCCTCAAGGAGCTTACACTCGAAGGTCCCTAACTCACATTCATACATACACTTACTAGGGTCAATTTAGACAGGAGACAATTAACCTACCAGTATGTCTTTGGAGTGTGGGAAGAAACCCACACAGGCACATTGAGAACATGCAAACTCCATGCAGGTAGTGTTGTGCTTGGGATTCGAACCAACGACCATAGTGCTGTTAGGCAGAAGTGCTAACTACTTAGCCACTGTGCTGACTGCATGTAGAACCTCTGCCTCTCCCTTTGGGCCTGCCTGGCATTTTGAATGTGATATCTCATTGGGCTGTGCTTTTTTATTTAAAATATAAATATAATGGTTTTGATTTTATCCCATATGTATTTATGTTTATAAACAATTTTGTCAGATTCTTAACTGTACAAAGAAATAATATTAGGTAGCAGTTTATAATACCAGAACATTTTGGGCTTTCCAAAGAAAAATGGTGGTAGCCCTTTTCCTTTTAGGTTTCTCCTAGTTGGAACCCTGTAGAGAACCATGCATAAAAGGGGGGAAGCATATCAGTTCCTTGACCCACTCAGCTGTGTGTGTAAATTGAGCTTCAACTATTCAGTTCTGTAAAGAGGCTTTTTTCAGTAAAATAGTTAAAATTAGCTTGGTAAGCATCTGAAAACATTCTAGAGCAGTGGTTTCCAAACTGCTATGCAGGGGTTAGATACGGCCCATTGCTTACCTTTACCTGGCCCTTGGGGCACTATTCCTCCCACTGACACCAACAATAGGGCATAATTCCTGTTACTGACATCAACAACAGGGCACTATTACTCCCACTGACACCAATGATGGGGCACTATTCCTCCCACTGACACCAACGATTGTGCACTATTCATCCCCCTAATGCCAAAGATGCACTGTTTACTCCCACTGATATCAGGACTACTCTCAATAGCCACAGCCTGGCCCCCCTAAAGTCTGAAGGACAGCAAACTGGTTCTTTGCTTATAAAGTTTGGAGACCCCTGTTCTAGAGCTTCTGCTGGTTTCAAATAATGAATGTGCATATTCAAAAAGTCCAAAAAAGGAACAATTTGGACACGCTCTAGGCTCGCCATACAGTGATTAAAAATTTGTCCGGTTTGTGATTTGTCACTTGTCATTGTGTGGATGGAGGAATCTGTTAGGCTGGCCTTACATTATATAATTTTCTTGTACAATTTTTCTTTAGATTTACCAAGACCATATAATATGAGGTCAAACCTAAACACTTTAAATTTGTATACAATCAGTCAGCCCTTGCTCTACATAGTTGAAGGTAAATCTAAAGGATATTAAATAGGAAAATTGTATAATGTATGGGCAGCTTAAGTTGCTTAAACAAAAAACAAATGAAGTGTACGACTGGATTTAGGCCTTTGCGTGTGACTTTCCCCATTAGAATGATCTGCCAGGGATCCCAACCAACCAGATTTGTAGCCGTCAATTTCTTGGCAGCTGATGCACCATTGCAGTTGCAAATTTATAAAAATAAAAGGAAATTGTTGTTCTTTGACACAGGCTCACATTCCAAAAAATACATTTTTATAGGTATCCTAGAATGAATACAATTAAACTTTAAGACCCATAACAACATAAAGCTAACATGTGCTGTTATCATTTGTTTGTCGTTTACCATAAAATGTAACAATTTGTACCACGTCTAGAGATGCATTTTGTATTTTTTTCACCACAGACACAGTAAACGTCAGTCTACTGACTGATAGTGGATAGTAGTAGTTCATCTGACTGTTGTAGAAGAGTGATTGACAGATCTGTTATGATTCACGCATGCAGTGACTCAAAGACTTGAAGCCCGGGGCCCGAGAGCTGAGGCCAGACAGGAAAGTCAGATGAATAGACAGGAAAGTAAAAGGAATATCCCAGTAAAAACAATGTTGCCTTAACTCCATATTTAGTCTGGAGACCTATTCTGGCTCTTGACCTTTTTACACAATAGCACCAGTGATGTTTCCAGCAAGTTATTTCTAACCTGTGGGATATTACAAGTCTCTGTCTAGTTAGCAGACAGCATAGTGTTGTCTACTAGGACAAATCGCTCACAGACAGTAGTCATCAGAGGGTCACTAGCAGAGTTTTCCACAGTCCTGAAAGGGAAATTATTGTGGTTTTGTAGGGCTATGCTGACTCAAACAAGGTCTCCCTTTTGATATGTGGGAAAAGACTCATTGAAATTATAGTTAAAAATAGTCATAAACATACCATGACTAAAGCTGGACAATTGTATCTTGGTAACAAATGAGAATTTCAGATCTAAATACCCTTTTTTTAGAAGCATACAAGTCATAGGCTCACGTCACACTAGCCATGATTTGTTGACAACTCACCAGTGGCGAAGTAGCTAAAACCAACTCACCTAATCTTATTATGTCACTACAACTACCATGCCGGCTAAATCAATTAGATGTTGCTCCATTGCTGCAACCCAATTGCACAAGATTCTGCAGTTTTTTTAGCCAGTGAGGCTTTGACATCCATTAGATAGAAGTTGCACCCCTGGCAGATTTTGCAAACACCTTGCCGCTTTCACGATTTACAAGGGTAGTAGTAGGAACTCTTGCCTGGCAATTCTGGGTTCCGCTACATATTATCCTAGTCTTTTCATGGGCGGTCTGGTTTCTTCCCTCAATCCACAACATAAAGGTTGGTTGACCACCTCTAAAGTAAACTTGTAATAAACTGAGCAATTCAAACTGACCTCATAAAAAAAGAAAACCAAACATAAACAGAGGTTACAATTTGAAAAAAACTGCCCATCCACATGAGAGGTATATATAGGCCCATGTTAAATGCAAATCCTACATTTTCCCGTAATAGTTAAGCATAGCCTCTTCCCTTCTTCTTCATAGCAGTCAAGTACGCAGTTTTTAACATTGAAGAACCAATAGAGAGGCACAGGAGGTAGGAAAAGATGGTGGTGCCAAGCTTGACTTTCAGAGGAAAGTAAATCTATGCTTATACTTTCAGCTGTCTATATCTGTGGATCTACTAATTCCTTACCAAAGCTTAGTGAACTAACTGAGGAGGATTTGACTACAGTGGCACAGGCTGCAGCCAGCCCACGCACCAGCCCCTCTACAAGTCTCTGCTCCTGGACCTAGTCCACAAGGAACATCATGGTGTCCTGCCACAATAACTAAACATTTCCCATTTCAGTTTTTGTTGAAGACAACTTCTGATTTGGGATACTAATAAATAAGCTCCTTTGGGGACAGTGATGTGAATAGTTTTTATTCTCCATAATGAATGATTTAAACTCAAAAACAGAATTAAATTAGTTTAAGAGAGTGAATTTTCTGAAAATGATCCAACAAATTGAACATTTAAAATATTGTTGTCCATGACAGGTTAGGGGTATTGTAAATACATTAATGGCAAAATGTTCAAATTGAATTGCTTTTAGTTACAGGGAATCTGTACCCATTCAAGGCAAAGTGACAAGTTATTGTGTAAGAAGAACCCTCCCCACCCACCGATACTCACCTTCAACATACTACCCTGCCGCTGAATTTGATCTCTTGGTAATTACTGATCCTTCCGCATATGGAGGAGCATGTGACTTCATCCCAGGATACACTGCTGTGGCCCAAACACTATCACGTGAGAAGGAAGAGGAAAAAGTTAATCCTGCATAAGTTATGAAGCGTCCAACATGAAGTACACACAAGGTTAAGCTGGCCATATATTGTCCGAATTTTGGCAAATTCAGAGTAAACGGCTAATATTCCAACATTGGATGGTCCTGTCAACTCAACAAAAGTCAATTACACAATTGATTTTTGTTGAAGGAGCCAGGACAAAAATTGTTGGCTGAATAATGTCTGCAACCAATCAGCTGACACACACGGCTGCTAGAATACAATAGCCCTAGGGGGTTGACCATTTAGGCCATTTATGTAGATGCAGGATTCTTAGATTTCTTTAGTTCAGCCTGCAGGTTAGATGATGAAAATCTATTAGTGTATGGCCATACAGGCATACCCCACTTTTAAGTACACAGGGGGGTTTATTTACTAAAGCTGGAAAGTGCCAAATGTATTAGGATTCAGGAAAGGACCAGTAAGTGGAAAGTTCTTTTTACAAGAGAGTTTGTCAGCTTGCCCTTAATAGACAAAGCTGGGTTGATTTACTAAAACTGTAGAATGCAAAATCTGGTGCAGCTCTGCATAGAAACCAATCAACTTCCATTTTTTTTTCCGTCAAATCTTAATTGAACAAGCTAAAGTTAGAAGCTGATTGGCTACCATGCACAGCTGCACCAGATTTTGCACTCTCCAGTTTTAGTAAATCAACCCCAGTGAATCTTTTTACCCACTTTTAGGAAAAATTTAGGTGAAGTATAATGTGGAGTATACTGCTGGAGAATGGATGTGTAAAGTCAAGTAAGTAGGTTTAGTTATGTACTAGGAACTTTACCGAATTACATAATGCAAAGAGCAATAGAGTAAAGTAATGCACAGAAACCAGTCATGTAAGGCTATCTTATTTAGCAATGGAATCCCCTTATAAAGTACATAGGGCCATTCCCACGAGTCCTTTTAGGCATACAAAATTATTCACTAGCAGCATTTTTTTTAAGTTAAGAGTCAGCTAACCTCCCAATATGTTTTGTAGAGGGGAATGAAGCACCTTGAATATAAACTGCTTGCAGATGTTGTCCCTAATAAAAGCTGAAAGTATTGCACAATCTTACTGAGTGCATTTTCTTAGTTTTTTTATTAGGTAAGAAATTCTAAGAAATTTGCAGTGTTGCTTCTCAGGCAGAAATCATCTTTATTAACTACTGTATGTGGCCTAAGATGCTGAATTTGTTTTGCATATTCATGATATTGGCACAAAGGTGTTAAATACTTGAGTTATTCTTGAAATATCTATTTGTATGACTACTTACATTCAGATATTATTATTGATAAATTGGTGATATATAGATCTTTTAAGGCCTAGTAGCTTGTGGGCTGAGGTGTAAAATCCCTGGCTATTCCTGGCACCCGGGGGAGGGGTGGGGGGGGGGGGGTGCCACATGTCACAAACAGCCCTCAATACAAGAATACTGTATGCAACCATGCTCAAGCTAAATGCCAAAGACTTGTGCCACTTTTGTGTTTGGGGAGAAGCACCCTTGGCGTTTTACCCAAGCATGGCCTCATACAGCCATTCTCTTGTATTGGTGGATGAACACAGCACGTGAGGCTCCTCAGGTGCCAGAAAGCGCTGGTGATTGTTTGCCTCAGCACGCAGGAGCTGCTAAGTGTCCTTGTATGTAAGACCTAATAATATATTATTCTGTAGCTCTATTTGGGCATGCTGTAAAAAAAAAAAACAGTGAACTCAGTTAAGTCATAAAACAAGTCTAGCCGTCCACAATAAGATGGCTGTGAATACTGCTGTGTACGCGTCTTGATTGTATGCAGATGACTAAGGCTTATGAAAGAGGCAGGTAGCTGAACATTTCTCCAAGACTTGTCATCATATAACACCTGTCTGGAAGCCTGGGTGGCTGACAAATAGAACGAGTATCTGGGAACTAATTACACTCTGTAGTGTCTGTTTTTCTGTCTGTGCAACTTTCCCTGGATGTTTCACATACCATTAACCTTTGTTCATCATGTTTCTCATATAGCAGTTCATACTCTATGCCCTAAGCTGTTCACATTCCTGGACCCTATTAATAGAGATATCTCTTTAACACAAGGAGGTAAATAAGTTGGTCCTGGCGTCATTACTAATAATATCAATTATCTAATAATGCCAGTAAGACCTCCACTGCACAAGCGTTATTTCAGCAAGAAGTACTGTGCCATACATGATATATATATATAGACATTTAGGTCTTTAAAGTTTGCTAAAAGTATAAAATAAAGAGCTTCAAATCCTTTACAAGCAACTCCAGGTCACAGCGCTATCTAGAAAACAGCCACAATGTTTTATTAGCCACTTCCAGACCGCCGCAGGCCGATCTACGTCCCTACTTTGAGGACGGATATTGTTGTTATGGCAGCAGCTAGCTGCCATAACCCCGGTATCCCAGTGTTCGGCCGGCAGTCCGGTACAAGATAAAAGTGGTCTTTGTGGCAGATTTGCAGCGAGTTTACTTTTATCGCCCTCCCGCCGCGTTCCGGTGCCCTACGCCACGATTCAGAGCCGTTGGCAGCAGCGGAGGCGATCGAATCCTTCATGTGGCTGTGCATGGAGACGAGTGAGGGGAAGATGGCCCCCACCTGTCTCCATGACATTGCAGTGCGAAAGCGACACCAAATGTCACGCATGCCCATAGCTCTTAAAGGGACATTTTTTTTAATTTTTTTAAATGTATTTTTTTTTTTATTGCATTTTAGTGTAAATATGAGATCTGAGGTCTTTTTGACCCCAGATCTCATATTTAAGAGGCCCTGTCATGCTTTTTTTTTCTATTACAAGCAATGTTTACATTCCTTGTAATAGGAATAAAAGTGGCACAATTTTTTTTTTTTGAAAACAGTGTAAAAATAAAAAATAAAAGGTAAAATAAGTAAGAAATTTTCTTTTTTTTTTAAACGTGCCCATCCCGCTGAGCTTGCATGCAGAAGCGAATGCATACGTGAGTAGCGACCGCATATGAAAACAGTGTTCAAACCACACATGTGAGGTATCACCATAATCGGTAGAGCGAGAGCAATAATTCTACCCCCAGACCTTCTCTGTAACGCAAAAGATGCAACCTGTAGATTTTTTTAAATGTCGCCTATGGAGATTTTTAAGGGTAAAAGTTTGTCGCCATTCCACGAGCGGGCGCAATTTTGAAGCGTGATATGTTGGGTATCAATTTACTTGATATAACATAATCTTTCATAATATAAAAGAAAATTGGGCTTACTTTCCTGTTGTCTTATTTTTTAATTAAAAAAAGTGTATTTTTTAAAAAAAAGGTGCGCTTGTAAGACCGCTGCGCAATTACGGTGTGAGAGAAAGTATTGCAATGACCGCCATTTTATTCTCTAGGGTGTTAGATAAGAAAATATATAATGTTTGGGGTTCTAAGTAATTTTCTAGCAAAAAAAAAACTGTTTTTAACTTGTAAACAACACATCTAAAAAAGATTAAATGTAACTGCCTACTCCCAAACTGTCATTTGAAGTAAAACACATAGCCAAGTATTATTCTCCACAATTTTTTTTATTGTGCATTAAAAAAAGAAAACAAATAAAATTAGACATGCTATCTGCCAATAGAACTTAACCAAAAAGGACATTCTATGCATCCAAAAATATATAAAATATACCAAATCAAATCATTATTATTCAACCAAAAAATAAAATAAAAGCCTCATGCATGTGTCCTGCTTCTTAATATAGGGGGTCAGCAATGCCAAGAGTTGGTGAAAGCAGGGGTCCGTCAGCTGGAGATAATTCCGAAAAACATCTGGATTATTCTCCTGGAACTCCCGCAGCAAAGGCATTTGACATAATTGGTCACGATTAATAAAGCAACCAATTTTTGGTCCAAGAACTCCTCCTCCTCCTGTTTCTGGACTTGGGTCAAAGCAATAACTCCAAGACCAATAATAAATAACATGTTATCTCCTCCGATTCCGCAACATGGCTGGTTGACGAACGGTCGTTCAGAAACAAACTGAAAAGCACGAAATGAAAAGCGCGAACTGAAAAGTGCTAAATGAAAAGCGCGAAATGAAAAGCGTGAATCAACACTCATCAAACTTCTACTAACACGAAATTAGCAGAAGGTGCCCAAAGGGTGGCGCTAAAGAGCTGAAAAACCACATAGTACGTCGATACATCCGTGTTTTTGGCTGTCAATTCCTTGCCGTTTGTATGCAAGACAAAATCCAGGCACACACCTTCGTACAAAAGTCTGAGGTTTTGTCTGCGGAAAATATCCAATCATGTGTACGAGGCTTAAGGTACTTTTACAGTTTTGTGGCAAGACTTATATGCAGCAGTATGCTCCTTTAAACAGGTACACTTTGGCTTTACAGTGGGCCTCCCAGGTAGGGTGCTGTGCAGCCGTATAGAGTGCAATGATGCCCCATATTATACCAGTTCTGCCCCTGATTCTCAGGAAACTTTCCCTGTACTAGACTTATCTCTTACTTGCAAGTGTAAACACAGCAAGGTGCACCAAAAATAACTCTCTGGGTAAAGATGGCTGTTTAAATCTCACACACAGGCTCCACCAAGATGGCTGCTGGAAGCCCATGACAAGTCATCCTCTGCAGGGTTTCCCCAGTGCCAGAGGTAAGCAGCGATTATGTGATGGCTGTGTTTACTTCTGGCAGGCTAACTAGGAAGTGAATGGGTGATCTGCTTATCGCTGCCTCACTTCCCATGCTGACACCCACTTGAGTGGCAACAGAGGCTGCTGGCAACACCTTACTACAGGAGTGCTTATTTTACATCCAACATGAAACAGACTCCATTTATGACACTGTGATAAGCCTAACCCAAATGGGATTATGCAAGTTTATTATCCCCTTTTTTTAAATGTCTTATTAAATAATGTTCTGCACTACCCAATGCACTTTGGCTTTCATGTTTTAGTAAGGTTGATTGGAGGTTGATAGGCAAGCCATTGTCACCCAAATGGTATGGAACCAGATGAGAACAGCTGGCAATGCAAAAAAAAAAAAAGATTTAAAAAAAGAAAACAGCCTTCTCGTGTGGTTTTGAGGTCAACATGGATAATTCACAAATCATTTTAATTACAGGTTTTGGGGAAGCCTTAAAGCTGTACGAGTGTACCCACCACTACAATATACAACTCAAGCACAGTTATCCAGTCCCAACACCCTGTTAGGTGCTGTGAGGCTCTTATGTCACGTACACACGATCTGAATTCTCGTCGGAAAAAGCTCTGATGGTTTTCCCGATGGAATTCCGACGGAATTCCGCTGAAACTGTCTTACCTACACACGGTCACACCAAATTCCGACCGTCAAGAACGCGGTGACATACAACACTACGACGAGCCGAGAAAAAAGTTCAATGCTTCCGAGCATGTGTCAAATTGTTTCCGAGCATGCGTAGAAATTTTGCGGGTTGGAATTGCTACAGATGATGGGAATTTCCGATAGAAACCTTTTCCGTCGGAAAAATTGAGAACATGCTCTCAAATTTTTGCTTGCAGGAATTCGGCCAGCAAAATTCCGATGGAGCATACACACGGTCGCATTTTCCAATGAAAAGCTCTCATCTGTCTTTTGCTGGCCGAAATTCCAATCGTGTGTACGCCGCATAAGAAGTGTCAAAGGCTGTGCTTTGCATTATAGGCCATAATTAGCCAAAAGCAAACTTGCTGGACATTCTCTATTTCGAATCCTGGAAATGTAATGCAAATTAAAATTCATTCCTAATCTTATCCCTGGTAGGGAACAGTTGAGTTTGTAATATTTGACTAATATACTTTCACAATGTAACACACATGATTATCCCCCCCCCCACCTTTTCCCCAACCCCTGCTTCAAGAAATGAAATATAGAAGCATGGCCAAAGCTTTTTTGGCCATACTTCTCATGTGGATCACAAAAGTGTACTTAACTTGCGCTCTCCTGTGACCCAGAATCAGAATCGGTCAATATTGGGCTACAACCTGTTGTCAGCTGACATGACAGAACTGCTCCAGGCTCTGGAAGGATGCCAACCATATTGTTGGGAAGTTGAGCCTTCCCCTTCTCCTGGGGAAAAGAAACAGACAGTCTCTACTCTCTAATCAGAGCTCACTGTGAATGGAGTGATCAGCGGTCATGTAATCGCTCAGTTCTCTGACTTTTTAGCTGGTGGAGGACAGCTGTAGCATCAGACTTATGCTGCAGCACGGAGGTGAGTATCTACGTTTGTTTTTTTTTACAACCTCAAACTTCTCCTTTAAACATATAAATATACATTTTTGGTTTAATTTCTTTCTGTCCCATTGTGAACTGGAGCAGACAGAATCTGGAGAAGCTGTGCATAGTAACCAGCTTAAGCTTCGAAAATGAAAGAGAGAAGCTGAGTGATTGCCATGCACAGCGACTCCAGATTCTGGCGGCTCCAGTCTTAGTAAATTGCCCTTACAAACTGCTGTCATTCGCATTCAACGTGAATGTGCTTTAACATTGCTTCTGCCCGCAATGCACTTGTCTGCAGCTCAGTAATTATGACTATCCATAATAAACATGACATCAGCAAGCAGGGTCTTGTGACTTGTCCCCTTGCCAAAGAAGGCATGTGCCCTGTATTTTGCAGCTGCAGTCACTGACCAAAGGCAGAATGTGGCCTTTGTCTGTGCACTATGTGCCATTCCTGGTATGTGTGACTAAGTCGGATTATCAATTTGCTGTCACATGCTGCTTGAACTGAGTAAAATGATCACATGCTGGTTGTACCAAGTTAAATGATCTTTATTTTTAGAATGCTGATTTGGGTGCAATATGTTTATATTAAATATTAGCATCTTTTTGTAATAACTATAACCCTGACTGTTGTAGTTAAAGTGGTACTAAAGTCATGATACTTAAAAACCGCCATAATGTGATTTGAGCCACACATTAAAGTGATATTAAAGGCTCATGTTGTTTTACCTAAAATCACAGAAGAGGGTTATACTTACCTCCTCTTCTGGGATCCCCTGTCGGAGCTCTCTGATCGTCCTCTTCTCCCTGTGCCCCCATTGCCCCTATAGCAAGCCTGCAGGTGTAACCCCCGATTCCCCGCTTGATATGGGAGCACATGTGTGGGCATGCTCCTGTGAGTCCATAGACACACACAGCATGACTTGCCCCCACTCCCCAGTTCCCTGCTGTCGCTCAAATCCTGTGACGAGGGAACTCTGGTGGGGGGGGTGCGATCCATGTTGTGAGCGTCTATGGACTCACACGGCCCGGCGCGGGAGTATGCCCACACGTGTGCTTCCATTGCAAGCGGGGAAGGTCCATAAAGAAATGGATGAGCGAGTTTGGGGTGGAGGAACTTGACTGGCCTGCACTCTTGACCTCAACCCGATAGAACACCTCTGGAATGAATTAGAGCGGAGAATGCAAACAAGGCCTTCTCATTCAACATCAGTGCCTGGCCTCACAAATGTGCTTCTTGAAGAATAGTGAAACATTCCCATAGACACACTCCTAAACCTTGTGGACAGCCTTCCCAGAAGAGTTGAAGCTGTTATAGCTTCAAAGGGTGGGCCAACTGAATATTGAACCCTACGGACTAATGCCACGTACACACGGTCGGAATTTCCGATGGAAACAGTCCGATGGGAGCTTTTCATCGGATTTTCCGACCGTGTGTATGTCCATCGGTCTTTTTCTGTCGGAATTTCCGACGGACTTTGGATTGAGAACCTGTTCCTAATTTTTTCCGACGGAAAACCTTTTTATCGGATTTTCCGATCGTGTGTATGCAATTCCGACATGCAAAATTCCGACGCATGCTAGGAAACAATTTGACGCATGCTCAGAAGCATTAAACTTCCCTTTTATAGTGCAGTTGAACGTGTTGTATGCCGCGGTGTTATTGACCGTCGGAATTTGATGTGAGCGTGTGCAGGCAAGACAGTTTGAGCGAAAATGCTAGTCACACCAGATACTGACTGTTTTTTCGGACCCCCCAAACCCCCCAATACAGTAAAACTGCACATTTTAGAGAGGCCTTTTATTGTGGCCAGCCTAAGGCTCACCTGTGCAATAATGATGATGTCTAATCAGCATCTGGATATGCCACACCTGTGAGGTGGATGGATTATCTCGGCAAAGGAGAAGTGCTCACTAACTCAAAATTAGACAGATTTGTGAACAATGTTTGAGCGAAATGTGTGCATAGAAACAGTCATAGATCTTTGAGTTTAGCTCATGATAAATAGATGCAAACACAAAAGTATTGCGTTTATAATTTTGCTCAGTGTATATGCTGTATACAGTATACAGTCTTTCCAGTATTTAAAAAAAAAAAAAAACATTCAGGGTATCCTGAGCAGAAATATAAAATCTCAAGTATCTTTCATTTCCCAGAAAGTCAGTAGTGTACAGTCACTTACAAACTTATTCTCAGAATAAATTCTCAGTTTATAGGGATCAGAAACAAAAATGAGATGCCAGTCCTTTTACATCATTTACTAAATAGACGAACTGAAAACAGAGGCACGTGGGGTGGCATGAAGGTACCCAAAGGTGCTTGCAGAGCACCCTAGGATAGCTCACTTTTCCTGTAGAATGTGTTTCTTTGTACTTAACTTTAGGATTATCCTCTGGAAAAACCTGTGTATACTCCCTTTGTCAACAATCCTATGTCTACCACCAAGCCAAGGTGGGCATCTGGTTTGGCATACTTTATATATCTGCAATGTCACCCTTTGAGAATCCTTCCGAAAATCCCAAATGTCCAGCACCAACCATCCAATCTGATTATACAAACTCCTATAGACCTACCAACAACTATGTTGTGCCTGGGCCTGCTTGATTGGATTTAAATTGAATGAACTGATTAGGTAGGTCTTCACACTTCGGTTATGTTAGAATTGTACAAAAAATTATACAGTTAGATTGAAAGGTGTGTAATCATCTTAACAGGTGTAATGCCTGGCCCAATGACCCAGATTTGTCAGGGATGGACTTAGTCAAAACAAAACTCATAACATGACATCATAGTTCTGGCAGCACCAGACCAATCAACAGCAGCTGGTAGGAAATACGACACGCAAATGTCAAGATTTCCCCTGCCAGTCTGACCTGAAAGAACCCAGAAAAATAGCTCATAACTAGGAAAGCCTTTGAAAAAAGCTTTTTGATAAAAGTAGAACTATAGGCAAAACTTTTTTAATCATTTTGGATAGAGGAAGAGAGGGTCATATGTCAGATTTGTTTTTGCCATCTGTGTCCCATTGTAGAGATTTCAGTTACTTTCAGGAAGTGAGAGGAAATCCTTGCAAACTAAGGGGACCCCCAGGTCAGCAGGACTAGTGTCCCCATTGGAAGATTTTCCCTCTATTACTTTTCTGGGGACAACCCAAAATTTGGGATTTTCTTTTTACTTTCACTTTCTATGCTAATGGTAAACAGGATACATAGAGAGGGTGAATCTCCTTAACGGGGACACAGACCGCAATACAAATTGACAAGCGTTCTAATCCCACTCTATCCTAAATGTAAAAAAGGTTTGGCTTTGGTTATACTTTAAGTAAGCCACGTTTTTTTGGAATCATATCATTTTTGAGTATTGTCATTATTAAAGGGGAGTTCCAGGCCTTTTAAAAGTCAGCAGCTACAAAAATTGTAGTTGCTGACTTTTAACCACTTCAGCCCCGGACCATTTGGCAGCCAAAGGACCAGAGGTCTTTTTTCAATTTCGCACTGCACTACTTTAACTGGTAATTGCGCGGTCATGCAATTTTGTAACCAAACGAAATTTGCGTCCTTTTTTTCCCACAAATAGAGCTTTCTTTTGATGGTATTTGATTGCCTCTGTGATTTTTATTTTTTTGCGATATAAACGGAAAAAGAGCGAAAATTTTGAAAAAAAAAGAGATTTTCTACTTTTTGTTATAAAAAAAATCTAATAAACTCAATTTTAGTCAAACATTTGGGCCAAAATGTATTCAGCCACATGTCTTTAGTAAAAAAAATGCCAATAAGCGTATATTTATTGGTTTGCGCAAAAGTTATAGCGTCTACAAACTAGAGTACATTTTCTGGAATTTACACCGCTTTTAATTTATGACTGCCTATTTCATTTCTTGAGGTGCTAAAATGGCAGAGAAGTACAAACCCCCCCCAAATGACCCCATTTTGGAAAGTAGACACCCCAAGCTATTTGCTGAGAGGCATGTTGAGCCCATTGAATATTTTTTTTTTTAGTCCCAAGTGATTGAATAAAGACAAAAATAAAAAAGATTTTTTTTTTTTTCAAAAAGTTGTCACTAAATGATATATTGCTCACACATGCCATAGTTATATGTGGAATTGCACCCCAAAATACATTTTGCTGCTTCTCCTGAGTATGGGGATACCACATGTGTGGGACTTTTTGGGAGCCTAGCCGCGTACGGGGCCCCGAAACCCAAGCACCGCCTTCAGGATTTCTAAGGGTGCAAATTTTTGATTTCACTCCTCACTACCTATCACCGTTTCGAAGGCCATAAAATGCCAAAATAGCACAAAACCCCCCCAAATACCCCATTTTGGAAAGTAGACACCCCAAGCTATTTGTTGAGAGGCATGGTGAGTATTTTACAGCTCTCATTTGTTTTTGAAAATGAAGAAAGTAAAGAAAAAAACATTTTTTTTTTTCTTTTTTTCAATTTTCAAAACTTTGTGACAAAAAGCGAGATCTGCAAAATACTCACAATACCTCTCAGCAAATAGCTTGGGGTGTCTACTTTCCAAAATGGGGTCATTTTGGGGGGTTTTATGCCATCTGGGCATTCCATGGCCTCCGAAACTGTGATTGGCAGTGAGAAGTGAAATAAAAAAATTACACCCTTAGAAAGCCTGAAGGCGGTGATTGGTTTTTGGGGTTCCGTACGCAGCTAGGCTCCCAAAAAGTCCCACACATGTGGTATCCCCGTACTCAGGAGAAGCAACAGAATGTATTTTGGGGTGTATTTCCACATATGCCCATGACATGTTTGAGCAATATATCATTTAGTGACAACTTTTTGTAAAAAAAATATATATATTTTTTTTTTTCATTATTCAATCTCTTGGGACAAAAAAAAAAAATATTTAATGGGCTCAACATTGCTCTCATCAAATAGCTTGGGGTGTCTACTTTCCAAAATGGGGTCATTTGGGGGGGGTTTGAACTGTCCTGGCATTTTATGCACAACATTTAGAAGCCTATGTCACACGTCACCCACTCTTCTAACCACTTGTAGACAAAGCCCTTTCTGACACTTTTTGTTTACATGAAAACATATTTTTTTTTTGCAAGAAAATTACGTTGAACCCCCAAACACTATATATAATGTTAAAGCAAAGGCCCTACAGATTAAAATGGTGGGTGTTGCATTTTTTTTTTTCCACACAGTATTTGCGCAGCGATTTTTCAAACGCATTTTTTGTGGAAAAAAATACACTTTTTTTTATTTTAATGCACTAAAACACACTATATTGCTCAAATTTTTGATGAAATAAAAAATATGATCTTAGGCCGAGTACATGGATACCAAACACGACATGCTTTAAAATTGCGCACAAACACGCAGTGGCGACAAACTACATACATTTTTAAAAGCCTTTAAAAGCCTTTACATGATACCACATTAGATTCACGGAGGAGGTCTACTGCTAAAATTACTGCCCTCGATCTGACCTTCGCGGTGATACCTCACATGCATGGTGCAATTGCTGTTTACATATGACGCCAGACCAACGCTTGTGTACGCCTTTGCGCAAGAGAAGGGGGTGCAGGGGTGCTTTTTTTTTTTTTTTTTTTTTTTTTTTTTTTATTTATTTAGCTTTTTTATTTTATTTTTAAACTGTTCCTTCCATTTTTTTTCTTTGTTATGATTTTTATTGTTATCTCAGGGAATGTAAATATCCCCTATGATAGCAATAGGCAGTGACAGGTACTCTTTTTTTGAAAAAATTGGGGTCTATTAGACCCTAGATCTTTCCTCTGCCCTCAAAGCATCTGACCACACCAAGATTGGTGTGATAAAATGCTTTCCCAATTTCCCAATGGCGCGGTTTATATCCGGGAGGGGGGACATTCCCTCCCACTGCTTGTAAAAGCAGTCTAGAGGCTAATTACCCGCTAGAATTGCTTTTACATGAAAGCCGATCACTGGCTGAAAAGAATGATACCAAGATGATACCTAAACCTGCAGGCATCATTCTGGTAGAACCATTCAAAGTCCAGCAACATACTGGACATATATTGTAATCTTTTTTTTTTCATGCAGCCTCTTGGCTGAACGAAAAAAAGAGATTGATTGGTGGGTATGCCCACCATTAGAATACCTCCCTTCATCCACCCACTTCTAATGATGGGCATACATGCACCATTTATATATGCCGATGCATGGGGGCATCCTCCCGCAAAAGTTATGCCGTGTACACACGGTCGGAATTTCGACCGTATGTACGTGGCATTAGGAGCCAATCGCTCCTCCCCCCCCCTGCTGCCCCCATGCTTCGGCACATATGCTCTTTTTTTTAACTGTGGTGGTGAAATCACCTCCTACAGCGTTGGAGTCGCGGCTTTATGTATCGTGGGAGCAAACGCTGTTGCTGTCAAGATAAATAAATCCGCGTTGCAACTGAATGGCGCACCTGAAAACAAAAAAATGCTTAACACTAAAACACAGTAAACAAAATTACATACCTGAAAAGCAAGCATGATAAAACATGATAAAACATAATAAAACATTGCAGAATAGAATGGAGTAAAAAAAGAGCAACAATAGAGAGAGAATAGAGTGAGAGAGAGAACAATAAAACGACAACTATTTTATTTATTTTTTTTTTTTTTGAGATTCACAGGTAAAAAAGCTCCTGACTGAAGCGACTGAATCAAAACGCTACCACAAAAAAAATGTTAGCGATCGCAGGGATCAGGCCTGACTCTGCGAACGCTGCAGTTATGTGTGCTTAGTGTTTTGTAAGTGACAGTGATCGATCGATACTGCACTTGGGTGGGCTGGGCTGGGCGGAGGGGGAAAACGCAGGTGCTAGCAGGTATCTGGGCTGATCCCGCTAACAATGCGTTTTTTTTTGGAACCCTAAACTGCTGGGACGCTAGTATAGATCTGATCAGATCAGATATTGATCTGTTCAGATACTGTGCCACTAAGGGAGGTGTATGCTTTGCGCGTGGGTGTTTGCGGTACTGGCACTAACCTGGGGCGACGCAGACCTTATTTGACCCTAAAACCTAATTGATATCACCCGCCGGGCGATCAGGGGGTTAAACCGTTATTGGGTAATAAATGGCGGGTGCCCTGACAGTATAAAAAACAAGCTAACTAACCAGCGTCACCCGTAACAGTAATACAAAAAAAAACTGGTTACCTAGCGACACTAATGCAGCGATCAGAAAAACGATCGCTTAGTGACACTGGCAAAAGGGGGTGAAAGGGTTAACTAGGGGCAATCAGGGGGTTAAAACCTTTATTAGGTAATATATGGGGGTACCTGACGCTATATAAAAACCTGACGGGGAACCTAAATAACGAAATAACTAACTGGCTAACCAGCGTCACCAGTGACAGTTATACAGTGATCACTGGTGAAAGGGTTAACTC
Source organism: Lithobates sylvaticus (assembly GCA_028564925.1). Lineage (NCBI taxonomy): Eukaryota > Metazoa > Chordata > Amphibia > Anura > Ranidae > Lithobates > Lithobates sylvaticus. Next base: position 499,504,102 of record CM053030.1, read on the forward strand.
TAGGGGCAATCAAGGGGTTAAAACCTTTATTTAGGTTGTAATATGGGGGTACCTGACCTATAAACCTATTTATGAACCTATATAAACATGGCGGTTACCTAAAAAAAAAAAAATGGTTACCTAGCGACAGCAGTGACACTAATACAGCGATCAGAAAAACGATCGCTTAGTGACACTGGCAAAAGGGGGTGAAAGGTTACCTGGGGGGCAATCAAGGGGTTAAACCTTTATTAGGGGGGGGTAGGGGGCTACCTTGGACCTAAAACTAACTGCACTGACAGTTATTAGTCACACTGACACTAAATGCAGTGATCAGTAAAAAAATGATCACTGCAATTAGTGACACTGTGACTGGGGGGGGGGGGGGGTGATCTGGGGGGTGATCAGGGGGTGACAGGGGGGTGGAATATGTGCCTAACTGTACTGGTGTCAGTGTACTGTTGGTGCACTAACCTGTGTGTGTTGACAGCTCGGCGTTCCGGTCACATAGACCGGCGCACCGAGCGTGACATCACTTCCTCTGCCTGTGTTTTGATTGACACAGACAGAGGAAGCATCTGATTCGCCAGGAGCGATCGCGAGGGGGTGGCCAGAAACCACTGGCCGTCCCCTCATCCCGGATCGCTCCTGAAGCGATCCCGACCGTCCCCGCCGGCCGGGGGGGTCCGATCGGACCCCCCACGCGCCTGAAGAATGGCACGTACAGGTACGTGCTTCTGCCTGTACGTGCCATTCTGCCGACGTATATCTACATGGGGCGGTCGGGAAGTGGTTAATAAACAGACACTCACCTGTTCCACGGTCCAGCGATGCTGCCGAACGGGGTGTCGCTCCTCTCCCCCTCCTCTTCGCCGGCGCCTCCATTGCCACTTAGGGCACCCGGCCGTGACAGCTTTTGTCTTCACGGCCGGGCACGCACGGCGCATGTGCGAGTCGCGCTGCGCTCCCGGAGTGTATAGGCGATCTCCTGGGACCTGTCACGTGTCCCAGGAGATCGCCTAGAGGGAGGGGCCGCCTTAGACGAAAGGATGAGTCGCCTAGGCGGTTCCTGGGCGGAAGGAGGAAGTGGGACAGGAAGTCCCTATCCTAATGAAGCCCCCACTCCCCCCCAAAAAAAATTACATGCCAAATGTGGCATGTAAGGGGGTGAGGAGTGCTTAAAGCGGAAGTTCCATTTGTGACATGTAAGGGGGTGAGGAGTGCTTAAAGCGGAAGTTCCATTTGTGACTTTCTGTGACTGTGAGCTTTAAGCACCCTTTGTGACTTTCTACTGAGTTTTTCACTGGAAGAATGGATTTCATTGTAATAGGAAGTAGAATGTGTTTATTTTAAGACATTGCATTTCTAAAATACTTTGTGATATGATAAATGCAGGTGAACACTCCTTCAGCTGGAAGAGAGTATTTACTAGGATAATATTATCACACAAGTCTTTTTTTTTTTTTTTCAATCTCTGTTTCTGTTATTTACTCTTCATGATAAGCAAATACAGTGGGGAAAATATTATTTGATCCCTTGCAGATTTTGTAAGTTTGCCCACTTACAAAGAAATGAAGGGTCTATAATTTGTATCATGATAGAGACAGAATATCAACCAAAAATCAATAAAAACACATAAAACAAATGCTATAAATTAGGTTGCAGTTCAGTGAGTAAAATAGGAATTTGATCCCCAACCAAAACATGACTTAGTACTTGGTGGACTTGGTAAACCCGATTCATGAAATTTGAGCTGAGCACATATATGTGCATTGTTTTGTTATCTCTCTTAAAAGCACTATGTCTAGTAGCTGTCTGCTGCTCTGTTCCTCTGTTATCAGCCTGATAACTCTGACAAGTTCTCTTGCACATATGATAAAAGTTGCTGGAGTTTTGTGTTGGGGAGGATACTATAAAAAGATTAGCAGAGCCCTGAACTATTCAATGATCAACTCTGAAAGTCTCTACCTATGAAGAGAGGGGGGGGGGGTGCCTTTCCTCCAATCAGCTGTCTTGGCTGTATGCCCAGGTTTCGCTGCAGTGCTAACCAGGGAGAGAAATTCTCCTAACACGATTTGAACTTTGTAAACAGTATATAAAGCTGAAGACAGCAGATATACATGTAAAACTTATGTAGGGAGATTTGTTTAATCTATGTGTATCATCTGAGGTTGTTCACTTCACTGGGTATTTGTGAGGGTTTACATCCACTTTAAGGTTTCTTGGCTGTCTCTTGGCAACTCCAAGTTTCAGGTCCCTCCACACATTTTCTATAGGATTAAGGCAGTGGTTCACAACCTAATGTTGGGCGAGAGGTACCCAGGGGTTCCGCGGCGGTCGACTGTCAGTCGCAGGCAGCTGACAGGAGGATCGCACAGACACAGGCAGAGATAGGCAGGGAAGCGGCTGCCATCCTACTGGCTGTAGAGCACTTTTCCCCGCCAGCCCCTCCTCCCCTCCTGTCCTTCCCGAGTGGTTGTATGTGACATCATCTGGTGTGGACAGGATAGGAGGAGGAGGGGCCGAGCAATGGCGTCCCTAGGGGGGGGCCAGAGGGGGCCCTGACCCCCCCAAAATTATGCTGTGCCCCACCATGTGCCCCCCCAAAAAAAAATATAAAAAAAATTTATTTTTTATTTTTTTATTTTTTTTACAAAAAGGCAATGTCTTTTTGTTTGCATTCGTAGCAGGTGTGCCACATCTTACTCAGGCCGCTGCTGGAGTAACACAGTCTCTATTGAGAGGGGGAGCATTCTTCTAGCCTGGACGCGTGGGTAAGTGTGTGCACTGCAGTACACTGTAATCACTGAACTGCATTATCTCCATCTCTTCTCTCCACCATCTGTCCCTCCCCCTCTCCTGTTCTTTCAAGACCTTCACAACTTACTTTCACTTTCAGTTAGGCAGGTAATAGACTAAGCAAATTTCTTTCCTGCATCCACAGAGTGCAGGAAAGAAACTTGCATGATTCCCCCATCAACACAGACAGTGGTGACAAGGGGAATATCCTTTCTGCCCAGCAATTGTATTCTCCCAACAAACAGTCATTATCACTAGTGGCTATAGCAACCACTAGTGATAATCATAAGAGTATCTGGCAGGCTGGTTGTTCCCAATTTGATCGATCAACTTGGTACATTCAGCCTGCTCATTAATGGTTCAAACCTCAGCCAGTTCCTGATGAACCAGCTGAGATTTAAACTGCCTATGGCAGGTCTTAGCACTTAGGCACTTAGCACTTAGGCAGCCCCACTTTTTTAATTTAACTAGTAGGTTGCATTAAAAAAAAGAAATGATCCAATTCTCCCATCTACACATTATAGGTGGATGGGGGAATCCTTGCAGTGTGGACCAGTGAACTACCAGGGTTGCTGTCCTGGCTATTCACAGAGCTGGTCTCTGTCTCCATGGCAGTGGCGGCACGTTGGAACCCAGTGCTGGTTACTTTATGGGGCTAATGTACAGGAGAGCCAGCACAATTTGTTGTTAGAGATGGGCAGGGCATGTTCAAAATCCAACATGCCCGACCCCGTCAGGAAGCCCACACTGCATGGCGCTAAGCACAGGCAGTGAGACATTTCCTGGTCCTTAGCTGCACAGATCAGGAATGTCTCACTGCCTGTGATTAGCCGTGTGCAGTGTCGGCTTCCTGGTGGGATCGGGCATGTGGGATTTCAAACACACCCGAGCCCATCTCTAATGGTTGTAGACAGTTGACCTCCCTGCAGGTTGCTTCACAGCAGTGCAGCCTTCCCTGACATGCTGATCTTGATGCAATCCAGGTGATGCTCCTAGTCAAATCCTAGTGTTAAATATCATAGTGATTTTATTGATCAAAGCCCACACCTTACAGGCATAGAGCCCACATGGCTGCTGAACATACGGTGGATGTGGTTGTACTGTTGATGCTAATAAATACTGTGTTTATTAGATCTGACTGGGAGCATCACTTGGATCACATCCTGATCAGCATGTCAACAGAGAAGGTTATACAGCATTACTGCTGCTAGGTGACCAGCTGGGGGCTCGGCTCTCTACAACCAATAGTGCCAGCCTTCCCCTGCATGCACCCATGTCACCAGCCCTAGGTCCTAATAGACTGCTGCCACTGCCAAGGAGACAGATGCCAGACCAACACTGTCAATAGCAGGGGCAGGACAGCAAGAGGAGGCTGGGGAACACCACAGTGGCAGAACACCAAGGCCCGGAGGCAAGACAACCTTTGCAAACCTGATAGTTCTCCCACTGCTTTGGACCCTTATATTTTCTTGGTATGCTGGTGACATATATCTCTTGTTTTCTGCCACCCTGGGGATCGTAGTAAAATTGCATTTTATAGTTGCCCCCCTAATTTTGTCCCTGTCCCCCCATGTGCCCCCCCTAAATATGAAAGCTGGAGATGCCACTGGGGCCGAGGGGGAACAGCGCACCACTGGAGGAGATATAAATTGAGTTCTGAAGCCAGAAGAAGAAAGTCGGTACTGAAGTGTGCCCAGCTGTGTCCCCCCACAATGTGCCCCACAGTCTGTCCCATGTAATGTCCCCTGTCATGTCCCCTACCCCATGTAATGTGGCCTGCCCCATGTAATGTCCCCTGTCATGTGCTCTGCCTCATGTATTGTCTCCTGTCATGTGCCCTGCCCCAAGTATTGTCCCCTGCCATGTGCCCTGTTCCATGTAATGTGCTATGCCCCATGTAATGTCCCCTGGCATGTGCCCTGTCATGTCCCCTGTCCCATGTAATGTGCTCTGCCCCATGTAATGTCCCCTGTCCCATGTAATGTCCCCTGTCCCATGTAATGTCCCCTGTCATGTGCTCTGCCCCATGTAATGTCCCCTGTCCCATGTAATGTCCCCTGTCATGTGCTCTGCCCCATGTAATGTCCCCTGTCCTATGTAATGTTCTCTGTCATGTCCCCTGTCCCATGTAATGTGCTATGCCCCATGTAATGTGCTCTGCCCCATGTAATGTCCCATGTAATGTCCCCTGTCCCATGTAATGTCCCCTGTAATGTGCCCTGTCCCATGCAATGTGCTCTGCTCCATGTAATGTCCCCTGTCATGTCCCCTGCCCCATGTAATGTCCCCTGTCATGTGCTCTGTTCCATGTAATGTCCCCTGAATGGATCAGCTCTGCAGGAAAAGAAAGCACAAGTTTCACATTAAATAGGTAAGTTTTAATATTTATTCTTTTATTTAATGTTATTTCTACAAATAATTTTAGTTATCAACGGCTCGCTGATCATACCAATGTTCCGTGAGCTGTAGATGTGAACATTATTTCAGGGGTTCCTCAAGATCTTAAACTTTTTGCCAGGGGTTCCTCGAAGGTAAAAAGGTTGAGAAACAGTGGATTAAGGTCTGGAGACTCCATGACCTTAATGTGCTTCTTCTTGAGCCACTCCTTTGTTGCCTTGGTGGTATGTGTTGGGTCATTGTCATGCTGAAAGACCCATCCATGACCCATCTACAATGTTCTGGCTGAGGGAAGAAGGTTCTCATCATCTAAGATTTTACAATCCATTGGCCCCTCAATGCAGCAAAGTCAGCCTGTACCTTTAGCAGAGAAATAGACCCAAAGCATCATGTTTCCACCTCAATGCTGACTATGACCATAAGGACACCATCCCTACAGTTAAGCATGGATGTGGAAACATTATGCTTTTGGGGCTGTTTCTCTGCTAAAGGTACAGACTGACTTTGCCGCATTGAGGGGTCATGTGTTTTAAAATCTTGGATGAAAACCTTCTTCCCTCAGCCAGAACACTGAAGATGGGTCTTTCAGCATGACAATGACCCAAGGCAACAAAGGAGTGGCTCAAGAAGAAGCACATTAAGGTCATGGAGTGGCCTAGCCAGTCTCCAGACTTTAATCCTATAGAAAATTTATGGAAGGAGCTGAAAATTCGAGTTGCCACATGGCAGCCAAGAAACCTTAAGGATTTAGAGAAAATCTATAAAGAAGTGTGGAATAAAATTCCTCCTGAAATGTGTGCAAACCTTGGCAACAAGGGTTTCTCCACCAAGTACTAAGTCATGTTTTGCTTGGGGATCAAATACTTATTTTACTCACTGAACCTAATTTATAGCATTTGATTGTCCCCTATGTGATGTAAAAAGAATATACATTTTTTTTATTGTAAAAAATTAAAGTTACACCCAAGTACATAAAACCCCCCTCCCCACCCCCCCAAAAAGAATTGAGCCCCCCCTACCCCCTCATATACACACGTACAAACATAAACGCAAGTGGCGGGGCGCCTACGCCTGAAAACATTGTTTCCAAAACACATGTCACATATCCCCGCACAATTTGGAACAAGAGCATTAATTCTAGAACCAGACCTCCATCGTAATGATCAACTGATGACCTAAAAGGAGCTTTTAAAGCGTTGCCTATGGAAAATATGGGGTACTGACATGTTTAAAGTGGATGTAAACCCGAAATGTTTTATTTATTTTTTGTCTGGCACAATATAGAGTATGGGATTTCAGATCAGCTGTGCCCAGTCTTGCCACAAAGAGTTAATCCAGCTCTGAGCAATCCTCATTTTTGTTTTCAGTGAAATAAAATGGACAAACTGTGAAAACTTTGTCCGTTCCTCCCCCTTGCTGTGATTGACAGGTGATTTACATATCTCGTGCACTAGCCTAAGACATACATTATTTTTTAATTCACACACCCACTCCTTTCTTCAGCAGCTCTGCAAGGATTGGCTGTTCCACACCTCAGCATGATTTGGCATGCTGAAGTCATGTGGGGACTTTTCTGGGTTTTGACTGGATGTTAGTGATCATAGCAGAAGTTTAGTGTAAGAAATACACAGGAGAAAATTCATGTTGATAAGGGGAGTGTAGAGGTGGGCTGGGAGTCTACTGACATCACGACTCCACCCACTGAGCCCTGGAAAACAGACCCACCCACAAAATCTGCAGTTTTTTTCTGGTCTCATAGCAGACAGAGGGGAGACATTTGACAGATAAGTATACATGCAGGAGGCATGTATATCCTTCTAGTTAACCAATATTCCAGTAGTTTAGAAAGGATGAGAGTGGGTTTTCATCCACTTTAAGGTTTGTTGGATATCCATTTACTTGGTGCGACCTCAGCTTTTATATTTTACTACAAACTTGGGTTTGTGGTAATATCGCGTCACATAAAAAAAATTGGAACTACCCCTATTTTATTCTCTAGGGTGTCTGCTTTCAGAAAATATATAATGTTTGGAGGTTTTATGTAATATTCAGGCCTAAAATCATTTTTTAATAGTGTGCAAAAAAGCACAAAAATGGCTCTGGCTGTGAAAGGGTTAAAGGATAAGTTCACGTTCAGGAACATGTTACATAAGATTTGTTAGTATAAAAAAAAATGACTCCTAACATTTTTAGCTGGCTCTTAGATTCAAAGCAAATTTGTCAAGCCCTAATATAAAAGAGAGAGAGGGTCCAACCTAGATTCAAATGTACATTGTTATTTGTTTAAGATAGGGCTGTGGAAATTAAAGATTAATTCCCCGATTAATCTTACATTTTTTTGATCGATCAAAATTCTTTTGATCAGTACTCGCCTCTCCGCCGGCTTCCGGGTCTTCAGGGAGTTCCGTCGGAGATCCAGTGACGTCACGGACATCGACGTCACCGGACTCCGGGAGTCCGGTGACATTGAAGTTCTGATTGAATGTAACACGTACAGGGGAGGAGCTACGCATGACGTCACCCGCTGCTGCCCTACGGAACTAACACGATTATCGCCCTTTACATGCTGTGTTTTTATCATGTTTATGAGAGTAGTTTGTGTTTGAACACAAAAATGTAATCTTATACATAAGCGGTGAGCACTTAGATCTTTTCTTTCTACCCATGACCTGGCGTCCTTGCTGAGATCTAAGGAGACGTGAGAGAAGTTTATGGTCCGTGTTAACCCTTTTGTTACCCGCTTGCACGACCACCTGTTTGCACAGGGGTCCATGCCATAAGGTGAGAGTGATTAGTTAGACCCGAGGTGGAGGGATTGTCGCGCTACTGTGGAAAAAAAAAATTACTTACGTCAGTGCTACAGTTTGAATTTAAAACGTATTTGTGTGAACTGTGAAGTTAAGTCAAGGATTGTGGAAACTAACTAGTGTCGGGTGATTGTATATAGTGTATACCACATTTACCACTGACTAATGCAGAGTTGCAATGCAAGGAGATCCGCTAAAAGTAGTTGGATCTGTATGTGCGTTATAATTAATCGAAATTAGTCGATTAATCAATAAAAAAAAAAAAACGATTAATCGAACACTAAATTTTTAATCAGTAACAGCCCTATTTTAAGACATGATATACTTGCATTGTTTGTAATGTCCTGTTTTTGTTGTTTTATACATGTACTGTATGTACATATGTACTGTATGTACATTATACATGTAATGTATATACAGCATAATGTGAATATATATATATATATATATATATATATATATATATATATATATATATATATATATATATATATATATATATATATATATATATATATATATATATCCATCTATATATAGTGTAGATATATACATATAGATGTACCGGTATATCTTTATCTATATATAGTGTAGATATATACATATAGATGTATATCTTTATCTATATATATAGTGTAGATATATACATATAGATGTATATCTTTATCTATATATATAGTGTAGATATATACATATAGATGTATATCTTTATCTATATATATAGTGTAGATATATAGCTATATATATATATATACATAGACACACGCAGAGTCCTTTGTTCTTTCACTAACCTCTTCTAGTCATGCACAATAAATAAAGCCGCATATCACTTTTACTAAACTGGTGCTCAGACGTCACAGTCATTCCTTTTGTCAGGTTGTCATTTAGCGTTATTCTTGTTCATAGTGCAAAAGGCATGTTTTCCGGGCCTGAGCTGAAATGAAGGTGTACCAGGCACCATGACCATTACCGTTTAGTAGTATATCCGGAATGTTTCTGCAAACACACTGACGTTCAGACAGAATTACACCATTTACTGGCCTGGGAGAAACCAAATCATTTCATAACAAGCAAAGCTTGGGATCTAGAACCTAGACTGCTGGTATTCCTTGTATGAAAAGTATTGTAGGTTTATTTTGCTATTTGGAGGAGAAAGAAATGAAAAAGGACCATATTCTAATTAAAGCTGCTCTCCTGCCAAACCTTCTCTTTTTGTTTGGGATTAGGAGGGAATGGGTGGAAGCCATGCCGGCTTCCTTTTTCTTGGGGTCATTGGGGTGATTGCATTTTCTGATTGGGTACATCTTGATTGCTGGGTTAGAACCTGATCCTACTTGCTTTCCTGTGTATCCAGAGATGTCACTCAAGGCTGGATATAGGAAATGTTGTCTCTTCTCCAGTGTATCAGGTCATGATCTGCATATCCCGGCCTGAGAATATCCTCTTCGCTACCCTGGTAACAACCTTGTCCTGATCTCCGCTCTGTTGTCCATCTGTCACCTGTCATTACTTGTTTGTCTAAAGATTACACTTCAGCCTGATGCTTCTGTACTCTATATTGGTTTCTTTGTTATATGTCACCATTGTGGCTAACCCAAGTGCTACATTGTGACAGTGAAAAGCAGTCCAGTCTATATCTCCTCCAGGGGTTCCCCAGTAAATACCAGGCATTCCTTGAACATCCACCATGCTTAATACTGGTGCATCTCAGAGAATCTTCTTCTGTCTGCATACCAAACTATGTTTAAATCCCCTAAACATAATAGCAGTACCCTGCTGTTTGTTTCAAACCAGTAAAATTCCACGGAGACACATAGAAAAACATACAGACTGCATGTACGCAGTGTTTTTTGGTAGGAACTGAACTCCAGTGCTGCAAGGCAGGTTTTCTAACCAGTGTTTTCACCCTACTATATGGAGGTCTCTTTAATGCAGCCTTTCATTTCACTAAGAGTTAAGCTGGCCACATGCCAGTAGAATTTTGTTAAAATTTTTTATTTTTGGATAGATGGTTCGATTTTCTAATGTGTACTTGGCCAAAAATAGAATCAAATAATAACATACTTTTAAAATAACGCTACTCTGTAACCCTGAGTTCACATCCCAGCGTTTTTGCAAAACACGTTTGCATGGGCAGGGCAGCCCATCCATTTAAATAGGCTGCCGTGCACCTTTATCAAAACGCAGCTTGCAGGGAAATCGCATGGTCATATTGACCATGCGATTTACCTGTGGTTCCTGCACCCGCAAATGCACTGTGTTTTTACATACGTGGGGGTGCCATTTCAAATAAATGGCAGCCCTGCGCAGTTTCACACAGCAGCACGTTTTCACTGCGTGTGGTTGTGGGTGTGGGAATCGCTGCCACGCGCATAGGTGTGAACTGAGCCTCAGGGATCGTTCATGCGTGACGTTGGAAAGCAGTCGAGCCCCACATACCACAGCCACATTGCTTCATGGCTGTGGCAGGAATTCTACTCCTGTTACTTTTGGCAGGTGTAGCGGCTGCCGACTGTGGCCTATTCAAGTTAATGGGGCCGTTCTGCAAGCATCCTGCTGCACATGGTTGCGGTACGCTAGTGCGGCAATCAAGGGGTTTAAGAAGGTGGTGAGGAAGCAATACAATGCCTCCTCACCACCTGTCAAATGTTCTGTGAAGAGCAATCTGAATGAGAGAACACTTTTCAGAGAGCACCGCTAGTGTGAACGAGTCCTTAGTGCAATGCATTTGTAAATAATGCCTGCATCTGTACAATCTGCTGCAGCTAACTCCAGTATTACATCTAATGCCTCTATACAAGCCCTTTCTGATTTGTTCTTTAAACATGCAAGTTATTTACATAAATGGCACGAATCTAAATTACTAGGTGAAGAAACATACGCACATTTGTTGGTTGCGCAAAAAATTGAATTAATGTGATGCCAATCTAAAAAAATACAGTATATACTGTATATTTTAAATTTATTTTCTCTAATCTATGTTGCAGATATATTTGATTTACCTTTTACGTATTTCTGCATTTTTGCATGTTTCAATGGTTTCATTTCAATTCGTTTGTGTGTACATATATTGGAGATTGTTTTATCTACTCTGTCCTGCTCTGTCAATTCAGGTTAATTGTGGTTTACGCTCAATCCCACAGGAAGAATCAACGCCCCAGTCTCCTCACTTGTACCACTGAGGTTAAGCTGGGTCAATCCTTAGGAAACAACTGATCATAAAACTGTCTACTTTGCAGAATCTTGGTATAAAATCTTGATTAGCGTCTAGAATAGTGGGTTTTCAAGCAGATTATTGTTGTTCATTTACCAACAGCAACAACATCTCTTTAAATAGCTTAAAAAAATATATGTTACCAACAAATCCTTTTTGCAGATTAACACTATGTCCCCTCTAGCCTTTAGTCAGTAACTGACTTCTCATGACAATGTATAATCTACATTGAGTAATATTGTTGTATTGCAGTGTAATATTAATAACTCCAGACTTTTCTAAGGATCAATTATCATTTTATGTGTATAGATCCTGAGGCATAGTACTCCATCTTGGCATTTGGTTTTGAGACTCTCACTTCACTATTCTCAGTCAGAAGTCTTCTCTATGTGAGCACTGACAACACCTAGGGGTAGGCTGGTAAGGCCGGCCATAGACAGTTCCTGCTGAACCAGCCAAGATTTGAACAATGTATGGGCAGACTGAATGTACCAAGTTGATCAATCAATAACTTGGGTACAACCAGCCTGCCGGATTAAACTTGCGATTACCACTAGCGACTGCTTTACCCGTTAGCAATAATCACTGTCTTCTCCTGGTGGGCATGGCTTCCCCTGCCCCCTTTGCTGGGATACTGGGATACGGTGTCTCGGCAGGAAGGATTCCTCTCTCAGCACTATATGTGTTGATAGGGCAATCATGCAAGTTTCTTTCCTGCAACCTGTGATTGGCAGGAAATAATGTTGCACTGTCTATGGCCTGTCTAAGGGAAGCAAGCTGTACAGGTATATTAAAGGAAATCTATGGTCACAGCATACACTTTCATTTAATAACATCAGCATAATAATGTAATAACAATATAAACAATAGTCATTTTTGACAATAAAATATACACTTACTTGAATAATCTTCGTTCATGTTGTGAGTGCTGCCTGTCTACTGGCCATCTCTTTCCACAACTTCCTGGATTCCATGCATGCTTTGCAGCTTCTCCTCTGCTGTTTACTTTCATTTTCTAAGGACTACATATCCCATGGTACATTGCTGCCTGCAAGCTGTGATTTCTGTACTGTTTCTGCCTCTCTTTACTGTCTCTGCCTCTTAAAACTCCTCCTCTCAGCACCCCTGTGGGTCAGAGTGCAGGCTCTGTGAAATGTGTGACACAGCAGGGCTTACCCACAGGGCATAGTGAATACGTGTACAGGCATACCCCACTTTTAAGTACACAATGGGGTTTATTTACTAAAGCTGTAAAGTGCAAAATCAAGCTCACTTCTGCATAGAAACCAATGAGCTTCTAACCTCTGCTTGCTCAATTAAGCTTTGGTAATAAAACCTAGAAGCTCATTGGTTTCTATGCAGAAGTGAGCCTGATTTTGCACTTTCCAGCTTTAGTAAATAAACCCCATTGTGTACTTAAAAGTGGGGTATGTGATTTCACACTTTGACCATCGGTATGCTAGTCAGTTCAAAAGTGCATCGTTATTGCACCTGGTACCTACTATACAACTGCTATAGTAATTCCGTGTCTCATTGTGAAAAGAGATATCATAACTGGTTTTCAGTTAGGCCCCTTTCACACTAAAAATAGCGCCTGTACAGCGCCTGAAAAAATCTGACCCCATTCACTCTAGTGTGAAAGCCGGAGGCGGTGCGCTAGCAGGACGGTCAAAAAACCCTTTTTCGGCCGCTAGCGGGGGTTAAAACCGCACCGCTAGCGGCCGAATACATCGGCTAAAACGACGGTAAAGCAGCGCTAAATATAGCGCTGCTTTGCCGCCGACGCCGCTCCCGTCCCAGTGTGAAAGGGGCCCAATAGAATATCTATCCAGTCTGGTGGGGAAGTTTGATATATGGAGCAAAATATAATTATCCTGACACTGTGTATTTACATCTCAAAAAAGTGAGTACACCCCTCACATTTTTGTAAATATTTTAATATATCTTTTCATGTGACAACACTGAAGAAATTACACTTTGCTACAAAGTAAAGTAGTGAGTGTACAGCTTGTATAATGGTGTAAATTTGCTGTCCCCTCAAAATAACTCAACACACAGCCATTAATGTCTAAACCTCTGGCAACAGAAGTGAGTACACCCCTAAGTGAAAATGTCCAAATTGGGCCCAAAGTGTCAATATTTTGTGTGGCCACCATTTTTTTCCAGCACTGCCTTAACCCTCTTGGGCATGGAGTTCACCAGAGCTTCACAGGTTGTCACTGGAGTCCTCTTCCACTCCTCCATGACGACATCACAGAACTGGTGGATGTTAGAGACCTTGCGCTCCTCCACCTTTTGTTTGAAAATGCCCCACATATGCTCAATAGGGTTTAGGTCTGGAGACATGCTTGGCCAGTCCATCACCTTTACCCTCAGCTTCTTTAGCAAGGCAGTGGTCGTCTTGGAGGTGTGTTTGGGGTCATTATCGTGTTGGAACACTGCCCTACGGCCCAGTTTCCGAAGGGAAGGGATCATGCTCTGCTTCAGTTTGTCACAGTACATGTTGGCATTCATGGTTCCCTCAATGAACTGTAGCTCCCCAGTGCCGGCAGAACTCATGCAGCCCCAGACCATGACACTCCCACCACCATGCTTGACTGTAGGCCAGACACACTTGTCTTTGTACTCCTCACCTGGTTGCTGCCACACACGCCTGACTCCATCTGAACCAAATAAGTTTATCTTGGTCTCATCAGACCACAGGACATGGTTTCAGTAATCCATTCTGCTTGTCTTCATCAAACTGTTTGCGACCTTTCTTGTGCATCATCTTTAGAAGAGGCTTCCTTCTGGGATGACAGCTATGCAGACCAATTTGATGCAGTGTGCAGTGTATGGTCTGAGCACTGGCAGGCTGACCCTCCACACCTTCAACCTCTGCAGCAATGCTGGCAGCACTCATAAATCTATTTCCCAAAGACAACCTCTGGATATGACGCTGAGCATGTGCACTCAACTTCTTTGGTCGACCATGGCGAGGCCTGTTCTGAGTGGAACCTGCCCTGTTAAACCACTGTTTAACAGGGCAGGTCTTGTCTCTGTATGGTCTTGGCCACCGTGCTGCAGCTCAGTTTCAGGGTCTTGGCAATTTTCTTATAGCCTAGACCATCTTTGTGTAGAGCAGCAATTCTTTTTTTGAGATCCTTGAGAGAGTTCTTTACCATAAGGTGCCATGTTGAATTCCAGTGACCAGTATGAGAGAGTGAGAGCGATAACACCAAATTTAACACACCTGCTTCAAAATCAAACCTGAGACCTTGTAACACTAATGAGTCACATGACACCGGGAGGGAAAATGGCTAATTGGGCCCAATTTGGAAATTTTCACTTAGGGGTGTACTCACTTTTGTTCCCAGCAGTTTAGACATTAATCCCTGTGTGTTGAGTTATTTTGAGGGGACAGCTTATTTACACTGTTATACAAGCTGTACACTCACTACTTTACATTGTAGCAAAGTGTAATTTTCTTCCGTGTTGTCACATGAAAAGGTATAATAAAATATTTACAAAAATGTGAGGGGTGTACTCACTTTTGTGAGATACTATATACAGTTATGTACTATATATTCATTGCAAATCAGGAATCTGACCGATAGAGGCCCAGAGTTGTAAACCACTCCAGCTGTTCTGTATTGCACAGTACTGCCAATTTAACAATAGAAACTCCCATACAGGAGAAGAGCTCACATTTTCCTCATTGTCCAGTCAGAATGCAGGGGACAGAAATGTAAAAAAAAAGAAAGCTGGTAGGCAATTTTCTATAGGATCCAACAACATTTTTGGTTACATTTCCACAACTAGAAAGAGAGGGTGGGGGATGTATAGTGCAGTTACAATGTCATAATGTGCTCCGTTATCAGTGGTTAGTTTTCCTTGTATTTTTAACATGCTTTGTAAAAATACATAGATATAGCAGGAAAATATTGGAATGGCTAGACAGGGCAATGCATCAGTATATTTCACACAGATTCATTTACTACTGCAGAGGAGTTAGAAGACATTTGAACTTTTATCCTTGTATTTGCCTTGAGGCGGGATTCTATGGTAAACTTGGATTTACTAATGACTCAATGTGAAAAATGTGTGCAGTTCACTAAGTTATTTGTGAGATCACATACACCTGGCTCAAGACAAGGAGATGTCTGAGACATGAGAAACTCTTCAAATATGTACAAAATGTTTGCCCCTGCAATATTCTGATAATTAAAAGCAAGGTGTTCCTAATGTGTTTTTAATTTATTTGATGCTTCTGTTGCAGAACTACAAGTCCCATGATGCATAGCAAGTCTCTGACAGCCACAAGCATGACACCAAGAGGCAGAAGCATGATGGGACTTGTAGTTTTGCAAAAGCTGGAGGTCCGCTAATTGCATATCCCTGCTTTATAGAAACATTACATGTGCAGCTGCTGTATGGTGTCAATAACTAACCAATGGATGAGAATAAAATGACTCCTGCTATAGACAACCATCTTGCACCTAAGAGATTTTGAACAAGGATAGTAACGTCTGTCTAGGTAGTATATGTGTTTTTTTTTTAAGCTGGCCATAGATGGTTAATTTTTCTATTGTTCAGTTTGAATTATTAAAAACAGGTTTCTCCATCCACACAAGCAAGGACCCTCCCCCCCCCCCCCATTATTCATTCCTAATTCCCTAACTATAACTACAGGCTTCTGTGCTGCCCCGGCATACCTGCAAAAGTGTATTCCAATAATCATAGTCCTTCCAAGGCTCTCCCACACAAGTGTAAATCCTTATGAGGTCTATTCCAGCACAGGTGTCTTTGGGGTGAACCCCAGATTCCAATAGGTTTGCATCTCAATAGTAATAAACAGCCTCCTTCTAGCTCCACGGAGAACTTCCACTTGCACTGACAAATCCCAAGATGCGCACGCTGGTCTCTGGAACACGGTCCCTTTATGATGTCTATTCCAGCACAGGTGTCTTTGGGGTGAACCCCAGATTCCAATAGGTTTGCATCTCAATAGTAATAAACAGCCTCCTTCTAGCTCCACGGAGAACTTCCACTTGCACTGACAAATCCCAAGATGCGCATGCTGGTCTCTGGACCACGGTCCCTTTATGACGTCTATTCCAGCACAGGTGTCTTTGGGGTGAACACCAGATTCCAATAGGTTTGCATCTCAATAGTAATAAACAGCCTCCTTCTAGCTCCACGGAGAACTTCCACTTGCACTGACAAATCCCAAGCTGCGCACGCTGGTCTCTGGACCACGGTCCCTTTATGCCACACAACCATTGGGTCGGACCCAACAAAATGACCCACAAAAAAGCAAAAAAAACCCCAGAAAAGGTCTTAATGCCTACACTCTCAGCCGTGACAGCACCAAACTAACTGGCTAAAGCTTCCAACCTGCTTTCAGGTGTAAGTGGCCGTGTAAATGAGGCATATGAGTTGCATGTATTTTGTGTGCTGAGGGCTGCTAGTGCACCTTAATGCACAAAAATACATAGTTGTGCCATTTTTGCTGTAGCGAATATGTGCTTAGTGTTGCTATTTACTCTGAATAACATACATATAAGCAGAAAAGAAGCACAAAAGTGAGCACTCTGCAAGTGCTTTCTGACATGAATCGACACTCTGAGTCACTATCCATAACTGCATGTTTGCTTTGTCCCCCTCAATGATTTGGGCTTTTCATTAGGGAAATGATCAATACAGTTACCACGCATAACAAAGAACAAATGAAAGTTCTAAACCTTTGCGTTTCAAGAAGTAACAACATGTTCCCAGAGTAAATGAGTTAAGAGTAATGCTTATAAATTGTAACTGTAGTAGACTTCCTAGCATGACCTATTATATACTACACTCATTTGGGTTCTTTTTTTTCTTGTGACTTTTCTTATTGATGAGAAACATTGTACAAATAAATGTTCAAAAGAAGCTGAAATAGAAATTCAAACAAATATTTGTTGGACAAAATGTTATTCATCAAAGGGAAATATACTTTAAAGTATACTAGTGGGCTTTTTCTAACCATGTTAAATGGTTTGCATATTGTTCTTTGCAGAGTGTACCCGAGAACCTCGACTCCACACATGTTTTATAAAAGGAACTGTGGCCACAGCCATCAAAGGCACTTAGTACTCCAGAAGGGAGCAAAACAAAAGGGCAGCCCTGCAGGCTGTCATCACAAGTTTCATGACTGAGCATCCTTGCTCCTTGGTTGCCAAAAACAGAATAGGTATGCAAGCACATGGAGATACTGCCTTCTGTCCAGACTATTGGGTGTTGGGTGAGCCATGGGTGTTGTTAGTGTTGGGGAACCGGGGCTTGTGCCTCTCATCTTGTGTGATGTTTCCTTGGGTGCTGAGGCCACAACTGCCTGCCATTTGTTTCTGTTACAATTTAGGCACTGTAGTGCCTTCACCGGTTGTACTGCACTGCCACCTTCTTCCTCTTCCAGACCTCAATACAGCAGCAGTTCAGAGTTGAAAGCGGGCTTTGTTAGGCTCCCCCTCGGCTTTGCTAACATGACCCAGTTGAGGGGAGGCCTTCCCCTCACAATGCTGTATCTTCGTTCTGATAAGTGGATGGAGCTCTGTATTGAAGAAGGGGGAGGTGGTTTGGGGGTTGGGGAGAGAGATTGGGGTAGGGATTATGGGGTATCATCAGTAGAGAAGCCTACTGAGAGGCAACTTTATGCCAGCCAAGAGAACCTGTTTAGGGAGCATCCCTTAAGAACACTGCTACTCATAAGTTCTGCATACTTACTACTTTCTGATAAACTCCTTGTTATCCCTGCCCACAAGTAGCCTACTTCACAGTCCTACAGATCCCAGCATTGTGTACCCCCTGCTGAAGGATCGGGCAACAGATTTTAGAAAATGCCAATGACACTGCTAGTACCCTGGATCGAACCATGCCCCCTGGATCAATAGATCAGTGTTTCTCAACTCCAGTCCTCAAGGCGCCCCAACAGGTCATGTTTTCAGGATTGCCCTCAGATGAAACAGCTGTGGTAATTACTAAGGCAGTGAAACTGATCAAATCACCTGTGCAAAATAATGGAGAGCCTGAAAACATGACCTTTGGGGTGCCTTGAGGACTGGAGTTGAGAAACACTGCAATAGATCACTGTTCCCGGGAGACCACACGCAGCAAATATTATTTTTTCTCACAGCCTGTAAGCCACAGGAGGATCTGAGCATCAACCCCCATGGGGGCCAGGGGCTCCTTGCCTGGCACCTGACCCAGTTTAGACCCTAGTCACACTACTTTTGGTCCATAGGTAGCGTGACCAGCATCTGAGTCAGATCAGGGGCTGGGAATCCCTTGATCCAGGGGATTTATGCTCACTTTTATGTGTTCAAAAATGTCCTCTAATGCTGGACATACACTGATCAAAATTGGAATAGTTCAACAAGGAATTTCAATTAGTGTGTGGGCTCTCCCGCTGATTTGCAGAAGTAGATTGTTTAACCAGTTGCCGACCAGCCGCCGTCATTATACTGCGGCATGTCGGCTCGTTCCTGCGAATCGCTGTAGCTGTACGTCAGTCCCTTTAACAGCTATAGCAGGCGTGCGCCCAGTGCACAAAGGGTAGGCTGATGCGTGTGGCCAGCGGCTGTGATGTCCCCAAGCCACCCGTGAGCGCTCCACAGAGAGCCAGATCGGGGATCTGTCAATGTAAATGAACAAATCCCCGTTCTGACAGGGGAGTTCAGAGTGATCGTCTGTTCCTAGTGATCAGGAACAGCGATCTCTCTATACTCCCAGTCAGTCCACTCCCCCCCACAGTTAGAAACACCTCCCAGGGAACACATGTAACCCCTTGATTACTAGTGTTAACCCTTTCCCTGCCAGTGTCACTTATACAGTAATCAGTGCATTTTTATAGCACTGATCGCTGTATAAATGTCACTGGTCCCAAAAAAGTCTCAAAAGTGCCCGACCTGTCCGCCGCAATATCATAGTCCCGCTAAAAAAACGCTGATCACTGCCATTGCTAGTAAGAAAAATGCCATAAATCTATCCCCTATTTTGTAGATGCTATATCTTTTTGCGCAAACCAATCAATATACACTTATTGCGATTATTTTTACCAAAAATATGTGGAAGAATATATATTGGCCTAAACTGAGGAAGAAATCATTTTTTTATATATTTTTTGGGGGGATATTTATTATAGCAAAAGTAAAAAATATTGCTTTTTTCCAAAATAGACGCTGTTTTTTTGTTTATAGCGCAAAAAAAAAAAAAAAAAAAAAAGAGGTGATCAAATACCACCAAATGAAAGCTCTATTTGTTTGGGTACAGCATCGCATGATCGCGCAATTGTCAGTTAACCGCTTCCCGACCGGCCACTGCATATATACGTCAGCAGAATGGCACGGGCAGGCAGAATCACGTACCTGTACGTGATCGTGCATGTGCCTGCCCGTGGGTCGCGCGCGCGCCGCTAGCGGCGTGCTCGCGACCCGGTCGGGAGCTCCGTGACCCCGGCCGCGGGACCAGCGGACCCGATCGCCGCTGGTATCCCGCGATCGGGTTACGGAGCTGAAGAACGGGGAGAGGTCTATGTAAACAAACCTCTCCCCGCGCTTCCTACACTGACTGTCAGTGATCGGCGGTTCCCTGTCATCGGGAACGCCGATCAATGACGTCAGACGTACAGCCACGCCCCCCTACTGTAAAAAAAAAACACAACACGTCACACTGACTCCTCCCCGCCCCCTAGTGGTTAACCCCCTAACTACAACTGTCATTTACATAGGAATCAGTGCTATTTAAATAGCAGTGATTGCTGTATAAATGACAAATGTCCCAAAAATGTGTCAAAAATGTCCGATGTGTCCGCCAAAATGTCGCAGTCACAATAAAAATCGCTGATCGCCGCCATTACTAATGAAAAAAAAATATTAATAAAAATGCTATAAAACTATCCCCTATTTTGTAAACGCTATAATTTTTGCGCAAACTAATCAATAATCGCTAATTGCGATTTTTTTTACCAAAAATATGTAGAAGAATACGTATCGGCCTAAACTGAGGAAAAAAAAATGTTTTTTTATATATTTTTTTGGGGATATTTATTATAGCAAAAAGTAAAAAATATTGCATTTTTTTTTTAAATTGTTGCTCTATTTTTGTTTATAGCGCAAAAAATAAAAACCGCAGGGGCGATCAAATACCACCAAAAGAAAGCTCTATTTGTGGGAAAAAAAGGACGCCAATTTTGTTTTGGAGCCACGTCGCATGACCGTGCAATTGTTAGTTAAAGCGACGCAGTGCCGAATTGCAAAAAGGGCCTGGTCCTTTGGCTGCCAATTGGTCCGGGGCTGAAGTGGTTAAAGTAACGCAGTGCCAAATCGCAAAAAAATGGTCTGGTCATTAAGGGGGTAAATCCTTCCGGTCCTTAAGTGGTTAATTGACTACTGCTGAAGGGACATGTTGGCTGGAGGGTAAGGATGAGCTCAGGCGTGTACGCAAACAGCACGTGCAGAACGTGCCAGGAAGTTGGCACTGCACAGCGCTAATCACAGGCAGTGAGACATTTCCCGATCTCTGCAGCCACGCATCGGTGCAATGGGGGTTATTTACTAAAGGCAAATCCACTTTGCACTACAAGTGCAAAGTTCAAAGTGCACTTGAAATTGCACTGATAGGGGCACTTGGGATGCAGTCACTGTAGATCCGAGGGGGACATGCAAGGAAAATAAAAAACAGCATTTTAGCTTGCACATGATTGGATGATAAAATCAGCAGAGCTTCCCCTCATTTCTGATCTACCCCTCAGATTTACAGCGACTGCACTTCCAAGTGCACTTTCAGTGCAATTTCAAATGCACTTGTAGTTTGCACTTGTAGTTTGCACTTGTAGTGCAAAGTGGATTTGCCTTCCGTAAATAACCTGCCTGTGATTAGCGCTGTGCAGTGCCAACTTCCTGGCGGGCTCTGCACGTGCTGTTTGCGAACACGCCTGAGCTCATCCTTACTGGAGGGGTTGATTCCTCTATCCACCTCGTTCGTGTGGAGAAAATCTGTTAATTTTTTATTTTTTTTGTTTTAGATCTTTGAATTAATAAAACGCTAATGGTGTATGGCCAGCTTTAGGCCGCTAACTGGAATAGGGGGTCCCTAAAGGAAGACCCCCTTCAGCCATGACAGGGAATCTAACCCTTCTCCGTTCAAATCTAAAAGAAAGAAAAAAAAAAGTGTTGGCTAGAGATACCCGATACGCTTTAATTCAATTAGACAAGCAAGGAGGAGGGTGGAAGATGAACACTGTGTCACTGTGACTTATGGTATAAAGTATGTAATAGAATTAAAACTGCATATTTTTTCTTCAAAAGAACAAAGTCCTAGTCATTAAAGTGATTTATTTTTATTTTTTTTGCTTTTGAAGCAAAGAAGCTGGAGCGAGTGTGGTCACACACATGAAACAAGGTTCAAACTTTCTGTGCTGGAGAACAAAGTAGTGCGAGGATATCAAAGCGTGCGGCTGAGGGAAACTCACCTGCGGGATTGATGTGGCTTATTTAGCATGAAATAGTTGGTGTGACAGGTTAGAATAGGAAAGTAACATATACCTGACAGACAGCACTTGTAACCTGACGCTCAGGGCACAGGTAAAGCAAGCTAACAGCTGTCTTGTCAACAAAGCCATTGCTGGCCCATCTGCATTGTATAGATCTCCACATAAAAGACTCTTTGTGAACTTTTATATTTTCACAAGTTTCGTGACCTGCTGTCCTTAAAAGCTTAAAAAATTTTTTTTTTTAAAAATCCAGCCATTATGAATCATTTTGTTTATTAATAGTTTCAAAGCCTGGCCACACATAGCAGTGCAGCTTGTGTGCTGCAGTGCTAAGTTCCTAGGCGAATAATAATAGGTCAGTGTGACATGATGACTTCTTATTTAAATCTTGTATAACACGCGAACGCTGCTTACTGGAATTACTAAATTAAAGGTAACTTAATGTTCATGTCAGGAGACTGAAAAAAAAAACCTCAATCAAAGCGACTTTAACCACTTCAATACAGGGCACACCTTCTGCCCAGACCAATTTTCAGCTTTTAGTGCTGTCGCACTTTGAATGACAATTGCGCGGTCATGCTATTTTTATAATTTTATCATTTTGTTCCCACAAATAGACCTTTTCTTTTGGTGGTATTTGATCACCTCTGGGATTTTTATTTTCTGCTAAACATTTAAAAAAAGACAGAAAATTTTGAAAAAATAAATATTTTTTTGCGTCTGTTACAAAACATTGTAAAGAAGTACATTTTCTCCTTCACTGATGGGCACTGATGGGGCTGCACTGATGGGCACTGATGATGGGCACTAATATGCGGCACTGATGGGGCACTGATAGGCAATGAAAGGCGGCCTTGATGGGCACTGAAAGGCAGCACTGATGGACACTGAAAGGTGGCACAGATGGGCACTGATAGGCAGCATGGATGGGCACTGATAGGTGGCACGGATGGGCATGGATGGCCACTGATAGGTGGCATTGATGTACACTAATAAATGGTACTGATGGGCATCACTGATTGGCAGGCATTATTGTTTGGCACTAATTGGCATCCGTTGTGGGCACTGATTGGCATCCCTGGTGGCCATGGGTCGCATACCTGGTGGTGACTAGTGGTAGGCATCCCTGGTGGTCCTGGTGACGTCCCTGGTGGTCCAGTGTGGGCATCCTCGGGGGGGGGGGGCTGTGCTGATAAGCAATCAGCACAGACCCCCTCTTTTAGAGGAGCAGCTCTCCTCTACTCGCATCTGACAGACGCCAGTGAGGAAAAGCCAATCAACGGCTCTTCCTGTTTACATCGTGATCAGCCGTGATTGGACATATGACGTCTGGTCAGGCTATCGCTACCACTTTGCCGATGTCATATTGCTATATGGTGGGCGGTAAGGCGTGATTTTTGCCGCGATTTTGCCGCGATTTCAAGGGATGCCTGTGTAAGTGGCATCAAAATCAGACCAAAGTAGTGCAGGGACTACTTTGAAGTCAGAACGACTTGAAGTCTTACTAATATGAATGGCTGTCAAGGGAAATCATGGGGAACGACTTGTCATGCTACTTTGCAGTCCCAAATCGCGGGACAAGTCATATAGGTGTGAAAGGAGACTTATTGGTTAAAGTTTGCTTGTTATGAAAGCAGCATGTGGAAAACAACAGTACGCGTATGCAGAGCATGTTGGGAGGGATCTCTAAGTAAATAAAATAGGTTATACAGTTGTGTATTTATTTTTTATAATTTTTATTAGACTACACATATCTTTATATATATCTAGGTACCAATGTGCAGTATAAGTATTTTAATCTGTCATGATATCAGCTTATCAGCTGCCTGTAGTCAATGACACTACTAGAAAATCAGACGAAGTCGAAACTGAGGCTACTAATTGTACGTTAAAGGCTTCTTTTAAATTTTTATTGTTTCTGATCATGCGTCTTTCGTATCCAATTGTTCTTGTACGAAAACAGTACACATTAAACAAAAATCGTTCGTTCTGTTCACGTACGAGAACAATTTCGGAGTTTGTCCCTTCAGAAATTTTCTTTTGGAAAGTCTGAATCGGATGTCGAAAGTGGTGTACATATTGTACGAAAATCGAACGATCTTTCCTCATACGGAATTTTTCTTCTGATTTTCTCATAGTGTCTATCCCCCTTTACTGTAGGGAAGAATTATGTGATGACCATATCAGTGCTCTGCTCATAGGTGTGCACAGCCTATTGCATTAGGGTATGCACCCCAAAACTCAAATACGCACGCCCTTGTCTGCAGCCTCATCTGTATTGGACAGTGAATGAATGGGAAGTGCTCTGTGCTGAGCAGCTTCCTGTTCATTCACAAACGAAAGCATAGTTAACATAGTTTACTATGCTTCAGTTATGACTGAACACAGTCAGTGAGTGTGTTTAGTGTGTTCATTTAGAAAAGGAAGTCGCTGGTAAATGACATATTTACTAGCCCCTTCCCCCACTCTCCATCCCGAAACATCCCCCGCAGTAGCTAGGAGAGAGGAGGAAAGCCAGCAGCACTGTAGGGCCAACATGGGGGAAGCCCAGGGAATCAACACTGCACGTAGTGATTGATGTGTGCCTAGGCCCACCTGGCACACCCCCTTGCGCATGCCTTTGGCTTTGCTATTCTTTTAATGGCCAGTCACAGGCTGGACCAGGATGAATTGCTTATATGCAGTATATTCTGGAAGTAGGTCCAGGACCTGCCTGTGCTGTCTGGAAGTGGTGGCTGTATGCAGCTTTGGAACAGGGTCCCCCAGTGCCCAGGGCAAAGATGAGGAACTCTGACCCCCCCTGACCCATGCAGGACTTCAATGGGTATAACGCTCTGTATGCTCTGCCACCATCGTTCTCTGTCCCATCTTCCAGCTGCCCATAGTTATCATGGAGTTTGCACTGCCCATGTTTGGCCATTTGCTTGCTTTCTTGCAACAGGGTGGATGGATGGTTGCACCTGCACAGTGTGTTTTGTTTTTATGAGGGCTGTGGGCAGTTGGGGCAAAGGGAGCATGGTGTGACAGCAGTAGCAGACCTGTAGAAGGGAGCCCAGGATATGCTGGTTGCCCACCATCGATTTGGAGTGTGCATGCAATATTTACTAGCATTGTGCCCTCACCCTCTTGATAGGACACTGCACCTGGGGTGTCTGTCCCTCCTGCCCACCTCTTGTTCCAAACCTGGTTGTGTGGCAAAACTGGCCAATTAGAATAACAACCTTTGGCAGGAATAGGGACTTACCATTGTGAAAATGCATTAAAAAGGCATAAAACTGAATGCTATACCCATTTTTTTGTATTTAACTTTCATTTTATGGGGCTCTGCATTGCACAAATAACACAGCGTGTTTTATGTTAAAAAAATGGCACTAAGCGGCATCGCACAGATGTGAGTTAAACACCTTAGAATGAATTGGATTTCTATCTGCCATTTATTTTCATTCAGTAAAATGTATTCATTCTACTGCAGGAAACCAGACAAGTCAATGATTAGTGTTGTCAGCATTGTGTCTGTTTTCCTGCGAAGAAACACATGAAGAAATCCTATTGTTTGCTTTGTGGCTACTTCACATCTATGCGCAGCAGTTACATGTTATAAAATTGTATTTTATGATCCATACTGAACTGCATGTGTGCATTACCACTTGTACTGCAATGCCCACTCATAGCTGAAATAGACCCTAAGGCGGCATTCATATCTGTCATTTTCGGATCTCGCAGTGATTCTGCCCGCGATCCCAAATCACACTCCAATAGTGGCAAAACGCACCACGCGTGTTTGAGCGCCGTTCATTTTTAATGTCACCAAAACGCTGTCAGGTTTGGCGGCGATCAATCGCGACAAATTGCATCGAACGAAGCTTGTCGTCCAAAAAGCAGTAGGAGCTTCTGTTGGTTGACAAGCTTCACTTGATGCGGTTTGCAGTGCGATTTATCGCCGCAAAACTGTTCCATGTTTAGGTGTGTTTTGCCACTATTGCAGTTCGATTTGGGATCGCAGGCAGAATCGCAGCAATTCTGATTGAGATCCCAAAATACCAGATGTGAACGGGGCCTAGGCTTAAAGTAAAATGTAGGCTGCCACTGTTGATTTTTTGAGAGTTTACTGGCTGCCATGCTTATCCATTTGCTTTGGTATTTTTTTTTTTTACACCCTAATCTAAAAAAAAAAAAAGTATGCAGACTTCTAGAATCTATCTCGAATTCTGATTTTAGTCCAAAGTAACTTGTTGGACACTTACCCCAAGTCTGTAACTAACAAAGTTCTGAAGCCAGAGACAGCCAGGCAAGTAGCATTTTTAAAAAAGAGGTTCATAATGGAAGCATATGTTTTCCTTGTGCATTATTTTTTTTTTTTTACATTTCAGTTTTAGGTGGTCTGATCCTTTAAGAAAAAAAAAAAAAAAAAAAAACTAATGTAGCATTTCTATTTGCAGGGGTGAAGCTGGGTGAAATCCTTGTGTTAATGCTCAAAGGAATGGAGGAAGGAAAAAAAACAGAAGCAGTAGATCCAGCATCTGTGCAGTACTGACAGCTGGCAGATGGTGTTGTATAGCTCTCTACTTTATAGGTGGCCTGCAGGAAAAGGGGAATCAGTTTTCATGAAACACTGCCTTTTACTCTAGCCATTTACTGCTCTTTTCTTTTTTCAATAGTAAAGGCCTTTGGTCACAAAACATATGTTTCCTGATCTTGATAATATCCCTTTATTTTCTATACAAAATGTTGGTAAATTAAATAAGTAATACCGTGATTGTGAATTAAGTGAGTAATTGGTCATTTAGAAAGCTACAATGAACACATATCTAAATGAGCTTAATATAAATGTTACACTCATTATAAAGCGCAAATTACGTTTTTTTTTAAAGGTGATAATACATGTGATGGCATGGGATATATTCCTAACATATTTTGTACATTTGCTTCCCACACTGAAATATTTTTCAGTTTTTAAATGAACAAAAAAAAAAAAAACCTTGTGTAACCCGGAGCATGCTTGGTGAGCTACACTACATTTGGCCCATGTGTACAAAGTCTGGTCCGCTAGGCCGACTTCTGTCGACAGCGCATGACCGAAAAAAAAAAAGGTCTGTCGATCAGCATAATCAGCCGATGGCTGAGAACTCTGACCAGTGTGTTCTGGCGGGAGGGCTGTCCCCCTGTCAGAACACAATAGCTCAGCAGGGGAGATCGCTCTACTAACATTGGATTGTTAGTACAGCGGCTCCTCCTGAGCTCTTCAATTTTTTTTTTGTTCAAAAATAGGAATCCCCCTTCAATGGGACTTTAAAGGCGACATGCACTTGTATAGTACGAAAAATAGTTTATTAGATATACATAAAAGTCTACAATCAAATAGAATGATTGATATTAAAAAATATCAAAGTTTGAACAAAATATACATACATATGAAATAACAACAAAAACAAAACACAACAGTTTACATGAAAAATATAACACAGATATAATGATACTCTCCGGTAAATAGTAATCTCCGGTACCCAACGCGTTTCTGGTTATACACCTTCGTCAGGGGTATAGGATTGATGGAAATATAGTCATAATTTGTTTTTACTCTAAAAGATAAAAGGACATATCAAAAAATGCTGCAGACAAGAATGGGGTATGCATAGTAGCCATAGAGGTCAGCCCCTGCTGGGCTGAACAAAAAAAATACTTCTAGTGTGTACTAGTCTTTAGAAAAGTGTGAGGGGCTTAAAGGAGGTATATTGTTGGGTGTGTCTTAGACCCGATACACACTATTAGATTTTCTGCAGATTTCTGTCTTCAGATTTACCAAAACCATGTAATATGGGGTCAAACCTTAGGAGTTTCAATTTGTATGCAATCAGGCAGGCCCTTGCACTACATGGTTTTGGTAAATCTGAAGACAAAAGTCTGCAGAAAATCTAATAGTGTGTATGGGGCCTAAGGTCTATCTACACCTGACAAAGTACAATGCTTTCTTTGCCAGAGTACCACCTAGCCAGTCTGAGCAGTCAATATATGCAATCTCCTCCTAGGTGCTTTAGTTCTCCAACATTAACCTCCACTAATGACCCCACTGGACCCAAACATGTCAGTTAGAAGATAAGTTCACCGTTTTAGAAAAAATAATAAATGCATATATTTTTTCTGAAAAAAAATGTCCATTTATTATTTTTCCCTGCAGGAGTCTGGAAATCATTGCATCTGTGATCAGTGGATCAGGGGTGCAATGCCAGACTCCTGCATACAAGCCCTGCAGATTTCAGCCCTTGCCTGCATACGGGCTGTCAGATTGAAAGCTGCGGGG
Source organism: Lithobates sylvaticus (assembly GCA_028564925.1). Lineage (NCBI taxonomy): Eukaryota > Metazoa > Chordata > Amphibia > Anura > Ranidae > Lithobates > Lithobates sylvaticus. The sequence continues at coordinate 499,532,100 of CM053030.1, forward strand.
CTTGTGAATAAACTACAAGGGCTCTCATCAGCGCCCACGCAGTTCATTCAGAACTACAAGTCAAATGGCTGACAGTACTTCATCACAGCAAACTGTGAATAAATGATGCAACCGTGTGGGTGGAGCCTCGCACACCACGCTGTTTTTGAATTGTGACAGCAGGTGCGGGGAGAAGATCCCCCATCCACTGTCACACTGAGGGGGGGATCAGAGGGGGGTAGAGGCAGCAGGAGTTGGAACATGTTCCAAAAGGATAGGTTTACACTGCAGTGCGGAGCGGCTCACAGCAGGGGTCCGGTGTGTCCCTATTCACCGCTTCAGGTCTGATTTCAGTCTGAATTATTGGCTGAATTCGGACCTGAAACGGACCAGAAGACGCATATGACTCATGTGCAATTCACTCCGCAGCTGTCTCGGAGCTGTGTGAACCGTTGGAGTCGGCGGGGAAACCAGCATCCAATTTCGCAGTAGTGTGAACCCAGCCTCAATGGTGAATTTTGCACTGACTTCATATGGTAACTGTTACATTACTGATGGATTTCCTGATGTGCTGGTTTACTCCAATGATGTAGAGGCCCCTTGTGATTTGAGGCCTTTGTACAGAAGCACGGCTAAACAGGCAGAATGTCCAACCCCGAGTCAGCAAAAAATTGTTAGGTGAAAAACATTTATTCACTGGAACTGCCAAGCCCCTTTCCATTGTGTTCCCAAATATTGGGTTCTTAAAAATCAAGACTTTTAGGTTCCATTTTTGTCAAATTGTGTATGCAATGTTTACCAGTTCATTTGGTTTCCCAAAAGGAGGCAATGCCTCTAAGCCCAAAAATTCAGGGGCCCAGTAAAGACTGATGTGTTATGTATATGTTCCCAAATGGTTTATTATGTAATATGTACATAATAATGTGTCATGTCTCTTTTCTTCTCATCCATTTTTGATGAAGTCTCCAATAAGATGAAAAAGTTCTAACCAGGTTTACTAAAACGTATTTATGAAGGGCTGACAGAGATAGTTAAAGAGTTAGATACATTTTGATCTAGGTCCCGGTTCTCCAATCTTGTAAGTACGAGGGCCACATTGTATATTTTACAAATATTCGGGGGCCGAAAAAAAAACAGTCACCCCCTTTTGCATCAGAATCCTCCCATCACATCTGAGTCCGCCTTTTACATCAGAAGCTCCCCCATCACACTAGAGTCCCCCTTTTACATCAGAAGCTCCCCATCACACTAGAGTCCCCCTTTTACATCAGAAGCTCCCCATCACACTAGAGTCCCCCTTTTACATCAGAAGCTCCCCCATCACACTCGAGTCCCCCTTTTACATCAGAAGCCCCCCTTTACATCAGCAGCCCCTTTTACATCAGAAGCTCCCCCATCACACTAGAGTCCCCCTTTTACATCAGATGCTCCCCCGTCACACTAGAGTCCCCCTTTTACATCAGATGCTCCCCCATCACACTAGAGTCCCCCTTTTACATCAGATGCTCCCCCATCACACTAGAGTCCCCCTTTTACATCAGAAGCTCCCCCATCACACTAGAGTCCCCCTTTTACATCAGAAGCTCCCCATCACACTAGAGTCCCCCTTTTACATCAGAAGCTCCCCATCACACTAGAATCCCCCTTTTACATCAGAAGCTCCCCCATAACACTAGAATTCCCCTTTTACATCAGAAGCTCCCCCATCACACTAGAGTCCCCCTTCACACTAGAGTCCCCCTTTTACATCAGAAGCTCCCCATCACACTAGAGTCCCCCTTTTTACATCAGAAGCTCCCCATCACACTAGAGTCCCCCTTTTACATCAGAAGCTCCCCCATCACACTAAAGTCCCCCTTTTACATCAGAAGCTCCCCCATCACACTAAAGTCCCCCTTTTACATCAGAAGCTCCTCCATCACACTAGAGTCCCCCTTTCCTTTTACATCAGAAGCTCCCCCATCACACTAGAGTCCCCCTTTTTAAATCAGAAGCTCCCCCATCACACTAGAGTCCCCCTTTTACATCAGAAGCTCCCCCATCACACTAGAGTCCCCCTTTTACACCAGAAGCTCCCCCATCACACTAGAGTCCCCCTTTTACATCAGAAGCTCCCCCATCACACTAGAGTCCCCCTTTTACATCAGAAGCTCCCCATCACACTAGAGTCCCCCCTTTTACATCAGAAGCTCCCCCATCACACTAGAGTCCCCCTTTTACATCAGAAGCTCCCCCATCACATCAGAAGCTCCCCCATCACACTAGAGTCCCCCTTTTACATCAGAAGCTCCTCCATCACACTAGAGTCCCCCTTTTACATCAGAAGCTCCCCCATCACACTAGAGTCCCCCTTTTACATCAGAAGCTCCTCCATCACACTAGAGTCCCCCTTTTACATCAGAAGCTCCCCATCACACTAGAGTCCCCCTTTTACATCAGAAGCTCCCCCATCACACTAGAGTCCCCCTTTTACATCAGAAGCTCCCCCATCACACTAGAGTCCCCCTTTTACATCAGAAGCTCCCCCATCACACTAGAGTCCCCCTTTTACATCAGAAGCTCCCCCATCACACTAGAGTCCCCCTTTTACATCAGAAGCTCCCCCATCACACTAGAGTCCCCCTTTTACATCAGAAGCTCCTCCATCACACTAGAGTCCCCCTTTTACATCAGAAGCTCCCCCATCACACTAGAGTCCCCCCTTTACATCAGAAGCTCCCCCATCACACTAGAGTCCCCCTTTTACATCAGAAGCTCCCCCATCACACTAGAGTCCCCCTTTTACATCAGTAGCTCCCCCATCACACTAGAGTCCCCCTTTTACATCAGAAGCTCCCCCATCACACTAGAGTCCCCCTTTTACATCAGAAGCTCCCCCATCACACTAGAGTCCCCCTTTTACATCAGAAGCTCCCCCATCACACTAGAGTCCCCCTTTTACATCAGAAGCTCCCCCATCACACTAGAGTCCCCCTTTTACATCAGAAGCTCCCCCATCACACTAGAGTCCCCCTTTTACATCAGAAGCTCCCCCATCACACTAGAGTCCCCCTTTTACATCAGAAGCTCCCCATCACACTAGAGCCCCCCTTTTACATCAGAAGCTCCCCATCACACTAGAGCCCCCCTTTTACATCAGAAGCTCCTCATCACACTAGAGTCACCCTTTTACATCAGAAGCTCCCCCATCACACTACAGTCCCCCTCACACTAGAGTCCCCCTTTTACATCAGAAGCTCCCCCATCACACTAGAGTCCCCCTTTTACATCAGAAGCTCCCCCATCACACTAGAGTCCCCCTTTTACATCAGAAGCTCCCCCATCACACTAGAGTCCCCATTTTACATCAGAAGCTCCTCATCACACTAGAGTCACCCTTTTACATCAGAAGCTCCCCTATCACATCAGAGTCCCATTTTTCATCAGAAGCTCTCAAATCAGATGAGAGTCCCACCTTCCATCAGAGCCCCCTTTCACATCAGATCTCGCTTTCAATTCAGAAGCCCCCCACAATTTACATAAGAAGCCCCCTTCACATCAGATATACTGCGGACCTTGTCAAATTTTGCAAAAGGCTGAATGTGGCCCTTGGGCTGTAGTTTGGAGGCCCCTGATCTAGGTGTTCAAGGCTATAGGATACCCTGTGTGCTCCTCATATTACCATTTGGCTTGTACTCACAGAGCCTTCACTTATTAGTCAATTAATTACTCATTATGTATGGCAAACACGTAATGTGAAACCCATTTTAAATAAAGGTGTTAGAAGTTGAGTGTGTTTTTTGTCTTTACCCCTCTATATGCTTCCTTTTTTTTGTGACTAATCCTTCATAACTGTATCAAACACACATCTTTAGTTGTTCATTAATTATTTCATAACTTTGAAAAATCACAATCAAATTTGATTTTGGACAATTTTATCTGAAAATAAATACACTGAAGTCTTATGGGGAAAAATATATATTTAGACAAATAGCTTAATCAGAAGTCAAGCCAACATATTATATATCAAAAAGAAAAACTGTAACACCTGCTCTTAAAAAACATATCTGTTACTTTCTATAAAAAAAAAAAACCTTCTGAAATTTTATATGACTGAAGCAGCTGTATAGAGGAATATTTTTCTCTTTTCTCTTTCATTCCAGTAAAAAAGAAACTATTTCTAAGAGACGCACATTAAAGGCTCATCCCTCAGTTACATAGAATTCTATAATGGTCACAACCTCCCATATTGTCCTAACTTTGAAGTACAAAGGATTAAACACTCAAGAAGGAATGTCACCTGATGAGCTTCTTGATATATGAGAAGACAACAGGTACAAATGTATGTAAATCCCTCACTCAGCGCAGATCAAATAGTAACACTATTATGCATATTGGGCATGTTGTGTTTGATCGGGAGGCACTTCAATAAAGACTTACATCTCCGTTAAGATTTCCAATGTTTGCTTTTCTAATGAAGTGTTTTCTATAGTTCAATAAATACAAATAAATATTTTCATTTTACCTTCTTATCTTTTCTTTGATCTTGGTTGCAGGTATTTCTATACAGACAATTTAACCTTAACCAGTATTAAATACAGTTGTGCTCATAAGTTTACACACCCTGGCAGAATTTATGATTTCTTGGCCATTTTTCAGAGAATATGAATAACACAAAAACTTTTCTTTCACTCATGGTTAGTGTTTGGCTGAAGCTATTTATTATCTATCAACTGTGTTTACTCTTTTTAAATCATAATGGCAACAGAAACTACCCAAATGACCCTGATCAAAAGTTTACATACCCCAGTTCTTAATACTGTGTATTGCCCCCTTTTAACATCAATGACAGCTTGAAGTCCTTTGTGGTATTTGTGGATGAGGCTCTTTATCTTCTCAGATGGTAAAGCTGCCCATTCCTCTTGGCAAAAAGCCTCCAGTTCCTGTAAATTCTTGGGCTGTCTTGCATGAACTGCACATTTGAGATCTCCCCAGAGTGGCTATAGCAGGCAACACTGATCATTGTGTTCTGATGGTGGACTTCTGGCTATAGCCAGCAACACTGATCATTGTGTTCTAAAGGCGGGCTCCCGGCTATAGCAGGCCACACTGATCATTGTGTTCTGATGGTGGGCTTCTGGCTATAGCAGGCAACACTGATCATTGTGTTCTGACGGCGGGCTCCTGTCTATAGCAGGCAACACTGATCATTGTGTTCTGATGGTGGGCTTCTGGCTATAGCAGTTAACACTGATCATTGTGTTCTGACGGTGGGCTCCTGTCTATAGCAGGCAACACTGATCATTGTGTTCTGACGGTGGGCTCCTATCTATAGCAGGCAACACTGATCATTGTGTTCTGACGGTGGGCTCCTGTCTATAGCAGGCAACACTGATCATTGTGTTCTGACGGTGGGCTCCTGTCTATAGCAGGCAACACTGATCATTGTGTTCTGACGGTGGGCTCCTGTCTATAGCAGGCAACACTGATCATTGTGTTCTGATGGTGGGCTTCTGGCTATAGCAGGCAACACTGATCATTGTGTTCTGACGGCGGGCTCCTGTCTATAGCAGGCAACACTGATCATTGTGTTCTGATGGTGGGCTTCTGGCTATAGCAGGCAACACTGATCATTGTGTTCTGACGGTGGGCTCCTGTCTATAGCAGGCAACACTGATCATTGTGTTCTGACGGTGGGCTCCTGTCTATAGCAGGCAACACTGATCATTGTGTTCTGATGGTGGGCTTCTGGCTATAGCAGGCAACACTGATCATTATGTTCTGACGGCGGCTCCTGTCTATAGCAGGCAACACTGATCATTGTGTTCTGACGGCGGGCTCCTGTCTATAGCAGGCAACACTGATCATTGTGTTCTAAAGGTGGGCTTCTGGCTATAGCAGGCAACACTGATCATTGTGTTCTGACGGTGGGCTCTTGTCTATAGCAGGCAACACTGATCATTGTGTTCTGACGGTGGGCTTCTGGCTATAGCAGGCAACACTGATCATTATGTTCTGACGGCGGCTCCTGTCTATAGCAGGCAACACTGATCATTGTGTTCTGACGGTGGGCTCCTGTCTATAGCAGGCAACACTGATCATTGTGTTCTGACAGCGGGCTCCTGTCTATAGCAGGCAACACTGATCATTGTGTTCTGACGGTGGGCTCTTGTCTATAGCAGGCAACACTGATCATTGTGTTCTGACGGTGGGCTCCTGTCTATAGCAGTTAACACTGATCATTGTGTTCTGACAGCGGGCTCCTGTCTATAGCCAGCAACACTGATCATTGTGTTCTGACGGCGGGCTCCTGTCTATAGCAGGCAACACTGATCATTGTGTTCTGATGGTGGGCTTCTGGCTATAGCAGGCAACACTGATCATTGTGTTCTGACGGTGGGCTCCTCTCTATAGCAGGCAACACTGATCATTGTGTTCTGACGGCGGGCTCCTGTCTATAGCCAGCAACACTGATCATTGTGTTCTGATGGCGGGCTCCTGTCTATAGCAGGCAACACTGATCATTGTGTTCTGACGGCGGGCTCCTGTCTATAGCCAGCAACACTGATCATTGTGTTCTGATGGCGGGCTCCTGTCTATAGCAGGCAACACTGATCATTGTGTTCTGACAGTGGGCTGCTGGCTATAGCCAGCAACACTGATCATTGTGTTCTGACAGCAGGGAAGGTTTCCTGCCATCAGAACACAATAGCACTGTGGGAGTGATTCCCCCATCCACCTTAAAAGTGTGGATGGGGAAATCTGCACATTTTTTTCATTCAATCTGCTGGTTGAATAAAAAAAAAAAAATGCATAATGTATGGCCTGCCTAAGTTGGTTACTATCCTTGGTTGTACTTGAAGCATTTCTTCTATGGTAACAGATAGAAATGTATAGTTGTGCTCATAAGTTTACATACCCTGGCAGAGTTTATGATTTATTTACCATTTTTCAGAGAATATGAATGATAACACAAAAAACGTTTCTTTCACTCATGGTTAATGTTTGGCTGAAGCTTTGACTGTGTTTACTCTTTTTAAATCATAATGGCAACAGAAACTACCCAAATGACCCTGATCAAAAGTTTACATACCCTGGTGATTTTGGCCTGATAATATGCACACAAGTTGACACAAAGTGGTTTGAATGGCTATTAAAGGTAACCATCCTCACCTGTGATCTGTTTGCTTGTAATTAGTGTGTGTGTATAAAAGGTCAATGAGTTTCTGGACTCCTGACAGACCCTTGCATCTTTCATCCAGTGATCAGTGTTGACGGCTATAGCCAGAAGCCCACCATCAGAACACAATGATCAGTGTTGCCTGCTATGGCCGGGAGCCCGCCGTCAGAACACAATGATCAGTGTTGCCTGCTATGGCCGGGAGCCTGCCGTCAGAACACAATGATCAGTGTTGCCTGCTATGGCCGGGAGCCTGCCGTCAGAACACAATGATCAGTGTTGCCTGCTATGGCCGGGAGCCTGCCGTCAGAACACAATGATCGGTGTTGCTAGATATAGCCAGAAGCCCACTGTCAAAGCACAGTGATCAGTGTTTCCGGGTACAGCCAGAAGCCCACCGTCAGAACACAATGATCAGTGTTTCCGGCTACAGCCAGCAGCCCACCGTCATAACACCGTGATCAGTGTTTCCGGCTGTAGCCGGCAGCCCGTTATCAGAACACAATGATCAGTGTTGCCAGCTACAGCCGACGGCACTGATCATTCTGAAAAAACCCGACAGGGTAGTTGTACAGAAGTCAGACTTTCTAGCAAATTCAAACGCACATTGCAAGTGAATACAAGAAAAAAAATGTAAAAGATATATATGGCCAAAGCTTTTTTAGCCATAATTCTCTTCTGGGTCACAGGAGTGCAGTTATTTCTGCAACCCTGTGACCCAGAATCAGCTGACAGCTAAAGCTCGCTGTCGGCTGATGTCACAGAGCTGGTCCAGGCTCTTCAAAGAGCCCAACTGTAATGTCGGAATTAAATCAGATGCCTGACGGGCAGCTGGCTCAGCCTGTCAACACACTGCCACACTGCCCATCAACAGCCCGGCACCCCTCCAGCCTGTGACCACTGGGGGGGCACAGCAGAAAGCAGTAACTGACAGTCACCGCTCTCTGCTCAGTGAAGAACAAGCAGTAAGAGATCAGTCTTAGGGCCAGCGGGAGGCAGCTGCAGCATTGTTTTTCATATCCCACACTCCTCCCTTTAAATACTTGGATTAACCCCTTCCCGCCACCACCTCCCAGCCCTCCCAATTTCTCAATGTTGGCAGGCAGATGCAGCCAATCCGATCATGTGACCGATGTGATTGGCAGTCACATGATCAGAAAGCTCCCGATTGCAAGTATGCATCGGAAGCTTTACGGTATCTGCCAGTTACTGTGTCGGGTGCATGCAGGGAGTATGCACTGAGCACAATAATATGCTTACATAGGGCTGCATTTATGCAGGATCTCGGCATTAAAGCCCACCTACCAAGAGGCCGCATATATGCGTATAGCCAGATGGGAAGTGGTTAAAATACTTTTTCTGTACTTCCACCAGTAATGGACCCTGTCACTAACATTGCTGGTGGATATGGATGAGCTCAGGCCTGTTCGTATGGTCCACATGCAGAGCCTGCCAGGAAGTCGGCGCAGCGCTAATCACAGGCAGTAAGACATTGCCCTGATGCGCGGCTGCAGAGATCGGGCAATGTCTCACTACCTGTGATTAGCGCAGCGCTGTGCCGACTTCCTGGCGGGCTCTGCACGTGGACCATGCGAACACGCCTGAGCTCATCCCTATCCACCAGCAATGTTGGTGACAGGGTCCATTAAAGTTTAAACTAGAGGACTAAAACTAGAAAGAGAACTTCTTGGGTATTTTCCCAAAACTTGTGAAAGATCTGTCAATGTATTTATCAAATTGACAATAAATAATATCCTTGTTCTCCCAAAAACATCTATACATATCCACCATTTAATGACCCTGTAAGCTATTTTTCATGAAATTGTGGGGAAGATTTACTAAAACGGGTGCACTCAGAATCTGGTGAGCTGTGCATGGTAGCCAATCAGCTTCTAACTTTAGTTTGGTAAATTAAGCTTTGGCAATAAAACCTGGAAGCTGATTGGTTTCTGTGCAGAGCTGCACCACATTTTGCACCATGCAGTTTTAGTAAATAACTCCCTGTATGTTTTCTGCCTCATCCGTGAGCTCCCAAACATCTTCTTCCATTTGTTTAGAATGAGCTGTACATGTTAGTTGCAGTCATGTGCACTACTCCATGCACACTAAAATTCCCATAGTCCAGTGATGGCGAACATTGGCACTCCATATGTTTTGGAACTACATTTCCCATGATGCTCAACTACACTGCAGAATGCAAAAGCATCATGGGAAATGTAGTTTAAAAATATTTGGAGTGCCAAGGTTCGCCATCACTGCCCAGTGTTGCCAACCGTCAGTATTTTTACTGGCAGCCAGTAAAAAAACAGACAATTTTCTCCTGCCAGTAAATGCCAGTAAAAGGAAAAAGTTGCCAGTAAAAAATATGGCTGTGATGTTCGGCCTGGCCCAGAGCCGGCCGAGACCATCCCAGCACCTGCTACAGTGTGTTCAGGCAGCTCTGGTGGAGGCGGTGCCCGAACATGTCGTGTGATGTCATAGTGCAAGGGAGCCTCGTGTGCGGGTCTGCAGGAAAGGAGCAGGACAGGCCGGGAGCGGGACTGTCAGTGCTATTTGGACTGGAGTGGACCACCAGGCTTGGAGAGAGACTGTCACTGTGACTCAGGAGGGGGACATGACGTGCCGGTGAGAATTCCATTCTAATTTCTTGTCCTCCTGAGTCCTGTCCCTGATCTACTTACTATATTGAAAATAAAATAAGAAATATGTTTTTTGCCCTAATATCTACCTTAAATCACATTGCTAATTGCATATTGTACTTGTTTGTAGCCTAAATACTAAAATTTGCACTTAAAACTGTAATTTTGTAATTTTTGGAAATGCCAGTAAAGACTTGGCTGTGCCAGGAAATTTTGGGTGTCCGGTAGGTTGGCAACACTGTCACTGCCATAGTCCATAGTTCTTGGGAGTGAGCAAGCGAGAGTGGCTACATACAGTGGGCCCATGAAGGAAGAAGGTAGCCACCCTGTAATAGGAATTTGGATCACAGCAATAAAAAAAAGGCATTCGTAATTTGGAGGAGGCTGAGAGCAATATAAGGTCATTTTTGAGTTAAGAATACATACTTGAATAGAATATATTTTTTTAAACCAGAGTTTAGTGCAAATATTGTAAATGACTGTTCTCCAGTCTTTAGTAAAGCACTTGGCACTTTTTACAGTATAATACAGACAACATCAGCATAGTAACCACAGCTCTTTTCTTCTGCCAGCCATAATATACTAAGTATGGTTTTGATAAAACCTCAAGTTTGTGTTTTCTAGGCTATTTATTTTTTCCTTACTTTTTAATTTCTTTGTTAAAATACCATACAAGGGAAGAAAAAAAAAAAAGCACCACCGTACAAGACCCCTTTTTTACCACGTCTGCGCATTACACATAAAACAAAGAGTCACCCAAGTTTTCCCCCCTCTGAAAAAACTAATTGAAACTTTGCTGCCCCTGCACTATACTTGAAATGATGCTGATTTATCTGAATCCAAAGCCTAGGAATATTTCAGGACGCCTTTGATGTTAGTTTGTAGGAAGATGCATAAGAATAACCACTTCAATTACATGTTCTGCTTAAAATAGAAACAACGTTTGTATGTCAAAAGCTGCTTCCAATTTTACAAGCGATTTAAAAAGCCAGTAAGTGATTCAGGAATGTCGCAGAGCCACATCACAAAGACAAAAAACGGGAAAGGCAGGAGACAGGATTTTTTATATATGCAACTGTGCTACACTCCTGAACTGGGCTGAACCACACACCCGGTGCCAGCGATGTAAGGGTGAACTATGCAAACACGTGATGGATTCAGCAATCGCAAACTGAAGGCTTCTTTTTTAAACTATGCTACAGTAGATATGAAAACTCGTATGCCCTTGTGTGCCTCCAGAGTAGGGCTTTTCCATTACCTCATTTGCACTTATAGCTGGGAACTGCAAAAAAGAGCTGCTGCAAGCAGTTTAATATATTGTAGTTGACACTACATTGTTTCCATATACTAATCTTATTATGGCTCTGTAATCCCTAAACTTAAAGTAAAGTAGTGGTCTCAGCAGGAGGGGGCATCAATAGTTTCAAGAAACTATTAGATAAGCACCTGAACGACCGCGACATACAGGGATATACAATGTAATACTGACATATAATCACACACATAGGTTGGACTAAATGGACTTGTATCTTAATTCAAGACAAATTTTGTTTTTTTATAAAGATGTGTGTTTGGGGTTGCTCCCACTTGCCTCCATGTTGCTTCAGACTGCTTAGTAGACATAGACAACTGTGCAGCCCTCAGGGGTCACGGAAGGATGGGGACCTTGCCAGATAGGGTCTGGCCTTCATGGGAAGTAGGGTCTCGGCAGGAAGGTCAGCAGGGGACAAGGCCCTCTCTTTCCCCTGTACATACTCCAACGAAAACAAAGAGAGGGCACACCAGCCTAATGCATTATCTTTGTAGACCATTTATTCATAAAAAGTAGACAATTGTTATACTTCCGAATACAAATGTATGTTAGCTTCAACAAATTCCAAATCCAGAGAATTGAGGTTGAATGCACCTACTCTCGTGGGAAGAAGACAGCCTGGTCTAGTATGACTAACATGTTTATAGGAGAGTCCCCTCTTTATCAGAGCTAACTAGTAGACTTCCTAAAGCATGGCTTATATACCCAAGGGGTCTTTTAGCAAGAGGTATATAAGTCAAGCTTTAGGCAGTCTACTTAAAGTGTAGCTAAACCCAGGACCCTGCATTCACTATATCTGATCTCCCACAGCACACAGAAAATGGAAATGCAATTATTTTTAGTAGATATAAACTGCTAAATACCCTTTCTCATCAGTAGTATATAGCAGTCTTGTGACTTCTATCAGTGTCTGGGTAAAGCTTGTAGGAGGAGTTTTCATTCTACTCTGACTATCCTATGAGGCTGCAGGACCCCTGCCCTCTGTCTGGAGAGTGCTGATTGGCCCTGTGCTGATAACATGCATTCTCCCAAGAAAAAAAAAAACTCTCTAGCAATACACACCATTGGCATGGTTATATCTTCTTAGTCCTCTCCATAAAATTTTTAGAAATTCGTGCTTAAAGTAAACTTTTTTTTTTCATTTTGGATAGAGTAAGGGAGGGTTATAGCCCCTGTCAGTTCCCATAGCCAAACAGGAAGTGAGAGGAAATCTATGCAAATTAAGGGAATCCATTGCCCCCCCCCCCCAGGCCCTCAGAACTAGTGTACCCACTCGCAAAAATTCCGGGGGCAGGTCTTAAACCGAAATGGGTGTGGCCTTGACAGGAAGGGGTGGGTCATATTTAAATTAGGGGGTGCACGAGTTTAGTCAGGCCTAGGGCAGCACAAAACCTAAATACACTACTGGGGGAATCCCTCTCGCAGTGTTGCAGTGTTGTGCAAGTAGGGAGCCTTCCCCACTGGCAGAATGATCACTGTTGGCTGCTATTGCTGCTGGCAGTGATCGGGTAAAAAAAAAAAAAACAGACAGGCTGATTGTTCTGAAGTTGACCGATGGATGGCTGGCTATGCCTATGGCTGGCTTAAAGAGGAAGTAAACTTCCAGCTTTAAGTTTTACCTATAGATAAGCCTATATGAAGGCTTACCTATAGGTAGTGTAAATAACTCATAAACATGCACCGTTTAGGAGATATTTACTGTCCTAGCAGCCAGTTACATCACTGCCGCATGCACTCTGAAGGAATGGCCGCCCGTGCCGTTTCTTCAGAGCAGTGTTCCGGGACTGGCACCTCCCGTGTGCATACGCAGGAGTGATGTCATCACGGCTCTGGCGAGTCATAGAGCCAGAGTCGCGAACCCGGAAGGAAGAGCGGGTATAGATGGACGCTGTCTCCAGCGATGACATCGCTGGAAGGCCTTGTTTTCAGGTAAGTTTCACATAATGTGTTAGAATGCATCACATACTAGCACATTATGCCTTTGCCTTGCAGGTAAGGCAAACAAAATAAGTAAATGAGGAAAGCTTTATTTTGAAAAGAATACCCAATTACATTCAAGGAAAATAAAAAAGCAGTTTTGCTTGCACATGATTTGGATGATGGAAGTCAGCAGAGTTTCTGCTCATTTACTAAGCTCTGGAGAAACTGTTCCTGCAAAATGCAACAGCACTTTGAAAAGTGCACAGCCTATTGCCTTTAGTAAATCAACCCCGATATCCCTTCTATGTAGAGGTGTTACCCTTAGTTACCAGATTCTTTTTGACATTGATGCATGCAGTGCTCATGTTTAATGGAAAACAATTCCACTTTTCCTTTTTACTGTCATCTCTATGCACGGTATAAAAAATGACCTTTACATACATAAACTGCATATTAATAAAATACTGTGACAATGCTGCAAATATTGTGACAGACATACTTGATTTTGATTTTATACATTGTAGTAACAAGTGCTTCATAACCAAAGCTTGCCACATGCCCTGCTGAATTGGCCAGAATTTTCTCCTTGAATGGCCCTGTCGATAACACCCAGATCAACAAAAGTCAAATTTTCTACCGTAAGTGTTTAGTTTGCCAAATGGCAGTGTATTATAAACAGTTGCCTTTTGTTGCATATCAGACCTGCTGATCACCCGCCACATACATACATGTACTCCAGCAATGGCTGCATGGAATTTCTCAGGTTGTGTTTCTCAATGGTGACAACAGACGGCCATGTCTGTGTACCGTGTGTTAAAATGGCCACCACGGCCTGCTTTACACCTATGCATTTTTTAGTGCATTTTCAGTTTTGCAGAAACACGCTACAGTCCATTTTTTTTCAGTTTTTTGGTTCCATAGACTTCAATGGTTTGAGGCCCGATTCACACCTATGCAGGTTGCAGTTTGCATTATTGCAGGTGCATTTTGCGTATTTCAATACATGTTTTTCATCCATTGAAGTTTATGGAACCAAAAATCAGAAAAAAGTCTATGGCCCTTTCCATAAAATGCTCAGATGTGAAGCACATCCATAGGAAACCATGTTAAATAGACTGTAGTGTGTTTCTGCAAAACTGAAAACACGCTAAAAAATGCATAGGTGTGAACCAGGCCTAGATGCGTATTGAAAAATGCACCTGCAATATGCAAACTGCAACCTGCACAAGTCTAAGGCTGGATTCACAACTATGCATTTTCAGTGCTTTCTGCATTTTGAAGATTTGTACTACAGAACATGTTTCATAGGAAACCATGGTAAATGGACTGTAGTGCAAATCTGCAAAATGCAAAAAGCACTAAACCTGCATAGATGTGAATCCAGCCTAAGGCTGGATTCACATCTATGAATGTTGCTTTTGAGCGTTTCTGCAGTGCTTTTTCAAATCGCGGCAAAATGGCGGTAAAATGGCGGTAAAAACGTGGGTGCGGGTTCTTTCGAAATCTATTACATGCAAAACGCTGCATTTTGCATGAAAAAAAGACCCTGACCCTTTCCAAAAATGCAGAGGCACAAAAATGCATTGATGTGAACATGTTCCATAGGAACCCATGTTAAAAAAATTCCCTGCATTTCTGCAAAATGCATCAAAAAACGCATTAGTGTGAATCAAGCCTAATAGTCTTCATTGGAAGCCAGTGTGACACGGTGACATGAGAGGAGCACAACTAGAAGACAGAGCTCTGGCTCCATTCACACCATGGCGTTCCGTTTTGCGGGCCACTATCTGGTGCCATTCAAAATAGCGGGGATCGCAAGGGCGTCCCGCGATTTGCAGCATTTCTGAATCGCGGCGATTCTGCCCGCAAAACAGAACGTCAAGGTGTGAATAGAGCCCTAAGAGGACCTGCCTAAACAAGGCCCTTTATGACAAGCTCACCTAGCTGCTTATTTAAAAAAAAATCAAATGACTTTTAAAATGAAATTAAGATGTATAAGCTTATATGAGATGTAGGTGATTGGGTTTACAATACTTTAAAAAGATATAGGTGCTATTTGTAGACAAGTCAACCTTCTTTTTCAACACGTTTTGCAATGTGTCTTCTCAGTATAAGGACTCCCCCTAGTGGATTTCTTGATGCTTGTTTCACTAAATAAATGTAATGATATAAATGTTACAAACTTACAAAACACGCCATTATGCGCTTTCTACAAATCTTGTTCTGCCCATCTGCATTGTGAAGAACTTTGCTACAATTTCCAGTGCCGTAATAAAATATTAGAAAATAAACTTAATTTCAATAAGGGTTTTTTGTACAGTAACGCACAGCATTGTGGTGCATTGCAAAAAAAAGTCATACATTGCATAATTGTGGGACCAGGCTTTTTTTCCCCGTTTTGTAATTTAAGCATTTTGAAGTGGAGAAATTCTATATTGCAATTCTTTAACATATGCATTCTGGTATGAAGGAGATCTTATGCCTTAGCTACATGGGAACTTTTTACTCTCGTCCAAGCATGAGTTTAGCGACTTGCTCACAGTCGCATCATTGATTTTAATATCCTGCAAAGCATAAATTGATTTAGAATCCGTCAGCTCATTAAATGTACTTGCAAAGTTTCACCAGCTGCTTCCCATCACCACATGTCCCCTGCAGTTCTGCGATTGGCATCACAAGCCACGGGGAAACCTCAGGAAAGACAATGGAAATGTATCCATGCTACATTGGAAGAAGATTCTGTTCTAGTCAGCTCTGCATAAACATTGGTCTCCGGATCTGAAATAAAATCACAGTCTTACATCTACTGATTCATCCTTAGCACACACCATGCCCACCTGCACCATTAAAATACTTACCTATTAAGGGGTCCCACCAGCAACTGTCTTCTTATCCACTTTAGCCTGTTCAGTGCAGCCAATCCTCTTCACACATACCCATGAAGAACAGACAGATGTGGACATGACTACAACCAGCTGTCAGGTGACTATTTGTGACTTAAGCTTCATACACATGATCGGACTTCAAACTAACTTTTCCGTGGATTTCTGTCCCAAGGGCGTTGGCCGTGAACTTGTTCTGTATACACACGGCAGGACTTTTTCAGCCAACTTTACCCAAATCACGTGTTTTTTCAGCGCTTTACCACCACCCTTTGGTCAACTTCTGTATTGTTGTCTGATCTTTTGCATTGGTTCAGAGCATGCGTGTTTGTACTTTGGACTAAAGTCCTATGGACTTGTGTACACACGATAGGATTTTGCACCATAGGACTTGTTTGTCTGTTGGCACAGCCAACATTTGTCCGATGAAAACCGAAAAAGATTGTCCGATGGAGCGTACACACGGTCGGATGTTGCCTTAAAACAGGTAATTTGCATGTTTGTTGTCAAAAAAGTCAGATCGTGTGTATGGGACTTTAGAAAGTATTGAAATGGGTGGGTCAGAATAACAGCCAGGCAAGTAGCATTTTAGGTAGGAGTTTAGCAGTGCCAGTCCTCATGTCATGAACAATTTGATTTTCATTCTCCATTCTAAAACAATATCTGTGGTTACGTTGCACATTAGTAGCAGGCCCTGGTAGCCATGCCGCTGACCTCAGTGTATATTTGGCCTATAGCCTGTTATTACAGATATCATAGATAAATGAGTATGGAAGCTCACTGATAACAAGCTGTTTTATTTTTTACTTTTACTTTTTTCTCCTGGACTCTCTTCATTCACTATTTTATTTCTCTAATTTACACACAGTGTAGCTGGTATATGTGTTTTGTGTTTGTGTCTTTTGTTATATGACCTTCTTCTAGTTGTCTTGTCATTTGGCAGTTATCTTTTTATATTAAAACACAGTAAAAAATGGAGACAGGAAATGCTGATGGTTCATCTTCTTCTTTTATCACCATACAATATCCAGTATGGTTCTTTTGGAAGCTAAATGAAAAAACTTAAGCCTGGTACACAATGTGAGAACGCTGATGGGATGCTGGTTGGCAGACCTTTTTTGGTCATGCCCCTCTGACAGAAGCTGGCCGAAGGACTGGCTTCTGTCGGACCGACTGCCATACACATGGGCCGAATGTTGGCCACTTTCTATTGAACCGGCCGATGCCGGCCGACTTTCGGCCCATGTATACTAGGCTTTAGTGGGAGCCAGTGGTGTCCACATGTGCCAATTGCAAGAAAACCTCCACATATATTGTACATTAAATGCAAATTCATATAAATATAATGTAATGCAGGGCTTGACAAATTTTCTTTAAATCTAGGAGCCAGCGAAAAAAGTTAGGAACCATATTTTTTTTTTTTAAACTAAAGCTTTATTTTCAATGACAAAACCGCTTCTCTTATGTAGCCCTGATGTGTATCTTTACAGATGCACGACACAGGTTTACACAGTTATGCCTCTCAGTTTTTGCCTATTAACCTGCTTAGGATCCCTAAGAACTTTAGCACATTTAAAATCGTAATAAGTGAGTGATAGTTTCCAGTCTCTGACTATCCCTCACTGCTATTACAGTTTTAAATGTACTAAGTGCTTAAGGATCCTAAGCAGGTTAATAGGCAAAAGCCGAGAGGCATAACTGTGTAAACCTGTGTCGTGCATCTGTAAAAATACACATCAGAGCTACATAAAAGGAAGGGTTTTGTCATTGAAAATAAAGCTTTGTGAGTTAAAAAAAAAATTACCTTTTTTCATCCACAGAGTCCGCAGAGCCCCCCTACATAAGAGTCCACAGAGCCCCCTTACTTCAAATTCCACAGAGCCCCCCTTACATCTGAGTCCGCAGAGCCCCCCTTACATCTGAGCTTGCAGAATTTCCACTTACACTGTAAAGGAATGTAAAGGGAATCCGTGATTTAAGGGGGGCTGTAATGTGATGCCCCATACACACGAGTGGAATTTCCGTTGGAAAAATCTTGTATGGTGTTTCCAACGGAATTCCGCTCCAGCTTGGCTTGCATACACACAGTCACACAAAAGCTCTCTGAACTTTCGACTGTCAAGGACGCGGTGATGTACAACACTACAACGAGCCGAGAAAATTAAGTTCAATGCTTCCGAGCATGCATCTAATTGTTTCCGAGCATGCGTAGGAATTTTGCATGTAGGAATTGCTACAGACGATCAAAATTTCCAATAGGAACTTTTTCCATCGGAAAAATAGAGAACCTGCTCTCAATTTTTTGCTGGCGGAAGTTCCGCCAGCAAAAGTCCGATGGACCATACACACGGTCGTAATTTCCGACCAAAAGCTCACATCGGACTTTTGCTGGTGGAATTTTCGCTCGTCTGTACGGGGCATGAGGGGGAATGCCCCTTACATCAAAGTCCACAGAGCAACCCCTCCTACCTTAGAGTACTCACTGGGAGGAAGGAGAGAGAAGGGAGGGAGACATCACTCACAATGGATGGATGGAGAGGCATCGGCTATCGGCAGCTTTCCTCTTCTGGCTGATGGGCTTTAAATTGCCCAACCACACATCCCTTCTCTGTGGCCTAGCACTGCCAGGGAGTGTGAGGCAGACACAGGATGAGAGGATGGGAGTAGGAGAAGCTGATCAGCTCTCTCTCTCCTCTCCTGTCCATGCGGGGGAGGGGGAACTGTTAGTCCTGGCTCTGGGCTGCCTGAGAGAGATACTCTCAGAGCCCTGCAGCCAGGAACCCTGTTGGGGAGCCGAAGTGTGGGCTCTTGCCCCCCCCACATATGATAGGTTTCTGCACCCACATTTTGCTAAAAAGCAGTGAGTATTTGAATGGCATATATATATATATATATATATATATATATATATATATATATATATATATATAGCTAGCATGAAGCTATAACAGCTTCAACTCTTCTGGGAAGGCTGTCCACAAGGTTTAGAAGTGTGTCTATGGGAATGTTTGACCATTCTTCCAGAAGCACATTTGTGAGGTCAGGCACTGATGTTGGACGCTGAGTGCTGCACGGCTGAAACTTAGCAGTGAACACTGCACAGCACCTCGATAGGTCAATTGCCACAATAGCCCACAAAAGACTTGGACTTCCAGGCACGGATCCCTGGCTGAGACACCTGAACTAATCGCGAGGTCTTCCTGACCAATAAAAACAAACTACAGACAACTACATTTGAGTTTACCCCCCCAGGGTGCTGAGAACACTGCGATGTGGAAGGATAAATCCCTACAGTCAAGGATATTCCACTCATATGTTTATACCACTCAACTAGAGTTATACCACCCATCCAGTTGTGTCTCTATATTACAACACGCAGTCCAAGGCTCTGATGAAGAGCAAAACCCTAGAAACGCATTGGAAAAGTATCCATTTCATTTTATCACTTGTATGGGTACCATTTTATGTCAGTCCATCTAGTGACAACATTGTCGTTAGTTATTATTATTTTAATTTTGAATACATAGTATCTTCCCCTGTATTAACTCTTTATTATGATTCATGCATCAGGCCACGTGCCTTTGTTTCCTTTTTCTACACTGATGTTGGACCAGAAGGCCTGACTCGCAGTCTCCGCACTAATTCATCCCAAAGGTGTTCTATCGTGTTGAGGTCAGGACTCTGTGCAGGCTAGTCAAGTTCCTCCACCCCAAACTTGCTCATCCATGTCTTTACGGACCATGCTTTGTGCACTGGTCCAAATCATTTGGTTGAGGGGGGAATATGGTGTGGGGTTGGGCTTGTGCCCTAAGTTCCCATTATGGGAACTCTTAAGGCATCAGCATACCAGGACATTTTGGACAATTTCATGCTCCCAAATTTGTAGGAACAGTTTGGGGATGGCTCTTCCTGTTCCAACTTGACTGTGCACAGTGCACAAAGCAAGGTCCATAAAGACATGGATGAGAGAGTTTGGGATGGAGGAACTTGACTGGCCTGCACAGAGTCCTGACCTCAACCTGATAGAACACTTTTGAGATGAATTAGAGCGGAGACTGCGAGTCAGGCCTTCTGGTCCAACATCAGTGCCTGACCTCACAAATGTGCTTCTGGAAGAATAATCAAACATTCCCATAGACACACTCCTAAACCTTGTGGACAGCCTTCCCAGAGAGTTGAAGCTGTTATAGCTTCATGCTAGCCAGTTCCAGAAATTTGTTTCTCTTTTCTATTATTTACAAAAATAGCTTATGTTACTGTCTGGACCTTCATTACTCAAAGTGGCTCTGACATTACAGACAATATATGAACTGACTTTTAACCACTTCTCACCAGTGTTGTAAGTAACGCGATTAAAGTAAACGGCGTTACGTAACGTAACTGGGGCGGCGTTACCGCAATTACTCGCCGCGATCCGCGGAGCCGTCCGCGGCCTTAGGAAAGGCCGCGGCTTCAGCCTAGCTCCGGAGCGGCGGCCATCTTGGTGCACCCGTTGGCCGTTTACAATGTGATTGCTCCATCAAATGACGGAGCGATCACTTGTAAACAAACCGGCGTCAAGATGACGCCGGTTCCTCTCTCCCCAGATCTGTACAGTGGAGGGGTGAGATCGGATGCCAGCACATACCCTGCCAATACTCTGCAATACCAGCCAATACCCTGATAACACCCTGCAATACCCAGGTAATACTCTGCAATACTCTGCCAATACCCTGCCAATACTCTGCCAATACTCTGCAACACTCTGCCAATACTCTGCCAATACTCTGCAACACTCTGCCAATACTCTGCAACACCCTGCCAATACTCTGCAACACCCTGCCAATACTCTGCAACACCCTGCCATACCCAGCCATACTCTGCCATACTCTGCCATACCCCGTAATACCCATCCATACTCTGCCATACCCAGCCATACTCTGCAATACCCCGTAATACCTAGCTATACTCTGCAATATTCTGCCATACCCAGCCATACTCTGCAATACCCCGTAATACCCAGCCATACTCTGCAATACTCTGTAATACCCAGCCATACTCTGCAATACTCTGCAATACTCGGTAATACCCAGCCATACTCTGCAATACTCGGTAATACCCAGCCATACTCTGCAATACTCGGTAATACCCAGCCATACTCTGCAATACTCTGCAATACTCGGTAATACCCAGCCATACTCTGCAATACTCGGTAATACCCAGCCATACTCTGCAATACTCGGTAATACCCAGCCATACTCTGCAATACTCTGCAATACTCGGTAATACCCAGCCATACTCTGCAATACTCTGCAATACTCGGTAGTACCCAGCCATACTCTGCAATACTCGGTAATACCCAGCCATACTCTGCAATACTCGGTAATAACCAGCCATACTCTGCAATACTCTGCAATACTCGGTAATACCCAGCCATACTCTGCAATACTCGGTAATACCCAGCCATACTCTGCAATACTAGCTAATAACCAGCCATACTCTGCAATACTCTGCAATACTCGGTAATACCCAGCCATACTCTGCAATACTCGGTAATACCCAGCCATACTCTGCAATACTCTGTAATACCCAGCCAATACTCTGCGATACCCAGCCAATACTCTGCAACACCCTGCCAATACTCTGCAACACCCTGCCAATACTCTGCAACACCCAGCCAATACTCTGCAACACCCAGCCAATACTCTGCAACACCCTGCCAATACTCTGCAACACCCTGCCAATACTCTGCAACACCCTGCCAATACTCTGCCATACCCAGCCATACTCTGCAATACTCGGTAATACCCAGCCATACTCTGCAATACACGGTAATACCCAGCCATACTCAGCGATACCCAGCCGTACCCAGCCATGCTCAGCCGTACCCAGCCATACTCAGCCAATATTACGGTTGAGGAGATGACGTGGATATTACAGTGGGTGAGATTGTGGATATTACAGTGGGGGCTTTATGGTGGTGGAATTTTTACAGGTTTTTGCAAATTCAATTATTATTTGCTGATCCGAAAAATGATCCGATCCGTGACTCTGATCTAAGCAACGATCCGATCCGTGATTTTGGGGGGGACAGATGTACAGAGGGGGAACAGATATATGTGTGTGGGGGGGGACAGACGTGTAGTGGGGTACAGAGGGCAAACAAATATACGTGTGTGGGGGGGACAGATGTGTAGTGGGGTACATAGGGGAAACAGATATATGTGTTGGGGGGGAACAGACGTGCAGGGGGGTACAAAGGGGAAATAGACGTGCAGGGGGGAACGCACCCCTTGCTTACAGTAATACTAGACCCGCCCCTAAGAATATAAAAAAAAAAAATCACAGTTACTTTTCTGAGTAACTAATTACTTTTCCAATGTAGTAACTGAGTTACTAACTCAATTACTTTTTTGGGAGAAGTAATTTGTAATGTAACTAATTACTTTTTTAAAGTAAGATGACCAACACTGCTTCTCACCCAAGGTACGTCCAGGGATGTCCTTGACTTTGCAGGGGGTATATCTGAATGATGCCTGCAGCTACAGACATCATTCATTGCTGGCTATTCTGTGCACCATCAGAATTATCATATCGGCTGTTCCTCCGCTTGATCGTTCTTACGGGCGGCGAGAAGGGACGCCCCCCCTCCCGCCGGTGCTTCTACGACTCACCCCTTCCATCGGTGAGTCGGAGACAGGATCCGACGGCCCCGGATGGATCCCATATGGTGATCTATGATCGTTCCGAGGCTGGGCGCGATGTTATGACGTCTTCCCCGGCCTCTGCATTCAAACGAATGGCGGCGCCTCGGCTGGGAAGCTGAGATCGTTAATTTTCTTTTTTTCTTTGATTTTAGGCTTCCCAGCCTAGAGGTGAGATGTGGGGTCTTATTGACCCCATATCTTACTGTAAAGAGGACCTGTCATGCCATATTCCTATTACAAGGGATGTTTACATTCCTTGTAAAAGGAATAAAAGTAATCAAAATTGTCAAACTAAAAAATTAAAATTAAAATTAACAATACCATTTTTTAAAGTGCCCCGTCCCCGTGTGCTCACATGCAGAAGCGAACGCATACGTAAGTCCTGCCACATATGAAAACTGTGTTTTTGCCTATGGGGATTTTTAGGTACCGAAGTTTGGTGCCATTCCACAAGCGTGTGCAATTTTGAAATGTGGCATGTTGGGTATCTATTTACTCGGTGTAACTTCATCTTTCACATTATGCAAAAAAATTGGGCTAACTATAATGTTTTTTTTTTTTTTTTAAAGCATGAAAAAGTGCTGCACAAATACCGTGTGAGATAAAAAGTTGCAACGACCGCCATTGTATTCTCTAGGGTCTTTGCTAAAAAAAAAACATATATATAATGTTTGGGGGTTCTATGTAATTTTCTAGCAAAAAAAATGATGAATTTTACATGTAGGAGAGAAATGTCAGAATTGGCCTGTTCCTCTATTGCAGCCAAAGGTTAAAGGAGCTGAACTAATGAGCAGATTTGAAACAACAGGTGACATTTCATATGTATGCCATTCAAATACTCACTGCTTTTTAGTGAAATGTGGGTGCAGAAACCTATCATATGTTGGTCCTGACCTCAACCCTATAGAACACATTTAGGATGAATTAA
Organism: Lithobates sylvaticus; assembly: GCA_028564925.1. Classification (NCBI taxonomy): domain Eukaryota; kingdom Metazoa; phylum Chordata; class Amphibia; order Anura; family Ranidae; genus Lithobates; species Lithobates sylvaticus. Next base: position 499,555,605 of record CM053030.1, read on the forward strand.
AGTGGTGACTGTGAGCCAGGCCTTCTCGTCCAACATCAGTGCCTGACCTCACAAAAACGTTTCTGGAAGAATGGTCAAACATTCCCATAGACACGCTCCTAAACCTTGTGGACAGCCTTCCCAGAAGGAGTTGAAGGCATTATAACTGCAAAGGGTGGGCCAACTCAATATTGAAACCTACGCGTTCTTCTTGCTCCACTGTACAATAAATGCTTTGAACCTAATACTGGATAAATACTTTGATTTGATGGCTTCAAAAAGACAACTCTTTTCATTGATATGCCTACAACTCTGCTGTATGTGTTAATCATTATTTTCCGTTTTCTTTTATTGAGTTTCTGTAGCGAGACTTACAACTGCTTTGGCATGTCAATGTTCACCTTTTCTAATATGCTATCAATACCTTCCACATTGTACTAAGAGCCTGTGGATGCAGTTGAAGCCAAATTGGAAAGCTATTTTAACCACTTCAGCTCTGGAAGATTTACCCACCCTTCATGACCCGGCCATTTTTTTGCGATATAGCACTGCGATAACCGACAATTACGCGGTTGTGCGACACTGTACCCAAATAAAATGTCTGCCCTTTTTTCCCCAGAAATAAAGATTTATTTTAGTGGTATTTGATCACGAAAGGTTTTTAAATTATTGTCGCTATAAAACAAAAAATTGACAGACGATTTTGAACAATATTTTTTACTTTCTGTTATAAAACATATCTAATAATTTTTTTTTTTATCTAATTTCTTCATCAATTTAGACCAATATGTATTCTGCTACATATTTTTGGTAAAAAAAAATCCCAGTAAGGGTATATTGATTGGTTTGCGTAAAGGTTATAGCATCTACAAACATATTTATGGATTTTGTAATTTTTTTTTTTTTTACTAGTAATGGTGGCAATCAGTTGCTTAAAGTGAGATTGCGATTTTGCGGCAGACAAATTGGACACTAACTGACACTTTTGACACTTTTTGGGTACCAGTGACACTAACACAGTGATGAGTGCTAAAAATATGCACTGTACTAATGACACTGGGAAGGAGTTAACATCAGGGGCGATCAAAGGGTTAACTGTGTTCCTAGCCAGTGTTTTTGTTCAGTGTGGGAGGTGTTTTTACTAAGGGAAGACATGGATCCTTGTCTCTTCTTTTAAGGAACACATGATCTACTGTATGCCTTCCCTATTGACAGAACGTCAATCTGACTTGTTTACATAGGCAGACTGCCGTTCTGCCTCTGTACCGAATGATCAGCGGTTGCTGGTGGACATCCAATCTGCAGTATGCAGCAGAAGCAAGCAGCCGGCAACGCGCATTTGTGCCCGTTACCCGGAAGTGTGGGATCATATATATACATGATCCGGCATACAGCGGCCACCCTGTAGCAGTAAAACTGCTATACGGTGGCTGTGATGTGGTTAAATCAGAGAACCATGTGCAGATAACGTCCCCAGAAAATTCTTTGTAGCCAACACCTATGTCAGGCCAGTGTCTGAGCTGGTATCCTTATCTTCCAAGGAAGCCATTTTATTTAATAATTTTGCATAGGGACAACTTATGACCGGACATTCCGGCAGACTAGGTCCGATGGACTAATCCGATCGTGTGTGGGCTAGTCCGTTCGTTTTCGGGAAAAAAAGTCCGGCAGACCTAGAAATAGAACATGTTTCAAATCTATCCAACGGACTTATGCGGCGTACATACGGTCAGAATTTCCGATAGAAACAGTCCGATGGGAGCTTTTCATCTGATTTTCCGACCGTGTGTATGCCCAACGGTCTTTTTCTGACGGAATTTCTTTTGATTCTTTGAATTCTTTGAATTGAGAACCTGTTCTCAATTTTTCCGACGGAAAACCTTTCTATCGGATTTTCCGATCGTGTGTATGCAATTCCGACACGCAAAATTCCGACGCATGCTCGGAAACAATTCGACGCATGCTCGGAAGCATTAAACTTCCCTTTTATAGTGCTGTCAAACGTGTTTTATGCCGCTGTGTTATTGACCGTCGGAATTTGGTGTGATCGTGTGTAGGCAACACAGCTTGAGCGGAATTCCGTCGGAAAAACCGTCAGAGTTTTTTCCGACGAGAATTCCGATCGTGTGTACGCGGCATAAAACTTCCTTGTTTAGTCACGTTTATGTCATCACGTTCAAAACGATCGGACTTTCGAACGAACTTAGTCCGTTTGTGTGTGTGCAAGTCCGTTTATTCGTAAAGTCCGTCGGACTTCTGCCAAAAGTCCGTCGGGAAGACCATCGGACCTAGTCTGCCGGAAAGTCCGGTCGTGTGTACGTACGTGGCATTAGCGTTTAGGCCTAGACTTCTTGTTTTCAAAAAAGGTAGTACCTATATTTTTATTGCTGTCTCTGTCCATGTTTGCTTTACCAAGACAGGAAGGAAAAAAAATAAAAAATTAAATTATGAAAAATAATAATAATAAATAGAAAATATAAAAAAAACATTTAAAAGTCCAATACCTCAACATGCAGAGCCTTGCAATGTAAAAGCCAAATGTAGCAAAAAGTTTTTTTGCACTGCTTACTCAGAGTGGGGCATTTTGGACTCTGTCTGTAATGGTGGCAGTAGATCCCTCAAAGTTTTCTCCTTATATAAGAAGGGGATGAAATGTCACCCATGAAGCCTCCTTAAAAATGCCCTCCTCCTTACTGGCAACATCCAACACGCCTCTCCCCTCCTAACTGCCAGCACCATCTAATATTCCTCCTTTGCCTCCTGCTGTCTCATGGCATTCCACATGCTGGTGGAGGACACGAAATGGCATTCTTTGTAAAATGATGGCATTAGCTTGACCTTCTGGGCCACATTAGCAGTTAAAATTAAATAAATAAATAAATAATAGCTGCTATGTGCACATGAGATGGAGGAGGATGAGAAGGGTGCATTAGGAGTCCAAAAAATGTCTGATATGCATCCTTGAAGAGGAAGAGGAAAAGGAGCATTACAGCATGATGTGCCCTTGAGGGAACCTTTCAGGAGAATTAGGAAAATGACATTAGGAGCACTGTAAGGCTAGGTTCACACTTGTGCGGCTGTGATTTGATCCGATTTTTCATATTACTACATTTTGACTTATCCCTGCTGTCAACCAGCAGAGATGACTCATTGGTTGTTAAGGAGCCAGCACCCGCCGGTGTCCTAACAACCAGTGCCTCATGTTAGGAATCCCACGTTTAAAAGCAGAGATAAGTCAGTGTTTTTTAGGACACCAGTGGGTGCTGGTTTCTTAACAACCAAGTAAACAACACTCCCAAAAAAAACATACATATGTACATGTGTTTTTGTACATACATATGTACATGTGTTTTTGTACATACATATGTACATTCCAGTCGTTGGGACACAAAACTGTGCACATTGCACTAAAGTTGCACAGGTACCTTCCCCGATCGATATGAACATGCATTGTCATGCAACTCAAGACACTATGAAGTGTGAAACAGGCCTAAAAGAAAGTGGTTGTTACGGCATTTTGCTGCTGACTTGTTTCAATGAGATGCTGCTCCCAAAAAGCCCTGTGGTGCAGAGTCATATGTTTCTTTATGCATGTGGTACACAAAAGACTGCTACTTTTACCAAAGCTGATACACTTCAAGCAAAGGCTGAAGACCACAATGGTGCGGTCAGCAGCAAAGATGTTAGGAAAGACAGAGCTTTTTTCTATTTCCTCCATATTCAAGTGTTCCTATACTGTCCTGATGTTAAGCATTTACTACCAAATACATTCTAGAAGTCTACATTTAAAAAAATGTGTGGAATAATTGGGGAAACTGGATAATGAGAATAAACTTTCCTATAGCTTTTAAATCCGTGTTGGCTCCTAATTCTACCATCCATATCAGGTTTATTACTGCTGGATACAAAAATTTATAACTACCTAACCTAATAAAAGTTTTTTTTCCCCAAATTGTAATTTATCAGCCATGCAATAACGTAACAGTGAAACAATGAATTACCGGTACATATGTTGCTGATGTTGTCTGTGAGAATTTTACTGTTTCATAACACCACATACAGCTTAAAATGTATTTAAAACTCCACTTTCGTGGGGAAAAAAAAATAGCAAATAAAGAAAAAAAAAATAGCTTATACAATTGTGACACAAGTCATATTTAAATATTATTAAAAATGACCTTCCCTTTTCAGTCTTCAGCTACTGTAATTTTCTGAAAATGCAAAGCAATATGGCTACCTGTAGGTATTCTGTACACAGAATGTGTACAGAACGCCCCCCAGAAACATAATGTGTACAGAATGCCCCCCAGAAACATAATGTGTACAGAACGCCCCCCAGAAACATAATGTGTACAGAACGCCCCCCAGAAACATAATGTGTACCCCCAGAAACATAATGTGTACAGAACGCCCCCAGAAACATAATGTGTACCTCCAGAAACATAATGTGTACAGAACGCCCCCCAGAAACATAATGTGTACAGAACGCCCCCCAGAAACATAATGTGTACAGAACTCCCCCCAGAAACATAATGTGTACCCCCAGAAACATAATGTGTACAGAACTCCCCCCAGAAACATAATGTGTACCCCCAGAAACATAATGTGTACAGAACGCCCCCCAGAAACATAATGTGTACAGAACGCCCCCCAGAAACATAATGTGTACCCCCAGAAACATAATGTGTACAGAACGCCCCCCAGAAACATAATGTGTACCCCCAGAAACATAATGTGTACAGAACGCCCCCCAGAAACATAATGTGTACCTCCAGAAACATAATGTGTACAGAACGCCCCCCAGAAACATAATGTGTACAGAATGCCCCCCAGAAACATAATGTGTACAGAACGCCCCCCAGAAACATAATGTGTACAGAACTCCCCCCAGAAACATAATGTGTACAGAACTCCCCCCAGATACATAATGTGTACCCCCAGAAACATAATGTGTACAGAACGCCCCCCCAGAAACATAATGTGTACAGAACGCCCCCCAGAAACATAATGTGTACAGAACTCCCCCCAGAAACATAATGTGTACCCCCAGAAACATAATGTGTACAGAACGCCCCCAGAAACATAATGTTTGCAGAACGCCCCCCAGAAACATAATGTGTACCCCCAGAAACATAATGTGTACAGAACGCCCCCCAGAAACATAATGTGTACAGAACGCCCCCCAGAAACATAATGTGTACAGTACGCCCCCCAGAAACATAACGTGGAACCCCAGAAACATAATGTGTACAGAACACCCCCAGAAACATAATGTGTACAGAACTCCCCCCAGAAACATAATGTGTACAGAACGCCCCCCAGAAACATAATGTTTACAGAACGCCCCCCAGAAACATAATATGTACCCCCAGAAACATAATGTGTACAGAACGCCCCTCAGAAACATAATGTGTACAGAACGTCCCCCAGAAACATAATGTGTACCCCCAGAAACATAATGTGTACCCCCAGAAACATAATGTGTACAGAACGCCCCCCAGAAACATAATGTGTACAGAACGCCCCCCAGAAACATAATGTGTACCCCCAGAAACATAATGTGTACAGAACGCCCCCCAGAAACATAATGTGTACCTCCAGAAACATAATGTGTACAGAACGCCCCCAGAAACATAATGTGTACAGAACGCCCCCCAGAAACATAATGTGTACAGAACTCCCCCCAGAAACATAATGTGTACCCCCAGAAACATAATGTGTACAGAACGCCCCCCAGAAACATAATGTGTACAGAACGCCCCCCAGAAACATAATGTGTACAGAACTCCCCCCAGAAACATAATGTGTACCCCCAGAAACATAATGTGTACAGAACGCCCCCCAGAAACATAATGTGTACCCCCAGAAACATAATGTGTACAGAACGCCCCCCAGAAACATAATGTGTACCTCCAGAAACATAATGTGTACAGAACGCCCCCCAGAAACATAATGTGTACAGAATGCCCCCCAGAAACATAATGTGTACAGAACGCCCCCCAGAAACATAATGTGTACAGAACTCCCCCCAGAAACATAATGTGTACAGAACTCCCCCCAGAAACATAATGTGTACCCCCAGAAACATAATGTGTACAGAACGCCCCCCCAGAAACATAATGTGTACAGAACGCCCCCCAGAAACATAATGTGTACAGAACTCCCCCAGAAACATAATGTGTACCCCCAGAAACATAATGTGTACAGAACGCCCCCAGAAACATAATGTTTGCAGAACGCCCCCCAGAAACATAATGTGTACCCCCAGAAACATAATGTGTACAGAACGCCCCCCAGAAACATAATGTGTACAGAACGCCCCCCAGAAACATAATGTGTACAGTACGCCCCCCAGAAACATAACGTGGAACCCCAGAAACATAATGTGTACAGAACGCCCCCAGAAACATAATGTGTACAGAACTCCCCCCAGAAACATAATGTGTACAGAACGCCCCCCAGAAACATAATGTTTACAGAACGCCCCCCAGAAACATAATATGTACCCCCAGAAACATAATGTGTACAGAACGCCCCTCAGAAACATAATGTGTACAGAACGTCCCCCAGAAACATAATGTGTACCCCCAGAAACATAATGTGTACCCCCAGAAACATAATGTGTACAGAACGCCCCCAGAAACATAATGTGTACCCCCAGAAACATAATGTGTACAGAACGCCCCCCAGAAACATAATGTGTACAGTACGCCCCCCAGAAACATAACGTGTACCCCCAGAAACATAATGTGTACAGAACGCCCCCCCCCCAGAAACATAATGTGTACCTCCAGAAACATAATGTGTACAGAACGCCCCCCAGAAACATAATGTTTACAGAACGCCCCCCAGAAACATAATGTGTACCCCCAGAAACATAATGTGTACAGAACGCCCCCAGAAACATAATGTGTACCTCCAAAAACATAATGTGTACAGAACGCCCCCAGAAACATAATGTGTACAGAACGCCCCCCAGAAACAGAATGTGTACAGAACTCCCCCCAGAAACATAATGTGTACCCCCAGAAACATAATGTGTACAGAACGCCCCCCCAGAAACATAATGTGTACAGAACTCCCCCCAGAAACATAATGTGTACCCCCAGAAACATAATGTGTACAGAACGCCCCCAGAAACATAATGTGTACAGAACTCCCCCCAGAAACATAATGTGTACCCCCAGAAACATAATGTGTACAGAACGCCCCCCAGAAACATAATGTGTACCCCCAGAAACATAATGTGTACAGAACGCCCCCCAGAAACATAATGTGTACCTCCAGAAACATAATGTGTACAGAACGCCCCCCAGAAACATAATGTGTACAGAACGCCCCCCAGAAACATAATGTGTACAGAACTCCCCCCAGAAACATAATGTGTACAGAACTCCCCCCAGAAACATAATGTGTACCCCCAGAAACATAATGTGTACAGAACGCCCCCAGAAACATAATGTTTGCAGAACGCCCCCCAGAAACATAATGTGTACCCCCAGAAACATAATGTGTACAGAACGCCCCCCAGAAACATAATGTGTACAGAACGCCCCCCAGAAACATAATGTGTACAGTACGCCCCCCAGAAACATAACGTGGAACCCCAGAAACATAATGTGTACAGAACGCCCCCCAGAAACATAATGTGTACAGAACTCCCCCCAGAAACATAATGTGTACAGAACGCCCCCCAGAAACATAATGTTTACAGAACGCCCCCCAGAAACATAATATGTACCCCCAGAAACATAATGTGTACAGAACGCCCCTCAGAAACATAATGTGTACAGAACGCCCCCCAGAAACATAATGTGTACCCCCAGAAACATAATGTGTACAGAACGCCCCCCAGAAACATAATGTGTACCCCCAGAAACATAATGTGTACAGAACGCCCCCCAGAAACATAATGTGTACAGTACGCCCCCCAGAAACATAACGTGTACCCCCAGAAACATAATGTGTACAGAACGCCCCCCCCCCCCCCCCCCCCCCCCCCAGAAACATAATGTGTACCTCCAGAAACATAATGTGTACAGAACGCCCCCCAGAAACATAATGTTTACAGAACGCCCCCCAGAAACATAATGTGTACCCCCAGAAACATAATGTGTACAGAACGCCCCCCAGAAACATAATGTGTACCCCCAGAAACATAATGTGTACAGAACGCCCCCCAGAAACATAATGTGTACAGAACGCCCCCCCCCAGAAACATAATGTGTACCTCCAGAAACATAATGTGTACAGAACGCCTCCCAGAAACATAATGTGTACAGAACGCCCCCCCCCCAGAAACATAATGTGTACCTCCAGAAACATAATGTGTACAGAACGCCCCCCAGAAACATAATGTGTACAGAACGCCCCCCCCCCAGAAACATAATGTGTACCTCCAGAAACATAATGTGTACAGAACGCCCCCCAGAAACATAATGTGTACAGAACGCCCCCCAGAAACCAAATTTCCTGCTTCTGTGATTGGCTCACTGACTTTCCCAGAAGTCTACACTAAGATACAAGTCAGATTTCAGGCATCAACAAGTAAAAAGATTAAGCCGGCAACTCTGTAGTCCATATAACGATTTTATGGTTGGTTACAAAAAGGTGACAAGTAAAACAGCTGATTCATTTCTGCAACAGCCTTAGTGCTACGGCGAAGCCTGCTTCTGAAACGCGTAAGCTGTTTTGCTTGTCACTTTTTGTAACCAACCATTAAAATCGCCAATATGGACTACAGAGTTGCCGACTCAATCCTTTTACTTGTTTCCTTTGTAGTGTGTAAGGACACACTGAGCCTGAGCACCTGAAAGAGGATCTTGCAAATTGGACTGGGAGTTCCCCGCTGTGTGCGCTGTCTCTCTTCAAACTTCAATACAAAAAAGGGGGGTACCGGCGCCAACTCTTATATTAGTATACGTTTATAAAGGCTGCACTCTAAACGATAAGAGGACTGTATCTTCAAACTTACCTGATAAATTTCAGGCATCCCCGGCACCAAAAATTTCATTTTTGGAGGGATACTTCCAGTAGGAACACTTCTAAAGGGATGCAGACCCAGCAGCTTTACTCATTAGCGCCCTGCAGCTGACTTATAATTAGGAAACCACTCCCATTAGATTCACTTTCCCACATGGATACAGACAAACACACAGGGATTTCTTCCGAATAACAAAAGGTAGGAATCTGCAATAAAGTTTGATATAATCCTTGCAATGTACAGGGGAGGGAGGTTTTTTTACTCAACAATAGTGGAGTTACTCTTTGTGTTTTCTTAAAGTCCTTCTCAAAGTTGCATTAAACGTTGGACCCTCTCCCTGCGGTATGTTTTTTTTTAAAATATTGTTCGCATTGTCCCTCATAGCAATGTCCTGTTCCTTATGTTCTTTTTGTTCCTTATGTTCTTTTTAACCCTTTGCATATTAACCTTAAAATTTGCCAAAAGTGATTTTTAAGATTCATTTCCCCCATCTAATCTATATGTCGACAGAATGACACGGGTGGGCCAAAGGGCGTACAGGTATGTTCCCTTCAAGAAGCGGCACTGCGGGCACGTGCGCGCCCGCCGTGTTCTCCGTGACCGCAGGTCCTGTGGACTCGATGTCCGCCAGGTGCCTGCGATCATGTCACGGAGAGGTAGAACGGGGAGATGCCTTTGTAAACAAAGCATTTCCCCGTTCTGCCTAGTGACATGACAGAGATCACTGCTCCCTGTCATCGGGACCAGTGATCGCTGTCATGTGTGTTGAAGCCCACCCCCCCACAGTTAGAACCACTCCCTAGGACACACTTAACCCCTTCATCGCCCCCTAGTGGGTAACCCCTTCACTGCCAGTGTAATTTACACAGTAATCAGTGCATTTTATAGCACTGATTGCTGTATAAATGACAATGGTCCCAACATAGTATCAAAAGTGTCCTTAGGCTGGATTCACACCTATGCATTTTTAGTGCTTTTTGCATTTTGCAGATTTGCACTACAGAACATGTTCCATAGGAAACCATGTTAAATGGATTGTAGTGCAAATCTGCAAAATGCAAAAAGCACTAAAAATGCATAGGTGTGAGTCCAGCCTTAGTGTCCGCCATAATGTCGCAGTCACGATAAGAATTGAAGATCGCCGCCATTACTAATAAAAAATAATTAATAATAAAAATGCCATAAAACTATCCCCTATTTTGTAGACGCTATAAATTTTGCACAAAAATATGTAGAAGAATACGTATCGGCCTGAACTGAGGGAAAAAAAAATGTTTTTCATATATTTTTGGGGGATATTTATTATAGCACAAAGTAAAAAATATAGCTTTTTTGTCGCTCTTTTTTTGTTTATAGCGCAAAAAATAAAAACCGCAGAGGCTATCAAACACCACCAAAAGAAAGCTCTATTTGTGGGGAAAAAAGGACGTCAATTTTGTTTGGGTACAACGTCGCACGACCTCGCAAATTGTCAGTTAAAGCGACGCGGTGCCGAATCGCAAAAAGTTCTCTGGTCAGGAAGGGGGCAAATCCTTCTGGGGCTGAAGTGGTTAATAGGGTTTGCTTTTTGGTTTTCAATTTTCAGACTACACAATGGGTTGGACAAATGCCCTGCAAACCAAAGCCAGACACACTCGCTCACCTCTAGCGACCAACATTAAGCCCCATACACACGGTCGGATTTTTGCATGGATTCTGTCCGATCGGACAATGTTGTTGAAAAATCAGACCGTGTGTATGCACCATCGGATAGTGTACGTCGGATTGTCCGACGGACAAAGTCCTATCTCCTGCTGGATAGATTTGCCGACAACACGGTCCGATCACACCAAATCCGATCGTGTGTACGGTTGTCCGACGGACAAAGTGCTACGCATGCTCAGTTCACATTACAAGACCAAAGCTATTGGCTACTAGCCTCTACGTAGTCCCGTCGTACGCAACGAACGTCACCACGTTCAGAATGATCGGATTTTCCGACAACTTTGTCCGACCGTGTGTATGCAAAACCAACATCGGACAAAGTACGACGGACATGATCCGACGGACCTGGTCCTCGGATAATCCGAGCGTGTGTATGGGGCTTTACACTGGTTTACGTTGCAAAGAGCAACAAAGACCAAAATAAAAATTAGGCAGTTTTTATTTTTATTTTTTTAACAGGTAAAGGAAGTGCTTATTATAGTAGCAGGCCACAAGAGTGAATTTCCATCATGCCATTGTGAGACTTAAAATCAACCCCCATTCTAATGATCATGGATTTTGTAAAAAAAAAAATCTAACTGTAAACTGGGAAAGGGATCCCCTGATAGCCCTTAACAGCTGCAGCAGCATGATTAAGGCACCATTACCCGTGTAGCAAAGCCTGAGCCTAATGGAAGCAAATCTACAGTCTGTTGCTTTCTTTTATTATACACCATTGTGCTTTGTTCCATAATGATGACTGCCTTGACGTGCTTTTAGAGCTAGGATTCACAGAGAATTTACCATGACACATCTTTTAAGTGAAGCGCACATTTTTCCTCCATTCAGAAAACTGTAATACCTTTGTAAGAGGTTCAAGTAACTGAAACATGTGGTCAGAGGACTATCTGAGTTGTTGTTGTCAACAACCTTCTAAAAATGCCAGTTACCTAATTGGAATGTAATGAGGGTAAGCCTCTGTTAGCTGTGACTGAGTTGCGGGTGGGTTCAATACAGAAATAACTAGAACAGCTAATAATGGACTTTAAAAGGCACTTATCATAAAATTCACAATTTATTAGTAAACAAAAAAGATAATTCCACAAATGCAAAAATTGATAGAAAATACACAAAACATTAAAACAACATAGGACTTCCTGTACGTTAATGCTGATAAACACATTTGTATGATCAGAGGATCTCCCAATGCAGATGTGTTTATCAGTATTAACATACAAGTACCACATTTATCGGCGTATAACACACACTTTTTTCCCCCTTAAAATCAGGGGAAAATCATGGGTGCGTGTTATACGCCGATCCCCGCTGATTGTGAGTAAAGGAGTGAGCGGAGCCGAGATACACAAAGCCGAAGTACACTCGGCTTTACTTGGCTCCTCTCGCAGTCACGCCCACCTCCACTGATTACCAGAGGAGAGAGCGCCGCCGACATACCGAAAGCCGAGTGTACTTCGGCTAGACTCGGCTCCTCTCGCAGTCCTACCCCTGACTGTGAGCAAAGCCGAGTCTAGCCGAAGTACACTCGGCTTTCTGTATGTCGGTGGCACTCGCTCCTCTCCTCTCGCAATCAGTGGAGATGGGCGGAACTGTGAGCAGAGCCGAGTCTAGCCGAAGTACACTCAGCTTTGTGTATCTCGGCTCCGCTCGCTCCTCTCCGCTCACAGCCAGCGGAGATCGGCACCAATTTTAAATCAGGGCAATGCTGCAAAGAGACTGGCAAGGCTGCAAAGGCACTGGGCAAGGCTGCAAAGGCACTGGGCAAGGCTGCAGATGGACACTGGGCAAGACTGCAGATGGACACTGGGCAAGGCTGCAGATGGACACTGGGCAAGGCTGCAGATGGACACTGGGCAAGGCTGCAATGATGGGCATTTATATGTAAGTTTTTTTTCCTTAAACTTCCCTCCTAAAAGTTTTTTTCCTTAAAATTCCTCCTAAACTTGGGGTGCCTGTTATACGCCAGCGCGTGTTATACGCCGGCGCGTGTTATACGTCGATAAATACGAATGGTGTTGTCAGGAAGAGTCTTCCACTATCCATACATCTATATGGGGACAGTGGAACCTCAACTAGCAAACCAGTATTAGGATCTTTATGGTCTAATCATGTTCCAGTGCTCGTAGATATACCCCCCTCTTCTACATATTTATTACATGTGTGTCCCCACATTCTGACACGTGAGCCCAATATGGTGATTCTGAGGTGCTTCGGGGGGTTCGGGGAGGTGGTGCTGCAGTTTTGGTGTCCGTGTTGCAAACACTTCAAGCTCCTGAAGAAGCAACTTTGAGGTTGCGAAACACGTTGAGCAAAACTGTCATATACATATGAGGACCTGTGATAGGGACTTACTAAAACACCATTTTCACATTAAATGTTTTAGTAAGTCCTCCTGTGATATCCCCACATTCAAGGATTGTGAATTCGGATACAGTGAATGTATACTCTCTATAGTTACATTGGTACCATATCCGTAGGGGAATTATAGGAAGTCCTATGTTATTTTAATGTTTTGTGTATACTATTTGCTATAAATATTTGTATTTGGGGAATTCTCTTTTTTGTTTACTAATAAATTATGAATTTTATGATACGTGCCTTTAAAGTCCATTATTAGCTGTTCTAGTTCTTTCTATGTCAATTTCGGGACGTGCCACGTGTTTTAGTAGGATGCCCAATAGCCACGTAGAGGCACCCAAAATCTTTTAAATTTCCTCAAGTTGGGTTCAATAAAGGTCAAGCTCTTAGTATCAACACATGGTTCACCATTTGACTGCAACTGGATACTGGTTGATCAGTTGTAGCCAGAATTTTGGAGTCCTGTGGGGATGTGGATATGGCTGTTTGAGGGAGAGAGCAATGAATGAACACTCTTAGGAGGCTACTGGCAAGAAGCAGAGGATCAAAAGGGCCTTCACTATAATGGTGCTGCAGTGAGGATTTTGCCTACAGCAGTGGTGCGATAGATTCTCACTACAGAAAAAAATGATAAGTAGCCTGCACTATGCAGGTTTATTCATAGTGATGTTAAGACAAACTGTTTTTCAAACTAGCATTCCATGATTGGCAAGAGTACAGAAGATACAATAAATTGCATACCTATTAGCTCCTCTTCTTTTTCCATCCTCTCCACTGAGGTCCTGAAGTTTTGCCCTTAACTTATGAACTTACCTAAACCAACAAGGCCTACATATGTAGTGTTGATACCCTGCCTCTTTTTATATACAGCAATTCTACACTGTAAACTATTAGCATTTCAGTATATGTTGTTGCCACATACTTCTGTTGTGATAACTTGTTTGGTGTACCCCTGTGTGGGCTCTTAGTTAAAGTGTTACTAAACCCAGGACCCCACATTCACTATATCTGGTCTCCCACAGTATACAGAACATGGAGATGCAATTCTTTTAGTAAAAACAAACTGCTAAATACCTTTTCTCATCAGCAGTATATAGCAGTCTTATGACTTCTATCAGTGTCTGATTAAAGCTTGTAGGAGGAGTTTTCATTCTATTCTGACTGTCCTATGAGGATGCAGGACCCCTGACTCTCTGTCTGGGCAGTGCTGATTGGCCCTGTGTTGATCACATGCACTCTCCTAAGAAAAAAAAAAACTCTCTAGCAATACACACAAAACTGAGCATGTGCAGAGTGCCCTCAAGGCTCTCTATTATAAGGAGATGAAATTAATCTATTATAAGGGGTTAATAGGATTAGCCCCTTAGGTTCCACTGTGAGTATAACAAGCATGCTTTACTGCGTATATAGACTTATTTTACTGTTGTGGAATTAGTAACACTTTAAGCACCCTCTGGTAGGCAATGCCTATGCTTTTCTTTTTATGCTATGATACCATCGTATGCATTACTTGTCTTCTAAACTTCTGTCAATGAAAAGTTTGAATAAGAAAATAAATTGCGTACAAGTGTCTACATTTATCTATTTCTTTCTCCACCAGAAATCAATAACTTTCAACCTTTTCTTGGAAAACAAAGAGCATGGTTTTAATTCTGACAGTTATGTCCTATAATTTCATAAATGATGCTCAAGGGTATATTTATAAAGGGGCAAAGAGTCAATAGGTAACTCCCGTTTTAAAGCACATTCACCATCCGTCATGTAAAGTTACCTTTCCACCATTTGGATTTCCTATATCGCACACCAGTACTCTTTTGTATTTCAATAGGGAATTCCCCTCTCAGTTGTATTTGCAGTGTTTATATAATAAATAATGTTACAGACACTTGGCCCCATTCTCTGTTCGACATTGACAGAGTGATTTTAATAATGATTGGCTAATTGCTCTCTATGGAGGACCAACTCCCGTCTTTCTTCTGCTTACCCGCTGCACGCATTTGTTGCAAATTTTAGGCATAATATTCTAATATACATTTGCGCCATTCTTTTGTCCTGCATTTGAGTAATACATATTGTGAATATGTTAGGCAAATGGCTAGTGAGAGCAGGTTAATGTACCCAGATTTGTTTGCAGGTTTTAAATATGTTCCTTTGAGCCCTTCAGCTACATTTTCTGCAGCATCATCATCTCATGAGTCACTAAAGGTTGACTGACAATACGTACGGTTGTATATGAAAATGTTGCAGCATCTAGAACCTATAGGACAGTTATTGCAAATTGAAAGTCTAGGCAAATTTTTTCTTTTTGCTCTAGCAAGCTTTACTTCCATGCCTTGCTCCACAGCCATCATCCCTAATATACACCATATTACCAAAAGTATTGGGACACTTGCCTTTACATAAAGGCACATGAACTTTAATGGCATCCCAGTCTTAAGCCCCATACACACGGTCGGATTTTCCGATAGATTCTGTCCTATCGGACAATGTTGACGGAAATTCCGACCGTGTAGGCACCATCGGACATTTTCCATCGGATTGTCCGACGGACAAAGTTGTATCTCCTGCTCTAAAAATTTTCCGACAACAAAGTCCGATCACACCAATTCCGATCGTGTGTAGCGAATTCCGACGGACAAAGTGCCACGCATGCTCAGATCACATTACAAGACCAAAGCTATTGGCTACTAGCCTCTACGTAGTCTCGTTGTAGGCAACAAACGTCACCACGTTCAGAATGATCGGATTTTCCGACAACTTTGTCCGACCGTGTGTATGCAACACCAGTGTCGGACTAAATCCGTCGGACAAAATCCGATGGATTTTGTGGTCGGATTTTCCGACCGTGTGTACAGGGCATTAGTCCGTATGGTTCAATATTGATTTGGCCCACCCTTTTCCGCTATAACAGCTTCCATTCTTCTGGGAAGTCTGTCTACAAGGTTTAGAAGTGTGTTTATGTGAATGTTTGACCATTCTTCCAGAAGCGCATTTGTGAGGTCAGGCAATGATGTAGACGAGAAGGCCTGACTTGTAGTCTCCGCTCAAATTCATCCTAAAGGTGTTCTATCAGGTTAAGGTTACATAGTTACATAGTAGGTGAGGTTGAAAAAAGACACAAATCCATTAAGTCCCACCTATGTGTGTGATTATATGTCATTATTACATTGTATATCCCTGTATATTGCGGTCGTTCAGGTGCTTATCTAATAGTTTCTTGAAACTATCGATGCCCCCCCCCCCCCCCCGCTGAGACCACCCACCTGTGGAAGGGAATTCCACATCCTTGCCACTTTTATAGTAAAGAACCCTCTACGTAGTTTAAGGTTAAACCTCTTTTCTTCTAATTTTAATGAGTGGCCACGAGTCTTGTTAAACTCCCTTTTGCAAAATAGTTTTATCCCTATTGTGGGGTCACCAGTACGGTATTTGTATATTGAAATCATATCCCCTCTCAGGCGTCTCTTCTCCAGAGAGAATAAGTTCAGTGCTCACAACCTTTCCTCATAACTAATATCCTCCAGACCATTTATTAGCTTTGTTACCCTTCTTTGTACTCGCTCCATTTCCAGTACATCCTTCCTGAGGACTGGTGCCCAGAACTGGACAGCATACACCAGGTGCGGCCGGACCAGAGTCTTATAGAGTGGGAGAATTATCGTTTTATCTCTGGAGTTGATCCCCTTTTTAATGCATGCCAATATTCTGTTTGCTTTGTTAACCACTTCAGCCCCGGACCATTTGGCAGCCAAAGGACCAGAGGTCTTTTTTCAATTTCGCACTGCACTACTTTAACTGGTAATTGCGCGGTCATGCAATTTTGTAACCAAACGAAATTTGCGTCCTTTTCTTCCCACAAATAGAGCTTTCTTTTGATGGTATTTGATTGCCTCTGTGATTTTTATTTTTTGCGCTATAAACTGAAAAAGACCGCAAATTTTGAAAAAAAAAGATATTTTCTACTTTTTGTTATAAGAAAAATCCAATAAACTCAATTTTAGTCAAACATTTGGGCCAAAATGTATTCAGCCACATGTCTTTAGTAAAAAAAAATGCCAATAAGCGTATATTTATTGGTTTGCGCAAAAGTTATAGCGTCTACAAACTAGAGTACATTTTCTGGCATTTACACCGCTTTTAATTTATGACTGCCTATCTCATTTCTTGAGGTGCTAAAATGGCAGGGAAGTACAAAACCCCCCCCAAATGACCCCATTTTGGAAAGTAGACACCCCAAGCTATTTGCTGAGAGGCATGTTGAGCCCATTGAATATTTTTTTTTTTAGTCCCAAGTGATTGAATAAAGACAAAAAAAAAAAAAAAAAATTTTCATAAAGTTGTCACTAAATGATATATTGCTCACACATGCCATGGTTATATGTGGAGATGCACCCCAAAATACATTTTGCTGCTTCTCCCGAGTATGGGGATACCACATGTGTGGGACTTTTTGGGAGCCTAGCCGCGCACGGGGCCCCGAAACCCAATCAACGCCTTCAGGGTTTCTAAGGGTGCAAATTTTTGATTTCACTCCTCACTACCTATCACAGTTTCGAAGGCCATAAAATGCCAAAATAGCACAAAACCCCCCCAAATTACCCCATTTTGGAAAGTAGACACCCCAAGCTATTTGCTGAGAGGCATGTTGAGTACATGGAATATTTTATATTTTGCCACAAGTTGCGGGAAGAATATTACAAACTTTTTTTTTTTTTGCCCAAAGTTGTCACTAAATGATATATTGCCCACACATGCCATGGGCATATGTGGAATTACACCCCAAAATACATTCTGCTGCTTCTCCTGAGTATGGGGATACCACATGTGTGGGACTTTTTGGGAGCCTATCCGCATACGGGACCCCGAAAACCAAGCACCGCCTTCAGGATTTCTAAGGGCATAAATTTTTGATTTCACTCCTCACTACCTATCACTACCTATCACAGTTTTGAAGGCCATAAAATGCCAAGATGGCACAAAACCCCCCCAAATGACCCCATTTTGGAAAGTAGACACCCCAAGCTATTTGCTGAGAGGCATGTTGAGCCCATTGAATATTTTTTTTTTTTTTAGTCCCAAGTGATTTAATAAATACAAAAAAAAAAAAAAAAAAAAATGTATTCAAAAAGTTGTCACTAAATGATATATTGCTCACACATGCCATGGTTATATGTGGAATTGCACCCCAAAATACATTTTGCTGCTTCTCCTGAGTATGGGGATACCACATGTGTGGGACTTTTTGGGAGCCTAGCCGCGTACGGGGCCCCGAAACCCAAGCACCGCCTTCAGCATTTCTAAGGGTGCAAATTTTTGATTTCACTCCTCACTACCTATCACAGTTTCGAAGGCCATAAAATGCCAAAATAGCACAAAAAAACCCCCAAATGACCCCATTTTGGAAAGTAGACACCCCAAGCTTTTTGCTGAGAGGCATGTTGAGTACATGGAATATTTTATATTTTGCCACAAGTTGCGGGAATATTACAAACTTTTTTTTTTTTCCCCAAAGTTGTCACTAAATGATATATTGCCCACACATGCCATGGGCATATGTGGAATTACACCCCAAAATACATTCTGCTGCTTCTCCTGAGTACGGGGATACCACATGTGTGGGACTTTTTGGGAGCCTATCCGCATACGGGACCCCGAAAACCAAGCACCGCTTTCAGGATTTCTAAGGGCATAAATTTTTGATTTCACTCCTCACTACCTATCACTACCTATCACAGTTTTGAAGACCATAAAATGCCAAGATGGCACAAAACCCCCCCAAATTACCCCATTTTGGAAAGTAGACACCCCAAGCTATTTGCTGAGAGGCATGTTGAGCCCATTGAATATTTTTTTTTTTAGTCCCAAGTGATTGAATAAAGACAAAAAAAATAAATAAAAAAAATGTATTCAAAAAGTTGTCACTAAATGATATATTGCTCACACATGCCATGGTTATATGTGGAATTGCACCCCAAAATACATTTTGCTGCTTCTCCTGAGTATGGGGATACCACATGTGTGGGACTTTTTGGGAGCCTAGCCGCGTACGGGGCCCCGAAACCCAAGCACCGCCTTCAGCATTTCTAAGGGTGCAAATTTTTGATTTCACTCCTCACTACCTATCACAGTTTCGAAGGCCATAAAATGCCAAAATAGCACAAAACCCCCCCAAATGACCCCATTTTGGAAAGTAGACACCCCAAGCTATTTGTTGAGAGGCATGGTGAGTATTTTACAGCTCTCATGTGTTTTTGAAAATGAAGAAAGTAAAGAAAAAAACATTTTTTTTTTCTTTTTTCAATTTTCAAAACTTTGTGACAAAAAGCGAGATCTGCAAAATACTCACCATACCTCTCAGCAAATAGCTTGGGGTGTCTACTTTCCAAAATGGGGTCATTTGGGGGTGGTTTGTGCCATCTGGGCATTCCATGGCCTCCGAAACTGTGATTGGCAGTGAGGAGTGAAATAAATAAATTACACCCTTAGAAAGCCTGAAGGCGGTGCTTGGATTTTGGGGTCCCGTACACGGCTAGGCTCCCAAAAAGTCCCACACATGTGGTATCCCCGTACTCAGGAGAAGCAACAGAATGTATTTTGGGGTGTATTTCCACATATGCCCATGGCATGTTTGAGCAATATATCATTTAGTGACAACTTTTTGTAAAAAAAAAAATATTTTTTTTTTTTTTTTTCATTATTCAATCTCTTGGGACCAAAAAAAAAAATATTTAATGGGCTCAACATTGCTCTCAGCAAATAGCTTGGGGTGTCTACTTTCCAAAATGGGGTCATTTGGGGGGGGGTTTGAACTGTCCTGGCATTTTATGCACAACATTTAGAAGCCTATGTCACACGTCACCCACTCTTCTAACCACTTGAAGATAAAGCCCTTTCTGACACTTTTTGTTTACATGAAAACATTTTTTTTTTTTGCAAGAAAATTACGTTGAACCCCCAAACACTATATATATTGTTAAAGCAAAGGCCCTACAGATTAAAATGGTGGGTGTTGCATTTTTTTTTTCCACACAGTATTTGCGCAGCGATTTTTCAAACGCATTTTTTGTGGAAAAAATACACTTTTTTTTATTTTAATGCACTAAAACACACTATATTGCTCAAATTTTTGATGAAATAAAAAATATGATCTTAGGCCGAGTACATGGATACCAAACATGACATGCTTTAAAATTGCGCACAAACACGCAGTGGCGACAAACTACATACATTTTTAAAAGCCTTTAAAAGCCTTTACAGGTTACCACATTAGATTCACGGAGGAGGTCTACTGCTAAAATTACTGCCCTCGATCTGACCTTCGCAGTGATACCTCACATGCATGGTGCAATTGCTGTTTACATATGACGCCAGACCAACGCTTGTGTTCGCCTTTGCGCAAGAGAAGGGGGGGCAGGGGTGCTTTTTTTTATTTTTTTTTTAGTTTTTCTTTTTATTTAGCTTTTTTATTTTATTTTTAAACTGTTCCTTCCATTTTTTTTTTCTTAGTTATCATTTTTATTGTTATCGCAGGGAATGTAAATATCCCCTATGATAGCAATAGGCAGTGACAGGTACTCTTTTTTTGAAAAAAAGGGTCTATTAGACCCTAGATCTTTCCTCTGCCCTCAAAGCATCTGACCACACCAAGATCGGTGTGATAAAATGCTTTCCCAATGGTGCGGTGGGTATGCCCACCATTAGAATACCTCCCTTCATCCACCCACTTCTAATGATGGGCATACATGCACCATTTATATATGCCGAAGCATGGGGGCATCCTCCCGCAAAAAAGTTATGCCACGTACACATGGTCGGACTTTTTTCGACCATATGTACGTGGCATTAGGAGCAAAATCGCTCCTCCGCCCTCTGCTGCCCCCATGCTTCGGCATATATGCTCTTTTTTTTAACTGTGGTGGTGAAATCACCTCCTACAGCGTTGGAGTCGCGGCTTTATGTATCGTGGGAGCAAACGCTGTTGCTGTCAAGATAAATAAATCCACGCTGCAACTGAATGGCGTACCTGCTAAGCAAATAATGGTTAACATTAAAACAAAGTAACATTACAGTATAACAGTAAGACCTTACCATACCATACCTGCAAAGCAAATACCAAAAAAAAAAACATAGTAAAAAATAAAACATTTTGTTAACGCAAACGGTGCCTAAAATATATATATGCCGAAGCATGGGGGCATCCTCCCGCAAAAAAGTTATGCCACGTACACATGGTCGGACTTTTTTCGACCATATGTACGTGGCATTAGGAGCAAAATCGCTCCTCCGCCCTCTGCTGCCCCCATGCTTCGGCATATATGCTCTTTTTTTTAACTGTGGTGGTGAAATCACCTCCTACAGCGTTGGAGTCGCGGCTTTATGTATCGTGGGAGCAAACGCTGTTGCTGTCAAGATAAATAAATCCACGCTGCAACTGAATGGCGTACATGCTAAGCAAATAATGGTTAACATTAAAACAAAGTAACATTACAGTATAACAGTAAGACCTTACCATACCATACCTGCAAAGCAAATACCAAAAAAAAAAAATAGTAAAAAATAAAACATTTTGTTAACGCAAACGGTGCCTAAAATATATATATGCCGAAGCATGGGGGCATCCTCCCGCAAAAAAGTTATGCCACGTACACATGGTCGGACTTTTTTCGACCATATGTACGTGGCATTAGGAGCAAAATCGCTCCTCCGCCCTCTGCTGCCCCCATGCTTCGGCATATATGCTCTTTTTTTTAACTGTGGTGGTGAAATCACCTCCTACAGCGTTGGAGTCGCGGCTTTATGTATCGTGGGAGCAAACGCTGTTGCTGTCAAGATAAATAAATCCGCGCTGCAACTGAATGGCGCACCTGAAAACAAAAAAATGGTTAACAATAAAACACAGTAAACAAAATTACATACCTGAAAAGCAAGCATGATAAAACATAATAAAACATTGCAGAATAGAATAGAGTAAAAAAGAGCAACAATAGAGAGAGAGAGAGAGAGAGAGAGAGAGAGAGAGAACAATAAAACGACAACTATTTTTTGTTTTTTTATTTTATATTTTTTTGGGGGTTTTTTTTTTTTGTACTTTTTTTTTATTTTTTACACTTTTTTTTTTAAACTATAACTATAATTTTAACTGTAACGGTCGGGTCTCAAAATGCGATGGCATTCTTGAGACCCTGTAACTATAATTTTAACTAACGGTCGGGTCTCAAAATGCGATGGCATTCTTGAGACCCTGTGAAAGTGTATCCTAGCCTGTGAAATGCTGTACCCTACGCTAAAACCTCACTAGTGAGTGGTAGCGTTCAAAACATTCACCAATGCAGAGACCAGGATTGTCAGGACAGCGTGGACAATAATAACGGGTGTCACGCCTACATCCGCGCTTGGTACAGACACGACATCTTTTTTGGGGGGCTCGTTGGGTAGGGGTACTCGGGAGGACATAAGGGTAATGCCTCTCATACAGCCGGCTAACTGCATTTGGTTCGGAATGGTGAGGTGCAGAACCGTCTGGAAACAGAAGGTCTGTGAGAACCTCTTCCAGGAATTCAAGGAAGGGTAACCTCCCGCCTGAAGCTCCGTATAGCACATGAGCATTCAGAAAAGCCAATTGGAACAAATAAATAGACACTTTTTTGTACCAGCGTCTAGCCTTACGGACAACTAGGTACGGCGCCAACAACTGGTCGTTGAGGTCCACCCCCCCCATATTAAGGTTGTATTCGTGGACACAGAGGGGTTTCGTCACAACACCAGCCGCCGTACGAATTTGGACTGTCGTGTCTGCATGAAGGGAGGTAAGAACGAAAACATTCCTATTATCCCTCCACTTCATAGCGAGCAAGTTATTACACTTCAAGCAGGCTCTCTCCCCCAGCCTAAGAGGGGAATCTACAAGCCGCTGGGGAAAGCCCCGGCGATTAGGTCGCACGGTGCCACATGCTCCAATCTGATGATCAAACAAGTGACTAAACAGTGGCACGCTCGTGTAATAATTGTCCACGTACAAGTGGTACCCCTTTCCGAATAAGGGTGACACCAAGTTCCACACTATCTTGCCAGCGCTCCCTATGTAATCTGGACAGTTCTCCGGCTCTACGTGACTATCTTTTCCCTCATAAACCGAAAAGCTCCACGTATAGCCTGTTGCCCTGTCACAGAGCTTGTAGAGCTTGACCCCGTATCTGGCACGCTTGCTGGGAAGGAACTGTTTGAAAGACAAGCGGCCAGAAAACTTAATCAGGGACTCGTCAACGCAGACAACTTGATTGGGATTAAACAAGGCTGCAAAACGTTGGTTGAAGTGGTTTATGAGGGGCCAAATTTTGTAGAGCCGATCAAATTCAGGGTCTCCACGAGGACGACAGAGTTCATTGTCACTGAAGTGCATGAACCGCAAGATCTGTTCGTATCGTGCCCTGGACATGGAGCGAGAGAACACGGGCATATGGTGGAGCGCGAGGGTGGACCAATAAGACCTCAGCGTCGGGAATTTATGCATGCCCATGTTGATGGAAAGGCCCAGAAAGGACTTAAATTCGGAAACCGTAATTGGTTTCCAATCTCTGGCAAGGGAAGGCACTTGGGGATTAGCGGTGATGTGTTGACCAGCGTATATATTACTTTGGTCCACAATAGATCTATAGAGATCTTCCGTGAAAAACAGCGATAAAAAATCGGATGGCTTAAAATCAGCTGTTTCCACCTGAATACCGGGTTGGCCAGTGAATGGGGGAAGTACGGGTCCTGCAGAAGTGGTGGGCACCCAATCAGGATTGGCGAATTCTGCAGGAAGGACACTATGTGATCGACGGGCCTGCCTTTGTCTTCTTCTTGGTGGCAGCGGGACACTACTTGTGCTTGCCACCTCGCCAGCTTGAACTGCACTTATGGGACTCGCCACGTCACCAAGTGTTACTGCAGTGCTGGTTTGACTACGTCCAGGGTGTACTAGGCCGCTGGTGCTTGCCAGTTCACCAGAAGGAATAGCGGCGCTAGTACTTCTCTGCTCCATACGAGAGACCTGCGGTTCCTGCACCTCAACAACATCAGAAGATCGGGATCGGGTACGCCTGACCTTAGCAGGGACCTCACCTCCGTCGCCAGAGCTATCTGTCATGGAGCCGCTGTCGTCTACTGGGTCGTATTCTGAGCCTGATTCTGACAGATGAGTGACCTCCTCTTCACTATCTGACATACTCAGAAACAAGTAGGCCTGTTCACTAGTGTACTTGCGATTTGCCATTTTGGGCTCTAAATTTAGTAGTACACTAGTGAGATTCACAGGAAAAAAAGCTCCTAGGCTGCTGGCGACTGAATCAAAACGCTACCAAAAAAACTGTTAGCGATCGCAGGGATCAGGCCTGACTCTGCGAACGCTGCAGTTATGTGTGCTTAGTGTTTTGGAAGTGACAGTGATCGATCGATACTGCACTTGGGTGGGCTGGGCTGGGCTGGGCGGAGGGGGAAAACGCAGGTGCTAGCAGGTATCTGGGCTGATCCCGCTAACAATGCGTTTTTTGGAACCCTAAACTGCTGGGACGCTAGTATAGATCTGATCAGATCAGATATTGATCTGTTCAGATACTATACCACTAAGGGAGGTGTATGCTTTGCGCGTGGGTGTTTGCGGTGCTGGCACTAACCTGGGGCGACGCAGACCTTATTTGTCCCTAAAACCTAATTGATATCACCCGCCGGGCGATCAGGGGGTTAAACCGTTATTGGGTAATAAATGGCGGGTGCCCTGACAGTATAAAAAACAAACTATCTAACCAGCGTCACCCGTAACAGTAATACGGTGATCACTGGTGAAAGGGTTAACTAGGGGCAATCAGGGGGTTAAAACCTTTATTAGGCAATATATGGGGGTACCTGACGCTATATAAAAACCTGACGGGGAACCTAAATAACTAAATAACTAACTGGCTAACCAGCGTCACCAGTGACACTTATACTGTGATCACTGGTGAAAGAGTTAACTCTAGGGGCAATCAAGGGGTTAAAACCTTTATTTAGGTTGTAATATGGGGGTACCTGACCTATAAACCTATTTATAATCCTATATAAACCTGGCGGTTACCTAAAAAAAAAACTGGCTACCTAGCGGCACCAGTGACACTAATAGAGCGATCAAAAAAACGATCGCTTAGTGACACTGGCAAAAGGGGGTGAAAGGGTTACCTAGGGGGCAATCAAGGGGTTAAACCTTTATTGGGGGGGGGGGGGGCGGGGGGCTACCTTAGACCTAAAGGGGCCTAAAACTAACTGCCCTGACAGTTATTACAATCACACTGACACTAAATGCAGTGATCAGTAAATAAATGATCACTGCAATCAGTGACACTGTGACAGGGGGGGCAGGGGGTGATCTGGGGGGTGATCTGGGGGTGACAGGGGGGTGGATTGTGTGCCTAAGTGTCCTGGTGTCAGTGTACTGTTGTGCACTTACTTGCTGTGTCTTCACCGCTCGGCGTCCCGGTCAGAAAGACCGACACGAGGAGCGTGACGTCACTTCCCCTTGCCTGTGTTTACAATTACACAGGCAAGGGAGAATGTGATTCGCCAGGAGCGATCGGGAGGGGGTGGCCAGAAACCACTGGCCGTCCCCTCTTCCCGCATCGCTCCTGACACGATCCCGACCGTCCCCGCCGGCGGAGGGGGGTCCGATCGGACCCCCCAACCGCCTGAAGAATGGCACGTACAGGTACGTCCTTTTGCCTGTACGTGCCATTCTGTTGACGTATATGTACATGGGGCGGTCGGGAAGTGGTTAACAGCAGCTGCTGAGCTTATCATCTACTAGGACCCCCAGGTCCTTTTCCATCCTAGGTGAGGACTCTGTGCAGGCCAGTAAAGTTCCTTCACCCTAAACTCGCTCATCCATGTCTTTATAGACATATTGAAACAGGAAGGGGCCATCCCCAAACTGTTCCCACGAAATAAGGAGCATGAAATTGTCCAAAATGTCTTGGTATACTGACACCTTAAGAATTCCCTTCACTGGAACTAAGGGACCAAGCCCAACCCCTGAAAAAACAACCCTACACCATAATCCCCCCTCCACCAAATGATTTGGACCAGTGCACAAAGCAAGGTCCATAAAGACATGGGTGAGCAAGTTTAGGGTGGAGGAACTTGACTGGCTTGCACATAGTCCTGACCTCAACCCAATAGAGCACCTTTAGGATGATTTAGAGCGGAGACTGCGAGCCAGGCCTTCTCGTATACATCAGTGCCGGACCTTACAAATGCCTTTCTTGAGCAATGGTCAAACATTCCCATAGACACACTCCTAAACCTTGTGGACAGCCTTCACAGAAGAGCTGAAGCTGTTATAGCTGCAAAGAGTGGGCCAACTCAATATTTAACCCTACGGGCTAAGACTGGGATGCCATTAAAATTTATGTGCGTGTAAAGGCAGGTGTCAAAATACTTTTGGTAATATAGTGTATCTGGCACTGGTCTACTATGGGCCAGTGGTGGTGGTACCAAAATGATATGGCAGCAGTTTTTCTACATGCATTATCCTGAATGCAGACCCCCTCCGCATCATCACCCCATGCCCATCCCTGCCAATAGCAGATGACTGGCAGCCCACTGATGATACCATGTCTACTAAGTGCTTTTCAAAGCAAATCACCTCTCATTTGCATCATGTGACCTAAATCTAAGGTACTTTTATAATAAAATTTTCTTAATAACCGAGTGTCTATATAATAAACCATGCCTATACCAGAGCTTCGGCAGCCAAAGTATATCTAAATTATATTCAGTTCTACTAACGTTATAAACTTTTGATATGGAAATCTAGTGATGGCTTTTGTTAAAAAAAAACAATTACATGGCAGTATAACTGAGGTTTTGCTTCACGTTTTCAATCCTTAAGCAGACTTACTGAGTCATTGCATGTCAGCAGGTTGCAGCATTCCTGTGATTGTAGCATTGTCACTGTTTAAGCTGCTGCTTGTTAAGTAAGTTCTATGATTTCTGTACTGTTACATCACCATAGACTAGAGCATAGTGCAGATTTTATAATCGGCATGGTGTCACCAAATAAGGACAATATCTGAAAACATTTCCTTTTTTGTTCTGAACAGAATCATTAACTTACAACCTGCGTTTATACATAATCAGGTGTTCGAAAAAGGTGTTATTTTCACAGTGCAGACATTGCAGAATTATGTGAATCATTACATATTCATTACTTGCTTTTGGAAAAATGCTTTGCATCCCTTGCTTTAACTTTATTGTAGAAAACAAATTAAACACAGATACCCACAAAGCATACACAGCAAGAACGATTGGTATTTGTCTTTCACACTAAGGCCCCTTTCAGACGAGGCGGACTCCGCTTGCACGGAGCCCGCCTCTGTCCGTCGGCTCAGCGGGAGATCTGTCCGTTGATCTCCGCTGAGCCGGCGGATGACAAGCCTCTCTCCGCTCACTGAGCGGGGAGGGGCTTGCGAGCGCCGCTGATCTCTATGGAGAGATCGGATGAAAACGGACAGTGTGTCCGTTTTCACCCGATCTCACCCGATCCGATCCGCCAGCGACGGATCTGGACGTGTGGCCCATACGTCTGCTTTTGGCGGATCGGATGTCAGCGGACATGTCTCCGCTGACATCCGACGCTCCATAGAGTAACATGGAGCGCCCGTTCAGATCCGCCGTCAAAACTGACAGGCGGATCTGAACGGGCCGTCCGTGTGAAAGGGGCCTTATTCACACTATGCCCAACGGTGTTTGAATTTCCCCAGTATGACACAAGAGAAGAAAATACTGTATCTGCTTGCATTAAAAGCCACCTATTTTTTTTTCATAACGTTTTTTATCTGGAATATACCAACTCAATAGCAATAATAATATGAATAGTTAAATGGAACTTTACCCACAACAATTTGATAACAAATAATGTTCTTTAGCAAGAAACATACATTCCACCTCCAGCATTGTTACTCTTTCTTCTTGCTAGAGGCTGCCATTTTGTTGAAGCCCAGAGCCCCTGAACAGCAGTAAATCTTTAGGCTGTCAACAGATTGGCCTCTACAAATTCAGCACAGTGCCTAAAAATAGAGAGCAACTGAGCATGTGCAGAGCAGGGCGAGACAGTGTATTACTGGATTTTAAACAGTTTAGGCACTTATTTGTAATGTTTTACATAGCTATACAGTAAAACCTTGGTTTGAGAGTAACTTGGTTTGAGAGCATTTTGCAAGACAAGCAACATTTTTTAATAAAATTGGTACAAGCAATGTCTTGATATACAAGTAGCATCTTGTCACAACTGAGTATAAAAGAGAAGAGTGGCGCCTCTAAGTGTAGCAATATGATTACATTTATTGAAGGTACAACGTTTAGCAAATCACATGGTTGATGATTAAAACAGGCACATCTAAGTATGCAAACATCTGGGGTAAAGCTGTTTAGATAGACCGTCCTGCACACTGCCATCAAAGTCATCCCTTCCACTCTGCGCTCCACGAGCGGCTCAAGCCTCGCTTTCAGATCACTCTATTGCAGGGTAGTCTTCACGGTCACGATTGTGAGAGCCAGCAGTGTGGTGGATGGTCTATGTGGACAGCTTTACCCCAGATGTCTGCATACTTAGATGTGCCTCTTTTAATCATCAACCATGTGAGTTGCTAAATGTTGTACTTTCATTAAATATAACCATATTGCTACACTTATGCCCCGTACACACGATCGGACTATCCGGAGGATTTGCCCGCTGGACTAGAGTCCGCCGGACAATCCGACCGTGTGTGGGCTCCGGCGGACTTTTTCTCCCCAAATGTCCGGCGGACTTAGAAGTTTTTACTCAAAATTGAGTCCGGAGGACAATCCGGCTGTGTGCTAGTCCGCGGGACTTTTGAAATGAACAGACTTTGGGGGTCTTCTCGCCGGACTCCTCCGCTATCTTCTGCTAGCTCTTTTACTAGCGGAGGAGCCCGGCTTTCTCTTTCGTCGCTGCCGCTGTCTGGGGGTCTTGTTTCGATTTCGGGGGTCTTGTCCCGCTCTTCTGTTCTTCTTGCCGGGCCTCCGCTTTCTTCTTGCAGCTCTTTTACTAGCGTTGGCCCAGTCTTCTGTCACCGTCTCCGTCGCTGTCGCCGCCGCCGCCTTCTGCTTCTTCTTTCTTCATCCGATGTTGACACGACGCTGTCTCTGCTTGTATTGGCCGACACGTGTTGCATGGCCACTTATATAGGGACAAGGGGCGGGGTCACCGACTCATGTCACATGGTGACCCCGCCCCCTTATGATGTCACTGTCCCGGAAGATGCCCAGACGGCGGCGGCGGCGAAGGAGAAAGCCAGGCTCCTCCGCTAGTAAAAGAGCTAGCTGAAGATAGCGGAGGAGTCCGGCGAGAAGACCCCCCAAGACGGAAGAAAACCCCCGGAGCTGTCTAATAAAGTATTTTAAAAACTTGTGTTGTGTGCTTGGATAAGGGACTGATATGGATTCGGGGGGACCCCCACGCCGTTTTTTCGGGGGAGGGATTCCCCTTTAAATCCATACCAGGCGACGGGGCTAGCGAGGTGTCAATCTCGCCAATCGAGGTGGTGGCATTGACTTCCTTCGCTAGTCCCGTCTACATGGAGTCACGTTATAAATGAATGGACTTTACTCCGTGTAAAAGTCCGGCGGACCTCCGCCAAAACTCCGGCGGATTGTCTGCCGGATCTAGTCCACCGGAAAAGTCCGGGCATGTGTGGGCAAGTCCACACGTTCGGAAAGTCCGGCGGACCTCCGGCGGATAGTCCGGCCGAAAAGTTTGATCGTGTGTACGTGGCATTAGAGGCGCCTCTCTTCTCTTTTATACTCTGTAGCTCCTGCTGGATTTTGCTTCTAATCCCCTTGTGGAGGCTGCCATTTGTAGATGGACATTTTATAATTAAACATCCTGGTCACATTGCTATAATCTTTTTATATGGACTATAAACTGAAGGACTTATGAATAAATGGCTGTGGAACAAATCATTTAAGTTTCCATTATTTCTTATGGGGAAATTCGCTTTGATATACAAGTGCTTTGGATTACAAGCATGTTTGACGGGACAAATTATACTTGCAATCCAAGGTTTTACTGTACCTGCAAAAGGGGCCAGCCTGAAATGATCTAGCAGGACTTAATTTTCTGACTAAAAGTTTCACTTTAATAATAATACTCCACCTGTACGAATAAATAATATATTCAACGTCATTGTTAATCTCTAAACAAAATGTCCAATAAATATCATCAAAACAAAAAATAAATGATATAAGTCCTCAGTGATCCAATAAAGTGTAATGTTATATGCGTATAACATATTGTTTTTGAGTTGGTATATTGCAAATGTTGGATAGTTGTGCTGCACTTATAAAAAACTTGGCTTTCTGATCAGTGTGGGAACACATGACAGTGCACAGCGGCAATAAATATATATAGGTTTTTTAAAAAAAAAATTCACATAGGGGTAGCATAGGGAATATTTTTTGTTTTGTATACTAAATACTCTCCACCACCCTGCTTATATAAGCCATGGCTCCAAGCTATCCCTAATTTAGAGGGGTTGTCCCTCTTTTGGAACCAAACTATCAGAAGTGTTTTAGTGCAGTAAACCTTTCATCATTCTCTAAAATATTTCAATTGGTATCTTTTTTCTTGTTCAAATATTTTATTATCAAGATACAAAGGGGACATACAAAGAGCATTAGCATATGCGAATTAGCCCCCAGACAGGGGAGTCTTATCAAAAAGAACTCTAATACAACAAGCTGACTGGGTCGCAGCCCACAAGGATGTATAAGGAAAAAGATAACTGTACATTTAAATGTGTAACAGTTGCATAGTAACATGGTGCCTGAGGTTAGGAGATACCGCAGGCGCCTACCAAAGTTGAAGGAAAGAGAACCCTTGGGCGGTAGTATCAAGGGTGATAACCTGAAATTCAGCAAGTGAGGGGGCATCTAGTAATGTACATGGTGAGGAGAAGATGTTGGAAAACCAGAAGGTGGAGGAGGATGGAAACGGGAGTGGATACTATGCATACCATAAGACTGATTTCTAGAGAATCAGGTGTGGGTGAAATCGGAATATATTACGTTTCTTAAGATGGGTTATCCCAAATCAGGGGAGCTAGGACACATGAGACCAGACAGGAGAGGAGAGGAAGTAGATGGGAGGGGGAGGTCAGGGACTTAGGTGGGAGGAAAGAAAGGGAGGAAAGTGGGACCAGATAGTCAGGGGATGGGGGTAGTATAAGAGAGGATGACAAGAAGCTTACTGAGGGGGAGAATCGAAGAAAGGAAATAGATCCCGGGAGGGAGGGGTATAAGGGGGAATTAAAGATCCATAACAGGTGGCTCTGATATCCTATTTAAGGTGAGTTTAAGGGGAGAGTAAGGATTCATCAAAGTCAGGGGGGAGGTAATGGTCTACCCAAGGCTTCCACAGGTGTTTATATTTTTTGGTTCCTTCAAAGAAGACTGCTTCTATTTTGGCATGGATCATGGCTCTGGTGATCCTGTTTTTGGTCTCTACAGTGTTAAGATAGAGAGTTTTCCAGGCCTTGGCAATGGTTTGCTTCGCCGCGGTGGTAACCTGCAGGAGGTGTTTAAATTGAGAGCGAGTCACTTTCAAGGGTTTTTTTGTTGAGTAAAGCCGTGGCTGAGTCTGGGTCTCATGAGCTGTTAAACAGCGTGGAGAGGAAATGCTTTGGCAGGCGGGCAGGTCCACCAAATGTGGTGATGGGTACCTGCTTCCATGCAGCCACAAAAGCAATTGGGGGGGGGGGGTATGTAGTCAGATATTTAGAGATTCGGGCAGGGACTAAGTACCAGTGCATGAGGACTTTGTAATTCGCCTCCAGTGCCACAATATTTTGTGAGGCCGATTTGGTAGCTTCCCATATATCTGCCCAGCCTTTAGCATCAAGTTGGTGCCCCAGATCTCTCTCCCATTTAACTGTATAATGAAGCGAAGTATGGGATGAAGGGTCTAGCAGTTGAGCATAGAAGGTGGAGATCAGACCACGAGCATGTGGATCATTCTTACATGTGTGCTCAAATACTGACATAGCGGGCAAATACGTGTCTCTATGGAGGCATGGTGTAAAAAAACGTTTAATTTGAAGATAACAAAAAAGTTCTGTGTTCGGGAGACCATGAGACTCGCACAGGGATGGGAAGACTATTACAGCTCTGCTATTACAGATGCCAGTATATAATGGTACAGAGGAAGCAATGGGATCTGTGGTCTGTGGTCAACGAATAAGCACAGTATAAAGCGAATTAGAGCCACACATAGCTAAAAATCCATTCCCCACATTTTATAAACGCCTGAAATAGCTACAACTAAGCAATAGTTAAAGAAAATATGACACCGATTACGGAGACAAAATTATATGTGATAAAGGTCAATTATTTTAGGAAGGAAATTATCTAAGTGAAAGTTCAAGGCTTCAAGGTTTAATTTGGAATAACTTCTAATGTTTTGCTTATAGTGATAAGAGCTCAATACATTCTAGTTAATATTTAACATGATGATGAAAAGTCAAACATACAATTACATATAAGGACACAATTTTGTCTACTCAAGAACAGATGTTTTAATCTACTTAATATTGAAACAGTTCCAAAAAAAAAAGTATGTCTTCTAAACTACTGTATGATTTCCAGGTAGAAATAAAAGACACAAATAATTGCAGCTGTGTATTAATACTACACCTCTAAATGCATATTTTAAAATGCAAACCGTGTATTTAATATCAACCACTTGTAACAGCTCTGATAGGATAGGAAGAAGCAGCACAAGGTGCCAATCATTGTGGGTGATATAGAGTTACATTTGGTGTTTTGTTCTGCTAACACGTTTTTTTTTAAATAGTTCACAACCCAGCTTAAAATTGTAACAACCCACAATACCACTTATCTACCCCCTGCTTAGTGTATACTTGTAATCCCTTTTACATTGCTATGCTCACATCCTGCAAAAATACAAGCATTCATTTATAAATTAATGCGCGCATCATTATAAAAGTGACATGGCTGTATTAACAATTGTGATCATGCTTGTGACCAAGATCTGAAAATTTGAATGCTTTTGACATTGACCATTACAAAGCACTTTGTTTAATCACAATTTTTTTATCATGTACTTTAGCAAGTACTTTAAAAAAACACGGATAAAAAAAAAGGGTTTACAGGTTAAAAATGAATGATAAATGCCTTAAAACACAAAAAAATTATATGTTGAAGCTTACCTTAGGTGTACTTTTGCAATTTTAGCAAGTACAGAAAATACCTCTTTATATGGCCAGAAATGCAATTATACATAATTTTTCTTTTAATCCTTTTTAAATATAATTTTTGTTTTTAAATGCTGGTTCCACATGTTTCAACCTTCTACCTATAAATCCATATCTTTCCCCTATTGTCCCCAGGTTGAGAAAGGGGGCATCTGATCCTAAAATTCATAGTCACACAACTTGCTTCTGACATCATCCACTCCCCTGGAACTGGACCTGCGACTCCCAAATTCAACCACGCTGTGCACTCCACGCTGGCTCTACAGTGTATCCTCTAGTGCAGGGGTCTCCAAACTGCAGTCAGGGGGCCGGATGTGGCCCTTTGCTAGCCTATATCCGGCCCTTGAGGCACTATTGCTCCCAATGCAATGAGGCACTATTCTTCCCACTGACTCCAACAATGGGGCACTATTTCTTCTACTAATACCAATGATGGGGCACGACTCCCGCTCCTACCGACCACCAACACTGAGGCTGTGTTGGTTCTCACTTATGCTTGGCCCAGGGCATTTTCTACCCCCACTGGCCAGAATCCAGCCCCCCTAAAGTCTAAAGGACAGTAAACTAGCCCTTTGTTTGAAAAGTTTGGAGACCCCTGCTCTAGTGATAGCCACTTCCTGCAACACCCCAGGTCACTTCCAGGTGCCACTCTGGCTGCTGTCATGGTGTGCTGAGATTATAATCTCAGGTCCCCCTGGCGATGCTTCTGAAGATGCCCTGTGGGATTGTTGAAATTCGTAAGGCGGGGTCTATACCGGTGACAACATACCACACACGTATGGCAGATGCCGGCACAGTGCTCCAGGGTTGTTTATGCTTTGTGCGTTAAAAGACCTTTTAAAAGAGAGTGCAATCTGTTTTTAAGAATTGCTTTAAATAAAGTGAATTTACACTCTGGGAGCATCCCCTTGTCTGTCCTTACATATACTGTATGAAAGACACAGGGGCTTCCCCAAAACCTGAACCAATAATGGAAGGAGACTGGAGAGGAGAAGAAAGTACACTGAAGGAGAGCAAACAACTGGATATATCAGCATATATGGCATATCTGATTGGCATGGTTATGCATAGGGACCATGCCTTCTGGTGAGTGTTGGCACAAGAGGGGACCATAGAATTGTGTCTGCACAGCACATGATTTATTTAGCACGAGAAAATGCACGGTTATTACCACACTAACACGGATGAAACAAGTGTGACTAATTATCTGCCATCCCTTTGGGTTTTTTCAGCATTGGAAAGACTATGAGAACTGTCTAAAAATACTGTGGACTATACTGTACATGTTACTATATCTATATGTAATGTATAATATATGCATGTTAGAAGGAGTAATAGTATTGGATGCAGCGATTAACGACTTAGTGACCATAGCTGTTTTACTGCTAAGGGGCGGCAGCTGTGCGCACAATCACGTATATATACTAGTGCCTGTACCTCCGTGTTGAAGGCGCTAATGCGTTCCGGTGGCGGCTCGCTCCTGTTGTGATTACCCACAGCAGGAGCCCATCGGCAGGTACCATGGACTTGATGTCCTCCTGCACCCGCCGATCATCAGCCAGAGAGACAGAACTGCGATCTGCCAAAGTAAACAAGGCAGATTGCTGTTCTAAAAGGGGGGGGGGAGGCAAGGATTGTGTGTCTCTGCAAAGCAGGGACTAGGATCCATGTCTTCCCCTAGTAAATGCACCTCCCACAGTTTAGTAAAACACTGGCTAGGCACACAGTTAGCCCTTTGGTCGCCCTTGGTATTAACCCCTTCCCAGCCAGTGTCATTATTACCGTGCATATTTTTAGCACTGATCACTGTATTAGTGTCACTGGTTCCCAAAAATTGTCAAAAGTGTATTTAGTGTCAGAATGGGTGCCGTAATATTGCAGTCCCGCTATAAGTCACTGAATGCTGCCATTACTAGTAAATAAATGAATGAATAAATAGAAATATCCCATAGTTTGTAGACGCTATAACTCAATACTGTATATCCTTTTTGGAATTTTTCTTACCAAAAATATGTAGCAGAATACATATTGGCCTAAATTGATGAAGAAATTTGATTTTTTTTTAAATTTTTTTATTGGATATGTTTTATAGTGGAAAGTGAAAGATTTTGTTATATTTTTTTTCAAAATTGTCGGTCTTTTTTCATTTATAGCGCCAAAAATAAAAATGCAGAGGTGATCAAATACCACCAAAAGAAATCTCTATTTGTGGGAAAAAAATGACATACATTTTATTTGGGTACAGTGTTGCAATTGTCAGTGAAAGTAACGTAGTGTTGTATCTCCAAAAATGGCCTGGTCATGAAGGGGGGTAAACCTTCCTGAAGTCAAGCAGTTAAAGTAGTATTGTGACAACACATGAATTGATTTAAGCTAGACATAACAACTTAAAGGGGTAGCGCTGTTAGCAGTGTTTTCAGATGCTTATGATGATTTGCCAATAACCATACTTTAAAGCGGTTCTGCACTCGTTTTTTTTTTTTTTTTTTGGGCTATATGCCAAGGGCATATAGCTCAATTGGGGGACTTACCTGTTCCATCTTCCATCTCGATCGCCGCCGGTTTTCCTCCGATAAAATTCTTCATCTTCTTCTTGTCTGCTGGGGTCCATCTTGCCTGTGGGCATGTGAAACCCCACAGGCACTTTAGATGACCCAGCATGCACCGCCATTACTCGCGCGTGCGCAGTAACGGCACATCTGCCGACATCTCACGAGATTTCGGAAGATGTGTCCGAAATCTCGTGAGATTTCGGAAGATGTGGCCGAAATCTCGCGAGATTTCGGAAGATGTCCGCACTGACTCCTGGGAACAATGACACCAGATCCCAGGAGACAGTGCGGCCTGACGACGATCGACGCAGAGACCCCGCCCACCCCCGAAGAGACAGAAGACAGGAAGTCATCAATTACAAGGTAAGTAAAAAAAAAAAAAAAAAAACACATTTCATTTAGTACTCTTTGCCTGATTTGGAAGGCAAAGAGATTTACTAAATGAAATGGGTGCAGAACCGCTTTAACATGATTGGCTGAGACATAGCAGTGGTGCCATTGGCTCCTGCTGTTATCAATCAAAGTCAGTTAGCCAATGAGGAGAGAAAGGGGGTGGGGCTGAACCATGTCTCCATGCCTGAATGGATACACGGAGCTGCGGCTCAGCTCGGGTGCCCCCATAGCAAGCTGCTTGCTGTGGGGGCACTCGGGAGGGGGGAAGGACCAGGAGTGCTGATGAGGGACCCAAGAAGAGGAGGCTGCTCTGTGCAAAACCACTGCACAGAGAAGGTAAGTATAGCATGTTTGTTATTTTTATTGAAAAAAAAACAAGACTTTAGTATCACTTTAAGGGCACAAGGACACGCCAGAAACCCAGCAGAGCACAATGGCAGCCGGAGGCATCCAAAGTGTCCCTACACCAGGTATTCCAGCAAACTAAAAGAAAATGCCCCCCATACAATAATATGTATTTCCCAGCACACTTATCAGCTAGCCAACAATATATATATATATATATATATATATATATACTGTCAGGTCATTATTATTGACCAACAAAAGTACTCCTGATATTGCTAGTTCAAGCTGAATGATATATTCTTTGTTAAAATTTGCAATATAAGAAAATAATAATTTGTTCAAAAACCAAGTATCAAGTATAGCTAGCTAGTTAAAATTGGTCTTTGGACATGCACCACATTTATTTATTTACATATTCACATATCCATTTCGTTCTTTAGAAAAATGATAACAGATGATGAGTTGTTGTGGACTGAAATCTGGAAGAAGGAATTGAGAACTAATGCCCGTACACACGATCGGAAATTCCGCCAGCAAAAGTCTGATGTGAGCTTTTGGTCGGAAATTCCGACCGTGTGTTTGCTCCATCGGACTTTTGAGGGCGGTATTCCTGCCAGCAAAAGATTGAGAGCAGGCTCTAAATTTTTTGGCTGGAAAAAGTTCCTATCGGAAATTCCGATCGTCTGTACCAATTCCGCCGTGCAAAATTCCTACGCATGCTCGGAAACAATTCAACGCATGCTCTGTAGCATTGAACTTAATTTTCTCAGCTCATCCTAGTGTTGTACGTCACTGAGTTCTTGACTGTCGAAAGTTCAGCGACTTTGATGGATTCTGAACAGGCTTCCTAGTCCATTTTCTAGTGAATAGTCATTGTGATTGTGGCTTGTAGGTATAGTTACTCTAAAATGTATTTATTGGTTGCATTTAATTGCCCATGTTTACTCTGTTTGCTGAGGCTTAGTGATACTTATTTGATATAAACTTTGCTCCAAATACCTTTTCTATAAAAATGCTATAATAATTGTTGTGGAGTCACTCCCTCAAACCACGCCTATATTTTACCATGCTCACTTTTGTGACTCGCCAGCTCATGTACACCTTTCACAGCTTTCACTTTGATCAGTCAGCCAGTGTTTTAATTAAAGCTTTGCCAACACATACTGGAACATTAAAGAGGTCACTCAGTACAGAGTCTTATATTAAGTAACAATATGTTAATTGTTAATGGTGTATAAATATTCTATTGTAATAGGTGTATAAAAAGACTAATTTAAACAACTTTCCCAGATTGTTTTATTCTGTTCTCCTTCCCATGACAGATATAATTTTAGGATAGTGTACTTTACCGAATACCATTGGGAAAAAATATACATTTGAACACACAGGCTCTTAGATCTTGCATTGCAGGTGAAGGGGTTAGGGGTAAAAGGGGATATGTGACAATGGTAAGGCTGTTAATACATTTTTTTTTCAATACTTTATATGAAGTTTGTATAAAGGTAGAACTTTATTCACCAATTTGGAGTTGAAGGTATTGGTGGAGACCAGCCCCTGAACACCAACCACTGCACGGGAAAAGACCCTCAAAACTTGCTGGTGGATGTAAACGGGACACCACATATCCTACTATACAGGTTACTATGAATAGCAAGAGTATATTCAATCTCATGAATGCTGCTGCCAGGCTCATCCACCTCACAAACAGCTCAGCATCTGCTATACCCCTCTGCAATCCCTCCATTGGCTGCCACCTAACGAATTCAACTCAAGATACTAACAATAACTTACAAAGCCATCCACAACCTGGCCCCCAGCTACATCACTAACCTAGTCTCAAAATACCAACCTAATGGTTCTCTTCACTCCTCCCAAGACCTCTAACTCCCTTGTCACCTCATGCCATGCTCGCCTTCAGGACTTCTCCAGAGCCTCTCCCATCCTCTGGAATGCTCTACCCCTTTCTGTCCAACTTTCTCCTATTTTGTCCACTGTCAGACGATCCCTGAAAACTCATCTCTTTAGAGAAGCCTATCTGGCCCCCACTTAACTGTACATTTACTTTTTCCATCAGCACATCCCCCACAGTTATTACCTCTTGTATCTTTTGACCTTCCTTCTTAGATTGTAAGCTCTAAGGAGCCGGGCCCTCTGATTCCTACTATATTAAAGTATATTGTATACACCACTCCTAAAGCGCCTCTGCCATTGAAATCAATAGGCAGCGCCCCCAATGCCCCAGTGTGAGAGTAGCCTAAAATATTTTATCCTAGATGATAATAAAAATACGATGCTGAAAGAAATTTTTGGATTAGTAAACCTCATACATTAAAATTGCATAACATCCTGATTTAATTCCATTTATCAATCCCAGAAATTAAACATCCCAATAACAGAACATTACAGGTCTCAAATATCTTACTTTTGGCAAAGCCACCCCATGGCAGCTGAATATTACTACATAGGGGTTGATCTACTAAAGGCTTAGTGAACGATGTGAAAATCTGTTGACTTTCATCATACAATCATGAGAAGGAAAAATACTAAGGAAGTCCCTTGCGAAGTGAAAATTCCATTACAAAATAAACAGCCTATTTCCCTTTAGTAAATCAACTCCATAGACTAAACCATTGTAAAATTCTGGGACAATATATCTGATACAAAAGCATCTCTCCATCTTACCAAATGAGTGACAATAAAATACAATTCTTAACAACCACCGCCATGTCTAAATGGGACATTAAAATACTAAAGTCATTTCCAGATGAACTATTGAGAACATTTATCCAAATGTCCTGTAAAGTTTTCCAATAAAGCAATCCCTGGAAACTTCACTCACTGTTTTCCAAATTATTGGAGATATTGAGGCCCTTTAGGTTCCCCCGTATACAATTTATGGCAATATAAGTCCCTGAAATTATACTGAAATCCAATATTCAAACTAGTATCAGAACTATCCCTGTTGCAAATAGGAATTTACCTTTTCCTTAAAGCTGAACTCCCGGTATGACCTTGTTGCATACTTACATTGGTCTAGCTTGGCACAGTGTAAATATGCATTACTCCTTCCTGATGGACCGCTGTGGAAACTGGTGCTTCTACTGCAGTGGCGGCTGGTGCTCAAAATTTTTGGGGGGGCGCAAACAAACAGCCTCACTGTGCCATCAAACGCTGCCACTGTGCCCATTAAACGCTGCCACTGTGCCCATCAAACGCTGCCACTGTGCCCCAAGTGCTGCCACTGTGCCCATCAAACGCTGCCACTGTGCCCATCAAACGCTGCCACTGTGCCCATCAAACGCTGCCACTGTGCCCCAAGTGCTGCCACTGTGCCCCAAGTGCTGCCACTGTGCCCCAAGTTCTGCCATTGTGCCCCAAGTTCTGCCACTGTGCCCCAAGTTCTGCCATTGTGCCCCTTAAGTGCTGCCATTGTGCCCCTTAAGTGCTGCCACTGTGCCCCTTAAGTGCTGCCACTGTGCCCCTCAAGTGCTGCCACTGTGCCCCCTGCCTGCCCTCTGCACTTACCTTGTCCCGGTGTGCAGCTGGTGACGGCGTCAGGCGACGAGCGGTGTCTCCGTCGGATGTCTTCTCCCGCGCTCCTCCTGTCTTCTTCTGCAGTGATTGGACGCCTAGCGTCCAATCACAGCGCCTGTGACTTCAGCCAATCAGGTGACAGGTAACAGACCTGGCAACCTGATTGGCTGAGAGGCGGGTCTGTGTTAGGGAAGCGATGTATTCGCTTCCCTAACACAATACTGTGTAAACAGCGAACGCAAAGCATTGCGCCCGCTGTTTACACTTAGGGAAGCCTATTAGAGCACACCGCTCTAATAAGGTCCCCTATTAGAGCTTACAGCTCTAATAGGGGAGCTTCCAGCAACACCCCCCCCACTGTAATTCAGATGCCCGACACCCGATCAGGGGCCGGACACCTGAATAGGGGGCGGCAGCGGTGACAATAGATAGATTCATGCAATGCATGAATCTATCTATTGGTGATAGAGCGGTGCAGGAGAGGGGGGGCGGCGCTCCTGCGCCCTCTATGCACGCACCGCCACTGTTCTACTGTGATAGCCCTGATTTTTCAGGTTCTGCTTAGGTTTCTATGTGAGTGGCTGCCCCACTACACATTGGCCATAGGGGGGTCACTTGCTCAGCACAGCCACTATTATAAATTATATTATATATTATATCATATAACAGTGTAAATTTGCTGTCCCCTCAAAATAACTCAACACACAGCCATTAATGTCTAAACCGCTGGCAGCAAAAGTGAGTACACCCCTAAGTGAATATGTCCAAATTGGGCCCAATTAGCCATTTTCCCTGTATATTGTATTTATTTATTTGTTTATCAACACCTTTGAAGATAACCTTAATGCTAAGAGTACAAAACACAAGATTGTTTTTCTTATAGATGTTAAGTTCTGTTATTCAGTTGCCTTTGATCTTTTGATGGACATAAAGAATTGTATTTCTTTGGATATTATATTTAGTTTGAATTAATATATATTTCAAAGCACGTGTGAACAAATGCTATCAGAAAAAGACAGATTGCACTGATTACACAGAGAAGTAACATTGGCTAAGCACATTTCAAACAAATGACTTGAACCTGGCTTGAGCACTGCTTAGTAGTTAACAGATTTGGTCATACACACTTATTATAACCATTTACAGCATGATATTTTAATGTAGTGCAACAAGTTTTGATAACAAGTCCCTGAATGAGTTAAACATTTAGGGGAAACCAGAACATTGCTATCAGATCACTGGAAGCAACCATTGTGTAATAAGAAGAATATTTATCACTTTAGATTTTTTTTTTGTAAACAAAAGCCTGTTGATCCTGCTTCTATGAAAAAATTTAAATGATTATTAAAATTGTGAAAAAGAATGCCCAGAGCACTACAGATTAGCTCATGCGGGAAAGCCGTTGTGGCTGCCTGCCATGCCCTTGGTCTGATGGCAACCTTGGATGGAGCTGTCTGATAAGGAGTGAATCAATCTTTTAACCTATTCATAGCAACAGGATTTTTACAACAAAGATGCAAACGAGACAGAGGCAAGCAGTTGAAAACATTAAATCATCCCCTGCTGGCCAATTAGATTACTACATACCACCCTTATGCAATGTTTCATATCTACCTGACTTGGTCCTAACCATTTCAAAACAGAAAATCCATACAAACCCACCATACATTCTTTAACCTCCCTGGCGGTATGATTATGTCTGGAATTTTGTACGTTTAAATTTCCCGCAGCCGAGACAGACAGCGCGAGAGCCGCCGAAAAAGAGCAAAGCGCCGCCGAAAAAGACCGAACCTCCGCCGAAAAAGACTGTGCCGACTCTTCGGCTCCGTTCGCAGTCCCGCCTCCCTGCTGTTTCGGGAGCGAGCGCAAGGAGGTGGGACTGCGAGTGGAGCCGAAGAGTCGGCTCGGTCTTTTTCGGCGGCGCTTCGGTCTTTTACGGCGCCGCTTCGTTTTTTTTAGGGGGGCTCGCTATTTTTGTCCCTTTTTTGGGGGGGGGTCGGCGTATAACACGCACCCACGACTTTCCCCCGAGCTTAATAAATACGGTATATAAAACGACATGCAGGGCACTGGACAGACCACTAGGGACAAAGGGGATGTGTATTTTTTGTATACAGTACTGTAATCTGTAAGATTACAGTACTGTATGTGTATTGTGTGTTTTAACTTTTTTGAATTTGGCGCCAATCTCCGCTCCCGTGCGTCGTAACGTCGCAGGGAACGTAGATCAGCGGGACTCGGCACTGTGTGAATCGAGCGGAGGAGCTCGCACACACAGCTGGGAGACAACGTAGGATCCAGGGGACAAGGTAAGTAACTTCCCCTGTATCCTGCAATGCAGCCCGAGTCTGGCTCGGGGTTATCGCTTATGGTACTGAAGTTTCCACCCAGAGCCAGACTCGGGATTACCGCCAGGGTGGTTAATAAAGAATAATTTGCTAAAATAATATAAAAAGAGAAATTTGTGAGCAGTAACCCATAGCAACTAGTCAGAAATGTGTTTTCAGATATTTAATAAATAATATTGCATAATTTCAATTTGGTTGTTATAAGTCTTAGGACCCATGGATTTGAAACGGAACTACAGAGTTGGCTGCCGTTTGGCCAGACAACTGATGCCGTCTGATGTATTTCTAGGCTCCCAGTTCTTTCTATCCAAAGGAAATTTTTTAAGTCACATGCTTTTTAGTTGTGTTTATTTCATCTATCCATACTCCTCCCTATGGGAGATCCGGCATATTTAGGCGATTATTTTGTTGGGTGGCAGCATGGGACTATTGGATCTTACTCCTCCTTCATCTTTTGCTCATAACCTGGCTCCCACTCTCAATCACTGAGTAGATGAAATTCCAAGTTTTTTCCTGAAGAAACCGCACAGCGAAACATGTAGAAATATACAGTTTAACATTACTAAACGTGTCCCTATACACACAACTGGACACGGATGTATTGTATGCAATGTTTTTATGATATTTAAATTTTAATAAAAATGATATATTAAACTGTGGTGTATGCACCTGTAAAGTCCCATACCTCCCAAACCTTGTTCTTTGTAGAAGGGATGTCGGTGTCATATACACTAAACTGATTGATTCTGGTTTTGACCACACAACCTTCTACATTATACAATATATGTGTACCGTAATCAATTTTGCTTTGCCATACAACAAAAGCCTTACAACTGTATTCTGGGAACATAGAAAGGGAGCAAGAAGTATGGCAGTTCGTATACAAAACCAGCAGTGAAGAGATTTGCATTTCCTAACTTGCTGTTTTTTCTTCAAGCAACTTGTTTATGGATTTTTGAAGTTATTAAGGCCATCTGCTGTCACCTGCTGTCTCTGGGGCCTGCCCCCTGCAATTACAATATTATCCCTTGTGTGCTGCTACAGTGTTTTTTCAAACTAAGTGAAAGTCCCAAAAGAAATACACAACCAAAAAAGTTTATAAAAATCAAATATCTAAATAAAAAATATATAATAGTGTCACCAGCAGCTATGTACCAAATTCAACTCTCATACTATTCAAAACATAAATAAAATAAATGTACATCTGGACCTATTGACCTAACATAACATGCTTGGTCAAAATGTGATTTAGTCCCTTTAAGTGGACCAAGGGTAGCTTTTCACATTATGGCCAATCTTGCTATTTCACTTTTCCTCCATATGCCACTCTCCTCCTTCACTCCTCCACTCAGCACCATATAAAGAAATGC
Organism: Lithobates sylvaticus; assembly: GCA_028564925.1. Taxonomy (NCBI): domain Eukaryota; kingdom Metazoa; phylum Chordata; class Amphibia; order Anura; family Ranidae; genus Lithobates; species Lithobates sylvaticus. Next base: position 499,599,468 of record CM053030.1, read on the forward strand.
TAAGATGGTTCTTATCCTTTAAAAAAAAAAATTTTACATTTTTTTAATTGCAGAAATAAAATTATTACACTTGAATGTGCCAGATGCAAAAATCACACCAAATATATCCAGCCTTAGTGTTAAAATATGACGATCATGTGCAATATCACAAACTGCTGTAGGTTACCACACTTCCTCGTTCCTCAAATGTTGTGATGTCCCTACCTGTTTCGTCACAGGGAACGTGACTTCGTCAGAGGGAATGCCCCCTGCATCTACTGTAGTGCTGTGAAGAGGTGAAATAGTATTGTCATTGTGATACAAATACATGCCAGAATAAAGGGAGTGGTTGTAAGCACTGCCTGCATCACAGGCACATTTTTTAAATACAGCAACAGGTACTTTCCAAATTGTGAATCAATTTCACGGTGAAATGGAGAAATAAGGTGTCTAGTAAATATTTATTGGCCCGCCTGAAATTCCGTTGCTTATAATGGAAAACGGAACTGGTGTTCTATACTGTTTCTGTTGTAAATTGATGCTTTTTATCTTGCAGACCTCTTTTTTATTCTATAAATGCTGTAAAAGGTATGTAATACGAAAACTGGTGCAATCAAACAGTTTATTGCGTCTTTCTGGCAAATCCCCTTCTAAATAAACAGTGCATAGCGAATGTGGTCTATATTAAGTGTGAGTAGGTGGGTATACTTTTTCCAGTAATGTCATTGCTTATTTTGACAGACATTTCTCAGAAGGTGTCAAGGAAATGATAATTCTTGTTGCCTTTTATATACTGCTTAAGACTCCGTAGGAAGTGAACTAGGGCGATGTGATGTAATAAAAAAAAATGAATGCAAATTATAGTAATAGTGAATGACGCAAATAAAGAGCTATTGTGATCGAGGGGCTTATTTAGATAAATATATTAAAATACCAAAAATAATAAACACAAATCAAGAAGTGCGTAAGTGGTACTGCAATATAAATGGGCCTCACAGCTCCCTAACATTTCCTGTCTTGTAGGTAGCCCCTGAAATGATTCCAAAGCTGATTATAAAAAGACAAAGATGTGAGACTTAATCTGGGCTTTGCATTTTGATCTCTTTCAATGGTCTCAAGCACACTGGACTTTTTTTACGCTGCTTTTAGGGATGTCTGGCAGTTTTTTTACTGCCTCTAAAGACCCCTGCATGTAGGCTATGTGTTTATGCATTTAGAGGAGTTTAGAGGCAGGGGTGTTTAAAGGCAGAAAAAACCCCACTGCCAGGGCATCCAGGAGCAGCAGCGGTTTGGCAGAAAAAAACGCTTGATGCAAGTTAACGCGTCTAAACGCACATTAACGCTAGATGTATTTAGCCCTTTAGCGTTGATTTCAATGACCAGAATAAATGATTATTCTGGACAATGAAATGAATTAATGCCCAAGCACTTGAAGCACCGAACTGCGCTTAAATGTGGTACACATGTTCACAAGCATTAAGCATTTTTTTCTGCCAAAACACTGCTGCCCAGAGGAAAGGCGTCTAGAAAAAATAGCAAAAATGTCCAGTGCGCATGAGGCCTAATTTTCCTTAGGCTCAGGAACCACATTGATTCCTGTGCGGGTTCCCACATTGCATCTGAATTGCAGGCAGTTCACCCTGCTCTCTGCCAAAAGCTGCGAATGTCAATATAAAGTTAATGACACCCCCAAATCGGTTCGCAGAACGCAGTGCGTACTGTGGAATCAGATCACAGGGGTCTGAACACCCATGCAATCCGATTCCAGTGCAGACCAAAAAAAAAGGGTCCTGCACCTTTTTTGTGCGAATGCGATGCGATTTCAGCTATACAAACTGTATGGCTAAATTTGCATCGCACAGACATCGCATGTGATGTGCACAGGCATGCGGTGCGTACCACATGCGATGTTTGGCATCGTTCCAGTGTGAACCCAGCCTAAGGCCTTCATATCCATGCAGAGAGATCCTTCCAACATAGTACCAACGAGATTTAAGAATCTAATAGGTGCTGTCTAAATCTATCAAAAATAAAATGTTCATTTTAGATTAAGGGCTCTTTTACATGGGCAGACTCCGCCAACAAATCCATCTGCTCAGCGGGGGATCTTTCCGCTGATCTCTGCTGAGCAGGTGGATGACACGTCCGTGTTTGCTCTGCTTATGCAGAGCTGACACGGACACAGTCCGTTTTCCTCTATGGGCGGTTGGATGTAAATGGATCCACCAGAAGGATGGGGAACGGATCCCCCATCCATCTGTTTTTAGTGGATCGGATCGGATGTCGGCGGGTGTAAACAAACTCATGGAGGGCAATGAATGGTACGATCAGGTCTGTTTAAAAAATTGACAAGCAGACCCCATCGGTCTGCCCATGTGAAAGGGGTCTAATTGATCTTTAAAGTACAAGGGGAGTGTTTCAAGGTATCCTCCCAGAACACTGTAGCCTATTTCACACTGAGTGATTTTGAATCTTGGGCAGAATAGGCGTGATTTTGCCCGCGACTCCAAATCTCATTACAATCGTAATGTATGTTGGAAACCAGAAAGATGCTTGCTTTGGGGGCAAACGTATGAAACCAGAAATTGGATGCAAATGTATCAAAAGGGAAAACTGCTTTAGCTACTGTGTAAAGTAAAATTTATTTACCTTCAATGTTTTCCAAGCCCTTAATCTCTTAAATTATCCCCCACCAAATTATAGAACTCTAAAGCCTAGTACACATGGGCCCAATGTCAGGCGGCATCAGGCGGTTCAATAGAAACTGGACGTTATTCGGTAAGTGTGTACTGCAGCCAGTTGGAAAGAAGCCAGCCATTCAGATAGAAAAGTTTTGACCGCGAGCCATGGGAAAAAAAACGTGCCGCGATTTTGCGGCGTTTTGAATTTCTCCATGCTCGCTGTAAATGTAGGCTAGTGTACATGCAGACTAATAGTTTTTAAAACTACAGCCTTGTACATACACTATCCTTCCCTTGTTAGTTGTTTTCATTAAATCAAACTACAATCATTCCCTAAAATTGATTCCAACATGGAAAAAATAGGTCAACTACATATTCTGCAAGAACTCATACTTGTACTAAAGGTGATAAAAAAAATAGGTCAAGTACATATACTGCAAAAAAACACTTGCCAGTTTTGAAATTATTAAATATAGGTCAACTACGTACAGTATTTTCAGGATGCTATTTGGAACAAACACGAACATGTGCTAAAAAGGAGACAGCAGAATAAAAATGTGCATGTGCTGAGGAAAAGACCTGTCATAATTGCCAATACTTTACATGGCAGTGCTCATTTGCACAGAAATGCACGCACATTCGTGCACAGCAGCTGCCAGAACTGGAGCCAAATTACCTATTTAAGGACAGTGGCTGCACCAGTATTCCTTGCTCCTAAATTTCCTGTATTCCTCGGATTACCTGACCCAGCTTGCCTCTGGACTTCCCTGCTGCCTGATTCCTGGTTTTGACCCTGGCTTTCTGTAAGGACTCTGCTTCTCTTGTTCTACTGTGCATGACTTTGGTTTGCTCTTGACTACTCTTCTGCTTGCTCCACTGGATCCCTGCGAATGACCTTGGCTCTGTTATTGACCACGCTCCTGCCTGCTCCCTGGCTTGCCTTCCTGTGTATAACTTTGGATACCATCCTGACTATGCTTCTTCAGTCTGGTCCTGCCAGCCTGATCCTGCTTGTTCCCCGGGTGCCACCTTGCCTGTAGTCGCTTCCCTTGTTCCGCTAGGTCTCCAGGGGCAACGGAGGTCCTACTATCTGTCCTGACAGACCAGCTGATAAAAAATCTTATGCAGAACAGTCCAGATATAAATGAATCAGTCCAGAGCAATTCTTCTAAGTGTCAAACATGGGATACATTCAATCCACCAATCCTGTATGTTCAAATATAACACCACCGTGCTCGTGCTGGAAGCATCCAATGTGACATAAAAAACGGTGTTTAAACCCGACCACCTAGTAGGTAGGAGGCTTACCAGAAGGTGTAAAAAATCAAGCAATGGATCTGAGCTTGCCGTAGACCAGCGTTGGTGGGGTTAAACGACCACTCCAGGGGGGGAAACGATCCAAAGGTAAACCAGGGAAGGAGTAAAGGGATCCGTCCTGGACACCGTTCACAAACTGGATAGCCAGGTCCTAATAAAATCCTCCGTTCAGGGAGAGAGCACAAAGGGGGCCACCCATCGTGTAATACTGATAATATTTCGTTTATTAAAATCACCACGGGATTACACTGACCGGCCGGCAGTGTTTACTTTGTCATCTTTGTTGCCACTATTTCTCATCCTTGATGTAAGTTTTTTTTATCTATTTTTAATAAACGAAATATTATCAGTATTACACGATGGGTGGCCCCCTTTGTGCTCTCTCCCTGAACGGAGGATTTTATTAGGACCTGGCTATCCAGTTTGTGAACGGTGTCCAGGACGGATCCCTTTACTCCTTCCCTGGTTTACCTTTGGATCGTTTCCCCCCCTGGAGTGGTCGTTTAACCCCACCAACGCTGGTCTACGGCAAGCTCAGATCCATTGCTTGATTTTTTACACCTTCTGGTAAGCCTCCTACCTACTAGGTGGTCGGGTTTAAACACCGTTTTTTATGTCACATTGGATGCTTCCAGCACGAGCACGGTGGTGTTATATTTGAACATACAGGATTGGTGGATTGAATGTATCCCATGTTTGACACTTAGAAGAATTGCTCTGGACTGATTCATTTATATCTGGACTGTTCTGCATAAGATTTTTTATTTGTTTAAAATGTTTACTATGCCTTGCACATTTTTTACAGGTTTAATTTCTTTTTACATTGGCGCAGCTTTACCCTATTATATATCTGTCTAGTGTGTAGTATCTCACTTTTCAGCAGCAGCCTTTGCATTTTTACACTTTTTATTTATTTTTTATCTGGTTATACTCATTGGTTGCACTGTCCCTTAACCTTTCCCTTTACTCCCTGACTTCCTTCCCAAGCGTGGCTTATCCCCTTCCATTTAGACCAGCTGATAGCACTCCAGTTCTGCTGTGCTGCACACAGCTTCCAGCAGATCAACATAAATGGCAAACATACTTCTTTGTGCCTAGCACTCCCTGTTCTCACCTTCAGGGACACTTATCCTCAAGGGAAGCCCCCTCTTTAAATCAGCCTCAGACCAGGTACGTGACAAGTATGCTCCAAGGTTTCCCATCTGAAGAATTCAACAAACACTAATATATCCCTTGTTTGCTGGTAATTTTTTAAATGGGACCCAAATGAGAAGGTCTACAGGGAGAATATGGATGTGCTGTGCTGCCTGCAGTATATGAAAATGCAGTTTAATTTGTGTATACAGCCTGTATATATATATATATATATATATATATATATATATATATATATATATATATATATGGGGAGTGGGTACCTAGTTTTTGCCTCGGTGCCACAAGGAGCCACAGCCGGCTTCCCTCGCTAGGCCTATGACAGGAGCTGGGGATCAGAAGACCAGGGAAGAACCGACCTGGGTGAGGACAGTGCTGGATCCCTGGGCAGGTACATGTCCTTTTAATAAAAGTCAGCAGATACAGTATATATATATCGTCCAATAAAGTGTGGCATGTAAGTTGAAGAAATCTAGAATGTACACCAGAAATACAAGGGTCCAGGCACTACAGTAAATAAGCACGATATGGTACGAGTTAAAGTGTTATTGTTAACATACAATGCAGACAGCGGCTGTGCACTACACTGTGTAGCAGCCGCGAGTCCCCATTTGCCACATGTAATGTCAATCAGACTGCGCAGAGCCCTGATTGGGCGCTGCTCATACATAAGCTTCACTTCCGGTGGCGAGGTCACACCCTCAGACGACGTCCGGAAGTGACGAAACGCGTCAGGGTCGTGACCTCGCAGGAAGTGACGCATGCGCTCCAGGGTGCGCTCCAGCCACCAAGCGAACCAGGAAGTGGAGGAATGCTGCAAAGTATATTGTATTTACTTGTTTTAAACTCTTTTTTTTCTGGTTTCCTGCCTAGGCAAATGATGTCATGCATCCCAGGAGTCTTCAGGAGACGAGGAAGGGTTTTCTCAGCTGAGCACACTCTTCTGTATGAATACTTGTACTAAAGGCAGGAAGTAAATGCTACTTGAATCATTTGCCCTTACTCAAGATGGCCACAACCAGAAATGCCAAGGGGTGATTTTCAAAGTGATTTCTCTGCAAAATGCTTTCAATAATAAAAATGAATTAAATAGCGTTTTTTGGTTTGTGGTGCTCAGATTCAGTGAAGATACGATGTAACTGTTCTTACTACGCTGCCTCCTGTGAAGCCATTTCCTTTTTCTTTGTTTGGGCTTATCTAATCTTTCCTCCTCTCAAGGCACACATTGGAGCTAGGAAAGCAGCCTTTCTCAACCTTTTCAGCAGACAGGAACCCTATAAATAGAAATAACTTTCTGGTCTCAGGGAACCCCTGCTAAAAACTGTATCTACAAATTATGATACGTTAGTGTGATATCAATAGGAAGAATGCTCCTTATACTTGTGGTCATTGTGGTCATTGTGGTCATTGGGAAGCATTACCCCCTTACATATAGCTGCAAATCAAAATATCAATGGTGTCAGTGGGAACTTATCTGAGAGGCATAACCGAACCCTGATTGAGAAACCCTGCTGTATCTCATAACTTATATTTTAGCATTACATGAGAATAGCTAACAAGAATTCATTTTCAAAGTCTGTTCTCAGGTTCCTCTCACTCTGCTCTCACAGCTAACTTAGGGTGTTAATTACTCTTACAGAGACCAATGAGTATGTTTGATAATTTATACATTGCTCAGTAGTAATTCTGTATACCATCCTTGTCTAAAAGTTCAAAATCCACTTCATGATTTTTACTTAATCCAGCTAATATGTTATTGCATTTAAAAAAACACTGTTGGAAGTATGTTAACAGGTCAGTAAAAATTGGCAATGGGATGGAGTAAGAAAGTTATCAATCCATCTTGAACTAATGCCCCGTACACACGGTCGGAAATTCAGACGGAAAATGTCCGATCGGACCATGTGGTCGGAAAATCCGCCCGTGTGTGGGCTCCATCCGACCTTTTCCGTCGATCCTGCTCTCAAATTTTCCGACAACAAAATCCGATCGGACTTTTTCCGATCGTGTGTAGAGAATTTCGACGGACAAAGTGCCACACATGCTCAGATCAAATTACGAGACCAAAGCTATTGGCTACTAGCCTCTACGTAGTTCCGTCGTACGCAACGAACGTCACCACGTTCAGAATGATCGGATTTTCCGACAACTTTGTCCGACCATGTGTATGCAACACCAGTGTCAGACAAAATCCGTCGGAAAAAATCAGACGGATTTTGTGGTCAGAATTTCCGACCGTGTGTACGGGGGCTTAGGCTACACATCTCTCGATGTGTGAGTTTGACCAGTATGTGTGATTTTGACCAGTTACAATATATAAAGCACAACCAACTACAGCATTCCAGCTTTGTGCTGAACCATTGCAGAAGACCTTGCAAAGTTGGTCAAAGTATTTACAACAATTGTGGACCTCTGATCTGCAGTCCAAATATGTGTGTGAGCTATTACCAAACTGGGTTCATCAACATCTGGAATATTTCTATCTTCCAGATTGCCTTTTAACATCCATTCACCGATCTATAAAGTGCAACCGATAGCAACATGCCACCTCCATGCTAAACCTTTGCAGAAGACCATAGCCAGTTGGTCAATGTGTACTGAAACCACAACTGTGAAACTCTGATCTGCAGCTCAAATATGTCCATAAGCTGCATGCAGCGTTCATCAACATTTTGGGTATTCTTATCTGACAGACAGCTTCCCAACATCCATCCACCATCCATAAACTTCTCACAGGCACAATGAACTGCTGAAAATATAAGCATTTGTCTTACCTACACTGGTATGTATTGATCTCTCATAAAGAAACAAGCGCTATCTAATTAAATACCTACCCATTTGACGTACACACCTTGTCATCAATGTCCTAAAAAATAACAATGCAACTAGGAATTTTACTTCACTGAGCAAGTGTGTTATTCACAAATAATTATAATTTCCAACACTGTATTCTTTAGTGAGCTAGGTAAGGCTGCGATTAGACCACTCTGTACCACAATATCCTGAAAAACACCAGGCTTCCAGGAATATTTATGCCAATACATACCCTAATTTCTAAGTATTATGTGTTCATCCTTCCTGTTTGCTGAATGCCTTTGTAACTAATTTAACATAATTTACTGAGAAGATATTGTCCCTGAACTCACTGCCATAATAATGATTTACAATGATGCATATGCATTCCTGTCTCCAGCAAGCATCCAGGTTGCCCACAGTTTCTCAGTGGTGAGCTGCTACTGCCAGTAACAGTAAACGTATAAGAAAATAAACGTATAGCATATAACAGTAAATTGCTGGATGCAGGCTCTTACAGTGTCACATCTTCTTTCTGTACTAAGTGGTATTTAATGGAATCATGATTGTATATGATGCAAATGTAGAATGTTAGAAAAAAATGATCAATGTCCTGGAATAGTACTGCCAGAAAAAGTATTTTACTTAAGATAGTTAAAAGTAAGTAAGTTAAAACACCTATATGTAAGAACCCACGCACAACATTGGAAGACCTTTGATGAAACTGACATTTGATAAAACAAACAATGACACATTGCAGGTCTCTGAACACTGCTGCCATTTATCACTATATGATAGGACTCTGCAATTAATTCTGACCAAGGTAGTATTTGCAAGTTATTTTATCTGTAGTCTTATTTTACGCAAAGATAATTTCTTTATTGTCCATTGGGGAATATAACAATTCTTAGACATTAGGTCATACAGCCACCTACAGGAAGTTGAGACACAGACAAAAAAATATATAAAAGGCTAGGTTCCTCATTATGAAGAAAAAATAATAAATTACTTTTGCAGGAAAAAAATTGCATTTATTTTCTTTTTAATAGTAACCGCGATCAGTGAACAATTGGTGCAATGTCAGACTCCTGCAAACTGTTCCTTTAGCTCGAACCCTTTTGCCGCGTACACATGATGAGAATTTCGGCCAGCAAAAGACAGATGAGAGATTTTCGTCGGAAAATGCGACCGTGTGTTTGCTCCATCAGACTTTTGCTGGCCGAATTTCCGCCAGCAAAAGTTTGAGAGCATGTTCTCAATTTTTTCGACGGAAATTCCAATCGTCGGTACCAATTCCAACATGCAAAATTCCTACGAATGCTCGGAAACAATTTGACGCATGCTCGGAAGCATTGAACTTAATTTTCTCTGCTTATCATAGTGTTGTATGTCACTGCGTTCTTGATGGTCGAAAGCTCAGCAAACTTTTGTGTGACCGTGTGTATGCAAGCCAAGCTTGAGCGGAATTCCGTCGGAAAAAACATCCAAGATTTTTCCGACGGAAAATCCGCTCGTGTGTACGCGGCATTTGAGTTGCAAAGTGAAAAATCCCTTGAAAACTAATTAGCCTATTTGCCTTTATTAAATCAACCTTTTTGAGCTTTCCTTAGGGGTCTGTTTTTATCTCTGGAGCTTGGTCCAGTTTTACATTTTGTTTTAACCATTTTGGCTATTGGTCTTTTTTCCTATTTAGGTAGCTTATTGTCACACCTGTTTTTGTTATGGTGGATGATTGGTTGTCCTCCACATTGCAAATTAAGGCTCATGATTCTGTCAGGTGGCAGTTCACTCCAAGGCCCCTTTCACACATGCGGACTGTATGTCCGTTTTTCATCCATCCGTTTTTGGATGAAAAACGGACATACATGCACCCCTATGGGATAGCGGGTGTCAGCGGATGAGCATGTGAAAGGGGCCTTAGTCGTGTCTACCTGTCCTGGTCTGAAGCACCATATTGATCCTTGGTGCCCTCCCCTTAATCGTGGCAGTTTCCATATTTGGTTGGCTCTTTTTCGTCAAGCCTTGAGAAGCTGATCCCTTCAGATGCCCTGGTAGCTTGATCTTCAAATCTGTTGGACCTCTCAGTGTCTTTGGCCAACCCCTAAGTTGGACTGCTTTAGGATGTACTGAATGTCTAGAAATTACTAAATTCCTGTGTCACTGGCTGGATGATGAAGAAAATATAATTTTTGTACTGTAATGCCCCGTACACACGATCAGACTTTCCGACGGGAAATGTTGGATGTGAGCTTGTTGGCAGAAAGTCCGACAGCGTGTATGCTCCATCGGATAATTGTTGTCTGACTTTCCGCCAACAAATGTTGGCTAGCATGTTCTCAAATTTTCAGCCAACAAATGTTTGTTGTCGGATTGTCCGATCATGTGTACACAAGTCCGCTGGACAAAAGTCCAAAGTACAAACACGCATGCTCAGAAGCAGAAGCGGCCCGGTCTTATAAACTAGCGTTCGTAATGGAGAATTAACATTCGTGACGTGGCAAATTATGAAATCACAAAATGCAGCGCACATTCTCTTCTTCTTTAACCCCCCTGGCGGTAATCCCGAGTCTGGTTCGGGGTGGAACTTTAGTACCATAAGGGGTAACCCCGAGCCAGATTCGGGATCGCATTGCAGGATACAGGGAGACTTATTTACCTAGTCCCCTGGATCCTGCGATGTCTCCCCGCTGTGTGTGCGTGCTGTCTCCTCGCTCGATTCACACAGTGCCGAGTGCCGCTGATCTCCATTCCCTGTGACGTTACGACGCACGGGAGCGGAGATTGGCGCCAAATTCAAAAACGTAAAAACACACAAAACACATACAGTACTGTAATCTTACAAATTACTGTACTGTATAAAAAAATTACACATCCCATTTGTCTCTAGTGGTCTGTCCAGTGCCCTGCATGTAGTTTTATATTATAAATACTGTTTTTTTCTGCCTGGAATTTGGAGATTGTCCATAGCAACCAAAAAGTGTATCTTTATGTCAAAAGTGATTTTAGACCTGCTAGAAAACAGTGATAATAAATTAGAATCACTTGCAGAATTGAGCGATAGCGATTTGTGGGGAAATTCGTCATCAAACACTAAATCTAATGACAGCGACAATTCTGCAACTGAATTTCAGTGTTTTTGATTTGATTACATTATTTAATAATTTTTATAGTTATTTATTATATATTAATTTATGATTTTGTGTTTATCATACCCGGGATATCTACTAGACTGGTTTGGACAGATTTAAGTGAGTTATTCCTAAGAATTGCAGGTCTACAATATAAAATGCCAAATTTCCATGCAAAATAATTGTACCACATTCAGCACCTAAAACCAGAAAGAAGGGACGTTAATGTGATAATAATGATGCTGCTTTGCTGGTGATACTGATAGAGTTATTGCAAACGAAGTTTCAAAGGCTTTTTTTTTCTAGTGATATCAAGAATAATATTATTATGCTTTATTTAATTTTTTTGGGCAAGTTACCACAACACCATTATCCCCTAGTTTTTAAGATCAAAGATACAACTATGTTGGTGTCCCTTGTTAATTTTACATTGTATTTTATAAAATGTAACTGCCTACTCCCAAACTGTCATTTGAAGTAAAACACATATAGCCAAGTATTATTCTACACAATTTTTTTTATTGTGCATTAAAAAAGAAAACATTAGACATGCTATCTGCCAATAGATCTACACCAAAAGGTGCATTCTATGCATCCAAAAATATAGAAAATATAACAAATCAAATCATTATTATTCAACCCAAAAAATAATGTCAAAGCAATAACTCCAAGGCCAATAATAAATAACACGTTAACTCCTCTGATTCAGCAACATGTCTGTTTGACGAATGGCCGTTCAGAAATGAACTGAAAAGCACAAACGGAAAAGCGCTAAATGAAAAACGCGAAAAGAAAAGCGCAAATCAACACTCACCAAACTTCTACTAACAAGAAATTAGCAGAAGGAGCCAAAAGAGCTGAAAAACCACGTAGTGCGTCTAGTACGTCACTACATTCATAATTGTTGGCCAACATTTGTGTGACCGTGTGTATGCAAAACAAGTTTGTGCCAACACCCTTCGGACAAAAGTCCATGGTTTTGTTGGCCAACAATCCCATCGTGTTTACGGGGCATAAGCCTTTTAAATCCCAACTCCAGGAAAAGTTAGAAACTTTCCATTACGATAGGGCTGTACCCACACTGCAAGGGTTAAATTATGGTTTCTGCCTAGGGGATGAGAAAAGCACTTTTACATACCTAATCCTTTGCTTCCCTGGCAGACAGTACTCCCACATACTCTGGCCTCTGTTTATGGCACAGGACTCTGAAGGAATGGCCCAGGTGGCCGTTCCTTTAGAGCGCATGCGCCGGTGACATCACCAGCTGCATATACAGTAAATATCTCCTAAATGGTGAACTTTTAGAAGATATTTACATTATAAAAGGCTTACCTATAGGTAAAAGTCAGAGATGGAAGTTTACTCCCACTTTTCAATTTCCCTACACATGAATAAGCATTAACGGTTGTAGTGTGGACACAGACCCTCAGCAAGGTAGCATTTTTATTTTCCTTGAAGCTCAGCTTTAAGGGGCACAGATCCTGCCTCACTTTGTTGCTGGCCTTATGTACTGTTTGCTCACTGAACAGAGGCATGACCAGTGCCGATCCTGACCTCCCTGGGGCCCTAAGCAAAATTCTGCTAAGGGGCCCTCTACTTGACCCGTGATGCCGTGAGCTATGTAAACTATTTGCCATTGCCACACAGTCACACCTGACACTTCAGTGCTCCCAAAACAATCCTCGCTCCTTTAAACAAAACAGTCAAAGAATAAGTACAACAATATAGAACAGAATGAGGTCCTCAGAGAGCCCCCCTTACATCAGGGTCCTCAGAGAGCCCCCCTTACATCAGGGTCCTCAGAGAGCCCCCCCTTACATCAGGGTCCTCAGAGAGCCCCCCCTTACATCAGGGTCCTCAGAGAGCCCCCCTTACATCAGGGTCCTCAGAGAGCCCCTCTTACATCAGGGTCCTCAGAGTCCCTCCTTACATCAGGGTCCCCAGTGAGCCTCCCTACTTACATCAGGGTCCCCAGAGGGTATCCCCTTACATCAGGGTCCCAGAGAGCCTCCACTTACACCAGGGTCCTCAGAGAGCCCCTCCTTACATCAGGGTCCTCAGAGAGCCCCTCCTTACATCAGGGTCCTCAGAGAGCCTCCCCTTACATCAGGGTCCCAAGAGCCTCCCCTTACATCAGGGTCCCAAAAGAGCCTTCCCTCTTAAATTAGTATCCCCAGAGAGCCCCTCTTTACACAGGGTCCCCAGAGAGCCCTCCCCCTCTGACATCAGTGTCCCCAGGGGGCCCCCTCTTACATCAGTGTCCCCAGAGGGCCCCGTCCTTACATCAGTGTCCCCAGAGGGCCCCGTCCTTACATCATTGTCCCCAGAGGGCCCCCATACATTTGGGCCCCCAAACAGCTGACTCCCCCCCCCCTGCAGAGGTTCCCCTGTACCTGGCTAGTGGAGGTGGGAGGCAGCGATTGGCAGCTATATGGTGTCCACAGGCAGGGGGATCTCCCTGGGGCTAGTAGTTCTATCTCCAAATGTATACAGCGGAGAGGGGAGGGGCCTCTGACCCGGGCATCAGCAACAGTGTTCAAGCAGAGTGAAAGTGAAACTGATACCTGCCCGGGTCAGAGGCCCCTCCCTTCTCCTCTCCACTGTATACACTGAGAGTACTACAAACCCCAGGGAGATCCCGCCGCCCACTCAGGCACCATAGAGCTGCCGATTGCCGCCTTCCACCTCCTCCCACCTCTCCTCACTGCACTCTAAACGGCCAGCCAGAGGTGCAGGGGGGATTCTGGGTCTTGGGGGCCCCCCCCACAGCGGCGGGGCCCTAAGCAGCTTGCATAGTGTGCCTATAGGGCCGATCGGCTCTGGGCATGACAATGGTGATTTGGGTTATACAGGGGCTGAATTAAAGCAGAAATAGACCCTCATTTCCTTTACAGCCAAGGAAGCCCCTGTTTGACCTGCAGTTGCCAGAGTGCTGAACGTGTGATCAGTTATGACACCAGCCATTTGATGGTTTGACAGTTGGGTTGAGAGTAGAGTTGAGCGGACACCTGGATGTTCGGGTTCGGCAGGTTCGGCCGAACTTCAGAAAAAAGTTCGGGTTCGGGACCGAACTTGACCCCGAACACCGAACCCCATTGAAGTCAATGGGGACCCGAACGGCTATAATAAAGTATCGGCTCCCGTCCCCCTTAATACAGAGAACAGTCATTGAAGTCATTTATTTTTAAAAAGTTAGTCATAAAAAGTGTTTGGGGACCCGGGTCCTGCCCTAGGGGACATGTATCAATGCAAAAAAAACGTTTAAAAACGGCCGTTTTTTCGGGAGCAGTGATTTTAATAATGATTAAAGTGAAACAATAAAAGTGTAATATTCCTTTAAATTTCGTACCTGGGGGGTGTCTATAGTATGCATGTAAAGGGGCGCATGTTTCCAGTGCTTAGAACTGTCCCTGCAAAAAGTGTAATTTTTGCAGGAAAGAAAACTATTTAAAATCACTCGCGGCTTAATGAATTTTTGGCTCACGTAACACAGAGAACAGTCATTCATTGAAAGCCATTCATAAAAAAAAAGTCATTGATAAAAAATAAAAAAAACAAAAAAATAAAAGCGTAGGGGTCCCCCCAAATTCAATAACCAGGCCCTTCAGGTCTGGGATGGATATTAAGGGGGACCCCAGCCAAAAAAAAAAAAGAAAATGGCGTAGGGTCCCCCTCAAAATCCATACCAGACCCTTGAGGTCTGGGATGGATTTTAAGGGGAAACCCAGCCAAAAAAAATGGCGTGGGGTCCCCCTCAACATCCATACCAGACCCTTATCCGAGCACGCAACCTGGCAGGCCGCAGGAAAAGAGGGGGGGACGAGAGCGGCCCCCCCTCCCGCCTGAACAGTACCAGGCCACATGCCCTCAACATTGGGAGGATGCTTTGGGGGTCTGAGACCCCCAAAGCACCTTGTCCCCATGTTGATGAGGACAAGGGCCTCATCCCCACAACCGCGCCCGGTGGTTTTGGGGGTCTGCGGGCGGAGGGCTTATCGGAATCTGGAAGCCCCCTTTAACAAGGGGACCCCCAGATCCCCCCCCTGTGTGAAATGGTAAGGGGGTACAAAAGTACCCCTACCATTTCACCAAAAAAGTGTCAAAAATTGTAAAAATTACAGGAGATGGTCTTTGACAATTCCTTTATTAAAATCTTATTTCTTCTGGTCTTCCTTTCTTCATCTTCTCCTTCTGGCATCTTCTGTGATTTTAAATAGCTTTCTTTCCTGCAAAAATGACACTTTTTAAAAGTTTTCTTTGCATTGATACATGTCCCCTGGGGCAGGACCCAGGTCCCCAAACACTTTTTATGACTAACTTTTTAAAAATAAATGACTTCAATGACTGTTCTCTGTATTAAAAGCACTTGCGGCTATATGAATATCAATTCATATAGCCGCGAGTGCTTTTAAAAGACATTTTAAAAAGCAACATTACATCGCCGAACACCGGACCCGAACCCGAACATACGGTCAATTGTTCGGGTTCGGGTCCGGGACCCAAACACCTAAAAGTCCGGTACGGACCCGAACTTTACAGTTCGGGTTCGCTCAACCCTAATTGAGAGCACAAGCACCTATGACAGTTATCATTCATGGCATGCCTTGAATGTAACTGTTTTGGGAAGCAGGAAACTCTTAGCCTCTGTTTGATCTGCAACTACCATGATGCTGCACATGTGATCAGTCATTACACCAGACATTTGATGGTTTGACAGCTTGGTTGAGAGCACAAGCAAATATGGCAGTTAGCAATCCCAGCATGCTGGGAATGTAACTGTTTTTTGAAACCGTTAAATCAATGGATTTTGTTCTGCTTTAATGCTGGCAGTTTTAATACAAGAATGAAGATACTGCAAAGGATACAGTGGTGTAAAATTGGCCAACAGCAGAACCAGTTTAGGCCTCATTCACACTGAGGCTGATACAGCATGAATAAGGCATTTGTTTACGCATCTGAAGCCGTCTGGAGTAGCATGTTGGCAGCCACTGTTAGTGAATAGAGGCACAGTGGCATTACGGACGCACCCGCACATCCAAGTTTGAAAGGTGCCTCTGGGCCACACACCTGCCCCTGCATGCTTGTCAAACCAGGATGCGCGAGTGTGTCTGTACAGCCGCTGCGCCTAAATTCACTAATGCAGGCTGCTTACACACAGCTCCAGACATGTAAACAAATGCTTAATTTACCCTGTAGGGGCCTCAGTGCTTGTGTGAATGAGGCCTTAAATAGGAAGTAAACCCTAATGGGTTTACTTTCTCTTTGTAGAAAAAGGAAAAGAATGACACTTGTTCAGGAGTATGGATTGCTGCTCACCCCTTCAGAGTGAACTAAAGAAGAGAAGTTTTTCCCCCCCAAAAGAGGGAAGTGGGGTTTTTAGGCAGCACAGTAGATAAAGTGAGATAATTGATACGACATGGGTCAAAGATAAAAAGAAAATTATTTTATTTTATTGGCACCACTGTGACAATAGGTTTAAAAGACATGAGCCTCATTTCAAGAATGCCATACAACAATCATATAATAAAACGTACAGTATTACATGGACAAGCAGTGCTTTTCACAGTATCATATTTCCTAAGAGCAAAAAAAGGGGAAACAAAAAGTAGAACCTGACGCGTTTCAACTATTATCTGTATAAGTCTTCTTCAGAGGATTACTTTTTTAGAAAAGATGTCTTTATCTGCTGGAATATAAAACATAATGGTATAACATGCTTGTAAGCATGGAATAAGTACAGTCATCTCTTAGTAACTATACATGGTAAATACTGACATCAACCATTATAATGAAGCTTTATATATTTACCCACGTCTGTGTGATTGGTATTATGGGCTTCTTTACTTGAGGGTCTTTCTAAAATGATTCTCCTTCTCCATGCGGCTCCAAGGCGCTTCCCCACCGATCGAGGTGAGCCAGGCAACAGATTTCCGGGCGCAGGGCTTACAGGGGGTCACACGGGTTTTGACCAGCGGCAGCCGATTGAGCTGGGTGGGGTTCGGGACGGGGGGAGGAGGGGGATAGAACCCAGTTCCTGCATCGATATTCCAAAAAAGGGAGAGGGTTGAAAGAATATTGTTCTAATTCTAATATATAGGTTATTTATCTTTTTTTGATGCATCATATGTACGTTATATTAGGATGCGTTTCGGAAAAGCACAGCAGGGAACACAATTCTCCATGCTGACAGCTTTCACCCCAAACCTCTTAAAGATTCGATTCCTTATGGGCAGTATTTGCGTATTCGCAGAAACTGCTCTGAGGAGTCCTCATTCAAATTAGAAGCCAAAAATTTACAGGCTAGGCTACTAGCACGCGGCTACAGCCGCTGTTGCCTACGGAAAGCCTATAATAGAACCTGCACACAATCTCGCAGCGATCTCCTCACAAAGAGAACCGTAAGGAAGAATCATGACAATAATTTTACCCGAATTATTCTCCAATTTTCGAAACAACACAATGAGATCAAAAACGTCATTCAAAAACACTGGAGCATCCTGACAGATGACCCAAAAGTGAGTAATTTCATCCCCAACAGCCCTTCAATTACATTCAGAAAAGCCACATCGCTTAAAAACAAATTTGTACAAAGCGAGTATAAGAACGAGATAAAGAGATTGAAACATTGCGTGACCTTTGGCTCATTCCCCTGCGGCCACTGCTCGTGTTGCCGGTATATAAATCGTTCAAAAATCTTTTGTCTCCCAAATGGGACTATGTTCAAGCCACGGCACTACGCCAATTGCCAAACCAGGGGTATAGTATACTTGATGTCCTGCGAATGTGGGGCCTACTATGTGGGGAAGACAAAGCAGGAGTTCCACCGCCGGATGTCCAAACATGTCTACTCGATGCAGATAGGCAATCACTATCTGCCTTTGGGTCGCCATGTGGTTGTCAAGCACAACTACAGAATGCCCAATATAACATTCACTGCAATCGATCGGATACATATCCCCGATCGAGGTGGCGACTGGAATAAAACACTTTTACAGTGTGAGCAGAGATGGATCTTCAACCTAGATGCCACCTCACCACCTGGACTCAACGAGTCCATTTCTTTCGCCCCCTTTTTGAAGGGGTTCGTTTCGGGAAAAACACAATAAAAGTAATCAGCTCTTTCATTCCCCCTCTGGGCCTACGGGTAGACATGTTTGGACTAGTAGCATTCCGGGGTGGGACTCCTGCTTTCCCTTCATAACCACATAGTTTCACAATACTCTTTAGCATGGTATTCCTTTATATGTATTTATGCGCCTAAGTTTTCATGTCTATTAAACATTAAAATTGATACTTCATTCTTTAAAAATCCAATACAATGTGTACTATGTTTTACATGTATCGTCAAAGATTATATGGCAACTATATGTGTACTGATGGAGAACGATCTTTGCAATTTTCTTAGATCACTATGCCCATTAAGTAAGGATAATTCTTGTAATTTTTGCACTTATAAAAATACTCTTGTCATCTTGATTGTCCCCTCTAGGTGGCTCTCATCCGCCCCCATCGGTCTAGGTGTGCTCAGGTCATACCGAGGTGCACGGCTTCACGGCAAGGGGAGGAGGAGCTTTTTTCCACCACTGTCTCCTCCATATACTCCCTCGGCCAATGTCCTGGCTGGTCCAGGTAATTGGCGTTGAGGAACATCCCCCTTGCCGGCGGCATCCCCGATTGTCTTCCATGTAATACTGTACGTTTTATTATATGATTGTTGTATGGCATTCTTGAAATGAGGCTCATGTCTTTTAAACCTATTGTCACAGTGGTGCCAATAAAATAAAATAATTTTCTTTTTATCTTTGACCCATGTCGTATCAATTATCTCACTTTATCTACTGTGCTGCCTAAAAACCCCACTTCCCTCTTTTGGGGGGGAAAAACTTCTCTTCTTTAGTACTTTCTCTTTGTTTCCCTGCAAAGGTAAAGCATAATGGACTACTGTGCATTGCATAGTAGCCCATTATGTGTCACTTACCTGACACAGGAGCCAGCGATGTCACCGCTGTCCCCTCTTCCATGGAGCCTCCATCTTCTTTCCGGGTATCGCTGCTCCGGCGCTGTGAGTGGCCGGATCAGCAATGACGTCACTAAGGCGCATGCGTGCGGGAGCCGTAAGTGACGGCATGTTTGCCTTCACTTGCGGCGCGCCCAGTGCGCCTGCGTCGTTGTCTACCTGTTTTTGTAAAATATCTCCTCAACCGTGTAGGTTAAGGAGATATTTCTTGAACCTACAGGTAAGCCATAATCGGCTTACCTGTAGGTCAAAGTGGTCTGTAAGGGTTTACAACCACTTTAAATAGCAATATTATGCCCAAACTTACAAAAGACAAAAAGCACAGTAGGGGGTTTAATACAAAAATGAAGTGACTGTAGATAATACAGCAGTGTAAATTGGCCAGCAGCATGTAGGTAGGCTGCCCTTTTCAATACATGTGAGCAGCACATGCAGCTAAGCAATCTCCCTTACAGACAGAGCTTCAGGCAATTCATTTGATCCTATGCCAAATTCCTACCTTGTCCACATGAACAGATGTAGGCCATGGGCTACCCCTCTCTCGCTTCCTCCTGATCACCAGTCCTTTAGACCCTTTATTGCACAGAGCACCTTCTGACACAGGCCTGCATTTTCTGTGGTCCAGGTTAGGACTCTAGGAATCCATTCAAACACCCAGGGGACAGTAATGAGTCCAGGAATGGCTTTGCTTAAAACTTTACTTAAGTGGTTGTAAAGGCTGAAGTTTTTTTTACCTTCATGCATTCTATGCATGAAAGTAAAAAATCTTCTGGGTCATATACTGATGGTACTATACACCTGCACGCCTGGCCAGAATAATTCCCCAATATCCACCAACCTGCTTTTGTGGACCCCTGTGAAGCCCTTTTTTTTAAAACCTATAGAATGCTTATTGCGAGTAGAACGCAAGCTGGCAATGCACCTCTTTGTCACAACCAAACTAACTATAGCAAAAGTCTGAAAAACTCCAACACTCAATTTTGAAGGAGTGAAACATCACATGAACAACATTATGGTCAATGAGAAATTAACAGCTATACTCTCCGATTCCCATGACCAATATCTGCGAGTTTAGCAACCCTGGATATCCTACGCTCACCCTTTACGCTTTGACCAAACGTTACTGACATTGTAATACTTTTAGGCACATTGCCTTCTGAGACCACTCTCTCTCTCTATTTTCTTTCTTACGCTTTCTCACCTTTCTCCTCTTTAACCAAAGAGGTCCTCATACTGTATCTCTCTCTACACCTCAACTGACTAACAACCTCCCAGGTTAGCAGCCGAGAGCAGGCTACAACTCAGTGTCTCTCAAAGTTTATAGTGTTTCGGCTTGGTTGCCTCTAACACTTCTATCTTTTATGCTTTCCTTTTTGAGAAACGCTAGAACACTACGTTAATACAGTGGTTCAGTTTACCCATTGTAATAATTTACTTACCGTAATTGCCTTCCACTCTATTACATTTTGGAATTGAACCTCAAGTTAGGTCACATGTATCAGTTTCTAATGCTTGTCAGTTGGTTTTGGATAGTTATGCTATTTGAGAATAAAAATCTTTCTGCGTGCAGATTCTCCTGCAGTCCCCCTAATACTTACCTGAGCCCCATCATTCAGTGATGTGCATGAGACCAGCGGCTCTCCTGAGTCTCAGCATCTTCGTTGGCTGAGACACAGCAGTGGGAGCCACTGGCTCCTACTGCTGCCAATCACAGCCAGTGAGGAGGGAATGGGGGTGGGGCTGAGCCACGCTCTCTGTGTCTTATGGACACACAGAGGGGGCTCGGAGGTGAGCATGCCACTTGCTATGGGGGCACTTGGCCAGGGGGAGAAGCCAGGATCGCTGGCGGGGGACCCGAGAAGAGGAGGATCAGGGCTGCTCTGTGCAAAATCACTGCACAGAGCAGGTAAGTATAACATGCTTATTATTTAAAGAAAAATATATATATTTTTTTTACTTCTTCAGTAATATACAGATAACAACTGTCCACATCTTGAAATTACTTTAGTGCAATGTTGCATGTAAGTCCAGAACATTTGGTATTATAGAGTCAAAGGCATCTCATCAACATCTTGGATCACTGAGTGTTCAATTCACACTTTACAGGTTTCACATATTTCACAGGAGTGGTACTGAGGTGCTGCTCACAGTTCAGGGCATGCTGCTTATGTCCCAGTAGGCCAGAGACCTCCACTGGTCCTTCCTGACTCGCCCAAGGCACAATGGGCACCATACCACAGTCAGCAAAACCACTCTCCTCTTCACACACAGCTAACATTCCCCAAAAGGTTCCAGGGTGGCTACTCCCATCCCTTAAATAGGCAGAGGGCAGGGCAAGCCAAAAAGAAATGACCTATCAGGAAAGTGCCTAAAAATAAAAGGGGAATTCAAACTTAAAGTGGTTATTAAGCCACTCTGACTAATTTATATAATCCGCTCTGTGTCCTAATACTGTGTCCCCCTGTGTGTGTGATTTATAATAAAAATGCTCATTATACCTAATTTCAGAGCACCCATCGACGCTCACATGACTGGTCGGGTCTCTGCTCTACCCATATAAAACCTGCAGTGGGTGGAGCCGAGATTCCCCCACTGACATCAGGTGGGACGAGGAGAGGAGGAGCGAGACGTCCGGTCACGCTCTGAAATGAGGTATAATCAATATTTTTTTAATAAATCACACACACAGGTGGACACAGCATTAGGTCAATGATTGCATGATATGAAAATAGCACTGTTATTTCAGCAGCAGGAGGGGGGGGGGGGCACTGTCACAAGCTGACAGGTGGGGAGGGGAGCAGGGAGAGCAGACAGGAGAGCAGACAGGGGGGAGCAGATGATAGAGGCACGTAAGCTGACCACAGTATCAAGGCTTAGCAGGCATGATGAACCGTGGTCGGTTTACAGAGGGGAGGGTACAAACTAGCAGGATCAGCCAGGTATTTCAGATTTTACAGGGGGCCAAATTACACAGCACAAGCACTGTACAAGTGCTGTATAACATGCTTTAAAGAGACAGGATCCACACATTTTTTTTTTATTAGGTTAACAAACGCTTTAATTTCTGTCTAAAAGCAGAACAGCTTGCAACAGCAAATATAGGCTGAAAGTTACTGTAGACAAAAAGTTTAGTTCTTCATCTCCCTGATATGAAGCATGACTCCTACTGCACCCTCCATAATGTAAAATACATTTAAATAAAATTCAATGACAATCCTTAGAAGGGTTGCAGGAAGTGGACAGAACTAGGAGCTCTGGTACTCAGTTTATGCAGAGAGGATACGGACAGACGCTGCTCTGCTGTATCAGCGGTTTGGGTGTAAACAGACCAGCTGTCCGTTTACACCCAACTGCCCTCCGATCTGATCTGCCTATATGGAGAAGAACAAATCCCCTTCCATTTATTTTAGTGGACCAGATCGGATTGGTGGTAGACGGGTGTAAACAAAAGCAAATCCGTTTACACCCGCTGGTCCATAGGGATATATGGACCATCTGATCAGGTCCACCTGAAAAACTGACAGGTGGACCTGATTAGATCGCCTGTGTGAAAGGGGCCTATTTCCCCAAAAGGTAATAAAAACAGGTGTGTAAAAAAAAAAAAAAATAATAAAAAAAAAAATATATATATATATATATATATATATATATATATATATATATATATATATAAAACTTTTTTTGTATGCTTGCCCCTACTAGGTTCGATTATGGTGTTAATAGGGCTACTCCTATTTTTGTTGTACATTTTCATCTTAAAATAATACATATCATACAGTTTCACCTCTGTAAACCTCTATAAATGTAAACCCTAAAGTATCAGTGGGAACGGCTAAAAAACACATGCGTCGCACATTATTTAAACAATTAAACTAACATGCCTAAAATGCTTAAAAAAAGCTTTAAAAACCTTGAAAAGAAGCTCAAACTGAAGTGTGAAAGCTATTTTCTAGTAGACTACAAAAAATATATAAACACAGACTAATACCTCTTTGATAATACATATGAGAGATCTCTCTTCCATTATTTCATTTGGCAGAGCATATACTTTTATTTCAGAAAGAGGGTGATGATGGAAAACAGCAAATCTAAAGGCCAAAACACTGACTTGGCCAACTTCCAGAGGCTGATTACTGAGAGGTTAATTTGTCTTTCCACTGTCTGCCTGGAAAGTATTTCCACTGTAATTACAATAACTTTCCAGCTAATTTTTCCAATGATATGAAATATTTATAGATTAGAGAACACTTCTGCCACGTAAAATGGGTTATCAGTTATTTGCACGTTCATTTTGTTCTTTGGAATGGTAATACCTATGAGATATGACTTTAGGCTGGTATTCACGACACTGCAGCTAGACTTAGTCTACAGCATAACATGTACCACTAATTCATTGGCTAGAGTCTAGAGAGTCCCGGAGCAGAAGGAGAGAAAAGCATTGGCGTAGGGACTGCATGACAGGTGTGGACAGCACAGTCATGCAACACAGTTCCCAGTTCAGTAGGGAACCGGGCAGTGAAGCCGCAAGCTTCACTTCCTGATTCCCTGACAGAGGATGGCGATCGCTCGTCATCTTCTGCCGACATTGCTGGAACCTGGAACAGGTAAGTGTCTATTTATTAAAAGTCAGCAGCTGCAGTATTTGTAGCTGCTGACTTTTAAAAAAAAAATTTCAGGTGGACCTCCTCTTTAACCAGATCAACAGGAATGCTTGCCTTAAAGTGGTTGTAAACCCACTTTTTGGACTTCTACCTATAGGTAAGCCTAGGATAAGGCTTACCTATAGGTACTGGAAATATCTCCTAAACGTGCGCCGTTTAGGAGATATTTCACTTGTAGTCCGCCGAAAATTCCAACAGCGCATGCGCGGGGAAGAAACAAAACTAAGTGCCATTTCTTCCCCAGCCTGTGCCGTTAGTCGCGGCTCCCGTGACGCCATGCAGCTCCGGCGAATCACAGAGCCGGAGTCAGCGGCCCGGAAGGAAGAGGGCCAGAAGATGGACGCTGCCCACACAGGAGACATCGCTGGATTCTTTTGCAGGTAAGTGGCACATAATGGGCTAGTATGCGATGCATACTAGCCCATTATGCTTTTAATTTGCCCATCAGGATTTATTTCCTCTTTAAGATGTGATAATACGAGCCTCTCAAAACATTTCATGATGATAGGAGTTAGGGCAACTAATCATTTAAGCATGTTACTGCTGATTTTTTAGGTATTGGAACAATAGTAGTAGATTTAAAACAGGAAGGTACTGCAGCCTGCTTCAATGACAAATTAAGAATATCAGTAAAAAACACCTGCTAACTGGTCTGCACATCCCCTCTGTATACGGCCTGACACCCCACCTGGTCCTGCTGGCTTTCTGATGTCAATCTTCCTCAAATTTGACCTGACCTCATGTATTTTTAACACCAGTAAATGGTCGTCCTGCACTAGTTCTTTAATATGGGTTTCACATCTTATATTTTGACCCTCAAAGTGAGCAAAAAAATGGTTTAATGTGTCAGGGAGCACTTTACAAACCTGTGTATTCCTAGATTTAAAATCTACCATCGTTTTAATCCCCTTCCACATGCTTCAAGAAGTTTCAAAATAAGATTCAATGCGCTGTTTATATCTATGCTTAGCCTCCTTAATATCTTTCTTTAATTCATTCCGAGCTTTCCTATAGGCCATAGGGTCGCCCGAACTAAAGGCAACATCCCTTGCTCTAAGTTGAGCACTTACTTTACCATCCAACCAAGGCTTTTGGTTTGGGAATACCTTAATAGTTTTTGTAACTAGGAACATCTCCATACAAAAGCGAATATAAGCTAGAACAGATGAAGCATATTCCTCTAATGCCCCGTACACACGGTCGGATTTTCCGATGGAAAATGTCCGATCGGATCATGTTGTCGGAAAATCCGCCCGTGTGTGGGCTCCATCGGACTTTTTCCTGCGAGATCCTGCTCTCAAATTTCCCGACCACAAAATCCGATCAGACTTTTTCCGATTGTGTGTAGAGAATTCCGAAGGACAAAGTGCCACGCATGCTCAGATCAAATTACGAGACCAAATCTATTGGCTACTAGCCGCTACGTAGTTCCGTCATACGCAACGAACGTCACCACGTTCAGAATGATCGGATTTTCCGACAACTTTGTCCGACCGTTGGTATGCAACACCAGTGTCGGACAAAATCCGTCGGAAAAAATCTGACGGATTTTGTGGTCGGAATTTCCGACCGTGTGTACGGGGCATAAGTCTGCATCCTGTGCAAATACATCCCAGTCAGTTGATTCAAAGCACTCTTGCAGGAGTGAATTTGACTCCTCACTCCACACAGACAATGGGAAGCAAGTTGGACACCCCTGCGTTAAGGTTTTAGAACCACTTTGAGTTGGCCATACACCATACAATCTATTTAAGATCTACCATCAGTTATCCAGTGCAAGAGCCTGCCTGACTGGATATAAATTGGACAAAATGCTTTGGTTTGTCTTTATATTTCCAAAATTATATCTAAAGATTGTATGAAAATTGTGCAATCTGAGCTGCAAAACCAGCTTTACAATTGAATTACCCCTTAATCAATGTGTCTGATAAAACAATATTAAACCCAAAAGCAAATACTTATTTGGATTTAGACACTTACACAATGTAAAGCCTCATACACTTTCCCGTGGATTTTTTTACAAAGGGCGTTGGCTGCAAGTTTGTATTCAGTGGCGGCTGGTGCTCAAAATTTTTGGGGGGGGGGGGGGCGCAAATAAACGGAAAAAAAAAGCCCATCAAATGCAGCCACTGTACCAAACACCACTGTGCCCATCAAAACGCAGCCAGTTTGCCCATCAAAACGCAGCCAGTTTGCCCATCAAAACGCAGCCACTTTGCCATCAAAACGCAGCCACTTTGCCATTAAATACTCAGCCACTTTGCCATTAAATACGCAGCCACTTTGCCATTAAATATGCAGCCACTTTGCCATTAAATACGCAGCCACTTTGCCATTAAATACGCAGCCACTTTGCCATTAAATACGCAGCCACTTTGCCATAACATACACAGCCACTTTGCCATAACATACACAGCCACTTTGCCATAAAGCTGTCCCTGCAAAGAAGCTGCCACTGTGCCCCCCCCCCCCCACCCCCTGCACTTACCTTGTCTCAGGTGACGGCGGCATCGGTGTCCTCCATTTCCTCTCCTGCCCGCTCCTCCTATCACCCTCTCATCCTCTGCTATGATTGGACGCCTGATAGGCGCCCAATCACAGCGCCTGTCGTTTCAGCCAATCAGGGCACAGGTAACACAGACCTGTGCTCCTGATTGGCTAAGGGGCCGTACAATGTTAGCAAACCGAATTCCTTCGGTTTGCTAACATACTGCTGCTGAGTGACAAGGAACGCACAGCGTTGCGCCCGCTTGTCACCTTTTTGGACGCCTATTAGCGCCTACGGCGCTAGTCAGGTGTTTCCAAAAAACACCCCCACCGCTGTAATTCAGGCGCCCGGTGACCGAAAAGGGGCCGGACACCTGAATAGGGGGTGTCAGCAGCGACCAAAGATAGATTCATGCAATGCATGAATCTATCTATGGAGTATAGTGAGCGACAGGAGAGGGGGGGCGGCGCTCCTGCGCCCTTTATGGACGCACCGCCGCTGTTTGTATTGCATACACACGATCAGACTTTTTAGGCAACAAACACGAATGTAGTGACGTTTCAATGTATTGACGACACTTCAAAAGAGGACGTTCAATTACTCCAGCGCCACCTTTGGTCAACTTCTGTATTGTTGTCTGATCTTTTGCATTGGTTCTGAGAATGCGTGTTTGTACTTTGTACAAAAGTCTGATGGTTTTGTGTACACACGATCGGACTTTGCTCCATCAGACTTTTGTTGCCAGAAAGTTTGTCCGTTCGCACAGCCAACAAAAGTCTGATGAAAACCGAAAAAGTTTGTCTGATGGAGCGTACACATGGTCGGATGTTGCCACAAAACAGCTAATTTGCATGTTTGTTGACAAAAAGTCTGATCGTGTGTACGGGCCTTTAGTGAAACCTTTAAAGAATTTTCCAATAAAGGCATAACATTTTAACGCTGTGTGGTGCCTTTTTTGTTCTGGGATACCCCTATGACATTGTTGCCAGGAAGATTTATGTGCAAACCGTAGGAGGACCCTTATATCTGTAAAAGCCCCGGCTGGGTAGTAAGCCATGAGACCTCTTTCACACTGGATGCGTTTTTCAGGTGCTTTAGCGCTAAATATATCGCCATAAATTGCCTGAAAAAGGCTTATTTGCAATCCCAGTGTGAAAGCCCGAGTGCTTTCACACTGGGGCGCTGCGCTGGCAGGAAGTAAAAAAAAGTCCTGCAAACATTTTCTTTGAGGCGCTTTAGGAGCGGTGTATACACCGCTCCTAAAGCACCCCTGCCCATTGAAATCAATGGGCAGCGCCGCCAAAGTGCCTTGGCAGCGGCACTTTGCAGGCGCTTTTAACCTTTGATTCAGCTGCTTGCGGGGGTTAAAAGTGAACCGCTAGCGCCCCGAAAAGCGATGCAAAAATTACAGTTAAAAATAGGCTGGCAGTGTGAAAGGGCTCTAAGGCTGCTTTCACACTGGGGCGGTTTGCAGGCGCTATTGCGCTAAAAATAGCGCCTGCAAACCGACCCGAAACAGCTGTTGCTGTGTCTCCAGTGTGAAAGCCCTGAGGGCTTTCACACTGGAGGGGTGCGCTAGCAGGACGGTAAAAAAAGTCCTGCTAGCTGCATCTTTGAAGCGGTGAAGGAGCGGTGTGTTCACCGCTCCTATACCACTCCTACCCATTGAAATCAATGGGAGACCGCGGAAATACCGCCCGCAAAGCGCCGCTGCAGCGGCGCTTTGCGGAGGTTTTTAACCCTTTTTTTCGGCCGCTAGCGGGGGTTAAAACCACCCCGCTAGCTGCCGCATACCGCGGGTAAAACGATGGTAAAGCAGCGCTAAATATAGCGCTGCTTTACCATCGCCGCCCCGCACCGCCCCAGTGTGAAAGCAGCCTAAGTGTGATTGACCTCCTGTAATAAGAGGTCACTATGAGCTGGTAAGCAAGCATTTCTATTGGTGGCGGTGTCACTGAGGATCATATTTTTACAGTGGTGGATGGTGATGACTTTCAATCAAGGACTTTATTGTTTTATCGCATGTGGATTTTATTTTATTTTGCTTTGTTTTATTTCATTTTTGGATATTTATTTGATTCATTTTGGACACTAATCATTGTTAGTGCAACCCAGTAAAGATTATATGCCTGAATACCATAGCCAGCCGTTCTGATTATTCTATTCATGCTGTAATGGCGCGTACACACGATCGGAAATTCAGCCAGCAAAAGACCGATGAGAGCTTTTGGTCGGAAAATGCGACCGTGTGTATGCTCCATCGGACTTTTGCTGGCCGAATTCCCGTCGGCAAAAGAGCAGGTTCTCAATTTTTCGGTCGGAAAAAGTTTTGATCGGAAATTCCGATTGTCTGTACCAATCCCGACGCGCAAAATTCCTACGCATGCTTGTAAACAATTCGACGCATGCTCGGAAGCATTGAACTTCATTTTCTTGGCTCGTCGTAGTGTTGAACGTCACCGCGTTCTTGACGGTCGAAAGTTCAGAGAACTTTTGTGTGACCGTGTGTGCGCAAGCCAAGCTTGAGCGGAATTCCGTCGGAAAAAACATCCAAGATGAAAAATCCGCTCGTGTGTACGCGCCATTAGAGTGACTGGTGGAATTGTTTGGGCTGAAAGAGAGAAAATTAAGTTGTGTACGGCTACAGTAAATAGAGTGTTCTACTCCCAAATATGTCTGTTATAGCAATAAAAAGCAACCACTCCTTTGTTTTATTTCTTGACCAAAATAAGACCAAAATAACATTATCAAGCCAGATCGGTTTCATATATTTTCCTTCTGTGGCAAGCTAAATGTCCTTACTGAGCTGAACACAGTTGTTGTTAGCACAGAACAGCATGTGAATATCCCCAGACAAGTATGAGAACATTCACTAATGTCCCGAGGCCATCCATGTTTTTCATCTATATTTTTAGACTATCCCACCCTTCACCACTTCAAGTTCATGTAGCATTCATTGTCTAATTGAAAAGGCCTGCCCGACCTCAGACACCTGCATTACATTCCTTCTGTACTCTACCATGGGTGGATTACGGAGTGAGGTGTTTTTTTTTTTTTTTTTTTAAGTTCTGGAAGAGAGCCAGAGAAGAATCCAGGCCCAGTACATGGTATTCTGGTGAGGTAACGGGGAAACTTTCAACAGTCTGACTATGTATACCGCATAGGGCGTCCTTTATCTAAGCAAATCTGCTTAGATCCCATGTACACAGAATAAGGCAGTAAACCTGCCTTGTGTATTGCATGTTTAAAATAGCTTTGCTGTTACTAAGACAGTTCGTCTCATATTGTAATTTGGGATGATGTATGTTTACAGCATAATGCTTGTTCGCTGCATAAAGAATACAGCAAGTATGGTTCTTGCATAAAGTGTCATTAACCGCTTCAGCACCGGGCCATTTTACACCCTTCCTTACCAGAGCACTTTTTGCGATTCGGCACTGCGTCGCTTTAACTGACAATTGCGCGGTCGTGCGACGTTACACCCAAACAAAATTGACGTCCTTTTTTCCCCACAAATAGAGCTTTCTTTTGGTGGTATTTGATCGCCCCTGTGGTTTTTATTTTTTGCGCTATAAACAAAAGAAGAGCGACAAATTTTGAAAAAAAACACAATATTTTTTACTTTTTGCTATAATAAATATCCCATTTTTTTTTAAAAAAAAAACAATTTTTTTACTCAGTTTAGGCCGATACGTATTCTTCTACATATTTTTGGTAAAAAAAAATCGCAATAAGCGTATATTGATCGGTTTGCGCAAAAGTTATAACGTCTACAAAATAGGGGATAGATTTATTTTTTTTTTTTTTTTTTTTTACTAGTAATGGCGGCGATCTGCGATTTTTTTTTCGTGACTGCGACATTGCGGCGGACACTTTGGACACTTTTGACACATTTTTGGAACCATTCACATTTACACAGCGATCGTTGCTATAAAATTGCATTGATTACTGTGTAAATGTGACTGGCAGGGAAGGGGTTAACACTAGGGGGCGCTGCAGGGGTTAATGTATTCCCTATATGTGTGATTCTAACTGTGGGGGAAGGGGACTCAAGGGGAGGAGACCGATCATGTGTTCCTCCGTACTGGGATCACATGATCGGTCTCCTCTCCGTTGACAGGACGTGGAGCTGTGTGTTTACACACACAGCTCCACGGTCCCGCACGGTCCCGTTGTTTTAACGGGCAATCGCGGGTGCCCGGCGGACATCGCGGCCGCCGGGCACTCGCACCGGGTCCCGAGTGACGCCGCCGGCGCGCGCCCCCCCAGGCGGCCGGGAATGGGAGGACGTCATATGACGCCCACCCAGGATGGGAGATCCACCTTGGGCGGGTAGGGAAGTGGTTAAAAAACAAAATTGTGTGGTGCTAGTGCAAATAAATTAATAAATATTGCAATTAATGAAAACCACCATTTGGTATATTACAACCACATACTGTATAATAACAGTTCATATAACATCAAAAAGAACAGTCCTCTAAATCTTAAAATTTGTGTCCTTCCACCATATAAACGTGCTCTTCAAGCATATGCTAAAGCATGCATGTCCAACCTGTAGCGCGCCGCCTGTTGCAAAACTACAAGTCCCATCATGCCTCTGCCTTTGGGAGCCATGCTTGCAACTGTTAACCTTGCAATGCCTCAAGGGACTGGCTTTGCAATGCCTCATGGGACTTTTAGTTTCGCAACAACTGGAGGGCCGCAGAGTGGACACCCATGTGCTAAAGTGAATATTACTCCACCATGTGCACTGTATGTGGATCTGCTCAACTTGATACTGACTGCCAGAGAGGTCACAAAGCAGTTTAGTTGATAATAATAGATATGGCACCTCTTCATCCAAAACTGAATCAGGCCGGAGTCTTGATTAGAGAATTCCAATAAACTGTTCCACAGGCAGCACATCAATTGAGTCAATTGCCCCTCAAAATAAAGACAATACATCTAATGCTTTCTCATATCTTGTTAAAGGATAAATGTAACATATCACTTTAATCATCCACAACTGAATTACTTACCGTAGTTTATGCTCTGCATCTCTGGCAGAGTAAAGATTGTCATCTATTGTTATAAAGGAGATTGCAGGGGAGGACATTATGGCTGCGATTTGCTGATATTGTTTCTTTGAGGACCGGAAAGTGCTAAGTAAACAGGGAACATGGCACATTCCTGAGCCCTGCACCCTGTACATAACAAACTCCTGAGTCCTGCGCCCTATACGTAGCACACTCCTGAGACCTGCACTTTGTACATAACCAACTCCTGAGTCCTGCGCCCTATACGTAGAGCACTCCTGAGACCTGCACTTTGTACACTGCACACTTCTGAGTCCTGCACCCTGTATGTAGTGCACTCCTGAATATGCACTCCGTGTGTACCTCCTTCATCAGCTTTACTTTTATTTTCTCCATCATCTCAACCCACACAGCTATTACCTATTGTATCACTTGACCCTCAATCTCCATTAGCTCAACTCACACAGTGAAATAAAATAAATATAACACACAGCTATTACCTATTGTATCACTTGACCCTCAATCTTAGCTTGTAAGCTTTAATGAGCAGGGCCCTCTGAATCCTCCTGTATTAAATTGTATTGTACCTGTACTGTCTGCCCTCATGTTGTAAAGAGCTGCACAAACTGTAGGCGCTATATAGGTCCTGTATTATAATAATAATAATAATAATAATAATAAAGTAGCACACTCCTGAACTCTGCACCCTGTACATAGCGTACTCCTGAATTCTGCACTGTGTGCTTAGTGCACTCCTGAACTCTGCACCCTGTATATAGCGCAGTACTGGACTCTGCACTCTGAACTTCACCCTGTACATGAACTCTGTATGTAACGCACTCCTAAACCCTGTACTCTATATGTAGCGCACTCCTGAACCCTATACTCTGTATGTAGTGCATTCCAGAACCCTGCATTCTATATGTAGTGTACACCTGGACCATGTGATTAATGCACTCATGGCATTTAACAATGACTTTGTAAGGCCTTCTCACTGCTAGTCACGTACCCTTTGATGCAGCATTCTCTTTCCCTGCAGGTGGGCCTTGCAGTGTTCGGTGGTTGAGTTCCTGCACCTATTCTCTGGGGAAAAAAAGCCCTGGCTATATGAAGTTATTTAACTGTGCCCCTTTAATCGCCTTCTACGTTTAGCACAATTTGTCAAACCCACCATGCTACTTTAGCCACACCCATGCTATACTACTAATAATAATAATAACTAATACTGGCGGGGCCAGTGCAATTATTCTTGTTTACATATGCAAATATGTATTTTGCCATTACTGATCATTGTGATAGCCAATCAGAGGCTATCATGGCCACACAAGTGATCGAGAACCAGGAGTCCCCATTCCCAATTGTTAGTACAAGACCCAAAACTCAGTGAAAGTCTGGACTCTGGGCTTGGTGCCTGCCGTGCCGCACACTCCCAGCACAAACACTGAGCTGCACAGGGGGTGGGAAGATGTTAAAAATCTGAATCTACAGCCTTATGCTGGAGACCCATACTGGAGCCTTAAGGCGATTGCCTAAACAGCCTTATGCTGGCGCTGGCGCTGGCCCTGCCAATAGGCACTATTCAGAGAACACTTTGTATGTTCTCAATCGCTTGACATGGACCTTGCTTTGTGCACTGATGCACAGTCATGTTGGAACAGGAAGGGGCCATCCCCAAACTGTTCCCACAAAGTTGGGAGCATGAAATTGTCCAAAATGTCTTGGTATTCTGACACCATAAGAGTTCCCTTCACTGGAACTTAGGGGCCAATCCCAACCTCACACCATGATCCCCCCTCCACCAAATGGCCTATCCAGGGGTTGCTAGATCCAGTTGTGGAGCTGTTTGTCCTCTGGATCAAGAAGTACCCCTGACCCGCAATTACAAGGTACCTGAATTCCCCTTAACCCTCCACCCCTATTGGAATGTCTTTTCTGTTAATAAAGCATTGAATAAACAATAAACAATAAAGTGTCAGAGCCAAAATCTGTGTGCAACTCTTTAATGGGACCTCTATGACGGACGCGGTGGAACGGTGAGGTAACGGTAAGCCCAATCAAATACCAGCAGCTCCTTCGGGGGTAAGTGCTACATATGGGACTGTTTCAGGCAATCCGGGACACGTGGTCACCCTAGTGGGTAGGTAATAGTTGATGCAGGGTGTGTGCTAATGAACTCAGATGGTCAACTCCTTCCTGTATCATGACTTCTAGTCTGTCAAGGAAGTAAGGCAGAAGTAATGGATAAGTGTTTTGAAACAGTCATGAAGACGGTGAGGTGAATGTGTGTAGAATAAATGGAAATCTTTTTGCAAAAGAAGTACATTAATGCTATATTGGTACATATGGGAGCTGGTATTTAGAAAAAAAAAGGTGAACTTAGCCTTTAAAGTCACAGCAAATATTTGTCCTGTATTTACACCTCATACAGTGTAGTATATACAGTATCTCACAAAAGTGAGTACACCCCCTCACATTTGTGTAAATATTTTATTATATCTTTTCATGTGAACACTGAAGAAATTGCACTTTGATACAATGTAAAGTTTGCTGTCCCCTCAAAAAAACTCAAAACCAGAATTAAAAACATCAATCTCATGGAAAAGATATTTCACACACTTCAGAACACTATTCATGTATATAATAAAAAATGGGATCCTTGGTTTCAACACTCCTTATCATTTTTTAATCTAATCTGAGAATGTCTACACATAAAGCGTCAGTCTATCCCTTATATTGTACTATAGACCATAATCAAAACTTTTGTACCACAACTAGATATTCATACCTAATTATTTGTATCATACAATGTTACATATGTAAAACGTTTTATTACTGTTAAAGTTTCAACATATTTTTGTACTCTTTTTGTACCATTTTTAGCACCCAATAAAAAAGTTTATAAACAAAAAAAAAAAAAAAAACTCAAAACACACAGCCATTAATGTCTAAACCGCTTGCAAGAAAAGTGAGTACACCTCTAAGTGAAAATGTCCGAATTGGGCCCAAAGTGTCAATATTTTGTGTGGCCACCATTATTTTCAATCACTACCTTAGCCCCCTTGGGCATGGAATTCACCAGAGCTTCACAGGTTGCCACTGGAGTCCTCTGCCACTTCTCCATGACGGAATTACGGAGTTGGTGGAGGTTAGAGACCTGACGCTCCTCCACCTTCCATTTGAGGATGCCCCACAGATGCTCAATAGGGTTTAGGTCTGGCCAGTCCATCACCTTTACCCTCATCTTCTTTAGCAAGGCAGTGGTCATCTTGGAGGTGTGTTTGGGGTCGTTATCATGTTGGAATACTGACCTGCGGCCCAGTCTCCAAAGGGAGGGGATCATGCTCTGCTTCAGTATGTCACAGTACATGTTGACATTCTTGGTTCCCTCAATGAACTGTAGCTCCCCAGTACCGGCAGCACTCATGCAGCCCCAGATCATGACACACACCGCCATGCTTGACTGTAGGCAAAACAAACTTGTCTTTGTACTCCTCACCTGGTTGCCGCCACACACGCTTGACACCATCTGAACCAAATAAGTTTATCTTGGTTTCATCAGACCACAGGACATGGTTCCAGTAATCCATGTCCTTAATCTGCTTGTCATCAGCAAACTGTTTGCAGGCTTTCTTGTGCATCATCTTTAGAAGAGGCTTTCTTCTGGGATGACAGCCATGCAGACCAATTTGATGCAGTGTGCAGCGTATGGTCTGAGCACTGACAGGTTGACCCCCGCCCCTTCAACCTCTGCAGCAATGCTGGCAGCGCTCATACGTCTATTTCCCAAAGACAACCCCTGGATATGACGCTGAGCAAATGCACTCAACCTCTTTGGTCGACCACGGCGAGGCCTGTTCTGAGTGGAACCTGTCCTGTTAAACCACTGTATGATCTTGGCCACCATGCTGCAGCTCAGTTTCAGGTTCTTGGCAATCTTCTTATAGCCTAGGCCATCTTTATGCAGAGCAACAGTTCTTTTTTTTGAGATCCTCAGAGAGTTCTTTGCCAAGAGAGGCCATGTTGAACTTCCGGTGACCAGTATGAGAGAGTGAGAGCGATAACACTAAATTGACCTTGAATGGACCGAGGTAGCGGGGACCCAACTTGTAACTGGGGATACGGAACCTGATGTACCTGGAGGAGAGCCACACCTTATCACCAGGGGAGAAGACAGGAGGAGGTCTTCTTTTACTGTCAGCATGTTTCTTCATGCGAGAAGAGGCCAGGGCAAGCGACTTTTGGGTCTCTTTCCAGATGGAAGACAGCTCTTGGGTGACTTTGTCTACAGCAGGGACTCTGGAAGAAGTGGGGATGGGTAGGGGGGGAAGAGGATGACGGCCGTATACTACAAAGAAGGGTGATTTTGAGGAGGACTCAGACTCTTTCAGGTTGTAAGAAAATTCGGTCCAGGGCAGGAGGTCAGCCCAGTCGTCATGACGAGCAGAGACAAAGTGTCGCAGGTAGGCCCCAAGGATTTGGTTGACTCTCTCCACTTGTCCATTGGACTGGTAGGCAGAGGAGAAGTCCAGTTTGACTTTCAATTGACTGCAGAGAGCTCTCCAGAACTTAGACACGAACTGAACGCCTCTATCCGAGACGATGTGAGATGGAAGTCCATGAAGACGAAAGATCTGGAGGAAGAAATGTTTTGCAAGTACAGGTGCAGAAGGAAGACCTGGAAGCGGGACAAAATTTGCCATTTTGGAGAAACGATCAACGACCACCCATATGGCTGTATGGCCGTGGGAAGGAGGAAGGTCCGTGATGAAGTCCATTGCTATGTGGGACCAAGGTCGTTCAGGCACAGGCAGAGGATGAAGAAGGCCAGCAGGCTTTTGGTGAGGGGTCTTATCTCGAGAACATATAGTACAGGCCTGTACAAAGTCCGTCACATCCTTTTTTAAGGAGGGCCACCAGTAATACCTGGAAATCAGTTGGGAGGACTTCTTGACTCCAGGATGACCAGCCAAATGAGAGGAGTGACCCCATTTGAGGATCCGAAGACGTGGATGGACAAAGGTCTTCCCAGGAGGAACTTGCACCAAGGAGGCAGGAGCTGAAGAGATCAGACACTCAGGAGGTACAATGTGTTGTACAGGAGACTCAGACTCTGAAGCATTGGTGGAATGTGATAGGGCGTCAGCCCTGACATTCTTGTCCGCAGGACGGAAATGGATCTCAAAGTTGAAGCGGGCAAAAAACAACGACCACCTAGCTTGGCGTGGGTTTAATCGCTGGGCAGACTGGAGATAAGAGAGATTTTTGTGATCCGTGAAGATCGTGATGGGGTGAACGGATCCCTCAAGGAGATGTCTCCATTCCTCAAGTGCTAGCTTAATGGCCAGTAGTTCACGGTCTCCGATGGAATAGTTCTTTTCAGGGGGGGAAAAAGTCTTAGAAAAAAACCCACAGGTGATGTTCTTGCCCTTTGAGTCTTTCTGAAGAAGCACAGCTCCAGCTCCCACAGAGGAGGCATCGACTTCCAGGAGAAACGGTTTGAGAGGATCAGGCCTGGACAAAACGGGTGCAGAGGCAAAGGCA
Organism: Lithobates sylvaticus; assembly: GCA_028564925.1. Taxonomy (NCBI): domain Eukaryota; kingdom Metazoa; phylum Chordata; class Amphibia; order Anura; family Ranidae; genus Lithobates; species Lithobates sylvaticus. The sequence goes on from CM053030.1 coordinate 499,636,243, forward strand.
AACTTGAGGTGGTTAAATGCCTCATCAGCTTGAGGAGGCCAGGACCTTGGATTCGCATCCTTTTTGGTTAGTACCACAATAGGCGCAACAATGGTGGAGAAGTGAGGAATGAACTGGCGATAATAATTGGCGAATCCGAGGAAACGCTGGATGGCCCGTAGTCCAGTAGGGCGTGGCCAGTTCAGGACGGCAGAAAGTTTCTCAGGGTCCATTTGTAGACCTTGTCCAGAGACTAAGTAACCCAGGAAGGGAAGACTGCAGCTTTCAAAGAGACATTTCTCTAGTTTGGCGTAAAGACGGTTATCACGGAGCCGTTGGAGCACTTGACGGACATGATGACGGTGCTCTTCCAAGCTAGAGGAGAAAATCAGGATATCATCCAGATAGACAACAACACAGGAGTACAGCAAATCTCTGAAAATTTCATTCACAAAGTCTTGGAAGACCGCAGGAGCATTGCATAAACCAAAGGGCATGACAAGATATTCAAAGTGTCCGTCACGGGTGTTAAAGGCGGTTTTCCACTCATCGCCTTTACGGATACGGATGAGATTATATGCGCCCCGGAGGTCCAGTTTGGTGAAAATTCTTGCTCCGCGCAAACAGTCAAAAAGTTCAGAGATAAGAGGTAGCGGGTAGCGATTTTTTACAGTGATCTTATTAAGACCACGATAGTCAATGCAGGGACGTAAGGACCCGTCCTTTTTGGCGACAAAGAAGAATCCTGCTCCAGCAGGGGAAGAAGACTTGCGGATGAAACCTCTTTTGAGGTTCTCCTGGATGTACTCCGTCATAGCTTGTGTCTCTGGGATGGAGAGAGGGTAGATCCTGCCACGGGGCGGAGTGGTCCCAGGAAGAAGATCAATAGGGCAGTCATAGGGTCTATGTGGCGGCAAGACCTTAGCTTGTTTTTTGCAAAACACATCAGCAAAGTCCCAGTAAGGCTTGGGAAGACTAGGCAGAGAAGTAGCAATGGAAACTTGGTTAGTGGGCACCGCTTTGAGGCAATGCCTGTGGCAGGAAGGACCCCAACTTTTGATGTCCCCAGAGGCCCAGTCGAGGGTAGGAGAATGTAGCTGGAGCCAGGGTAGGCCCAATAGGATCTCAGAGGTACAGTTGGGTAACACAAAAAAGTCAATTTTTTCATGATGGAGAACTCCAATTTTCATGAGCAGAGGTTCGGTGCGGTAACGCACGATACAGTTCAAATTTTGTCCATTTACAGAGGTGATGAAAAATGGCTTGACAAGACGGATGACTGGAACATTAAATTTGTTGATGAGTGAGGCTTCAATGAAGTTTCCTGCTGAACCAGAGTCCAGAAAGGCCACAGCGGAGAAAGAGGACTTCTTGGGCAAAGAAATCCTCACAGGAACAGTCAGACGTGGAGAGGAAGAATCCACACCTAGCAACGCCTCTCCCACGTTAGCTAGGTGCGAGCGTTTCCCTAACGCTGAGGGCGGATAGAGCAATCCTTTAAAAAATGGTCAGGACTGGCGCAATACAGGCACAGATTATGGTCTCGGCGGCGAGTCCTCTCTTGTGTGGTCAGGCGTGACCGATCCACTTGCATAGCCTCCTCAGCGGGAGGCACAGGAACGGGTTGCAGAGGATTCTGGAAGAGAGGTGCCAGGCGAGGAAACCGCCTGGTGCGAACAAAGTCCTTTTCCTGGCGTAGCTCTAGGCGTCTTTCGGTATAACGCATGTCAATGCGGGTGGCCAGCTGGAGGAGTTCAGACAGGGTAGCAGGAATTTCTCGTGCGGCCAGCACATCTTTGACGTGACTGGATAGGCCTTTTTTAAAGGTCGCGCAGAGGGCCTCATTGTTCCAAGAGCGTTCAGATGCCAGGGTGCGGAACTGAATGGCGTAATCGCCCACTGAAGAATTCCCCTGGACAAGGTTCAGAAGAGCCGTCTCGGCTGAGGAAGCCTGGGCTGGCTCCTCGAAGACACTGCGAACTTCTGAAAAGAAAGCTTGAACTGTAGCTGTGGCAGTATCGTCACGGTCCCAAAGCGGTGTAGCCCAGGCTAGGGCCTTGACAGATAGCAGGCTAACCACGAATGCCACCTTTGACCGTTCTGTGGGGAACTGGTCCGACAACATCTCCAGATGGAGGGAACACTGGGATAGGAACCCTCGGCACAGCTTGGGGTCCCCATTGAACTTGTCAGGAAGAGACAGGCGGACTCTAGCAGCAGCAACTCGTGGTGGAGGAGATGCAGGAGCTGGCGGTGGAGATGGCAGAAGCTGCTGTAGCATAGCAGTCAACTGCGCCAATTGCTGTCCCCGTTGAGCGACCACCGTGGTCAGATCCGAGATGCTTGGCAGCGGGACCTCAGTGGGATCCATGGCCGGATCTACTGTCACGATCCGGGTATGCAGGGACACAGGAGGTGGATCCCCTATGCCAGTGAGGCGATAGCACGGGTTGTATTGGAGGACCGGTTCTAATGTTGCTACTGGTTTTCACCAGAGCCCAGCGTAAAGCGGGATGGACTTGCAGCGGCGGTAGCAACCAGGTCGTGTCCTCCAATAGCAACTCGACCTCACTGGCAGCTGAGACAGGCGTGGTACACAGGGATTAAGCAGAGGCGAGGTCATACGTAGCAGAAGGTCAAGGCAGGCGGCAATGGTTTGTAGTCAGGGGCAACAGCAGAGATCTGGATACACAGGCAAGGGCAAACACTAAACGCTTTCACTGGGCACAAAGGCAACACAAGATCCGGCGAGGACAGGAAGGGGAAGTGGGTTTTTATGGGGTTCTGGTGCACCAGTAATTGGACCAGGCACCAATCAATGGTGCGCTGGCCCTTTAAGTTAAAGCAGAGTCGCGCGCGTGCGCCTTAGGGAGCGGGGACCCGTGCGCCGGGAAGGAGCAGGCGGGGACAGGTGAGAGGAACGGGATGCGATCCCTGGGCGGACCCGGGCCGCCGCGTGGATCGCATCCCGCCGGTGACAGAGCAGCGCCTGCGGTCAGAGGAGCTGACCGGGGCGCTGCAGGACAGAGAACGCCGTGAGCGGGATGGATGGGACACCCGGAGCGCTCGCCGTTACATTAACACACCTGCTCCTCATTCACACCTGAGACCTTGTAACACTAATGAGTCACATGACACCGGGGAGGGAAAATGGCTAATTGGGCCAAATTTGGACATTTTGGCTTAGGGGTGTACTCACTTTTGTTGCCAGCTGTTTAGACATAATGATTGTGTGTTGAGTTATTTTGTGTTGAAAATATTTTTATTGGTATTTCACAGAAAGAAAACAGTAAAACAGTGAACAACATGAGGTAATTGTATACAAAGAACGGTAACAGAAGGATAATTGCGGAAGGCCAACCAACGACTATCGTCCACAGCCGACCTCCGCCCACATGCTCGGGGGGTGGGGAAGAGAACCTGTTCTCTGGTCCAGGAGGTAGTGCTAGCGAAAGCAGTTCATGAGTCACTATATGTAACAATATACAGTAAGTAACGTGGAAAAGGAAAGATAGGAGGAGCAGAGAGAAAAGAATAGAGTAAAGTAGAGAAGAGATGGGGTGGTGGGGGGGGGGGTGGGCAGGTAGGTAGGGAGGGGGGAGGCAGGGGGAAGGGGAGGATCACAGTTATGTCCAGGGAGGGTAGGGTAGGAGGGGATCTAGTATGTCCCTATATGTCCGCGGTTTTGTTCAGCAGGGTATCAGAGGAAGAGAAGCGGAGCCATATTGACCATTGAGCTATAAATTTGGTGTATGTATCATTATCTAGAGCCAGCAACTCCTCCATTCTCATGGTGTCATTCATAATCGATACCCACCGTGACAGTGGAGGGGTGTTCTTTGTCTTCCAGTAAGCGGGTATCAGTTGCCTAGCAGAGGACATAAAGAAACGGAGCAATCTTTGCTTCTGCGACTTTACAGACCCGGGCAATATGGAGAGTAGCGCAATTTTCGGGGAGATAGGAACTGGTCTATCAGCCACGAGATTATAACATTCAAATACCTGCGTCCAGAAGGGGCGGATCCTCTCACAGTCCCACCAGATATGCATATAAGTTCCAATAGAGGTTTCACAACGCCAACAGGTGGGCGGAGCTGATGGGAAGATTTTGTGCAGGATTGCAGGGTCCCTATACCATCTAGACAGGAGCTTGTAATTCTTTTCCTGGGAGTAGCAAGAGATGGTAGATTTGTGCGTAAAATAAAAAGATGTTTGCCATTCCGGCGCAGAGATGTCTTCACCCAGATCCGCAGACCACATCCTGGTATAGTGCGGGAGTTGATCATGTGTTAGGGTCAGTAGTAGGTTATATAAGGAGGAAAGGAGGTGTTTGGGAGTTTCTTGGAGCGAACATATCTCCTCAAAACTGGTGAGCTTGCGGTGTATTTGAGAGGAGGAATATAGGTGTTTGGTAAACGTAGACATGTGTAAGGCTGTGAGCCAATCTCTGGGGCCTGCCGGAGTTACCGGGGTCCCTTGTGATGAGTGTACAAATGTACGAGCTAGTGGCCACTCAGAGCGTTTAAAGGACCCTATGGTGGTTGCCCCTATTCCTTGTGGGAGTGCGGGGTGGTCAAAAAGGGATGTCAGGGGGCTTGGGTCGGAGGAAAGGATAGTGTTGAGTCCTTTCTTATACCATAGTTGCAGAGAGGCTAGGGTCAGTGGTGATAGGGATGTCAGACGAGTGTACTCTTGTTTGTAGCCCCATAGTAGGGCCCGGAGGTCTACAGGGGAGAGGTCTTGTTCAACTGTCACGGAGGCCTTGCAGAAAGGACGGGGGAACCATTCTAGTGTGCGGGCCATAAGAGTGGCCTTATGGTAGGTCTCGAAGTCAGGGAGGCCTGTACCTCCCAATGTCTTTGGAAGCGTGAGTAGTTTAAATTTAACTCTGGGGAGTCCCCGGCTCCACATGAATCTAATGGCTAGCGAGCGCAGGGAGGTGAAATAGGATTTGGGGACGTGGATGGGAACCGTTTGGAATAAGTACAGGAGTTTGGGTAGGGTGTCCATCTTTAGGGTGTTAATCCTGCCGAACCACGGCAGAGGGGATCCTCCCCATTCCTCTAGGTCTTTCCGTATGCGGGAGAGTAGGGGGATATAGTTTAGGGAGAACAAGTTGGTTAGGTTTGAGGGTATAATGATTCCCAGGTAAGAGATCCCTTTGTCCTGCCATCGGAAAGAGAAACTGGATTTTAGGAGGGATAGGGTGGATGGGGTGAGGGAAATGTTGAGTGCTTCTGTCTTAGTTATGTTGACCTTGAAGTTGCTATGGGTGCCAAAACGTTGGAATTCTCGGAGAAGGGACGGTAGAGAGGTATGTGGGTTTTGGATATAGACTAGGAGATCGTCTGCATATAAGGAGAGTTTATGGTGGGCAGATGGGGTTTGAATACCGAGAATGGAGGGGTTTTGACGTATGGCGCAAGCCAGATGTTCGATTACTATGACAAAAAGGAGGGGAGATAGGGGACAGCCCTGCCTGGTGCCATTGGTAATGTTAAAGGGAGCTGATGTGGTGCCGTTGACTAGGACCGTAGCTGAGGGGCTGGAGTATAGGGACATGACTTTAGAAATAAAGGGGACCCCGAGACCGAGTTGAGCTAGGGACAGCTGCAGAAACCTCCAGCTGACCCTATCGAAGGCCTTTTCAGCGTCGAAGGATAATAGGCAAGCTTTTAGACCTTTACGTTGTATCAGGGAGATAAGGTGTATCGTTTTGGTGGTGTTGTCCCTTGCCTCTCTTCCGGGGACAAACCCCACTTGGTCGTTGTGGATAATTTTGGGTAGTATGGGGGATAGACGGGTGGCTAGAACTTTTGCGAATAGTTTGATATCGTGTTTAGTTATTTTGAGGGGACAGCAAATTTACACTGTTATACAAGCTGTACACTCACTACTTTACATTGTAGCAAAGTGTTTTTTCTTCAGTGTTGTCTCATGAAAATATATAATAAAATATTTACAAAAATGTGAGGGGTGTACTCACTTTTGTCAGATACTGTCACCAAAAAGGTGTGTACATTCAATTAGTTCTACCATCCATTGTGCCATAATTTTTACACTCTTTCTTGGAAATAGTAGACTTTACCGGTCATTTCTTTTTTTCTTGTTAGTGTCATTTTTCCTGGGTTAGCTGTCAGAAATAAAAGGAATGTGCATGCTTTTCATCACATCAGGACATTTACCGAAGTTTACCCCTTTCTTTAAACAATCACGTCATTATTGCACCTAGGCCAACCAGGAATATAACACAGGTGAACGAAGGCTATTTACTGTAACGGTCAATATTTTATACAGTGCCTTTTAATGATCTTTAGTATAGGATTTTAGTCTGAGACATGCCAGTTTAGTTCTTCCAAAGTTCAGACTATTTTTAAATGTATTTGCACCTCTTATATATATATATATATATATATTTATTTTTTTTTTTTACATACTGTCACCAGTCAGTTTCCCTGATCACTGCCACACCAGTTAATGATAACGCTGTACTGCACTGCTGACAGTATGTAAAATGTGTGAAACATATTTTATTTTTCAATTTCTTAATTTTCCATGATACAGTAGTACTAGTAGTAGGAGATGAAGGGTGCCCACTCAGCAAAGTCAAATGGCAGAAAATGGAAAAGGGATGGCCGCATTCCAAATGAATGCCTTTATTGAATAAAGCTTAATCCATACATCAATCAGAGACACAGGTCCAGATGATACTGACGCGTTTCGCACAGTTAAAGGCACTTAATCATGATCATACAGTAGGCTACCTGCCTACAAGCATCTGTCTTGTCACTTCTGTTGACAAAAAGGGGGGAAATAAATAAAACACGATGGAAAGAAACTTTGTCTAAGCTGTTTGGAAAAACTGAAAGATAAAAGTTGATAGGTTACTATAGGCAATGACCCCAGTTAATATAGAACTTGTCGCAGACAGTTTTTTTTTTATATTTTCCCAGTGGGTCCACCAAATTCTGTGACAGCAAATACATATACAGTATCTACTGTATATAGCAGTTCAATGGTAAAAATGCTTGCACATAATCCTATTTATACTATATTGCACAACATGGTAAAAAGTAAAATGTCAAGCGATTCAACTGTGCATTGCTTGTACCTGAAGAAGCTGGATACTTCAAGTTTCTGTTTTGAAGACGTTAGCTGCTAGAGCTCACAAGCTAGACCTAACAAGGCAAGATGTGAAGTCTGCCACTGATACACATCTCAGTTTATGTACATAACAGACAATGCTTTAACTGAAGTTGCCACAACATGGATTTGTTGATAAGAATGTACTGGTGAAAGTACTGTACATTGCATGCACTTGTTAAGTTTAGGACATGTCTGTGTTTTGTCACCAACATAAACTCATATTCTGTATGTTATCAGTCTGCATATATGTGAACTATATTCATGAACATTGTGTGTATGTTAGATACCAGTGAGCAACTAGAACAGACAGGCTGAAGATATGATCGTAAATGAAAGCCCCAGGTTAAAGACTTAACCACTGGCGGCAATCAGTGATTTTTAGCGGGAACGCAACATTGCGGCGGACAGATCGGACACCTAACTGACATTTTTGACACTTTTTTGGGGAACCAGTGACATTATTACAGTAATCAGTGCTAAAAATATGCACTGTTATTGTACTAATGACACTGGCAGGGAAGGGGTTAACATCGGGGGCGATCAAGGGGTTAAATGTGTTTGCTCAGTGTGTTTACTAACTGTATGAGGGACTGTGTGACTCTGGAAACACACAGATCTGTCTTCTTGCACAGGATCTGTGTGATCTCCCCTGTCAGAATGGAGAATTTGCCTTGTTTACACAGGCTGATCCCCCTTCTGCCACTGCGGGCAACTGTCGCGGGTGGCCGGCGGACATCGAGTCTGCCCCACCTGCTGATTGGCTCCCCCCCCTGGCCAGTGGGTGTGTGCGCGGCCACAAACCGCCATGTACGAGCCGACGTGCACCTATGGCGATTTGCGGCGGCTGGTCCTTAAAGCGTTTGTTAACCCCAAAAAAAATTCATACTTCCCATATAGCCTTGGAAGTTGTGTTCTTCTAACAGACAGTAAATGTTGCAACTTATATATACATACGGTATCTTTCCAGCACCTAACGTGGGTTATGTTGTGGCAGACTGCCAGAGCACTGCAATGCAGATTTTCTTTTTTTTTTTAAATGCAGCACACCATAATGCACAGATGTTACACATATTAGTAGTGGGGTGCTAAAACACAACTGCAATTTTGCTGTGCTGCTTATGTGCGTTAAGGTGTCTTAAAAATGAATGACACTATAGGGCACTGCACCATGCTTTATTCTTTAACATGCATTTCGGTAACACAACGTCAAACAATCGGGGGCTCTAAATAAAAATTTAAAGAGGAGCTCTAGGCTCCTGCAGAAAAAAATAAAAGTCAGCAGCTACTAATACTCCTGCTGACTTTTAACATTAGGACACTTACCTGACCACGAATCCAGCGGTGTCTTCACCTGAGCTGATTTTTCAATCAGCTCTCAGGTCCTGCCACCGCCATCTCTTAGGGAAACCCTACTGCACATGCGCGAAACATGCTGCACTCTTAAACCACTTCCGGCCTGACTGCCCGTCGTCGATATATATCTGTCCTTTGATGTTAAATACCATTGTTTTGGCAGCAGATAGCTGGCATAACCCTGGTATTTTCTTCAAGGCGGGGGGTCAGTGTCCACTGCTTACCGGATCCGTCTGCAGCCGCGGAGACAATCCGATCCTTTCCCCTGCTTGGCACTAAGTCGAGTGAGGGAATGATGGCCCCACTTGACTCTATGCCATTGGATGACGGCAGCAGCGTCAAACGTCACTTCCACCCAACGGCCTTAAAGGGACAATTTTTTTTTTTTATTGCATTTAAGTGTAAATGTGAGATCTCAGGTCTTTTTGACCCCCAGATCTCACATTAAAGAGGTCCTGTCATGCTTTTTTCTATTACAAGGCATGTTTACATGCCTTGTAATAGGAATAAAAGTGATCTAATTTTTTTTTTTTAAAGCACAGTGTAAAAATAAAAAATAAGAAGCAAAATAAATAAGTCGCCAAAAGTAGTGCAGGAACTACTTTTGGGAATCGGTGCAGTGCCGCAAAGTCGGCGTCGCACCAATTCGGACAATGCCATTGCCGGCAATAGGATCCAATTTGGCATGCGATTGGACATATCAAATTGCATGCCAAATTGTCCCAATGTGAACAGGGGCTTAAGTGGGGAGCAGTGAGCCAGCCTGTATAAATGCACGTGAGGAGTAATTGGAAGCAAGCCTGCTGTATGGCAGTGTATCTGCATTGACAAGTGTAACCATAGAGGTGAGAGCTGCTACCCCATAGTATGTGGACTTGCCTGTAGTGATGCTGCTTTACTCCTTTGCCTGTTAATGTGGTGTCAGTGCCTGGCTTTGCCCCTGCTTCCAGGCTGTTTTTTTTTTCAATTTCCTGTTTAAACCTGCAGAGTCGGATGCAAATTTATGCTTGAGGATCTAAGATGGGACTTTTCAACTTCTGTCCTACTACTATAGGTATACTTTCCCATGTGGAGGCTTGGAGGATAACTGTTATTTAACCCTTGTACAATATAGAATTTGGGAGGAAGAGATCCAAAAAATGGAAACCCTTCATTAATCAGACATGATTGAATGGTACCACATCCTGTTATGATGTATCACTAGAAAAAGCACGCCCTAACAAAAGAAACAGAATAGGATTTTCACGGTACCAAAACCCAGTATGAATAAAAAGTATCAAAATGTTATTAGTACGTTTAAAACATTGATAATTAAAATATATTGGTCTAATATAGGTGCATCCACTGTATAGTATAATCATCAGAGTTAGAGTGTTAAATGATGTTATTCCCACATTGAATATCATTCATGGGGTATTAATTGCTTGTGACTTCAACGCGTTTCACAGGACAAAAGCCCACTTCATCAGGAAGAAAACTCATTTGTGTAGATATACATATTGATGTTAATTAGGGACCCTCTGTAATGCCAACTAACCCTATAATAGCAATACCTGCTTACCATAGTTTATGTGAAGGCCTAGTGAGCCCAGTAATTTAAGTTGGTCCCGACCGACCTCTTGCTCACTGTGGTTTGGGCTCCCTGCTAATTACCCTCAGATTTTATCTGACCCATTTGGGGCAATAAGCATACCATTTTGCCACCGATGGGTATTTCTTTTGAAGCTATAAGCTGTGATTAATCACAAGGGAATTACCTGTTGCTAATAACAGAACACAGTATGGGATGCTATGAGTAGTGTCCTGGGAAGTCCGGCCTGAGTTTTTAAATTACAACAATATCATGTTTTTAACTTTGTGATAGATGGAGGGGCTTTAACCAGTTTTTAACATGTTTGCTACAAATAAATAAATACATAGTATTTTTGGGGTTTTGCCTGGTCCTTATTTCTGTAACTACTTTTTGAGGTTCTTTCTAGCCGTGCTGTTTTTGGTATACCTTGTGACAAACAAAAATTTCACTATACAGGTTAAGTTCACCTTTTTTTTTTTTTTTTTTTCTAAATTCTAGCTCCCCTATGTACCAATATATCATTAATTTACTTATTTTGCAGAAATAAAACAGATTTCCATTTATTCTACACACACTTTCCTCAGTCTTCACATGCCTGATTAAAAACACTTCTCCATTACTTCTGCCTTACTTCCTGAACAGACTTAAGGTCATGACACAGAAAGGAGTTGACCAGCTGACCTCATTAGCACACACCCTACATCATCTACCCTCCTACCTACCCACCCACTTCCAGGTGCACGTTTTTTAAATGAAATGCGATCAATCAATGATCACTGTTCTCACTAAATACACAGGCATTGATAATTTCTACCTTTCACAATCTGATTGTACAATCTCCTTTAGATCTACCATCAACTATGTAGTTCAAGGGCCTGCCAGATTGGATACGGAGTGATTGGCTAGTTAGGTGTCTCCTATTATATAGTTTAGGTAAATCTAAAGGATATTGTACAGAGATTGTACCATCAGGTTGTATAGTGTATGGTCAGCTTTATACACCTAAAATTAACTAGTTGCGCTTTTAGTGCCATCAATTGTTAATGGCACATCAAACGCAGAAGCAACACATATTTTGCCATGTTGAAAAAACGAGTGACAAATGCTGCAAAATGCACAGTAAAACACGTGCAGACCACAACATGCTAAAATGTCCCATGAGCCACATGTAGCACAGCCCATTGGAATCAACGGGCTGCCCTATGTGTGTCACGGGAAAAACGAGCAATAAAACATGCTCACTATGCTAGATGTGAATGGGGCCTGAAAGTAAAATTGGCTTGTTCTTTATACAAGAACAATGGGGCTCCATTCACATCTGTGCGTTTCCAAATGCAATGCAAATTGCACAGAAAATGTGCACTTTGCATTGCATTTCAGAAATACACTAACAAAAATCACCCCATTCAAGTGGATGGGCTGCCCTATGCATGACAAGTGAAAATGCTACAAATCGCCCACAAAAAAAAAAAATGCATGTGAGAATGGGAGTTCCTGCCATGCAGACATGTGAATGGGGCTTGACAGCTAAGTGTTTCTGTCTATTTTCTCCTATGTAGTTGTATAAAGAAGGCCATACACTATACAATTTGATTGTAAAATCTCTGTACACTGTCCTTTAGATTTTCCAGAACTATGGATTAGGAGGACCCACCTATCTACCTATTCACTCTGTTTTCAATCAGGCAGGCCATTGTACTATATTGTTGATGGTAGATCTAAAGGAGATTGTACGATCAGATTGTATAGTGCATGGTGAACTTTACAGAATCCAGAGCACAATTCTGATTTTTTCAGTACTACAGCTCTATCCACATAGGCTGTTATCTGATTTCTCATTACACTCTGCCAAATTTTCTCTTTAAAAATAACAAACATGTTATAATTGCCGGTTCTGTGAAACAAATTTGCACAGAGCAGCCTCGATCCTCCTCTTCTCAGATCACTCTTCAGTTTTCCTGGCCCCTCCCTCCTGTCGAGTGGTCACACAGCAAGCAGGTTGCTATGGGGGCACCTGAGCCGAGCCGCAGCACTGTGTGTCCATTCAGAAACTGAAGCCCCGGTTCGACCCCACCCCCTCTCTCCCCTGATTGGCCAGCTGACCTTAATTGACAGCAGTGGGAGCCAATGGCGTATTAGGCTACTTTCACACTGAGGCGCTGGTAGTAAAGCGCCGCTATATTTAGCGGCGCTTTACCGTCGTTTTAGCGGCGCTCTCAAGCCGCTATCGGGGCAGTTTTACCCCCATTAGTGGCCGAAAAAGGGTTAAAACCTTGGGCTTTCACACTGGAGAGATAGCAGCGGCTGTTTGAAGACGCATTGCAGGCGCTATTTTTAGAACTTTAGCGCCTGCAAAGCGCCTCAGTGTGAAAGGGGCCTCATGGTTGCTGGGGAGGCTGCTGCACACAGAATTTTTTTTTAGCTTAATGCATGCACTGCATTAAGATAAAGAAACTTCTGCCTTTACAACTACTTTAAGGTATATAATATAAAAAAAATCAATGCCTTTGTATTTAGTAAGAACAGTGATCACTGATTGATTGCATTTAATTTAAAAAACGTGCACCTGGAGGTGGGTGGTAGGTAGGAGGGTGGATGATGCAGGGTGTGTGCTAATGAGGTCAGCTAATCAACTCCTTCCTGTGTCATGACCTCTAGTCTGCCCAGGAAGTAAGGCAGAAGTACTGGAGAAGTGTTTTTAACTGCTTGCCGCCCGCCCACTGTCAAATGACGGCGGGGCGGTGCAGCTCTTATTCGGAATGGCCGCGCCCGCGGGGGCGTGCAGAGCGGCGATCGTGGCTGCACCGTGTTGCTAGGACACGGTGCAACCCCGATCTGTGTAGAGAGCCGCGTCAGCTGTGTCCAATCACAGCTGGTCACATGTAAACAAGGAAGTGCCAGTCACTGACAGTGTGAGGAGAGGAGAGCTGATCAGCGGCATCTCCTCACAGGGGGCAGCTAGAGAAGTAATCAGGGCACTGATCATCAGTGCCCTGATTACAATATATAAATAAAATGTAAAAAATGGAGTGCCCACCAACGCCAGCATACAGTGCCTACCAATGCCAGCATACAGTGCCCACCAATGCCACTGATCAGAGCCCACAAGTGCCACAAAAAAACAGTGCCCATTAGCCATCCCAGTCAGTGCTGGCAATTAGTGCCTCCTATCAGTGCTGCCCATCAATGCCCATCACTGCTGTCCGCCAATGCCCATCAGTGTCGCCCATCAGTACCACCCATCAATGCCCATCAGTGTCCATCTGTACAGCCTATCCATGCCACCTAACAGTGCCCATCAGTGCCACCTAACAGTGCCCACCAGTGTCGCCTATCAGTGCTCATCAGTGCCACATATCAGTGCCACCTATCAGTGCCCATACGTGCGGCATATTAGTGCCTCCTTATCAGTGCCACCTCATCAGTGCCCATAAGTGCCACCTCATCAATGCCCACCAGTTCAGCCTATCAGTGCCCATCAGTGCCGCCTCATCAGCACACATCGGTGAAGGTGAAAAATTACTTACCAGTAGTTACAAAATTTACTGACAGAAAAAAGTAAAAAAAAAATTTTTTCTCCAAAATTTCATTTTTTTTGTAAAAAATAAAAAACCCAGCAGTGATTAAATACCACCAAAAGAAAGCTCTATTTTTGTGAAGAAAATGATAAAAAATTTGTTTGGGTACAGTGTAGCATGGCCGCGCAATTGTCATTCAAAGTGCGACAGCGCTGAAAGCTGAAAAATGGCTTGGGCAGGAAGGGGGTGTTCGTGCCTGGTAGGCAAGTGGTTAAACAGCCATGTGAAGACTGAGGTAAGCTTGTGTAGAATAAATGGAAAGCTGTTTTATTTCTGCAAAAGAAGTACATTAATGGGATATTGGTACATGGGGGAGCTGGAATTTCGGAAAAAAAATAAAAGTGAACAAAGGTTAACCTAGCCTTTAAGACAACAGTAATGATGAGCCCATTCTGGTAATGTGCGACAGCTGACAGGCAGGTGTGAGACCTGTATTTCATCCTGTAATCTGCTCTGCCATATGTTCAAATGCTGTAGTTGTTACTAGGTAGAATTCTCTGTTTTATAGGTATTACAACTGTGCAGGAACATCAGCAGTCACATCTGTGATCCCTGACAGCTTTCTCAAGAAGTGGTGTCAATTCTAGCCTGGGGGGAGACAAATACCCTCATGTATCTCTATGACTCAGGGAAGGCTAAACAGAGCATGCATTTGAGGCTTTTTAAATCCTTTTTAAGAAATCAGACATCAGCAAAAAACATATTTCCGACATATTTCTACAAATAACTTGAAAGGTTGGAACAGAATAAAATGTTGCATAGGGCTTCATGATGCACACCACTGCAAAAGCGCCCATACAGCCACGTATTTGGGTGTATTTACTGGCCTGGGATCCACAGGTAGGGTTGCCACCTTTTCCTCAAGCCAAACCCGAACACTTTAGCGGCGCATGGCAAATTTTTTTGTGGTATACACTATAGGATTTTAAAGACCTGGAGGAGAGCAATAATGCGTCATGCTTAGTGTGGATGGTAACTACTGGTACCATCCACTGCCCTACTGACACCGTCCTCTGCCCTACTGACACCGTCCACTGCTCTACTGACACCGTCCTCTGCCCTACTGACACCGTCCACCTCCCTCCCCACAGACTCCCTTCCCTTATATCGCCCCCCCCTCCCTCAATTAAATCAGGGAACCCACCCATCAGTGTCCCCTGCCCCGAAAAACCCCCATTGGACTGCCATACCGAGAGCCGCTTCAAGTCAGGAAGTGTGGGAGCAGGAGCTGGGGGTGGAGCTCCTCTATTGTAGTGCTGTTTTCCTTCCTTCCATTGTGTGGGAGCCTTGGGGAGAAGTGTGTCGGCAAGACACAGGATTCAGGTCACATCCGAACTGGAGCACTCACTCACAAGGCTGCTGTTAGTAATTTTTGGGGCCCCATACAGCTATACTCATGGGGCCCCCATCCCCTGAGAAATGAAAGAGGTGGGGGAGGGAGGTGAGAAAGGGGAAGGTAAGAGGAGGAGGTGAGAGAGAAGCAGTGGTGAGGGGGGTGAGAGAGAGGAGGAGGTGAGAGAAAGGGGGAGGAGGCAGGAGAGAGGGGGGGGGGGGGGTGAGATGGTGGGGGTGAGAGGGATGGGGATGATAGAGAGGGGGGTGGGTGAGAGGCTGAAAGAGAGTGTGTGAGAGAGAAAAAGGGGAGCTGACACAGAGGAGGGGGGGGGGGGGGGGGTGACACAGAGGAGGGGGGATGACACAGAGGAGGGGGGTATGACACAGAGGAGGGGGTATGACACAGAGGAGGGGGGTATGACACAGAGGAGGGGGGTGTTACAGAGGAGGAGGGGGATGACACAGAGGAGGGGGGGGATGACACAGAGGAGGGGGGTGTTACAGAGGAGGGGGGGATGACACAGAGGAGGGGGGGGTGACACAGAGGAGGGGGGTGACACAGAGGAGGGGGGTGACACAGAGGAGGGGGGGTGTTGCAGAGGAGGGGAGGTGTTACAGAGGAGGGGGGGGGTGACACAGAGGAGGGGGGTGTTACAGAGGAGGGGGGTGACACAGAGGAGGGGGGTGACACAGAGGAGGGGGGGGGGGTGTTACAGAGGAGGGGAGGTGTTACAGAGGAGGGGGGGGTGACACAGAGGAGGGGGGGTGTTACAGAGGAGGGGGGTGACACAGAGGAGGGGGGTGACACAGAGGAGGGGGGGGTGACACAGAGGAGGGGGGTGTTGCAGAGGAGGGGGGTGACACAGAGGAGGGGGGTGACACAGAGGAGGGGGGGTGACACAGAGGAGGGGGGGGTGTTGCAGAGGAGGGGGGTGACACAGAGGAGGGGGGGTGTGACACAGAGGGGGGGGGGGGGGGGGGGGTGACGCAGAGGAGGGGGGGTGTTGCAGAGGAGGGGGGACACAGAGGAGGGGGGATGTTGTAGAGGAGGGGGGGTGACACAGAGGAGGGGGGGTGACACAGAGGAGGGGGGATGACACAGAGGAGGGGGGTGACACAGAGGAGGGGGGGGTGTTACAGAGGAGGGGGTGACACAGAGGAGGGGTGTGACACAGAGGAGGGGGGATGACACAGAGGAGGGGGGGGTGTTACAGAGGAGGGGGGTGACACAGAGGAGGGGTGTGACACAGAGGAGGGGGGTGACATAGAGGAGGGGGGTGACACAGAGGAGGGGGGTGACACAGAGGAGGGGGGTGACACAGAGGAGGGGGGATGACACAGAGGAGGGGGGGTGTTGCAGAGGAGGGGGGGTGACACAGAGGAGGGGGGTGACACAGAGGAGGGGGGATGACACAGAGGAGGGGGGGTGTTGCAGAGGAGGGGGGTGACACAGAGGAGGGGGGATGACACAGAGGAGGGGGGGTGTTGCAGAGGAGGGGGGTGACACAGAGGAGGGGGGGTGTTACAGAGGAGGGGAGGGATATACACACTCAGATACATGCAAACACTTAGATATATATATATTGCACATATACTCAATTATATACATATACACACACACTGAGATACACACAAACAGGCATAAATACACTTGACACAACATACTGTGAGATAAATACATACATATGAATGTAGTCTGGTAATGGGCAGCCAGCTTCTCTTCTCTTCTCTCCTCCCCTCTCTGTCCTGCTGTCCTCTCACACTCCGTGCAGCTCCTCCCTCTGCCCGCCCACACACATTCACAGCTCTCTCCACTAGATTTGTCTGTGAACAGTCCTGACAGGGCTCCAGTAGCCGGGACTAGAAGCAGAGCATCGGCAAATGCGGCCCGGGGTTCTGTATCCCTCCACAGAGAGAAAGAAGTCCCTTGTAATTAGGGCTGTTTCCATCAAGACAGTTACATATATGTAAAGATATGTGACATTCTGATACATGTTATGGATCCTAAATTTTGATTAAGCTTCTATGGGGGTGTTATAAGTATTTTTGAGGGTGCGCTGGTGGCTGGTGTCCGGGTGACAGGCAGTCAGAAACCCTGGCAGAGGATGTAAAAACCGGACTGTCCGGGTGAATCCCGGACAGGTGGCAACCCTATCCACAGGTGTGGCATACAGCTACCCATAGCAATTAATTTCTGGGCCCGGCTGTACATGGCTTTATGCTACTACTTGTGTGCGAGCTTTGCATGAATGAAATCTGGCCAGGCTTCATGCACAAGGCTGTAAGAGGGCTGTATAACCATACATTTAGGTGTATTTTCAACCCTGGGATCCATAGGTGTGGCATACAGCCACCATTAGCAATCAAACACTGGATGCAACAACATGACTCTATTTGCATAAACACACACTCTGGACATATGGCTAACTCTGTTACCTCTGCCTTTCAGCAAACACCTTGCACTCTTTTCAATGAATACAATGCATTCTCTAAAATGCTCCTCTAGATGAGGTGGAGAAGAGGGGAAGATGACATCACAATCACTACTTAGTCCAATCAGAAAATGCCTTGTGTTCATTAATAAAAATGCAAGAAATTTGCTGAATGGAAAGTGTACAGGAAATAGCAACTTCCTCTGATCAGTGTGTGGGCAGGTTACCTACACGGGGAATGTTTTCTGTTAGCAAGTGAGATAGGCTGCTCAGGCTGGGAAGGGGTTAAACCTGTCTGCAGTTCCCAGTCTTTTTGAGCTCTCTACCCTGTAATGAAAGTAAGGGGTGGGGCTTAAAATGTCCCCACCCCCACCACATATGGGATTGTGACAGACAAATAAATTATATTAGTAATGGTTTAAAAAAAAAATAATAATACTTACGGATTGGAGAGATGAGCTGACAGCTATCCAATAAATGGTCATCTGTCACGAGCAGGTACCCATATGTAGCACTAACCCCTGAAGGAGCTGCTGGTTTTATTTGGGCTTACTGTTACCTCACCTTCTTGCATCTCCGTCTTGGAGATCCCGTGGAAAATGGCCCAAAGAATGTGAATTTCCAATGCTTAGTCCTTTTTATGATTATTTATTCAGAATAAAAGCAAAGTCTTTCAATAAAAAGGGTTAAGGATGAGCTCAGGCACCTGGTACTGCGGGTTTAAGATCTCTTTTTAAATCAACAAGGCAATGGTTCCACTTATTAGATCCAGCCACCACCAGATAAGCCCCTCTCACTAGACCTAGCAGCCGGTGGGGTATTCGACACAGTCTCTGAAACAGACTTGTGGATTTAAGCTTAAGCGTCACTGAGAGATTTAAGAATACTTCCATACAATACCAGTCTATTTTAGCCGAACCAACGGTACTGTAGGCAGCCCTCAAAAATTACACTCGCACACTCGCATTTTGCGAGTGATTTTTGAGGGCTGGCGAGGAGAAGAGAGGAGAGCCGCCTCTGGGAGATCACAGCAGGGAACATCACAGCTTGCGTTTCATCATAAGCTGTGTGTTCCCCCGCCGCGCGCCGTCACATAAGCCCCTCCCCTTTTCCGGGACTTTGATAGACAGATCACCCGTCCAATCCTAGGACGGATGACATGTATCAAAGTTCCCCGGACAAGGGGAGGGGCTTATGTGACGGCGCGCGGCGGGGGGAACACACAGCTTATGTAGAAACGAAACCTGTGATGTTCCCTGCTGTGATCTCCCAGAGGCGGCTCTCCTCTCTTCTCCACAGGTAGGCAGCACATGGGGGACACAGGCTGCACATGGGGGGACACACAGCCTGCACATAAGGGGGGGGGGGGGGACACAGCCTGCACATAAGGGGGGGGGGACACAGCCTGCACATGGGGGGGGGGCACAGGCTGCACATGGGGGGGGCACAGGCTGCACATGGGGGACACAGGCTGCACATGGGGGGGGCACAGGCTGCACATGGGGGGGCACAGGCTGCACATGGGGGGGGGGACACAGCCTGCACATGGGGGGGGGGGGGGGATGACACAGTCTGCACATAGGGGGGGACACAGCCTGCACATGGGGGGCACAGGCTGCACATGGGGGACACAGGCTGCACATGGGGGACACAGGCTGCACATGGGGGGGGGGCACAGGCTGCACATGGGGGACACAGGCTGCACATGGGGGGGACACAGCCTGCACATGGGGGGGACACAGGCTGCACATGGGGGGGGACACAGGCTGCACATGGGGGGGGACACAGGCTGCACATGGGGGGGGGGACACAGGCTGCACATGGGGGGGACACAGGCTGCACATGGGGGGGACACACAGGCTGCACATGGGGGGGGACACACAGGCTGCACATGGGGGGGGACACAGGCTGCACATGGGGGGGGACACACAGGCTGCACATGGGGGGGCTGCACATGGGGGGGGGACACAGGCTGCACATGGGGGGGGACACAGGCTGCACATGGGGGGGGGACACAGGCTGCACATGGGGGGGGACACAGGCTGCACATGGGGGGGGGGACACAGGCTGCACATGGGGGACGACGACACAGGCTGCACATGGGGGGGGGACGACACAGGCTGCACATGGGGGGGGGACGACACAGGCTGCACATGGGGGGGGGGGGACGACACAGGCTGCACATGGGGGGGGGGCACAGGCTGCACATGGGGGGGGCACAGGCTGCACATGGGGGGGGACACAGGCTGCACATGGGGGACACAGGCTGCACATGGGGGACACAGGCTGCAAAAGGGGGTGGACACAGGCTGCACATGGGGGCGACACAGGCTGTACATGGGGGGGCGACACAGGCTGCACATGGGGGGGGACACAGGCTGCACATGGGGGGGGACACAGGCTGCACATGGGGGGGGGGACACAGGCTGCACATGGGGGGGGGGGGACACAGGCTGCACATGGGGGGGGACACAGGCTGCACATGGGGGGGGGAACAGGCTGCAAATGGGGGGGACACAGGCTGCACATGGGGGGGGCACAGGCTGCACATGGGGGGGGACACAGGCTGCACATGGGGGGGGGGGACACAGGCTGCATTAACATTAAAGTTGTTAATATTTTTATAACTTAATTGCATAAAACATTAAAGGTGTCATTTAATGAGATCATTTGAGGGCGGGTTTAGGGGCGGGGCAGGGTAGGGGTTGGGCGGGGCAACTGGTGGCGAGTAACTCTTGAGGCCTGGCTAGTAGCTCAGGACTTGAAATTTTGAGCCCTGCTGTAGGTATACTGATCCGGGTTGTGTCCTTCAACTGAGTCTCCAGGCACCTTCAGAGATACCAGCCTTGCGCACGGTCTTCTCCTGAAAGAGTCCTCTCCTTGGTCCTTCAGTTTCCGGGCCTCTCCCTTCTGATGAGACGGCACCGGACCATCCCTGGATCAATAGGCTCCAAGATCCGCTTGGGCCTAGCCTCTCAGTTGCGCTGCCTCGGGTCAGCCGGCCAGAGACACAGGATACATAGCTCCGCACCCCAGGCCAGGAGACCCGGAAACAAAACTGCAACAACAAAAAAAACTCCCCGCCAACCTGGCGTCGGTACCTTAACCAGCTGAGATCCGCGCTATAGCCGATTGACGGCTTCAGCGCGGATCTCATATGCCGGGACTACGTCTATTGATGTCGTCCCCTTCCCTGGCTCCCCGCGCGCTCTCGTGAGCGCGCAGCGGGGAAAATCTGTGTTGGCCGTGTCCCCTGGACACAGCCAATCACAGATCGCTGTAAACGGCCAATCACAGCGGCCGTTTACAGCGCGATCGCCTCCTCCAATGAGAGATGATCTCAAATGTAAACATATGAGATCATCTCTCATTGCCGGCTTTCTCTCTCCTCACACCAAGACAGCGAGTGAGGAGAGAGAAGCCATCTCAGTGAGTGAAGTAAAATCCCTAAATAAAAAAAACAAAAAGTGCCCAAAAAGTGCCCAAAAGTGCCCACAGTCCCTATTGGTACACACAGCTAGTGCAATCTGTGCCCAGCTGTGTGCATCTGTGCCTGCCTGTGCCTGCCTGTGCCCGCCTGTGCCCGCCTGTGCCTGCCTGTGCCCGCCTGTGCCCGCCTGTGCCCGCCTGCAGCTTGAGATCAGTGCGCATCTGTGCCACTTCATCTGTGCCACCTCATCAGTGCCCATCGGTGCCACCACATCAGTGCCACCTCATCAGTGCCCATCTGTACCAATCAGTGCCCATCAGTGCCGCCTCATCAGTGCCCATCTGTGCCACATCGATCAGTGCCCATCTGTGCCACATCGATCAGTGCCCATCTGTGCCACATCGATCAGTGCTCATCTGTGCCACCTCAACTGTGCCCATCTGTGCCACCTCAACTGTGCCCATCTGTGCCACCTAAACTGTGCCCATCTGTGCCACCTCAACAGTGTCCATCTGTGCAATCAGTACTCAGTACACATCTGTGCAATCAATCAGTGCACATCTGTGCCGACTCATCAGTGCCTATCCGTGCCCACCTGTGCCACCGCATCAGTGCATATCTGTGCCCACCTGTGCCGCCTCATTAGTACAAATCTGTGCCCACCTGTGCCACCTCATTAGTGCCTATTTGTGCCCACCTGTGCCGCCTCATCAGATCACATCTGCGCTGCAAAAATGTCTAAAAGATCTTATTCCGCCGAGGAGGCATACCAAATTCTTTCCACGCCCGACGAGAGCTACGGGGAGCTCTCTATGTCGGATTCCATTTCCAATTCCGGTTCCGAATCTGACCCGAATTATGATCCAGTCCTCAGTAGCGAAACACTGAGTGACTACGCAGAGGATGAAGTTGCTCGGCCCGCCAAACGAAGGCGTTCTAGTGAGGCAGTGGCATCCACCAGCAGTGCAGTGCCATCTACCAGCACCGCAGTGCCATCTACCAGCACCGCAGTGCCATCTACCAGCACCGCAGTGCCATCTACCAGCACCGCAGTGCAAAGTCCAAGTACCAGTGGGGTGTCACCTCAGCCCCAAAGGGTTAGGACCCGATCCAGCCTTCCCTATGCCCTTCAGTACCCTTTGTGGCTTCCTCCTAATTCAGGAGAAGCCAACATTCCCCCTTTCACCGCCCAGCCAGGAGTCCAGGTGGACATGGAGAATTTTAGCCCAATCGATTTTTTTCATTTAATTTTTACGGAGGATTTGTTAGGATCAATCATGGCCCAGTGTAATCTTTATGCCCAACAATTTATTTTGAAAAACCCAACTTCATATTATGCCCGTCCCTATGAATGGAGAGACCTAACGGTGGAGGAGTTCAAGCTTTTTTTAGGCCTCACACTCAATATGGGACTCGACAAAAAAAAATCAAGTGCGTACCTATTGGTCAACCAACCCCCTCCACCACATGCCGCTCTACTCCGCTGTAATGTCCAGATCCAGGTATCAAATGATAATGAGGTTCCTACATTTCAGTGACAATTCCCAGTGCCCTCCCCGAAATGACCCAAAATACGACAGACTTTACAAAATTCGGCCACTTATAAATAAATTTTCCCAAGCATTCTCCCAGCTTTTTACCCCGGACCAACATATATGTGTGGATGAGTCCCTCATAAAATTTTGCGGCAGGCTTAAAATTAAGCAATATATCCCCAGCAAAAGGGCCCGCTACGGGGTGAAGTTATACAAATTGTGTGAACGAGCCACAGGGTACACATATTCATTTATAGTGTACGAAGGGAAGGACACCCAGCTGCAGCCCCCTAATTGCCCGGATTACTTAGGATGCGGCGGGAAAGTTGTTTGGGACCTTGCCTACCCCCTACTGGATAAAGGATACCACCTGTATGTAGATAACTTCTACACATCCCTGCCCCTGTTCCACAACCTCCACCGGATGAAGACGCCAGCATGTGGCACTGTAAAGAAAAATCGGAAGGGCTTTCCTCAAAGTCTTGTGAACAAGACTTTGAGAAAAGGAGAAGCGGCAAGTTTGCGGAATAAGGAGATTCTGGCAGTGAAGTGGAGGGACAGAAGGGATGTATACATGTTGTCTTCTATCCACAATGATACGTTCGTGGAGATCCCCAGAAGGAGTGGCCCCATAAACAAACCAAAATGCATCTACGACTACAATTTGTTCATGGGGGGAGTCGACTATAACGATCAAATGATGCAACCGTACCTTGCCATAAGAAGGACATGCTACTGGTACAAAAAAGTTGCCATCTATCTTTTTCAATTGGCCTTATACAATACATTTGTACTTTACCGCAAATCCACCCAAAACCCCAAACGCTTCTTTGGCTACCAGGAGGAAGTTTTCACCGCCCTTATATTCCCAAACGGCCCACCAGTAAATATCAGATCAGATGTTGTTAGTCGACTCTCCGAGCGCCACTTTCCTGATAAGATCCCTCCCAAACCAACAGGACAAAGACGTCAAAAAAGATGTAAGGTGTGTACCAAAGCAGGAGTCAGAAGAGACACATGTTACTATTGTGCAGAATGTCCTTCCCAACCAGGCCTCTGCATAGGTGACTGTTTTCGCCGTTACCATTCTTCAGTAAATTTTTAGTTCCTCCCTTTACACACCGTCACACCCCTTATGCCACTGCCTGCTCTGTAAATGACCCTGGCTTGTTATACGACCATGCTTCTGCCTGCCGATTCTATACCTACCTCTGCCTGATCTGGAACTGACCCTGGCTTGTTATACGACCATGCTTCTGCCTAACGATTCTGTACCTACCTCTGCCTGATCTGGAACTGACCTTGGACTGTTTGACCATGATATTTGCCTGCCTCTTGGACTGATCTTGTACCCTGCTACTGGACTAGTGGGATTCAACACAGGGGTCTCACATATGTGAGGGGCTCCAGAAATGTTTTTCTGGATGAAGAAAACAATTTTTTTGTTTTCTCAATCCTAGATTAGGATCTGGAGGCTCGGAGGCTTCAAAGAGATTTGGGTGGGAGAAGCCTCTACCCCTGTCCCCCTTCTGTCCTGAACGAGGCCCTACTTGCACTGCCTGCTGCCTGTAGGACTTACTGCCGCCATGCCTCTGTCTGTCGCACTAACCACACCACATGGACCTGCCTACTACCAGGACCAATATTTTTGGCACTGCTGACAATATCTCTGCACGGACCCTGGACTGTATATGAACAGTATCCCTGCCTGCTGCCTGAAAAATTGTGTTCGCTGTTGCTGACCAAGTCCCTGCCTGCTGCCTGGACCAGTGCTATCCTCCTGTGGACAACTGCGCTACTACAACCACAGGTAATCTATCGTTTACACTTTTCTCAGCATAATGTATTTTGGGGTGTAATTCTTGGTATGTGCATGCTATGTGTCCCTTTAACACCTGACAGTGTTCCTTGCATGTTGGGCCTCTGCATGTGGCCAGGCTGTGTGAAAGTCTCACACATGTGGTATCGCCATACTCAGGAGGAGTAGCAGAATGCATTTTGGGGTGTTATTTTTGCTATGTAAATGCTATGTGTTGGAAATATCTTATAAACCGACAACTTTGTGTAAAAAAAAATGCGTTTTTATTTTTTTCCACATTTACCAAAACTTCTGGAAAAAAATGAACCGTTCAAAAGACTCATTATGCCTCATAGATTATACGTTGGGGTGTTAGCTTTCCAAAATGGGGTCATTTTATGGGCGTTTCCATTGTCCTGGTGCTTCAGGGCCTTCAAAAATGTAATAGGTGGTTGAGAAATGAAATGTGCGATTTATGCTCCTAGAATGCCTGAAGGTGATACTTCAATATTAAGCCTTTGTATGTGGTCAAGCTGTATAAAAGTCTCACACATGTGGTATCGTTATACTCAGGAGGAGTAGCAGAATGTATTTTGGGGTGTTATTTTTGCTATGTAAATGCTATGTGTTGGAAATATCTTATAAACCGACAACTTTGTGTAAAAAAAAATGCGTTTTTATTTTTTTTCCACATTTTCCCAAAACTTCTGGAAAAAAATGAACCGTTCAAAAGACTCATTATGCCTCATAGATTATACGTTGGGGTGTTAGCTTTCCAAAATGGGGTCATTTTATGGGCGTTTCCATTGTCCTGGTGCTCCAGGGCCTTCAAAAGTGTAATAGGTGGTTGAGAAATGAAATGTGTGATTTATGCTCCTAGAACACCTGATGGTGCTCCCTTCATGTTGGGCCACTGTATGTGGCCAGGTAGTGAAAAAGTCTCACACATGTGGTATCGTAATACTCAGGAGGAGCGGCAGAATGTATTTTGGGGTGTGATTTGTGGTATGCACATTCCATGTGAGAGAAATAAGCTATTACAATGACAATTTTGTGAAAAAAAATTAAAATTAAATAAAATCTTAATTTTGCAAAGAATTGTGGGAAAAAAATGACAACTTCAAATAACTCACCATGCCCCTTACTAAATACCCTGGAATGTCTACTTTCCAAAAAGGGGTCATTTGGGGGGCATTTATACTCTCCTGGCTTGTTAGGGTCTCAAGAAATGAGATAAGCCTCAGTACATCAGACATAATCTTTTTTTTATGATTTGCACCATAGCTTGTAGACTCTCTAACTTTCACACAGACCACATAATATCCACAAATTTGGGTTATTTTTACCAAAGATATGTAGCAGTATAAATTGTGGCCAAAATTTATGAAGAAAAATTCAAATTTGCAAAATTTTATCACAGAAACAAAGAAAAATTCATTTTTTTTCTAAATTTTCGGTCTTTTTTCATTTATAGCGCAAAAAATAAAAAGCCCAGAGGTGATCAAATACCACCAAAAGAAAGCTCTGTTTGTGGGGAAAAAAGGACAAAAAAATCATTTGAGTACAGTGTTGCATGACTGAGTAATTGTCATTCAAAGTGTGAGAGCACTGAAAGCTGAAAATTGGTCTGGTCACGAGGGGGGTTTAAGTGCAAAGTAATCAGGTGGTTAAATACCACCACCCAGATTGCACAGCAGGAAAACACTCCCACTGGGCTGGTTCCAAGCAATAGGTGGCATTCAATGTATCCAGCTAAGCTGCGTTTCTACCCTTGCCGGTGGTGACAGCGACACCTGTGGCCAAGGAGAACCCAGTGTAACCCGGCTGAACTGGTACAGAAACCAGTAATTTCGAGAAATTAGCCTGAAGCCCAACTGTGGCCTCCGGCAACTTAATTGTGAAAAATAATAGCGTCTGCTCATCAGGAGCCAGCGCTACACATATAAAGAAAAAGATGCGTCATCAAGCAGGCAGACGGAAAGAAGATTTGAAAGAAAGCTATCCATGTCACTTGTCATACATACTACAAATCCCATCATGCCTCTAGGAGTCATGCCTGTGATTGTCATGGTCTTGCAATGTCTCATGGGACTTGTAGTTTCACCACAGCTGGAGGGCCGAGGTTGCCTACCCCTGCCTTACTGCGTAGGATGATGGATCGGGCCACTTCCAAAGATAGGGATGAGTGCCTGTCTTTATCAATGGTGGTGCGGAGCTCCAGGTTCACGGATTCCACCATTCTTTTCCCCAAGGGTTTATGATGTAGAATAAAGGGCCAGTTCATTGTCAGCGGGGACCGGATCGGTTTCCTTCCACTACCACTCTGCTTCAGGGACGAATTCCGGGTCAAGCATTCAGTGTCTGCTTCCGCCGTCAGACCCGCCTTCAGCTAGCGCCATTTCGTTCCCACCTCTGGAGTCTGATATCTCCCAGCCCTCAGCTCTTTTTGACAGACAGGGTGATGACGCAGGGAGGCATGGAAGACAGAATAAAAGACAGCATAATAGGCCTCGCCGGTTCGATTCCCCAGTCAGTCGGGTGACCGGGAAAAAAGGTAAAATTCTGAGAAAAGATTTTCGAAGAGCTCTAGTTTCTCAGAGCCTATTGATATACTTTTGTCAGATTTACATACTTTAAATGTTGACCAAATAAGAACTGAAAATTCATCTGAGTTTCAGACATTTGTTGTTGACAATGATTTTAACCACCCTGAAGTTGCTAAGGTTTCAGATATTGGACGCAAATCGGTTGAAGTGGATGAGATGGCATTGCAACAGCTGCTGACGAAGACTAATAATGCATCCATCCCAGTTGTTACGGCTACCAACGGTGAGTCAAATGAATTGTTGCAGTTTAAAAAAAAATGTCTTCATTTAGTAATTTAATGTCAAAATGTTCATGTCATTTTAATAGTGTTAATACACAACCCCAATTGGAGTCGAGCATTGCTCCAGTGTGGCTTGCTCCTCAATCTGGGGGTTTTCCCATTTCTACTTCGATTGCTATGGCAACGATAATTGCTGATGCTTGTAATATAGTGAGCTCTTCGCTTGTTCCAGAAACTTGCCTGAAAGATATGAATGAACACCTTTAGGATTCCATTTGAACAGTACCGTTAAGGAAAAACTATGGAAAGGTGATTATATCGAAATTCTGACATTACTCTCTTTATCGAAGGATTTTAGAGCTGATAAGGGAGAAGGTGATAAATTTGACGATGAAAAACGCAGATCAGTGCCTAGGTCTTTTAACAACTGTATCTAAGCGTTCTGCGTTTATGCTAGTGTTTTGGGTGAAAAGCCTTTGTTCGGTTCAATATTTATCATTTCATGATGCGTTACTTACTAAAAATTAGACGGGTAGGTAATTCAGCATTACTAGCCAAAGCTGACATTAAATCTGCATTTCGGCTATTGCCGATACATCTGTCAGCGTTTAATTCCTTGGGTTTTCATTTTTCAAAATACATTTTATTTTGATAAGTGTCTGCCTATGAGGTGCTTACTTTCCTGTCATTACTTTGAACTATTCTGTTCTTTTGTGGAATGGGTGCTTGGCCGTCATACTAATTCTGATAATTTACTACATTATCTTGATGACTTTTTATTTATAGGTAAAGCAGATTAATGTGATTGCCTATATCTGTTCACTGAATTCAAGATTGTATGTAGGGAATTCGGTAGGTATACCATTGGCCCCTGATAAATCTGTTTATCCAAATCCGTGTTTGGAATTTTTGGGAATACAAGTTGATACTATTTCTATGGAATTTCGATTATCTCTTGAGAAAATTGTGCGAATGCAGAAATTATTAAACTTGGTTGTCGCTAAGGATAAAGTACGCTTGAAGATATTTTAATCCTTGCGATTGCTGGCTTTTGCTTCCAGAGTTATGCCGATTGGTTGAATTTTATCCAAACGCCTTTATCAAGCTATCTCAGGTTTATCTTCTCCATATCACTTTGTGAGAATTACTAGAGACATCAAAGAAGATATAATAGTATTTTTTTTTTTTTTGTTTATCTTTTTATTTTTCGTAATAAACACACAGACAATACAAACGTACAACAGCACACCCATCACCTGGCTATTATCAGAGAAAGGACACACGCAGGGGTCTCAAGAAAGCATTACGGTACCAAGAAATGTTAGATTACTGAATTATTGTGCTATCAAGAAATGATTTATTAGGACCTCAAGGGAGGCTGTCAGATATTAGGAAGGTTTCTTAACCACTTCAGCCCCGGACCAATTTGCAGCTAAAGGACCAGGCCCCTTTTTGCAATTCGGCACTGCGTCGCTTTAACTAACAATTGCGCGGTCGTGCGACGTGGCTCCAAAACAAAATTGGCGTCCTTTTTTTCCCACAAATAGAGCTTTCTTTTGGTGGTATTTGATCGCCCCTGCGGTTTTTATTTTTTGCGCTATAAACAAAAATAGAGCGACAATTTTGAAAAAATGCAATATTTTTTACTTTTTGCTATAATAAATATCCCCAAAAAATATATAAAAAAAACATTTTTTTTCCTCAGTTTAGGCCGATACGTATTCTTCTACATATTTTTGGTAAAAAAAATCGCAATTAGCGATTATTGATTAGTTTGCGCAAAAGTTATAGCGTTTACAAAATAGGGGATAGTTTTATAGCATTTTTATTAATATTTTTTTTTTATTAGTAATGGCGGCGATCAGCGATTTTTATTGTGACTGCGACATTTTGGCGGACACATCGGACATTTTTGACACATTTTTGGGACATTTGTCATTTATACAGCAATCAGTGCTATTTAAATAGCACTGATTCCTATGTAAATGACAGTTGTAGTTAGGGGGTTAACCACTAGGGGGCGGGGAGGAGTCAGTGTGACGTGTTGTGTTTTTTTTTACAGTAGGGGGGCGTGGCTGTACGTCTGACGTCATTGATCGGCGTTCCGATGACAGGGAACCGCCGATCACTGACAGTCAGTGTAGGAAGCGCGGGGAGAGGTTTGTTTACATAGACCTCTCCCCGTTCTTCAGCTCCGTAACCCGATCGCGGGATACCAGCGGCGATCGGGTCCGCTGGTCCCGCGGCCGGGGTCACGGAGCTCCCGACCGGGTCGCGAGCGCGCCGCTAGCGGCGCGCGCGCGACCACGGGCAGGCACATGCACGATCACGTACCGGTACGTGATTCTGCCTGCCCGTGCCATTCTGCTGACGTATATATGCAGTGGCCGGTCGGGAAGTGGTTAATCCGCTGCAGCGGTAGAGGGTTCTGCTAATCACTTAGTCCAGACTCTGTCATATTTTTTCGGATAGCCTCTATGTATATAGGTGTCCTTGTATAAGGGTATCACATTATTTACGTGTTTTCCATAGACATATAGAGGGAGCAGACTTTCGCTTCCAGCATAGGACAATGGATTTCCTGGCATAGAACAGCAAGAGACCCAACAAGGTTCTGTCGGCCACCCTGGGCACCAGGTCCTCCACCAACCCCAGCAGGCATATTCTTGGGGATGGAACAATAGAGATACTTAGTAGTTCATTCACCACCATAAGAATTTGTGACCAAAAAACTGTATTACCGGCCAGGACCAGAAGATGTTAATGTAGTCCCCGAGGGCATGGTCAAAACGCCAGCACTCCGGGGAGAGAGAAGACCTCATCTTGTGCATCTGAGCGGCAGTGAGATATGCCCTATGAACAATCTTGTATTGAATGAGGCGGTCTCTCAAGGGAATAAGTATTGTAAATGGGAAGTCCCACACGTCCTCTCAGTCCTTCGGAACATCCCAGCCCCATTGCTGATGGAGCCTTGACAAATGAGGAGATGAGACCCGGAGGAGATGTGCGTATAGCACGGAGGTGGGTTTTTCTGTACAGTCAAAGTGCAAAATCCGCTCCAAGCCAGATTGCACCAGCTGCCTCTCGCCTGATGGGAACTGAGCCCCGAAAGCATGGGACAACTGCAGATATCTGAATATGTGTGAGGGCGGGGCATTATGTTGAGACATTAAACGATCAAAGGAGAAAATTGAGAGGTTTGAGGTAATGTCTGAGAGAACTTTAATACAGCACCTGGCCCATACCACAGGGTCATGAATTTCGAGAAAATTCTGTAGGTTGGGATTGTTCCAAAGGGGGGCATTTGGGGATGCAGCAGTCAGAGGATACTTTTCACAGGCCAGGCCCTCCTTCCAGGCCCTAAGGGTGGTACACATGGAGGGGGTCAGGTCATATGGAGCATTTGGACCTTGCAGAGGAAAATTCAACAAAGCCTCCACAGACCGTAACACTGCAGCCTCAGTGGCCCAAGCCAGGTTGGATCTATCCGGAACAAGCCACCAAAATGCAGTGACTAATTGAGCCGCAATGAAATATTTGTGGCAATCCGGGAATGCCAGGCCCCCCTGCTAAGAAGGGTGCATTAGAGTGGTTAACTTGAAATAGGGAGGACGTGGGCCAGAAAGAAAGAAGGAGAACATTTTATTTAGTTTGGAGAAATTTTTTTGGGGAATACATTGAGGGGAATTATGAAACAAGTATGTAAACTTGGGAAGGATTTTCATTTTGATGAGGTTAATATGACCCAGCATAGCATAGAATTGTATTCAGTTATAATGGTGGTTGTTCTATATGGCTGTCAGGAGAACAGACCTTCCAGGCGATCTGGCCGTGTCCCTTCGCGCATGCGCAGCGGAACGGCGCTCCGGCACATGTGCATTTGCGTCCTGGCGCACGTACATGCGCACTGGCGCACGTCTCTGCGCACTGGCGCACGCCTAGCGTCCCCTTGGCACCTATAAAAGCCGCTCTGGCGCACAGGTGCCTTGCTGGTTTGTCTTTCAGCTCCTGTACCTGTGATCCTGTTCCTTGCACCTGCTTGACTCGTTGTGACCTAAAAATCGCTGATCGCCGCCATTACTAGTAAAAAAAAATTATTAATAAAAATGCCATAAAACTATCCCCTATTTTGTAAACGCTATAACTTTTGCGCAAACCAATCACTAATCGCTTATTGTGATTTATTTTAACAAAAATATGTAGAAGAATGTGTATCGGCCTAAACTGAGGAAAACAAATGTTTTTTATATATTTTTGGGGGATATTTATTATAGCAAAAAGTAAAAAATGATGTGTTTTTTTCAAAATTGACGCTCTTTTTTTGTTTATAGCGCAAAAAATTAAAACTGCAGGGGTGATCGAATACTACCAAAAGAGAGCTTTATTTGTGGGAAAAAAAGGACGTCCATTTTGTTTGGGAGCCACGTCGCACGACCGCGCAATTGTCAGTTAAATCGACACAGTGCCGAATCCCAAAAAGTGCTCTAGTTCTGCTTTAATCTTCTATGTCCACCTGCTAGCTCATAAAAGCACCGAAGCATCTAAAACAACAAGATCCAGTAAATCAAATAAAACCTATGTATTGTAACCAATAACATCAGCACGCACATGTCTGTTTATTGACAATGATTACAACACTAGGTCTACCTTAATGACAATAAGGGGCTGTGTTCATCAATTGTTTAAAATCGTGTTTGTGTCATGCCCCAAGGAAAAGGTGAAGGGAATACATTTCTTTTTTCATGTGCTATTAGCTGTAGTCTTGTCTGAGACAGGTGCTGATCCATGTGGGCTATGCACAGATCCATTACTGTGAGTCAGAGGCTGACCCACATGCTACACCCGCAGTCCTCTTCAAGAGACAGGTGACAGATTAATCATCGGCAGCACTTATGTGATCATGCTTTGCCCATCTGTTAGACAGACCTTTAATGCTGTTTGCAGTCCATGTGTCTGAGCTGGGATAAGACAGCTGGAGTGAAAAACAAAAGCCACTGTGCTTAGATCTAAGACACCTTGTTTCTAAGGATCATATGTGAGGTCTGAGACAGAGGAAAATCTATGTCAAAAATTGGCAACATCAATAGAGAGCATTCGTGCCAGCTTGTCCAAAACCATCATCGCTGCTTTAGTGTATGCACTGTCGCTGTAGTGTTTTCCATCCTTTAATCCAGAATTAGGCAACTTTCTCCAACAGGTGGTGAATTTACAGAGCACGCTGGTTAGCAAGGCATATTATGATTGCAGCACAACTGCTATTACAGTTTTACAAGGCTACCATTGCTGACGCTAATTCTGAAAATGCCAGTTGCCTGGCAGTCATGGTGACTAGAATAATTTGTGTTTGGAAAACTTCGCCAAACCCACCTGTCCGATCCTGCCAGGAAGTTGTGACTGTGCTTGGCCAATCATAAGTGGCCAACACATTACCTGCGCCACAGCTGCATTTAGACATGCCCCATGGAGCCTTGGCTGCTTCTGATTGGCCCAGTACAGTGACAGCTTCATGGCAGACTTGCTCAGGTGGGTTTGGATTAGGATCCGAACATGCCTGAGCTGATACCTAATGATGACTTCCTTTATTTCTGTGCAACTACTTTATAGATCTGGGCACCCCTGAAGACGTAGTTTATGACAAAACATGTAGGGCGGTGCTACGTGTTGACATCATCCCTATCTACCAATCCCAGAAGTGAGTTGAATGCTGTGATACTGTATCTGTCTGGTGTTTTATCTACATATGTATGTAAGTGTATTTTTAATCTTTAAATAAATCAACCGAAAGATCTTTTACTTTAGGAGCATTTTTTCTTTCTATACTCCTGTCCACGGCTCATGTGGAGCCTTGCTGGGAAGAAAACTGGTTGTAGGAATGCCACCTCACCCCTTTAAACCCAAACACGTATTACTAAGGTTCTATGGCGGATTAAGGTGGTAATTAATCTCACTTAGTACCTTATTTGCATTAAATTGGCCCCAGAACCCGTGTAAATAATATGTGTTCGGGTTTAAAGGTAAATGGTGGTGCATTCCCTATAGGAGCAGGCATGTACTGGCCATCGGGACTACCGGGTGTTTCCCGTGGGCTGATGGCTCAGTGGGGTGGTTTCAGTGACAGCGGACCACCGCCCCCCTCCCGCAGCACTCACCTCCTCTCCCTGGCTAGTTATGCAGTGCGACTGAATAATGACATTATCCTCAGGAGTTGGCACTGAGACGCTCATCATGCGATCCGGAATGAGGGCAGCCACACACAGCTGTAACATAAACTTCCTCGGCACTCGTTCTCCCACGCTCTCCATCCTGTCTGCTGTCGTGGAGAATCTAGATGGACAGTCACACTGCATAACTAGGCAGGGAGAGGAGGTGAGCGCTGCAGGGGGGGGGACCAGAGCAGCATGGGGGGGGGGGGGGAATAAAGGAGCACTGGGGACCAGAGGTGCATGGGGGAATAGAGGAGCACAGGGGACCAGAGGATCAGATCATTGGGCTGCACCAAGGAATTTAGGAACAAACGAGTAAGTGAAAAAAGTAAGTTTATTTAAGCTAAAGACACACGTGCAAACCAAACTATAAACAATTAATAAGTGCAAGACACAACAAAACCCCCAAAACACCTAACTAACTATCTAATAATTATATATTCATAAGCACAGGAAAAAAAAAATAACCCAGGCAGGGACAAAAGCAAAAGGGGAACAGAAGCCAGGTATGAGGAAACAGGCCGTAATGGGAGCAGGGAGCAGGTACAGGGAACAGGTCTCAAGGACAGGGTACATGGAACAGAGTCCAGGACAAAAGCAGGAACAAAAGTATAATATGGAAAAGTCTGCGCCAGCAGGGTTTTTCCACAGCAGAAATCACAGAATTGAATAGTTTAAAAAGTTTTTATTTGAATTGGTAAACAACAGGTCATGAAAACACATACTTAAAATATAAGCTCTGGTCAGAGATATGCGCGAATATTCAATTTTACAGTTTTACTATCATGCAACAATATTCATATCAGTATTAAAAAATGCAAATTCCCAACGCGTTTCAACATGCGTGGTCAAAGTCTTCCTCAGGGGATTCATTTTCTGTCAAAAGACATATGTACAGTCATTATTCATATATTAACCATATAAACTTTAACAATGCAAGATCACTCCTACACACATAGGAGAAAAATACAAAGACAACATATTTACCAATGACCGATGCACACAAAAAAAATTCTCCTGGCCGGAGTTCCCTTAAAATTCAGTCAGATGATCCTGTACCCTCATACAGTACATGCTCCAATGGGGGAGAGCCACTCATGTGACAAACAGGAGGCCACAAACAAGGCAGCCAAAGGGCGAGTGGAAAAGGTGGGATGCCAGGAACAAAAGAAGGTTCAGGCAGGGACAAGACTAGCCAATGGAATTCTGAAGCATTTGAGCCTTGGTTAAGGGCAGGCTTATATAGTCCAGCAGACCCTCAACAAGTGTGCGTGATAGCTGGTTGGTAGTCTTGGCAGGGAGACACCAGCTGGTGGCCACCAGAACTACACCCTTTGGTACTGAGCGTAACAGTGCCACCAGCAGGTGAAACCAGTAATGACACCGTTCCTGACAAACACGAGGGTACAGAGGAGCATGGGGGGACCAGATGAGCATTGGGGGGAACAGAAGAGCAGGAGAGGAATGCATAAGCATGTGGGGGAACAGAGACGCATGTGGGGGACCAGAAGAGCACGGGGGGACCAGAGGAGCAGGGGGGACCAGAGAAGCAGGGGGAGGATCTGAGGAGCACAGGGGGGGGGGCACGGGGCAGGGAGAGGAGCAGGGGGGACAGAGGAGCATGGGGGGACCAGAAGGAGCACGGGGGAGGGGCCAGACAGCTGACTCAACAGCTATGGCCGGGGAGTTTCTCACTTTTCTGCCTAATCTTGTCCCATTACGGGGGGCTGAACTGATTCTTTGCCCCGGTTGAAATAATGTCTAGCTTCCCCACTGGTACTGCCTATAAGAGAAATAAAGTAGAATGGCTAATGGCTAGTGAAGGGGGGGGCTTGGGTAGCCATTGCGGTTGGCCGGCCGGGGGGACGGGTTTATCCGACCGGCATGGGAGAGAACTCTCACCTGTGAGCCGTTCTGGATGAAGTCCAGGGCCAAATTTTTGTCCCAGTCCAGCCCTGTATAGTAGCAGATCAATATTAAAGTGGTGTGCCCACAAAAAAAAATAATTAAAAGTCAGCAGCTACAAATACTGCAGCTGCTGACTTTTAATAATCAGCCACTTACCTGTCCCGGGGTCCAGCGATGCGGGGGAACGAGACCCCCCCTCGTTCCCCGCTCCGCTCACGGCGCCGGAATTCTTAATGTGGGAACCCGGCTGTGGCTTCACAGCCGGGCACCCACTGCGCGTGCGCGAGCGGCGCCGTGTGCCGTGATTCGACGCTCACTCATCTGGGACACATGACAGGTCCCAGATGACTGTGCGGCGCCTAGGGTAAGTGACGTTTAGCCCGGGCAATGAAGGTGACAGACTACGAGGGACCCCCTAGCAACAGGCATTTAGAGGTGAGTAAAACAATTTTTTTTTTCCAATTATTTTTATTTTATTTTTTTTATGATTTTTAAGCCACATTTTTTTTTTTTGGTGGCAACCCCACTTTAACATCTTAAAAACCGCTTTGGTGACTCTGATCAATGCCTATGTGACCTTTGATGACTCTAATCATTGCCTATGTGGCCTTTCTAAAGATAAAAAGTCCATAATATCCAATAAGCACTCATTATATTAGGCTCGATTCACATCTATGCATTTTGCTTTTGAGCATTTTTGCAGTGCTTTTTGCGGTGCTTGCCGTGTTTTTGGACCCGTGTTTTTCCCGCGATTTTGCCGCGTTTTACGTTTTTTTTGTTTTTTTTTTATTTTTATTTTTTTACACTGTGGTTGCTTAGCAACCAGCTATATACAGTGTAAAAATAAAAAATAAATAAAAAAAAAAACGCAAAATCGCAGTAAAAACGCGGCACTTGCGTTTTGGATGCAGGTCCATTGACTTCTATTACATGCATAACGCTGCATTTTGCATGAAAAAAAGTCCCTGACCCTTTCCAAAAACGCAGAGGCACAAAAATGCATTGATGTGAACATGTCCCATAGGAACCCATGTTAAAAAATGTCCCTGCATTTCTGCAAAATGCATCAAAAAACGCGCTAGTGTGAATGGAGCCTTAAAGAAGATTTTTTTCACCTACTTTACTCATTTACGTGGACTTTTTGTTTCTGTCACTGATTTACATGAAATAATGTCTTATATGTTATAAGCGCAGGTCTCAGCATAAGTGCCAGGTATTAGGCACTGTCAGAATAAAGTCAACAATGGCAGCAGCCCATGATTTATGATGGTTTACTTTAGAATGTTTTCTCCTGACATTTACACATTTCTTTGGTATATAAATTCACCAACAATTTTTCTTTATGAATCCCTGCTGCATTATATACTTCCCACAAGGTCAAACATAGCTTGTTTTTTTTAATTTTTATATTATTTTCTTGTGATATTACATTTTGTTCATACACATACTACTTTGGAGGGCACATTTTACTCATAGGTGCTCTTTTACTATTGGAGTAATGTTCACCCTGACCAGGTGCTTGACATCTGTCGGTTGCTTACCTGCTGTGTGTGCAGCTGGCCGGGTGTTTACAGCATCAGCTGGTTTATTCTGTCTGAACCTCTCGGCTCAGAGTTGCTTCCCTGTCCAAATCCCTGGTCTACTAAACCAGCGTTTCTCAACCTGAGTGCCTTATGGACTTGTCAGGGGTACCGTGTTGCATCCCATGTTTTTGCACATGTCCTGCATTTCCATGGTGCAGACAAGCTGAGCAAAGACCCTGATGTGAAAGTGAGGGCTCAGGACTCTGATGTGAAAGTGAGGGCTGAGGACTCTGATGTGGGGGGGCTGAGGACAGGAATGTGGGGGCTGAGGACTCTGATGTGAAAGTGAGGGCTGAGGACTCTGATGTGAATGTGGGGGCTGGGGACTCTGATGTGAATGTGAGGGCTGAGGACTCTGATGTGAATGTGGGGGCTGAGGACTCTGATGTGAATGTGGGGGCTGAGGACTCTGATGTGAATGTGGGGGCTGAGGACTCTGATGTGAATGTGGGGGCTGAGGACTCTGATGTGAATGTGGGGGCTGAGGACTCTGATGTGAATGTGGGGGCTGGGGACTCTGATGTGAATGTGGGGGCAGAGGACTCTGATGTGAATGTGGGGGCTGAGGACTCTGATGTGAATGTGGGGGCTGAGGACTCTGATGTGAATGTGGGGGCAGAGGACTCTGATGTGAATGTGGGGGCTGAGGACTCTGATGTGAATGTGGGGGCTGAGGACTCTGATGTGAATGGGGGGCTGAGGACTCTGATGTGAATGTGGGGGGCTGAGGACTCTGATGTGAATGTGGGGGCTGAGGACTCTGATGTGAATGGGTGGATGGGGGAAGGCAGTGTAAAGCCCAAAAGCAAACATTTATTATACTGCAGCTTACCAACACTTAGATGTGATGGCTGCCTTACTTTTCTTTTTAGGCTTTTTTTTTTGTTTCACCTGATGATGTTTTTTCCAAGAGGGTTGAGACAAACTATTTAACACTAACAGGGGTGCTTAGAGTGATCATCTTTTATTGATTTACAGTGCCTTGAAAAAATATTCATACCCCTTGAAATTTTCCATATTTTGTCATGTTACAACCAAAAACATAAATGTATTTTATTGGGATTGTATGTGATAGACCAACACAAAGTGGCACATAATTGTGAAGTGGAAGGAAAATGATAAATGGTTTTCATATTGTTTTACAAATAAATATGTGAAAAGTGTTGTGTGCATTTGTATTTAGCCCCCTTTACTCTGATACCCCTAACTAAAATCTAGTGAACCAATTGCCTTCAGAAGTCACCTAGTTAGTAAATGGAGCCCACCAGTGTGTAATTTAATCTCAGTATAAATACAGCTGTTTTGTAAAGCCCTCAGAGGTTTGTTAGAGAACCTTACTGAACAAACAGCATCATGAAGACCAAGGAACACACGAGACAGGTCAGGAATAACATTGTGGAGAAGTTTAAAGCAGGGTTAGGTTATCCCAAGGTTAAAATATCCCAAGCTTTAAACATCTCGGGGAGCACTGTTCAATCCATCATCCGAAAATGGAAAGGAGTATGGCACAACTGCAAACCTACCAAGACATGGCTGTCCACCTAAACTGACAGGCCAGGCAAGGAGAGCATAAATCAGAGAAGCAGCCAAGAGGCCCATGGTAACTCTGGAGGAGCTACAGAGATCCACAGCTCAGGTGGGAGAATCTGTCTACAGGACAACTATTAGTCGTGCACTCCACAAATCTGGCCTTTATGGAAGAGCGGATAGAAGAAAGCCAATGTTGAAAGAAAGCCATAAGAAGTCCCATTTGAAGTTTGCGAGAAGCCATGTGGAGGACACAGCAAACACGTGGAAGAAGGTGCTCTGGTCAAATGAGACCAAAATTGAACTTTTTGGCCTAAAAGCAAAACGCTATGTGTGGCGGAAACTAACACTGCACATCACCCTGAACACACCATCCCCACGTGAAACATGGTGGTGGCAGCATCATGTTGTGGGGATGCTTTTCTTCAGCAGGGACAGGGAAGTTGATCAGAGTTGATGGGAAGATGGATGGAGCCAAAAACAGGGAAATCTTAGAAGAAAACCTGTTAGAGTCTGCAAAAGACTTGAGACTGGGGCAGAGGTTCACCTTCCTGCAGGACAACAACTGTAAACATACAGCAAGAGTCACAATGGAATGGTTTAGATCATGGATATGCAATTAGTGGACCCCCAGCTGTTGCAAAACTACAAGTCCCAGCTTGCCTCTGGGTGTCATGCTTGTGGCAGAGTCTTGCTATGCCTCATGGGACTTGTAGTTCTACAACAGCTGGAGGTCTGCTAATTGCATATCCCTGGTTTAGATTGAAGCATATTCATGTATTAGAATGGCCCAGTCAAAGTCCAGACCTAAATACAATTGAGAATCTGTGGCAAGACTTGAAAATTTCTGTTCACAGACGCTCCCCATCCAATCTGACAGAGCTAGAGCTATCTTGCAAAGAAGAATGGGCAAACATTTCACTCTTTAGATGTGCAAAGCTGGTAGAGCCATCCCCAAAAAGACTTGCAGCTGTAATTGCAGAGAAAGGTGTTCCTACAAAGTATTGACTCAGGGGGGGGGGGGGGGCTGAATACAAATGCACACCACACTTTTCACATATTTTTGTTGTAAAAATGGAAAACCATTTATCATTTTCCTTCCACTTCACAATTATGTGCCACTTTGTGTTGGTCTATCACATAAAATCCCAATTAAAAAACATTTACGTTTTTGGTTGCAACATGACAAAATCTGGAATACTTTTTCAAGGCAATGCATGTAAAACCTTTATTCCAAAAGGAACAAAACCATTGCTGTAACTGCTTAAAATGTGTTAGCTGGAGTTTGGCTTCAATTTGTCAGTGTATCTAAATCTGCTAATACATCTAACACTCCTTGACTGTGTTCCTTCATCCAGAGCGGAGGCACTCTAACACAGGAGGTGTGTTATTGGCCAGATCACCAGGTGAAAACAGAGGGAAGAAAAGCCTAAAATATAAAACTGATGCAACCAACACATCTAATCATTGGTAAACTGAAATATATTACATTGTTGGTTTTGGGTTTAACGCCATATTAAATGTGGGGGGGGGGGGGGGTTGTTGAGGACTATGTTGTGAAAGGAGGGGAATGAAAACTCCGATATAAAGGGGTGATGGGGGCTGAGGATGTGAATAGGAGAGCTACTGATGTGATGGAGAGACCCCATTCTAAATTGGGGTGCTTTTAAATTTTCCTTTTAAAGGATGCTAAGGCTAAAAATGGGTTGAGAAACACACCAAACCAACTGCTATCGTTAGACTGTGGGGCTATGGACACCCTACCCAAGCTTTATAATCTATCACAAAGTGCTGCGCAAACTGTTGGTACTATATAAATCCTGTATAATAATAATCGCATACATTTCTGGGGGGGGGGGGGACCCAAACACCAGCATATGCACATAAAGCATCCTTGCACCAGGTACCTTGAGATGCCTACACATACCTGCACCAGCCTTTGTTTTTTGAACGTCAAGCCGTATAAATTGGGGCAAAGTTTCAGCATCTCCAGTAGTGAAAGATTTGCTTCCCGTCCGTGTTTGTTTGTGCTTTTTTCCCTTTTTTTTTGTTTGTGCTTAGTTACTTAGTTTCTTAGTTTGTGCTTAGTTTCCTTTAGTTTATTAAACCTTATACATGCTAAGAAAAAAGTTAAATGAAAGGAAATATAATTATTTTCCATATATGAAATGAGAGCACTGTGTAGGACAAATGGGAACTATACAGAAATCACTTTTATTTTTTAAATTCCTCCTGCAGTGGCTAAGATTAAAGCAACCATTCTCGGATCACAGTGCTGCGATTTTTAAAAGATGTAAAATCTCTGCATGCAATCAGGAGTATTTTCAATGCTCGGACGCACTCATTACCCTCTAGTTGACCCCTATATGTCTTCAAATCGTCATAATCAATGGGCTGCTGTAACTCAGCGTGCCTTAACGCATGATAGCACATTGCATTTTTGCAGGGGAGCCTTAAGCTAACCATGCACAGCTCGGTTTTCTCTCAATCAGCTGAACAAGAGGAAATCAATTGATTCCCCCATCCACCCTAAACAGCATGGATGGAGCAGTCGCTACTGCAGGTTACTGTATTCAGCAGCCATGGCACCCAGGGCTGCCTGAATACAGGGGTGCCGCCAAACAGTGACAGCATCTGATAGAACACTGCCCAGTGCTCCAGTCGACACTTGTCAAGCCAGCTGGTGGGTGTAGGCATACTGCCCAACTTTTATGAAATGATAAAGAGGGTCACCTTGTAGACAAAGGAGATGTCCATGCCATGCCCCGTGTTACACAGACCACAAAGATCCAATATGTATAAATGATTGGCTAAACCACATAAGTGCTTTTTTAACCTCTATCTTCCTTTGTATTGACATTTTAATATAACATATGCATTAATATAGAGTTTTGATAAAAAGTGCAACATAACAAATTTGGTAGTAAATCTGTACATTTTATATAGAGATGTATATATCAGACAAAAAAGAGGGCCAGCCATGGCTGGAACTTTAGCAGGAATCTGCCAAAATTCGAGCAATGGCCAGCCTTACATTGCTTGTCAGTTTTGGGTCCCTTTATAGTGATGGTAGAGTTACGAAAGAAATCTTGTGGTACAGGAAAGATTATTAATAAATAAAAGTTGACATCTAGATTGCTATCTTTTTTCATTTTGCATCATAACAATTTGCTACGATTTTTCTTTTATTCATTAACTATTGTTTTCTACTTTTTCATCTGTGGTTGCATCTCAGTGCTGCTGAATTCTTCCGTCCTTTTTTCAGCTATTTCCTGTCTACATGTACTCGCTTTAGTGTCGGCCGCACATCATTGCTCTGGAGATGCTTCCTGATAGAGACAACAGTGAACCCATATCTGCACAAGCCGTTTCAGAATGGCAGCTTGCGGTGTTCAAAAGTGATGCATGCCAACAACCTACTGCATTGCTAAATTCTCTTCTCAGCAGTCTTCTGCCTGCTGGAGAAATTTTGTTGCAACAGGCACGTTGTACCATATCCAGAATGGTTAAAAATGACTGCGATGTCATAAAAAATGAATTACGTGAAAAATCTGTGATTAGAGTGCAATTGGAAAACGTATGGAAAAGCAGCTGCAACTTCCTTTGAGATACACACATTAATCAACAATTTCCAATATCAAGTTGCGCTATATTTTCCATAAAAAGTGAATCCGTGCAATATGAATTAATGTTATTCGACCCTTATGAAGTGAATATCATGAATAAAAAATGATCAATCAGCACACTATAAACAGTCCATTCAATTGGTGGTAGATCTCCAATGTGAAATCAGCAAGCAATACACCCAGGAATAGTGATGAGAAAAGATGTGACTTCCACCTCCACACACACTGCCTCTTACCGACTCCTGTTGATCTCCTATTACAGACAAACCTTTAGCATGGAGTGAGAAGACTCAAATGGGCATATGCTCAGTGAGTAGGGATGGGCCGAACACCCCCGGGTTCGGTTCGCACCAGAACCTTCGAACGGACCGAAAGTTCGTGCGAATTTTCGAACCCTATTCGTTACAATGGACGCGAACGTTCGAAATCAAAAGTGCTAATTATAACGGCCAATATGCATGTTAATGTCATAAAACAGGTTTGGGGACCCGGGTCCTGCCCCAGGGGACATATATCAATGCAAAAATAACTTTTAAAAACTAATATCCGGGGAAAAAAAACAAGGAACAAGTGAGTGCTACAGTAATAGTGGAAACAGATATCAATGACACCAAAAAAAAACAAAAAAACGATAGGTCAGCGGAATCCTGCTTTAAAACTGAGCCACGTTTTGGGAATAGTGGTGGTTTGATGTAGACTGGGCGACAAAGAGTTACCTAAAGTTGGGACATGATGACAGGAAAAATTGAACCCTTTGGAAGGCACATCTATTAGGTCCTTGTCATCATAGAGGATGGGAAGATGTTTGTTAACAATCTGTTTTATCTGATTAAACTCTCTGGAAAAAAGTAAGGGAACTTTTGTCCTTGTTCTTTTGATTTATATGTTCTGTATGTTTTAAAGAGTAAGGGATTTCTATTTGTTATATATTAGATTGTTCCTGTCCTTCCCTGAGGCTATAGAAATGGCTCTATTGATATGCCACTTCTGATAGCCTTTATCACGTTTTGTGATGTTGGAAAGATGTTTTCGCTGAAAACTTTCATGGCAGGATTGCAAGGTAATCTTTTAATGAAAGTTGCATATTCAAAAGATTGAAAACTTTTTTTCTATGACATCTCGCATGAACAGGGCACTCCTAACCCTTTTCTCTTTAATTGTATTGTAAGTGTATTATCTAACTTTATATTGTAAAGCAATAAGCAGAACCTATCTTTGAACTTTAACCACTTCCCACCCGGCCAATGTAGATATACGGCCGGGTGGGAGCCTTCTACTTCTGATAGGACGTTCCGGAACGTCCTTCAAGAGTAGAGGGATCGCGCGTGCCGCGATCCCGATGCGGCCGTGTCACCCGGACACGGCGCATCTCGGATCGGCAGGAGGGCACGGTGATTGGCCCTCCTGATCACATGACAGCTGTGTCGAATCACAGCTGTCATGTGATGTAAACAAACAGCCGGTTGCTAGGCAATCGGCCCTCCTCTCCTCACACGGAAGTCGTCGGTGAGGAGAGGAGAGCGGATCGCTGCAGCCGGCTGGTGATCAGTGAGTATGAGCTGTTTTTTTTACTCACTGATCACCAGTTGTGACCCCACAGTAAAACACACATGTCCCCACACATGTCCCCAAAACACACATGTCCCCAAAACACATGTCCCCAAATAATAAAAACACATGTCCCCAAAAAAAACACATGTCCCCAAATAATAAAAACACATGTCCCTCACATATGTCCCAGTAAAATAACATGTGCAATGATTATCTGCACACATATGTCCGTGATCACCTGCACACCCCTTTTACATGATCATTTGCGTACATATGTCCGTGATCACGCGAACAATTATTATACACTTAACGGAATTTTTTTTACAAAAAACATGTAGCAGAATACATTTTGGCTTAAATTTATGACAAAATTTGATTTTATTGGATTTCTTTTAAAAAAGAAAGGAGAAAATATTGTGTTTTTTTCAAAATTTCCGCTATGTTTTCGCTTATATCGCAAAAAATAAAAAACGGAGACGCGAATAAATACCACCAAACTAAAGCTCTATTTGTGCGAACAAAATGATAAAAAATTCATTTGGTTACAGCATTGCATGACCGCGCAATTGTCACTGAAAGTGTGAGAGCGCTGAAAGCTGAAAATTGGTCTGGGCAGGAAGGGTGTTTAAGTGCCCAGTATTGTAGTGGTTAAGGCAGGCATTTGTGTTTAGAACATGGGTTGTACATAGACAGTAGTCATCAGCAGCACCTTTATCAGACCATTCATGTGCATGACATACATTGCAGGCATGTAATATTGACTTATGTGCAGTAGATGTTGGAGTAGGCAGCCAATTATACATTTATTTGGAAGTTGTCTGATGAGGGACTATTGCTCAATTACCAAGTGACAGGGAGATCATACCGAGTAAATTAGCTCTAGCCTTTTTGCTACAGGAGAAACTCCCAGATGAAAGGGGGGAAGGACAGTATCCAATGACACAAGTAAATACATGGTGACCAGGAAAT
Source organism: Lithobates sylvaticus (assembly GCA_028564925.1). NCBI lineage: Eukaryota > Metazoa > Chordata > Amphibia > Anura > Ranidae > Lithobates > Lithobates sylvaticus. The sequence continues at coordinate 499,680,596 of CM053030.1, forward strand.
GTCTCTGGATATCTATCCCCTGGGAATGTTACATTGTATCTCTAAGCAGCATCTCAGATCTCAGATCTTCCTGTGGTTTGTAGGCTTTTAGTCTTTCAATGGTCAGTGCTGTACAATTAGCGCTCATATAATATTTATAGACATTCAGTGTCCTGCATGTTGTATGGCATAAAACCTTACACGGCTAAATCTGTGATCAAAGATCATAAATGTATCTCTATTTATTGCAGCCAAAATGCTCAGACCTTGAAGAAGGGGACACACCCCAAAAGCTTGTCCTGAAAAATTGTATGTTAGTGCAAATTAAAAAAGTATCATGGACAGTACTCAGTTGTTTCAGCCGAAATACTGCAACCTTTGGAATTTTTTTGGATGCATGCCGAATTACAATCCTCATGACTATTGAATAACAGATGTACCTAATGCTAACAACCCTTTTTACTCCAACTTTCACCCCTTTGACCTTTGATATTAATGCAACCATACCAAAATTAGAGTAAACATAGGCCATAGCAGCCTTATTTTATTAAACAAATATATTCAAATTAACATCAACATAAAACATTCGTTATGAAACCATTAGTCCCTCATAGCGTTGGTCTTTGCAGGATCCTCCATAACCATCTGTATAAAATACTGCACTGCGGTACCTCTCAAGTATGTTAATAGGCCTCAAGCCGACAGGCTGGCTCAGAGACAACCACTTACCGCAGTGCACCAATTACCAATTTCCAGCTAAACCTCTGTTAGCTGGAATACCACCATCAGAACCCATACCACCAAGAGGTCCTGAACTCTTCCTTACGAAATATCTTCCTTCCCCCGCAAAGACCAACACCCGCCACAGCACCCAAGGGAAACACCTTACCCTTGGAACACCCTCCACACCCTCAGTGCTCTCTGAATGCCATCCTGCAGCCCTAAAGCCCACATATCGATCCCCACCTCATTAGGGTACACTCCATCACCTCTTAGATATCTCCATGTCTCCACCTCCAACTCCAAATGCCTTATCACCAACCTCCCCGTTCTTCACCACAAACCTGCTTACATCTCTGTTAATCTTACCCCGGGCCCTGTTAATCCCCTCCACAGACCTGGCCATCCTCCATGATGTCCGAGCCACACAATTACCCGCAAACATTTCCTAAAAACAGAAACAAATTGAAACTTTGATAGGGGGGGTCCGTCTGCATGCAGTAATAAAAAACCCTGCACTGCCCCTACTGGACACAGTGGCAAGCCCAGCAAAAAGACCTGTGCAGTCTTGCCCTTGCCCCTTTGATCCGTCTTAGATCTACGCAACAGCAACGAAACCCCATCATCCCTGCACATCACATCGTGACACCAAATACCCCCTTGCACTTTTTTAGAAGGGCTGACCAGCTCACTGATCCTAAAAGCCCCAAAGAATGCCAACAAGAAAGCCACCCTGAACAACAAAACCTCATAGACCGAAGAACACCCCCCCGCTAAATGCGCCACTATCCCTTTAAGGATATCAAACGACAACGGTCGCCTGGTGTCCCTGTGACAAACTATATCCCTTTAGAGCCTGACGCATCCAGAAACCCTTAGTAAAATCAAAATCAGGAAGCCCTTGCCACTTAAACAGAAATGCTAATCCCGCCATCTTCTTACTCATAGCGGACCCTGACACCCCATCCTCCATGTGCCTGGAAATAAAATACAAGATCAGCAACCTCACCTCCAGACCAACAGGATCCTCACCAGCCCCATGAACGAAAGCCAACCACTCCTTCCATACCTTGTTATACGCAGCCCACGTAGCCTCACTCACGACCTCCTGATTCATCCGGGGACTTGTTCAATGCAATCCTCCACAACCAGTCGGGACAGGGTGCCCCGCGTTGTTCCGCTGCCAGTGCCAACTCTCTGAACCTGTCCCACTGAAAGCGAGACAACGCATCAGCTATGACATTCTCAATTCCCGGAAGATGCACCGCATAAATAAACACATTTAGTTGAAGGCAGGGCAACACCAAGTGTTGCGGCAGCCGTACATTTGGGGGAGATGATGCAGATACTTTATTGATCACTTGCACCACCCCTAGGTTATCTCCGTGAAAACACACCTTAAGGTCCCTGAACAATGCGCCCCACAATTCCACTGCCAGCACCACCGGAAACCATTCCAGTAGCACCAAATTTTTTGTAAACCCCGCATCAATCCATGACTGCGGCCACGGACCTGCACTCCACCAGCCCTAAAAGAATGCACCAAAACCTGAGGCGCCAGCCGCATCCGTGAATAGCTCTAAATCAAAATTGATCACTGGACCGGACATCCACAGAGCCCTCCCATTGAAGGATTCCAAGAAGGCGTGCCACACCCGCAAATCCTCCCTGTCAACCTTAACCAGGCGCACAAAGTGTTTGGGTGACTTGATCCCAGCCGTACTTGCTGACAGCCGTCGACTTTTGTTGGCTGTGCGAACGACCAACTTTCTGCCAACAAAAGTCCGATGGACCCCCCCATCGGCAGTATCCTACAAACAAAGTTAAGCTTCCCTAACAGTGATTGCAACACCCGGAGCTGAACCTTGCACAGTCCTAGCATGCCCTTAATTTCCCTTTTGAGATCCACCAGCTTATCCTCCGGCAAACGGCACTCCATAGCCCCCGAGTCCAGTACAATGTCCAGAAAAGTGATGACCGTGCTTGGTCCCTCCCTCTTCTCCGGTGCTAATGGTATGCCGAAACGATCCGCGATGTGCTCCAATGTAGCCAGGATTACCATGCAGACCTTAGAAGATGCCGGGCCCACGCAAGGAAATCATCCGGATAATGGATGATAGAATTCACTTCCGACACATCCCTGATCACCCATTCCACGAATGAGCTAAATTGCTCAAACAAATTACATGATATGGAGCATCCCATCGGAAGACATTAATCAACATAAAACTCATCGTTCCAGTGACACCCCAGCAATCAAAAGATTTCCAGGTGAACCAGAAGCAACCGAAAGGCCGATTCAACATCGGCTTTTGCCATCAAAGCCCCCCGCCCATAATGGCGAACCCAACCCACTGCTGCATCAAACGAGGTGTAACTCACTGTACATTCCTCTGGGTTAATGGCATCGTTGATCGACCCCCCTTTTGGAAAGGAAAGGTGGTGAATGAGCCTAAATTTATTGGGTTCCTTCTTTGGCACTACGGGAACACCACCAAATCAGTGAACAGCGCGGAGGGAAAGGGGCCCCCATGCGACCTAATGCAACTTCCTTACGCAGTTTCTTTGAAACTACATCCGAATGTTGCATGGCCGATCTTAAATTGCGAGACATCGGTGGAACCACCTCCAACGTACATGGTATCCTAAACCCTTTTGCAAAGCCCCTTTCTAACAATTATCTGGATAAAGTATCTGGATACTTACTGAGGAACAGCCGCATCCTTTCCACCATCACCGGCGTCCTCCTTCTTGTGCGCAGCCTCTCCGGAACGACCTTTTCCATGTTTGAAACATCTGGACAGAGGGTGGGCCCCTCCACAACCTGAGTATGCTTGTAACGGCACGTTCCCCCAAACTTGCAGGATCCATCCTAATACTGCCAACATGCCCCCTTTGTCAGGGGGAAGAAGGTCCACTGCCCCCCCCCCCCCCTGAAGAAACTGGCTCTGGGCCTTCGCCAAAGTCATGAGGCGCATCCACAGGCTGATATCTTTGTTGTCCCATCTCAACGACGGCCATATCGCCCTCCGCTGTCGGAACTGCTCATCATATCTTGTATCGTATGCTTCACCAACTAAATCCAGGTAACAAAAGAGCGCTGAACAATGTTCAGTGTTCTTTTCCCCAAAAACACTATTCATAATAGTGAACGCCTGCAGCCAATTGGCAAACTTCCGTGGGATCAGCCTATACCTCCTCTTTTCTTCGTCCTCTTTTTTGGAATCGTCCGGCTTCACCCTATCCAAATTAAATTTTTCGAACGGCAGCAGTGAAAAAATCTCCACATACTCACCCTTCTAAATTTTTTCCCGAACTTCAGGCTTCAGGTGCACACCCAGAGGCCCCTCAAAACAAACGTACACCCCACATTTTGCGGAATCCGCCAAACGGATGGCGTCTTGTTTGCTCGCAGCATCCCCAGCGGCTCTTGTAGTCGCCTGTTGCCTAAGAACCATGTTTTCAACCACCGTGGGCACCGCCACCGCCGTTGGGGAATTCCTCTCCCCCCAGGCCCCAGGGACACCCCAGCCCCCCCACCGGAGGGACCCAAGCTGCCGCCGGACCGGCAGAGGCTCTGTCCTCCTTCTCAAACCTACTAACCAATTCCATGATACCCGCCAGGAAACCCATAAAGCTGTTATCGCCCACCACTGCAGTACCGTGACCAGTGCCTGCTGTAGAGGAAGCACCACTAGGACCCCCTGGCCCCACTCCTACCCCAGTCCTCCGGGCCACCCAAATGGCCTGCATCAACACTACCATTAGCCTGTCCCACAGAAGGTAAAGTTAAATTAGCCGACCGTCCTGTCTTCCTCGCTGTTGGTTGTCTCAGGGGAACATCATCATCCTACCCCGTCAGCTCACCCTCAGACCACTGACCGGTCAGCTCGTCCTCTCCGAAAGACAGCCCTCCAGGTGACATGGCCCTGGATGCCGAGGGTCCAGAAGCCATCCAACCACTCCTCCTCGCTGCATCCTGCCGCGCCACCTCCAGTCCCTGAGGGCCCCCGGCCGAGTTAGTAAAAGGCCCGCGAGTGCAGTATCGGCTCTCCCACACTGAGGCCCCATCCTTGCTGACGTCATGCCAGGGACAGGGCCCGCGCTCTCCTGCTTTTGCCGCCGCGTGGGCCTAGCAGCCGCTCCAGAGCAACTGGACCGTCTGCTCGCTGGGCACCGCCGGTGAGGGGAATTACTCCCTTGCACCCCTTGCTAGCATAGCTGAACGCTTCGCAGGGGGCCCAAAGGAGCCCGCGGGGGACTCCCGGTTTGCTGCTGAGTCCTGCTGTCGGGCGAAAAGCGTTCCGGAGGCCGTGACCTCCGAGCTCATGCTGACTTCCTCCCCATGGTACCTATTGTTGCCGCCGGCCGAGCCAACACTGGCCCCAGAGTCTGCTCCAGCCACCCCGGGCCCGTGTCGCCGCTTCCGCCTGCAGCCGCGCTAAAAGCTGCTCCACTTCGGCCATGCTGCTGCTCCTGAAACTTTCCCTCACGCTCTGGTGACCAGGGGGGAGGGACCTGCTCCTTTTATTAACTCCTGCCCCCTCCCACTCAAAACTCTACCAATCCTCCTACCCCTACTATCCCTGCACCCTGTTTCCTTTGTCATGTCAGCCCTCCGCCTATTTATTTAATTTATTTTGCTCCAGGCTTTTCTTTCTCTATTTGTTGGAGAGATCGCTGTGGAAGGTGACAATTGCTATAGTAGTCTCCGCTGCTACAGTTATCACTCCAGGTCTTATGCTGAGCAGCTTCCCTTCTGCATAGTGATCCCAGGGTGTTGCCTATTTAGCACTGGATTTACAGAGCGCCTTGTGAATGTTACATTGATTGTTACCTTCCACATCAGTCCCTCAGGTATGAGATATGCATACTTGCATTGTGCCAAGTTGGACCAGTGTAACTAAGCAATAAACATCATACTTAGAGTTTGGCTTTAATGAGCATATGTAACTTATATTATTACGCATTTTATCAGTTTAATAATTGATGCAACTGATAATAATTTTTAATATTCTCTAATGGCTTTTTTTATGTTGGAAGCAGTTAGTATGGTGCAAAATCTGACAGGGACCCCTTTAGGACATTTACATAGTCCCCAATTCATCCGTCTGCCCCTCTTCCCTCAGCAGTTGTCCCTTTTTTTGGTCTGGTGTGTAGACCTCTGTATAATTAATGTACTATTTAATTATCAAAAAAAAAAAAAAATGTAACAAACCTTTAATCTAACCTCAGTGTTATTGTATTTGTTATTTTGAGAGGCCATTGTAATGGAAAAGTAATAGGGGTTTCAACCAATCGTTTTTTGCATATAAATTCTTGGTTCCCATAGCTGGAACACATTACAAGGGTGTTTCCTTTAGGCACATACTTTGCATTAAAAGGTGTCAGTCTTTCTCAGCTCAGAGCTTGGGAGGTATGCATTCAACTAAAAGGCTATTGCCTTTGCCAACCTCCATATTGTCATAAGTGTTTGTGAACCCTACAATAACGTTCTTTTTTGCTCCCTTTTTCTCTTTTTAATATGCAATTGAAAGCATTTTGTTATATCTATTTTCTAAATGCAAACAATTTACCTGTCAGAAATTCAGAGCTGTCCTGTATCCTCTGCATACTTCCTTTCTTATCTCAAAGAGCCATCCTTTGTCTTATCTGGGACTACCAGAATGATTAGCCTCTGTGTTGTAGAGATCTGAGAGTTGAGGTGGTTTATTAGTTTAGCAAAGAAACCACTCCACATACTAAGCTGACAACAGGCCTTAGGACCTGAGTGTATTTTCAGCAGATCACAAGATCATTTTCTGTACAGTCAGAGATCCTGACTGGGCATCATATGACGTCCAGCAGGATAAGCCACGATCGGGGGTGTGGTGTGTCAGGCTGACACTGCATCTCCATTCAATGTAAAGAGCCTCTGACAGAGGCTCTTTACCACATGATCGGCTGTGTCCAATCACAGCTGATCACAGTGTAAACAAGAAAAGCCGTGTATCAGCTTTTCCTCTACTTGCGCTGACAGATGCGAGTAGAGGAGAACCAATCAACTGCTCTCCTGACAGGGGGGGTCTGCACTGATTGATTATCAGTGCAGCCTCCACAAAGATGCCCACCCAGGACCACCAGGGATGCCCACCCATAACCACCAGGTATACCCACTAGAGCCCACCAGGGATGGCAATCATTGCCCATTAGGGATGGCCCTTTGTGCCCATCAGTGATGCCTACCAGCACCTCTGATCAATGCTACCTATCAGTGCCATCTATCAGTGCCACCTATCAGTGCCACCTATGAATGCCCATCAGTACCGCCTGTGAGTGCCCATCAGTGCCACCTATCAATGCCACTTATCAATGCCCATCAGTGCTGCTTATCAATGCCGCCTATCAGTGCCCATCAGTGATGGATATAACATCAGTGCTAATCAGTACTGCCTCATCAGTGCCCATCAGTGCCCATCAGTGCCCATCAGTGAAGGAGAAAACGTACTTATTTACAAAGTTTTGTAACAGAAGCAAAGAAAAAAAAGTTTCACTTTTTTTTTTTAGCGCAGAAAAAAAAATCCCAGAGGTGATTAACCTCCCTGGCGGTATGATTATTTCTGATTTTAGGTGCTGAAAGCGGTACAATTATTTTGCATGGAAATTTGGTGTTTTATATTGTAGGCCTGCAATTCTTATGAATAACTCACTTAAATCTGTCCAAACCAGAGTCTAGTAGACATCCCGGGTATGATAAAGTTTAAAACACAAAATCATAAATTATAATATAATAAATAACTATAAATAATTATAACAAATAATAATATAATGGTAATAAACATTATTCAATAATGTAATTAAAGCGGTTCTGCACTGTGTTTTATTTTTTATTTTTTTTGGGGGAATATGCAAAGGATTAATAGCTAAATTGGGGGACTCACCTGTTCCATCTTCCATCTCGATCGCAGCCGGTTTTCCTCCGATAAAATTATTTAGATGCTGCTTTTCTGCTGGGGGCCATCTTGCCTGTGGGCATGTGAAACCCCACAGGCACTTTAGATGGCCCAGCATGCACCGCTGTCACTGCGCCGAGCTCGCGCATGCGCAGTAACGGCAAAGTGCAGCTCACGTTCTCCGAAATCTCGCGAGATGTCGGCACATCTGCCGACATCTCGCGAGATTTCGGAAGATGTGTCCGAAATCTCGCGAGATTTCAGAAGATGTGGCCGAAATCTCGCGAGATTTCGGAAGATGCCCGCACAGACTCCTGGGATCAATGACACCAGATCCCAGGAGACAGTGCGGTGTGACGACGATCGACGAAGAGACCCCGCCCACCCCCGCAGAGACAGAGGACAGGAAGTCATCGATTACAAGGTAAGTGAAAAAAAAAAAAAACACATTTCATTTAGTACTCTTTGCCTGATTTGGAAGGCAAAGAGATTTACTAAATGAAATGTGTGCAGAACCGCTTTAAATCAAAAACACTGAAATTTGTTCAGTTGCGGAATTGTCGCTGTCATTAGATTTAGTGTATGACGAATTTCCCCACAAATCGCTATCGCTCAATTCTGCAAGTGATTCTAATTTATTATCGCTGTTTTCTAGCTGGTCTAAAACCACTTTTGACACAAAGGGACACTTTTTGGTTGCTATGGACAATCTCCAAATTCCAGGCAGAAAAAAAACAGTATTTATAATATAAAAGTGCATGCAGGGCACTGGGCAGACCACTAGGGACAAATGGGATGTGTAATTTTTTTTATACAGTACTGTAATCTCTAAGATTACAGTGTACTGTATGTGTTTTGTGTGTTTCGACCTTTTTGAATTTGACACCGATCTACGCTCCCGTGCGTCGCAATGTCGCAGGGAACGGAGCTCATCGGCACTGTGTGAATCGAGCGAGGAGACAGCTCGCACAAACAGTGGGGAGACATCGCAGGATCCAGGGGACAAGGTAAGTAACTTTCCCTGTATCCTGCGATGCAGCCCCGAGTCTGGCTCGGGGTTACCGCTGATGGTACTGGAATTCCACCCCGAGCCAGACTCGGGAATACTGCCAGGGAGGTTAAATACCACCAAAAGGAAGCTCTATTTGTGGGAAAAAAAAAAAAAAAAAAATGTTTTTTGGGTACAGTGTTGCATGCATGCGCAATTGTCATTCAAAATGTGAGAGCGCTGAAAGCTGAAAATTGGTCTGGCAGGAAGGTGTATAAGTGCCCAGTATTTGAAGTGGTTAAAGGGATAAACACAGAAAAATGTGCATGTATTTTGTGCCTTGACATATGCTTTAAATACTATTGGCAATTACAATAAAATACTAATGCATTAAGGAAGCAACCAAGAAATACAGTGGCAGTCAGTGGCGTACCTAGGGTATGGCAGCCATGGCAAGTACCATGGGCGCCATGGGGGGGGGGCGCAAAAAAGCCAGCCCGCACAAGAAATAAAGTTTGACTCCCACCCGTCCTCTTGCGGCCGCCTCCCACACTAATCCAATCCCTGGTGCCACGACTGGCCTGCTGGAGCGCAGCGCCGGAGCAAAATACATCAGGGAGTGTGAGCAGGGAAGCGACAGGTGCCCAGGCGCCCCCCATGGCGGCCGATGAGTTGGCTCTGTCCAGAGTGAGCGCCCGGGTCACCTACGTAGCCATAGAGTAAGTAGCGGAGGCGGAGCCTAAGGCTCCGCCTACCCTCCTCTGCGCAGCGGCTTTAGTGTCTCTTCTCGGCGGTCTCCCGGTCTGTGTGACAGTGTGACTTAAATACCACCAAAAGGAAGCTCTGGTTGTGGGGAAAAAAAGAAAAATGTTTTTTGGGTACAGTGTTGAATGAATGCGCAATTGTCATTCAAAATGTGAGAGCGCTGAAAGCTGAAACTTGGTCTTGGCAGGAAGGTGTATAAGGTGCCCGCTTTTGTATTTTGTAGCAGTAACCAGCAAAGTAATCAAATATATTCTCAATTTGGATTAAATAAATATGCTTAGCTATAGTTATAATAAAGTGTAATAAAAGTGGTTTGTGAGCGGTGTATATTCACCGCTCCTCCACCGCTACAATATCTATTGCTATGCATAGTTATTTAATCCATATTGAGCACTATATTTGATGGCACCCTGCCAGCGCAGCTCCCCAGTGTGAAAGCACTTGGGCTTAGACCTCTTTAACACTGAGCCGCCCCGGGCATCAGTGGTAAAGCGGCGCTAAACACAGAAAATGCTTTACTGTCATTTTAGCAGCGCTATTTTGTGCCTTGACATATGCTTTAAATACTATTGGCAATTACAATAAAATACTAATGCATTAAGGAAGCAACCAAGAAATACAGTGGCAGTACAGTGAATTAAGATGTAACGGTAAGGAAAGCCTGCAGAGTGAAGTGTAAAGGTGAAAATGAATGACTTGGTTGACACAAGAGGCCACAGTCTACAGGGGGAGGGTGCAGGAAGGAGGAAGCAATGTGTGTGTCCTACATTGACACATGTGTCCTTGGTCATTATTCATCTATGCACTCACGTCACCCTAGTTCTAAAAGAGCAAATTAACATTCCTGCTGACCAAAATCCTATTTAATATGTCCTCTGCAATGCCTGATACAGCTCTTTCATGCAATTATATTCCTGGATATCTTATGATTTTATTGTGCCAGTTAAGTGAATGTTCTGCTTTGACTTAAACGAGAAGTTTGGGGTTGGAAAATAACAAATAATCATACCCACCTAGATGGCTACAGCACCGATCCCAGTTGCATCTGTCCCCCGCCGCCTCTAGACTGAGAACTGAGCAATCAAAGACTGCTGATTACTCAGTTCTTGGTTTTCTGTGTCAGTCAGTCACCGGCTCACTGCACTGCCCCTCCAGTGCTCATTGGAGACTGCTGGGCTGTGGAGAGGGACTCTCCCTGAGAGATTGAGCCAGCTGCTGGTCCAGGCATCTAGGTGGATTTTGACTGTGTGGATTCTGAAGTCGTGATCAATCCTGGACCTGCTAAGTGACAGCTGACAGTGGGCTTTAGTTAGTTCTGCACTCGTGTGGTCCAAAGGCGGAGTAGGACCAAAGAGCTTTGGTCCTGATTCTACTTTAGGGCCAATTCACACTATGTGCGGTAACAGACGTTTTACCGCATTGTAAAATGTCTGTCACCGCAGGGACACACAGGAAACAATTGTTTCCTCTGTGCCCTATTCACAGTGCAGACATGCTGCATTTTATCGCAGCGTACTGACCCAAATCGCCTGGTATTGTCAGGCAGCGCAGCGTCCAACATTGCAGTGAATGAAGTGTACGTTTTGTACATTTCAAATAAAGCTGGTACAAAACAAAAAAAGGGACAATTTGGTGCTCTGAATCGTGCCCCCTATCCGAGCCGGCAACGCGCTGAATCACTTTGGCTGCTCTGCAGTGAGAATTGCCCCTTAATCAGGTGATATGGTACCTCAGAAAACCCCACAGTACCTAGATGCCATGTTTTTCTATTACCTTTTCTCTTCGACTCTCAATCTTCCTTTTTATTGGACCTGTCTTTGTTGCTGTTCTCTTTGTCTTTCTGTCTTTTTTTATTTAGTTACCTGCTCCATTACTGTGTATGGCTTCTGGTTTCTTACCTTTTCCCTGTGCAACTGACCAAACATGATGGTGTGCAGAACCACTGTCAGTCACTATCCAATTGGTGAGCTGCATTTGTTCAAGAAGAGTACCCAACCCAACAACCACATCCCCAGTGGGATCTAGGGCACCTTGTATAAAGCAGAACTAGTCTTCATACACACAGGCACACACACTTACACATACCAAATATATATGTTATCAGTTGACATAAATGTAAATAATCTCATTATGAAATGCTGAAAGAAAAGCTTCACCAGAATTCAGTGTACTAAAGAAAAAGACTCAGTCGAGACCCATCTGCCCACCAACCACCAGCTATGTAAGGGAAGAGAGTAGCACAGGCATTTTGCCTATACCCAAACATATGGGTTCCAGTACCCACTTGTATATTCACCAATTAATGTACAAACTTTGAGTTTCCAGCTCTCTGCCACTGCTGAGGATTCTGGGTAAGGTACATTTGGATGCCTTTGCTTAAGTAGCCAGTCAGTTCATGGGCTTCACAACCTTCTTTGTTGTGGTAGAGAGTTGGATATCTTGGTATCAATGGCCCATATAGAGTAGAATGCTCTGGGTAAAAGCTAAGGATTTCACTGCACTTACAAGTTTTTTTTTAGGTAGTATTTAGCATGGAAGACAGATGGACCAAATGTTAGGATCTTTCCCTTTTGGCCTACTCTAAAGAAATGATGTCACTTTGCCCCTTCTTGTACAAGAACCTTACTAAAATTGGGAGGAGGGGGGTTATCTGTCTATTATACATCGCTCTCCCATTCAGTGATCGTGTTCCATTTAAAAAAAAAAAATGTAAGGACTTTTGTTAATGGAGGGGAAACAGAAAGAGGCAGAAACCCAGCAGGACCTTTTTCTCTTTCTGCAATGTTAGACCCAAAGCTATTAACCCCCCAGGACCTGGCATCATTGCAAAGAAGGCCTCTACAGGAACCATAAGTCTGCATGATATAATTTATAACAGGTTATGCAACAGACAAAAAAAACAAACAAAAAACTTGAGCTTTAATGTCTTAAAAGTTTTGTTTCTGAGTATTATTCTAAAGTGGAACTTTAGTCAGAAAATCAAGTCCTGCTAGATAATTTCAGACTTGGCCCTTTTACGGTGTATAGCTTTGTAAAACATTAAAAATAAGTGCCTATACTGTTTAACCACTTGCTGACTGCCCTATAGCATTTTTACTGCTACAGGACGGCAGCTGTGCGCTGGATCACATACATGTGATCCTGCCTGTCCGCCTGCAGGGGACGTGCATGCATCGCCAGTGTGCAGTTTCTGCTGTGATAATTCACAGCAGAAGCCGATCTGTGAGTGCCGGGCACTCAATGTCCACCGGCACCCACCGATCGTCAGGCAGAGACTCAGAATGGAGCTCTGACTATGTAAACAAGGCAGAGTTTCGTTATGACAGGAGGGGGGAAGGGATGCATTTTGTGTTCCTGCAAAGCGGATACTCAAATCCATCTCTTCCCTTGGTAAAAGCAGCACACACAGTACACAAACACTGGCTAGGCACATATTTAACCTTTTGATCGCACTAGATGTGTAACCCCCTTCCTAGCCAGTGTCATTAGTACAGTGACAGTGCATATTTTTAGAACTGATCACTGTATTAGTGTCACTGATTCCCACAAGGTGTCAGTTGGTGTCCCATTGTCCGTCGCAATATCACAGTCCCATTATAAGTCGCTGCTTTTTCTAGTATAGTAAAAATAAAAATAAAAGTTCCAGTATATATCCCATAGTTTTTAGACGTTCACTTAAACCAATAAATATACGATTAGTGGTATTTTTTTTTAACCAAAAACATGTAGCAGAATACATAGTGGCCTAAATTTATGAAGAAATTCAATATTTTTCTATTTTTTAGTGTGTTTTATAGCAGAAAGTGAAAAATATTGTTTTTTTTTTTTTTTCAAAATTGTTTATAGGGCAAAAAATAAACCCAATGGTGAGCAAATACCACCAAAAGAAAGCTCTATTTGTGGGGAAAAAAATATATACATTTTATTTGGGTACAGCGTTGCATGACAGTGCAATTGTCAGTTAACCTCCCTGGCGGTTTTCCCGAGTGTGGCTCGGGGTTAAATTTCAGTACCATTAGCGGTAACCCAGAGCCACTGGGGATTGCATTGTAGGATCCTGGTGCAGGTTACTTACCTTGTCCCCAGGATCCTGCGATGTGTCTGCGGGCTCTGTCCTCTGTCCTCTCTGTGCCGGGCTCCGTTCCCTGCGAGCGCTGCGATGCACGGGGGCGGAGCCCAGCGGCAAATTCAAGAAAATTTAAAATCATAATACATGCAGTACACTGTAATCTTACAGATTACATTACTGTATGAAATTATTTCACAGTGCCGTGTAAGGTGCCCTGCATGCGGTTTTATATTACATATACTGTTCTTTCTGCCTGGAAACTGGAGATTGTCCATAGCAACCAAAAAGTGTACCTTTACGTCAACAGTGGTTTTAGACCAGCTAGAAAAAAGCCATAATAAATTAGAACATTTGCAGAATTGAGCGATAGTGAATCATAGGGAAATTAATTTTATTATTATTATATTATTATTTTTTATAATTCTTTATATTTATTTATTATATAATAATTTATGATTTTGTGTTTCAAACTTTATCATACCCGGGATATCTACTAGACTCTTGTTTGGACAGATTTAAGTGTGTTATTGCTAAGAATTACAGGCCTACAATATAAAACGCCAAATTTCTATGCAAAATAATTGTACCGCTTTGAGACGCAAAAATCTGATATAATCATACCGCCAGGGAGGCTACAGTAATGCAGTGCCGTATCGCAAAAAGTGACCTGGTCCTGAAGAGGGGGAATCTTCTAGAGGTCAAGTGGTTGAAATCCAGTAATACACTGTCTCGTCCTGCTCTGCACATGCTCAGTTGCTCTCCATTTTTGTGCCGATGATCAGAATCACTAGAGGCCAATGTGCTGACAGCTTAAAGATTTACTGCTGCTCAGGGACTCTGGGCTTCAGCAAATGGCAGCCTCCAGTAAGAAGAAACAGAAACAATGATGGAGGCAATTTGCAGCACACAAAGATCATGTAGGAATATATAATAATCTGGATTTTTTTTTTTTGTTATCTAGTTGTTATGGGTAAAGTTCCGCTTTAAATGTGTAGGTAAAGGAAAGTAAAGGGGAGGTTAGAAATTATTATATAAATTAAATTTTTATAAAAAAATACTTATCTATCTCATATACATTAATTAAATATAGGGAATGTCAGGCGTACAAAAATGCAAACAGTCTTGCTTTCAGATAAAATCTGAAAATGTGTACATAATACAACTAAAAGTTGGGTGCAGGAAGACATATGTTTGGGTCTGGGTTTCCTTATGGGTGTGGACCTTGGGCTACTTTCCCCTATAAAATGTACAGCTGTTATGGTACACACTTTCAGCTACACAACCCTGAGCACGCACGTTAGGTGTATATGGCAAAGCAGAGTATGTCACTGACTTGAGCAGAGCGAACAAAGCTAAAGCCCCCTCCTACTCTTTTTTTTTATGCACAGCAAATTTCCCACCATACTGAGTTACTAACGTGCCAGACTTTATGCTTCAATGACGTATTCTGTGCATAAAGCCCACTTGCATTTACATCAATGAATTTAAATGACAAAGGTTGTGTGTCATTGTCGGTTATGTTATTATTGTTTATAAGCACTAAATATTTTAAGCCCACTCTAAACATCTGAGGGAAGCACCGATCAATTATTGCAGGCTGACTTAAATAATGATTTTCTTGGAAAGATCCGTGAAGTTGGCAGGGCACTGTATTCCACAGGTCACAGCAACCTTCTAGCCCTGAGGACCTAGGTCTGGACCTGCACAGAGCATTATTTCATGTCAGTAAACAATGATAGGCGTGTAGTTTGTGTACATATTATCCAGGCGATTCAAGATATGGTCCATAGGCAAACCGGTTTCTACAACTTATAATGCTGAGAATATAGCAAAAAGGTTGATTGTATATTTTGTCAATCTTTCAGCACTTGAAGGAAGTCTGTTATGCAAAGTACTAGCTCTGAAGTAGTATGCATATGCAATCATTTCTCTTCACTGAACTTACTTTGAGGAGGAAGATCATAACTAATAGTGTAAGTCAGAGGGGTATTGAATTAAAATTCAAGGAGGTCCAGTCACCAAAATTTTCCTTCAGCCATGGTCCGAATCGTAAGTTTGTGCTATGACTTAGAAAGATTGTAGTCACTATGGTGGTTATTTACTAAAACTGGAGCGTGCAAGAAACCAATCAGCTTCGAGGTTTTATTTACAAAGCTTAATTGGACGAGCTGAAGTTAGAAGCTGATTGGCTACCATGCACAGTTCCACCAGATTCTGAGTGAACCAGTTTTAGTAAATATCCCCCTGTATAGCTATCAAAAACTGAGAAATGTACAATTTCCACAGCATTTCAACAATATTTATTGTCAAGTTTCAGCTACGACATTCTTACATCGGTTGCCCTCATCAGGGTGTCCCTTTACATCAGTTGTCCCCAACAGAGTGCCCCTTTCCATCAGTTATGCCCATCAGAGTGCCCCTTTCCATCAGTTGTCCCCAACCAGAGTGCTCCTTTCCATTAGTTGTGGCCCTTTCTATCATTTGGGCCCATCAAAGTGCCCCTTTACATCAGTTGTCCCCATCAGAGTGGCCCTTTCTATAATTTGTGCCCATCAGAGTGCCCCTTTACATCAGTTGTCCCATATCAGAGTGGCCCTCTCTATCATTTGTGCCCATCAGAGTGCCCCTTTACATTAAATGTGACCTTCAGAGTTACCCTATAAATCCCATCCAAGTGAGCAGCATATGTCCAGTAGCTGGGAAGACATGGGCGGGAGAAGGGAGGAGCTGCAGGGGTAGGAGCTGGCAGAAGGGAGGAGCTGTAGGGGGCAGAAGCTGGCAGAATAAAGGAGTTGCAGGGGACAGGAGTTGGCAGAAGGGAGGAGCTGCAGGGGTAGGAGCTGGCAGAAGGAAGGAGCTGTAGGGGGCAGAAGCTGGCAGAAAGGAGGAGCTGCAGGAGACAGGAGCTGGCAGAAGGGAGGAGCTGCAGTGGGCGGGGGCTGGCAAAAGAAACGAGCTGCAGGGAGTGGGAGATGGCAGATGAAAAAAGCTGCAGGGGATGGGAACTGGACTAAGAAACTTGCTACAGGGTGCAGGGTGCACATGTGACGTCACTGGTCGCTGGGACACTGGTTGGGCGGTCC
Source organism: Lithobates sylvaticus (assembly GCA_028564925.1). NCBI lineage: Eukaryota > Metazoa > Chordata > Amphibia > Anura > Ranidae > Lithobates > Lithobates sylvaticus. The sequence continues at coordinate 499,697,132 of CM053030.1, forward strand.
CAGCAACTAATGACTGTTGAGCAGTGGGGATCGGACACTGCAGGCTGGCGGGCCTACGGTCAGGACACGAGCATCACTTGGTCCGTAATCATAATCGGACCGCGGTCTGCCATTTTATGAAGGCTGGTGTAAGTAAATATGGGTTTAATATGCTCCCTTAAAGTGTGAACTCTGCATTCTATCAGTTTGGTGAGGTTTTTGTATGTGGAAGACCAACCCAGGGAAGTTTTGGTATATGGAAAACCAAGCCTGGGCATGATTTGTGTAGTTCAGCAGAAGGCAACAGAAAGAGAAGTGCAGCAAGTAGTGCTCCTACATAACATGAATGTCGTGGGCAGCATGTGCCAGTTTGACTGCTTTTGGAGATTGCGTTCCAGAGCAGAACATAAATTGCCCTTCAGGTCTGATATGGATTTTGAGGGGAATCCCATGCCAATTTTTTTTTAAAAATGGTGTGCCCCCCCCCCCCCAAAATCCATACCAGGCCCCTATACAAGCATGCAGCCCAGTAGGTCAGGAAAGGGAGGGAACGAGCAAGCGCCCCCCCCCAACCATACCAGGCCACATGCCCTCAACATAGGGGGTTCTTTGGGGCCACCCACATGTTGATGGAGACAAGGGCCTCTTCCCCACAACCCTGACCGGTGGTTGTGGGGGTCTGCGGGCAAGGAGCTTGTTGAAATCTGGAAGCCTTCTTTAACAAGGGGGCCCACAGACCCCGCCCCCCATGTTAATGAGTATGGGGTACATAGTCCAGGTTCTGATTACTACCAGGGTGCTATCTGGTAACGTTTGTATGTTGTTTGCATTTTTGTGCCAGTGCTGGAAATGACAATCAATTGTAAGCTTGTTTGTGGCAAGGACTGGTGCGACTAGTTCAGGTCCCCTTCTGACTATGGCTTGCATTTACCTAACGTGTTACCATGTATTAGGGTGTGCTGCATTAAGTCAGCATGTTTATTTAGAATAGGCTGACAGCACACCTTAACACACAGTAAATTGGAAGTAACCCCCTTTTTAATACACACCACCACCACCACTATTGTCTGCTACTATTACAATGTGTTGAGGTGTCATTCAAAATTATTGGCGCTGCACCACCCCGCACTTCAGTTTGCATAGCATCATGCATTTTGACAAAATGTTACTGCAGTGTATAAATGTGAGTCTGACCTCAGCAGACACACTAAAGCATTACTTCATATGTTGGCATTAAAGAATTGTGTAAAATAAAAAAAATAAACTACATAATCTGATGAAATACAAGTTTGGTACAGATAGAAGAAAAATGAACAATGACTAAATGCAAACAGTAATATCATACAATGGCTGTAAAACATAAAAAAAAAACAAAAAAAAAAAAAACCTGCAATACAACTGTAAAGTTGTCTAGTCTTATATACTGGATATATTTTATGGAAAGGGGGGTCCAAACCATGGCTTTCTAAGCTTTAGCCTAAACATCAGAGGTATATGGACACTAACATTGCTGACCTTTTTAAGAAAATACTAGTTGCCTGGCTGTTAGAGACTGTCCAACTAGCTTCAGTACTTTCTGAATCACTGTCACTCAGTATGCAGATGAAAAATGTCAGAGAGAAGTACTTATTTGCATACTTATTTTAGATCAGTGTCTTAAAAGTATTGAAACAAAACTATAAACGTGACAGCTTTGCAACTAGCATTTTCAGAAGTCACAATAGCAGTCTGTGTGTTTCTTTTAACAGGGTTTCTTAGAATAGGGAAATTCCAGAGGAAACCTAATCCATATGCTGAATTATATCGCCCTCTGCTGGCTGAATTAGGCATACTGCCATACACCAATGGTTTTGTAACTAAATGAAAGAACACAGCATTATCACAGTCTTTACTCTTTATGAAAATCTCTATAGAAACTTTCTAATAAAACAGGAAATTTTATTTAGTTGCCATGAACAAAAGAACATTGGTAGTGTAAATTTCATGCCGCTGCCGGTTAAACAACTCTCTTTCACGAATATTAAAACTGCTCCTCAAGTTTAGTTTGAGCAATTGTTAGAAAACTATCGCTATAAGGTATATTTACCATTAGCTTAAAAACTGGGGCACCCAAATCTGACCATAGGCATTATTTTAAATAGACTATACAGCTCATCAATTTGGAAGTAACAATACATGACGATATATGATGCAAGGGTACCTAATATGCATTGTACAATAGTCTTTATGTATGCACCTGTATCGTAGGTGCATGCGAATGTGCATGGTGCTCCTTTATATTTTGTAAAGTGAATTTACAAATTTCTATTTATTTTTCCATTACCTGTATTACTGTCACAAGTAAATAGTGATAGTAAAGAGGCAGGCTCGCTTCTCTGGAGCCATCCATCCCCCCAGTAAGCACTCTTAGTTATCTCTCTCAGCATTAGCTCTTTTCTTGCATTTCTCTGTGACCTCTTTTTCTCTGTCCCCCACCCCCAATCTCTCTCTTGGAGTGCCCACCTCCAGAGTCTTAATGTTGCCCCTCTTCATCAAGGGTCACTTAGACCCCTAATGCCACCCCTACCCTCTGCTTAAGGGACAAAGTGTCTGCTGTTTTTCTGGCCACAGCTGCTGGTATCTAACCATCCTGAACCCTGAAGTGATCAATGCTGAACACTTCCACATTCATTTATCTCCAGGAGATCAGGGAACAGACAGAGCCTGAACAAAATGTGAACAAGCATTTATATCCCATACCCACACCAATATAATAGTTAGTGTGGCAGCATTAAAAGGGTTAAAGCATATACAGTAGATAAACTAAGAATTACAGCCTACTGCAGTGCACACATACAGTATACAAGCATTGCTTCCATAAAATATAACCTGAACAATGTGCAAGGGGAGTGTTTCTGTTCTGTTTTAAATGCACATTGACATGCCTCCTTAGACCCAGAATGTCTAGTGGTGTGATCACCTGCTAAATTGGCACCATGCATGGACAGATTAACTTATTAATAAGACACAGAAGTTAAATCATTAGCTAATTGCAGTTTTCCCAGTCTATTGAAGTACAAAAATGTAGGTAGGTGCGGACTAATTTCTCCACTGCAGGTGGCGCCTTTCCGCAGTGGCATTGCAGTTAGAGAGGAAGTCAAGAGGAACATTGTTCATCTATGGCATCCTGGGTCACTGGGCAAGCAATTCAATTGGATGCTGCTGCCCCAAGTGACTCTAGCAGCCATCTTTGGTAAGGCAGAGAATATTTAAGGCCCTGTCTCCCAGGCTTCGCATGTATTTTGCAAATGAGTAGAGTAGGCACAGGTACCCCGTCTGTTAGGGACAGAATCAGTGGCAGGGAAAGATTCCTCAAGAGGAAGGAAAGAGTCGGGCTTGCAACTTCTCTAGACATCTTCCTGCTTTGGCAGGAGATGGCCAGGTTGCATACTGCCCCTTCTAACAGACGCTGTCAGTTAGGCTGAAATCCGTTCTCTACACACTGCTGGACCTGTAAGTATACCTGGTTGAGCTGCCTTCACACCAGCTTTATTGTGAACTGTCCTAGCATTATTTTAACACAAGTTCTTCATTGCACCTGGACTGTGTGTGTTATTGCAGCTGCACCATGCTGCACCCCACCTACAAGAAGACAATGACTTTTCTGAGCCTTGTCTCTGTAAATAACTAACACTAAATTGAAGGAGTGAGAAGGACTAAACTATTTAGCACTAAGGATGGGAAGACAGATAAAGAAACCCAAATCACATTAGTACACAAGTTGCAATTGCGCAAAAGTGCCTCTAGAAGTCAGCATAATACACAAAAATGATAACCTCATGCAGTTCAATACAAGCCATAAAAATAGATGAAAGTGGGGCAAAACATGCATCCATAAACCTCAGTTCAGATAATTTCTAACAAAATGAAACTTTTCAATTACATATACTTCATTGTGCGCAGATTATAGAAAAATAACCAATTTGCCTAAGCTTACCTTAAAGAAGACAATCATTTAGATAGTTAGGGACTACTTAGAGGCAGCAAAAATACAGAAAAATACTTTAATCATGAGTTTGTAGCTCATCACAGCTTGCAAAGTCCATGCTAGTATGTAACCGAGTACCGTACAACATAGCATATAGAGTACAGTGTTCAGGAGTATATAATACCCAGCACAAAATATAGAGTGCATAAGCCTGCCTTCCGCCAATGGATTACAAGTAACCTTATTTGCTAAGAAGCTTTGGCCAGATCACTGGGGCCAGAAGCGATGTGCACCCTTCTTGCATTTCTCTGGTGTTCAGGTAGATACAGAGGTGCAGTCCATCATTCTGTTATTTCTTGCTGGCAGCCCTGCAAAGTACCATATATACTCGAGTATAAGCCAAGTTTTTATCCAATATCCAATCCATATTTGGGGTTCCTAGCACCTAGTTCGCAAGTGGCCCCGAGATACAGGGCCCCAAAATCGGTCAACTGTGTCCATCTGCAGCAATGTTATTTCGGGACCCTTAACTACCAAGTTTGAAGTTCGGGGGGGACCTATGGCTGCAAATGGGCACAGTGAGGCATGCAAATGGGCACAGTGAGGCTGCAAATGGGCATTGTTGACCCTCTTTAACACTTACAGTAGCTGTGCATTTCTCACCCTAGGCTTATACTCGAGTCAATACGTTTTCCCATTTTTTTGTGGTAAAATTAGGTGCCTCGGCTTATATTCGGGTCAGCTTATACTCAAGTATATACGGTACTATTTTTCTCAACCAACTGATCACAGCCTTGGCAGAGCTCCTTGCATGGAATGCATATGTGGTAGGTTGTTGTCCCTGTTTACTGTCCATAGCAATATTCCACCTAGTAAGACCCATCACGTCCCCATGCCATTCCAAAAGCAGAGGGACAGCACATTTAATTGTCCACAACAGAACAAATATGAATATAAATGTTTTTATGTATTGGTATGTAATGATATTAAAAATTGATATTTCAGCATAAATTCTGATGCTAGCTAGAGCCCATCATGTAGTAACAACATCAATCATAATAACTAACGGAAAACTATCTAAATAGACCAATTAATAATCTTTTGGGTCCTGGTAGTAAACAAGTTTGCTAGTCTCTTCATATTGGCAGGAAAAACACACTGGTAGTAAAATTTTTAGGGTAGTAAATCGACCCAGAGCAAAACATTCCCTTGGTTTAGGGCTGGTTCACCCTAGATGCAGTCAAGTGCATATTTAATCTGCATCAAAAATGCATGCATAGTATTTTCCATGTATTCCAAAAGCCCTAGTTCACACCAACAAAACACGTCAACAAAACACAGCAAAACACATCAAAAACGTACGGGAACATATCAAAAATGCAACAAAAATTAATGTCCTGAAATGAGATGAAATAAAAAAAAGGGGTAAAAACACAACAGAACGCATCAAAAGCGCCCATAATGCGTCAAAAAACTTGCATACAGAAAGGGAAAATTATTTTCCTCTTTATTCAACACTAGAAAAAAAGTTTTTGGCTTGACGTACACTTTAAAGTAGTAAACTACGCTGCATCTGAGAACCAATAACTCTTTTGAACTCATTTTTAATATTTGTAACAAGCTCCCCCATCCATCCATGTCCCCCTGTTTAATTTTGCTGAGAGATCACTTTGAAAAACACGGCACTAGCATTTCTGGCCACGGCCATCTTGAGTAAGGCCAGATGATTCATGTAGCATTTACTTCCTGGAATCCACTTGCCCTGCGGGCAGGGGGTTGTGCATAGCTGAGAAAGCCTTTCCTTCGCTACTGAAGATTCCTGGGATGTATGAAATCATTTGCCTAGTCAAGAAACCAGGAAGTAGACATGTGCACTACCGAAAAATGTGTTTTTTTTCTGTTTATCAGATCATTTGTTATGATCGGCATTCGTTACTTCGGATCATTTGTAACTTCGGATCATACGTAACTTTGGATGCATTTCTATTCACTCCATTCCATTCGTTTAGATGCAGAATTCGTTACTTCAGATAATTCGTATCTTCGAATGCATTCGTATTCGTTACTTTAGCCAAATTTGAAAGGAAAGTAAATCTAATCTATCCCAAATTAGCTGCTATGGCGCAGAGACCTGAATAGAAGAATAACTGACTTCCGCTATTTTAACTATAATTGACTAGTGTATAATAATAAATAATAAATAATAATAATAGAAACTATAATAATAGTTAATAATTTAATTCTAATAGAAAATACGAAAAACAAAGTTATCTGAATGTAATCGATTTTGTTAAACTTGTAGGTTGAATCATTTTTCGTTCTTTCGGATATTTGTATTTTCATTCTTTCGGGTTTTCGTTCTTTTGGGTTTTTCGTTCTTTAGAAATGTAAAAAAAAAAAAAAAAGGTCAAAACAAGTAACAAGTAAACATAAACAAAACAAGTAAACATATTATACCTTTCTGTGCATTTACTAATGCTGGCAGTATTTTTAGGATTAAAAATAGTCAATGTTGATTGAGAGAGTGAAGTTCTACTTTACAGTGCCTTGAAAAAGTATTCATATCCCTTGAAATTTCCACATTTTGTCATGTTACAACCAAAAACGTAAATGTATTTTATTGGGATTATATGTGATAGACCAACACAAAGTGGGACATAATTGTGAAGTGGAAGGAAAACGAAAAATGGTTTTCCAAATTTTTTCCAAATAAATATCTGAAAAGTGTGGTGTGCATTTGTATTCAGCCCCCTGAGTCAATACTTTGTAGAACCACCTTATGCTGCAATTACAGCTACAAGTCTTTTTGGGTATGTCTCTACCAGCTTTGAACATGAGAGTGACATTTTTGCCCATTCTTCTTAGCAAAATTGCTCAAGCTCTGTCAGATTGGATGGATAGTGTCTGTGAACAGCAATTTTTAAATCTTGCCACAGATTCTCAATTGGATTTAGGTCTGGACTTTGACTGGGCCATTCTAACACTTTAATATGTTTTGATCTAAACCATGCCATTGTATCTCTGGATGGCTCATCCATCTTCCCATTAACTCTGACCAGCTTCCCTGTCCCTGCTGAAGAAAAGCATCCCATAACATGATGCTGCCACCACCATGCTTCACAGTGTGGATGGTGTGTTCAGGGTGATGTGCAGTGTTCATTTTCCACCACACATAGCGTTTTGCTCTTAGGTGTCCTTTTATGAAGCAGTGAAATCTATTCACTGCTTCATTCTCCGGCATTCACAGAGGAGATCTTTCTCCTCTGTGTGCCTGTTTATGAAGCGGAGTAGATCGCTTCACCCTTGGAGGAGTGGAGCAATCTACAAACGCTTCTAACACTGGAGAACGGCCCCTGATACTGGAATCTCGTGAGACTTTACGAGATTACAGTACCAGAAATTCACTGAAACACCAAGATGTCAGTTTATTAAGCAGTGATAAATTATCACCGCTCAATACATGGACAGACGGTGTGATTAATGTTAATAAAATAAAGAGTCCCGCTACATTATATATACATGTATACACACACACACATTATATATACATGTATATACACACACACACATATATATACATGTATATACACACACACACATATATATACATGTATATACACACACATTATATATATATACATATACACATTATTTTTATATATATATATATATATATATATATATATATATATGTATACCCTTACATATGACAGGGGGACATGGTTACAGTGTTGGGGGGGGTCTGAACGAGGCATAGGGAAGTTAATTATCTTCCTCTTTCCTCCTCAGATCCCCCAGTTTCTCTCTTCACTCCCCGCTTCAATACCTCTGAGCTGGTGAATCGGGGAGTGTGAATTCTGACACAGATCGCCAGTGAAGCGCTGAGATCGCAGCTTCATAAACTGGCCGTTACTGTGTCAGTCAATGAGGATTCTCCATGTGCAGAGATAATCTGCGGGAGAACAAGTTCAAACACTTCTCCCCTTGATTATTTCTGGTTCATAAACTGTTTATGGGCTGTGATCACTGGCGATCCTCGGGATCTCCGCTGATCACTGCTTCATAAAAGGACACCACAGTACTAGAAAAAGTTACATTTTGGTCTCATCTGACAAGAGCACCTTCTTCCATATGTTTGCTGTGTCCCCCACATGGCTTCTCGTAAACTGCAAATGGGACTTCTTATGGCTTTCTTTCCACTCTTCCATAAAGGCCAGATTTTTGGAGTGCACGACTAATAGTTGTCCTGTGGACAGATTCTCCCACCTGAGCTGTGGGTCTCTCCAGCTCCTCTAGAGTTACCATGGGCCTTTTGGCTGCTTCTCACATTAATGCTCTCTTTGCCTGTCAGTTTAGGTGGACGGCCATAGGTTTGCAGTTGTGCCATACTCTTTCTATTTTTGGATGATGGATTGAACAGTGCTCCCGTGAGATGTTCAAAGCTTGGGATATTTTTTCATAACCTAACCCTGCTTTAAACTTTTCCACAACTTTATCCCTGACCTGTCTGGTGTGTTCCTTGGCCTTCATGATGTTGTTTGTTCACTAAGGTTCTCTAACAAACCTCTGAGGGTTTCACAGAACAGCTGTACTTATATGAGGTTAAATGACACACAGGTGTACTCTAACTACTAATTAGGACTTCTGAAGACAATTGGTCCCACTCGATTTTAGTTAGAGGTATCAGAGTAAAGGGGGCTGAATACAAATGCACACCACACTTTTCAAATATTTATCTGTAACAAAAATGTTGAAAACAATTTATCCTTTTCCTTCCACTTCACAATTATGTACCACTTTGTGTTGGTCTATCACATAAAGTCCCAATAGAAGACATTTACGTTTTGGGTTGTAATATGACAGACAACATGTGGAAAATTTCAAGGGGTATGAATACTTTTTCAAGGCACTGTAAGCACTATTCAGCACTTCTTATGTAATACTGCAGAATTCTTTCACCTAGTGTGAATAACTAGACAGCAGCAAGGTCATTTTTGTTCATTTCTCTGCAACTGATGAACAGCCTAGGGAGAGAGAAGGTTGGACTGAGTACTGATTGGTTGCTGCTGCAGCTGAAGAGGACCTGCCCCTAGTAACAGGACAAATGGAGGACTCTGATTGTCAAGGTGGGCTAGAAGGATGCTGACTAGCCACTGGCCATGATAAGTACTGCCTACCACCGGGAGAAGAGCAGGGACCCACAAACCGTTGGGAGGTTGTGTACAGGGGATGAAGGCTGCCGCTGAAGAGAACTCTTTGCAATACCACATGCTGCCAGCTGAGAGACTGCTGCAGGTTTCAGGACTGAGAGCTGCCCACACACAGACGTTGCTACTGAGAACCCAGACAGAGAGAGACTGACTGCTGTGAGTGGTATTGTGTACATAGGCTGCTGTTGTTTCCATTGTTGGAAGGGTGAGCCTGAGAGATGTATTCTGCTACATAGACACTGTCTGCTGTTCCTGAGAGCCAGGACACTGTGCTGAGCTGCTGTTCCAGAGATGATCCAGTTTCAAATTTGTTTCAAAATTGTTCCAGCTTGCACAGCCAGTTACAGCCGCTCAGAGGTTCCATGAGAGGGAGGACCCTTTCTCTGGTCCAGAGAGACTGCATGGGACAAGAATTGGTGGTATTAGTTGTGAGACTCCCTTTTGTCCAACACAGGGGCCTCGTCGCTGGAAGGAATGAAATAGTGTTCCACTGGCCAGTGGTTAGACAGGCCTCATTAATAATAGTTAGGTTGTTAATATAGCTATTACCTTGCCCCTTACATTACCTCTTTAATGTTGTGGAATCCTCAAATCGTTCCTCCACAAAGCTTTAATGAATTCTGTCTGGTCAATTTCACAGGCGGCAGTGGGAGAAGAATATGGTGTCACATCAAACTGCATTTGCTCAGCTGTTATTCTACTTTTTTAACCCATCCCTGCCTCCTACAGGGCTTTGCCTCCTAAATAAAGCCTACTATAATGTCTAGTCTTGGGTCCAGTTAAGGACAGGTCATCACAGGTGCAGGACAGATGGATCCAAAACAATTCAGCAGCTACTTCGGGGATACGTATTTACCTATTTATGTAATATTTATTTAATATAATTAATATAATATAATATTATAATATAACAATATAATATAATTATATAATATAATTATTATAATTAATATAATTGATTTAATTTAATATATCAGCTATGACTAAGCGCCTTTGAGGCGTGAAACGCGTAAGCTACCGTTGCTGTTTTGCTGTATCGCATGAGATGTCACTACTTTGGATTTTATCTTTTGCCTAATAAAGAAGTTTTTGCTGAAGTGCGGCCATCCAGACTTCCCTTTTTCCTCTCTAATTTAATATATTACCGTATTTAATATTTATGTAATACAAATAATTTATGCTGCATATCATTTTGTTTTTTTTTCTTCTATGTTGGCAAATTGTCTTTTTCACATACTAATATATATATTATATATATATATATATATACACATACTATATATATATACAGTACATCCATTCTATACTTCCAGCCTACAAACATGTAAGCAATGCAGGTCTCATAGACCCTAGTGCTATGACAAACTAATCACAAAACAAACAGCCCCAGGTTTTGTTTTGTAAATGTCCAGGAACAAAGGGAGGTGAAAACACGAACATAGTACTAGGGTCTATGACACCTGAAGTACTTACATCCACAATGCCGGAGGTACAGCGGGAGATGTACTTACCCTGGCATGTAAACAAGATTTTCCTAATGTAGTAGAGCGCCTGCATGGTGCATTTTAGGGTAAGGTGACCAGATTTTTTAAATGAAATCCAGGGACATATTGCTTTTTTTACTAGTAATGGCTGCAATCAGCGCTCTCTGCCCATCGCCGCTGCTGCCAGCCTCACAGCCTGTCAAGTCTTACTCTCTGGGCCCCGACTACTACTGGGTGGGGAGCAGAGGAAAATCACTCCGCCAGGGAAGGCAAGGAGATGGGCAGGCAGCTGGCCGGGACTTGAGCCAAGGCAGAAGAACATGCAAGCAGAGCTGGATGGGCATGCACCCGAAGCTGAAGAAATATTCCCTTCGCTCCGACCAGCACATGACCATCAGAAAGGGGCACAGATAATGGAAAAAAATACACTGCCCTAAGTTAGTAGGAGCGGCAGATTCAGATTTATTTTTTATTTTTTTTTAATTCTGCACTGACTGTCTTTGAAATTGCCCCTGCCCCTGTTCAAATCCAATCCGGGGACAAAACCGGGGACAGACTTGGTCCTCAATCCGGGGACTGTCCCCGGAAACCGGGGATGTCTGGTCACCCTATTTTAGGGAACAGAATGTATAACTGCTTAAACACTTGTAATTTAATGCCCTAAGTTAGCTTTACTGTAAGTATCCTTTATCATAAGTAGGGACTTTGCAACACATTAGAAAACCTGTTACTAATTGCTTTTCTAATTTCTTTTCTTTCCGTTGTATGGCGAAACAAGCTTTTCACTTCTTAGGTGCTGCTGCTATAGGTCCCAAGGATGTGCCTTGCAAGAAAGGCTATAGTTAGATATCAGACCTTTCATAATTTGTTACTGTGAAATCTTCTGACCCATAGCCATACCTATAGTTAGACCTAGTATTCTGATATTTTAATATCTTCTCTAACATTAGACCATTTTTAGCTGTACTTCAGATTTGAACTGAAGATAAATAGTTTTTTATAGTTTCAGCAATAATATAACAAAGTTTCCTCCCCACCACTTTCTATGAAAAGAAGAGGTAGTGTAGGCTAAGCTTTCCATTAATATAGTAAGAATACTTCCTGTCTTACCGCATTCTGCAGTGTTGTGTTACTTATCAGAGGGTAGCTGGTTATATGCCAGCTACTATTCCAGTCATTCTGCTTATTCTAGTGTTATCTGTATTAGCTAGAAAAAAAAATGATATGCAGCATAATATATTTATATTACATTGTATTATTAGAAGGAGAAATAAGTAAAATTATTTATATGTGCAAAAAAATTACTTTCATTTTCAGCCTAAGTTAAAGGAGTTGCATATAACATGAATAACTTTGCAGTCTCTTATGTTTAACACGTGTAGTGTTAGGGCAGCCCATTCATTTAGAATGGGCAATCAACATACAACAATAGACGAAAAAGGTCCATTCTCTTTTTTTCTTAACACAGACCAGCACAACACACAGCATGTGTGTTATAGTACACTGCAGCAACAGTGCAACTGCATCTACTGTGGTGTGCATTGAGGTGGAATTCTAAAAATATGGCACCGCAATTCACCATAAAAAGTGCCAAGATTACCTTGCATTGTGGTGGTAAAAAGAGGTAAAATGTGCATTATTGTAATGCATAGGACTAAAGTTGCCCCAAAGGAAACTTTTACCCGTTTTCGAGTGCATGTAAATTTGTTTAGTTAAAGGAAAAGCTTCATAAGTGAAAAATGGAGGCTGCCATTGCTAATCTCTGTTTTTCTTTATTGTAGCAACATTATCAATGTGTGTTTAAATTCTGTGGTAACTTTTTAAAACCTTCTTTTTATGTATACGTTCTAATTTTACCAGTCTATGCAGGCAGCCATGTTTTCTAGTTTCACAGGCAAACTCTGCTTGTCGATTGGTAGTGCTGTGCAGAATAACAAGAATGACCTTAGCCTTATGCCGCGTACATACGATCGGACTTTCCGCCAACAAAACCGTGGATTTTTTCCCGAAGCATGTTGGCTCAAACTTGTCTTGCATACACACGGTCGCACAAATGTTGGCCCAAAATTCCGACCGTGAGAACGTGGTGACGTACAAGACGTACGACGAGCCGAGAAAAAGGAAGTTCAATAGCCAGTGCGGCTCCTTCTGCTTGATTCCGAGAATGCATGAACCTTTGTACACACGATCGGAATTTCCGACAACAAAGTGAAGTTGGCGGAAAATTTGAGAACCTGCTCTCAAACATTTGTGGCTGGAAATTCCGACAGCTAATGTTCGATGGAAGCCCTCCAGCAGCGTGCTGTCACCGTTGACAGAGCTTCCATCTTCACCCGGTCTTCCTTCAAGGTTCGCGGGCTTCGGCTATTTCGCTGGCTGAGCCGCAATGATGTCACTCCCACTATCGCAAGGGTGATGGCTGTGGCACGGCTCTCAATGGATGGCATGCAGTCCATTGAGAGCACGTACCGCATGTGTCAGTGACGTCACTGGCTGCTACTATAATAAATATCTCCTAAACTGTGCACGTTTAGGAGATATTAACTGTACCTACTGGCAGGGCCGCTGATAAGGCAGTACAACCAACCCTCCTGTACTGGGCTCAGGCAACAAAGGGGGGCCCCGGCACTTGCTGAGTAGGAGGGCCAGCTGTACTGCCTTATTAGTAACACACTTGTGGAACCAGTGCAGCTGAGGCTGCAGAGCAAGACACCAATGAATCTCTGTCCTCAGTGCTTTTCTGTGTCTGTTTAGACCCTTGATATTTAACCAAAGCCCCCCCCCCCCCCCCAAACATGGCAGGTAAAAAATGCACAAATAAATAAATAATACAATTTAATAAACAATAAAAAAAAATGTAAAAAAATATTAAGGACTTGTTCAAATGTTTTATATTGTCTCCTCACTGCCTTTTTTAACCCCACACTAGCACACCACAACTGCATGATTTGCACGTGGTTGTGGGGCACTTGCAGAGCAGAGTTATTCAATTAAATGGGTATTTATCGATGAGGGTAAAGTTTCTGCCATGGCTACGAAGCATAGCATCGTGGCCATGGCATTTTAGCTAAAATATAATTTGATATCTTTGGAGGTGGGGGGGTCCCTGTCAGGAAGGCCTATTTTAAGCTTACCTGTAGGTACAAGTAAACAATGGGGCTTTACTAACACTTTAAGAGTATAGACAGTCAATCAGTCAGTATTGCTTCTGCTAAGAAGTATATGTATTGTATATTAAGGAGTATATGTATATAAATATATACATTTAACCCAATCAAAAGAAAAAATAAATATATTAAAGTTTTTCAGTCTCTTTTTATTCATTTTGTAATATAACTGTCCCAATCAATCGCATATTATGATATGTTAAAGTGATTGTAAAGTCTCATTCTTTTTCCTATAAAAATAACAAGCATGTGGATTTGCACAGAGCAGCCCGGATTCTCTCCTTCTCAGGTCCCTCTTCTGGGATCCTGGCCCCTCCCTCCTGTTTAGTGCCCCCACAGCAAGCAGCTATGGGGGACTGTAGTGCAGCACAGGTCATAATCTCCTGGAAGGGTGCTTGCTCCATGAACTGGAATAAGGCCGGCCATACACGGAGCAGATTTATTTCCTGAAACCTTGACTCTCCCATCAACACAGACAGTGTTGACAGGGGAATCCCTCCTGCTGAGCCATTGTTTTTTTTACCGGCAGGGGAAGCCATCCCTGCAAGGTTAAGACAGTGATTATTGCTATCAACTATACCAGCCTCTAGAGTTAATCACATGTAAAATCTGGCAGGCTGGTTGTACCCAAGTTGATCGATCGATGAACTTGAGTACATTCAGCCTGCCCATACATGATTTGAATATCAGCCAGTTCCTACTGAACCAGATATAACTACAAAGCCAGCAATTCTTCCAAGCTTGACTTAAGATGCTGGGCATGTGGGTGGTTAGAGAACATTTTTTTTTATACACCAGCAGCTGCAAAAGAGACACTAGCCTAGGGTAGAATAGTGCTGGAAATGGTGAGGTGGATGTAGGAGAATTCTGAAGAGGTTCAAGGGTGTGCTTGACCCTCCTTAGTATAGTTCCATGACCCTGTTCCCCCCTTGACATGGTAAATCCTAAGCCCCTTAAACCCCTTGTGAGACTTCCCTCCCTGTGACTAAAGGTTGCTGATGTTGTGGCTGATGCAACAGGAACATATTGGGGGGGGGGGCTCATGCCTAAAGCAAGGAACAAAGAGAAGGCGTATGAACCTTTTGCTACTGACTTGTCTCACTGAGGTGCTACTCCTACTGGACACTCATGCAGGCTTGATCCTGAGCTGGCCTGGGTGCATCTATTGACACACACAGTGTGGCTTGGCTCCACCACCCGCTTCCTCCCTACAGAATGTGATTGACAGCAGCAGGAGCCAATGACTCCAGCTAGTCTCACTGAGTCCAGTAAGGAGAGAGAGAGAGGAGAGAGGAAAGGAGCAGAACATGAAAGTGTTTGTTTACCTTTAGGCTCAAATCACACCAATGCAGTTTTAGTGCTTTTTGCATTTTGCAGATTTGCACTACAGTCCATTTAACATGGTTTCCTATGGAACACGTTCGGTAGTGCAAATCTGCAAAATGCAAAAAGCACTAAAACTGCAAAGGTGTGAATCCAGCCGAAAAGGCAGTTCACCTTTGGAAAATGTTATATGTTCTGTGTTTAGGGTGGAACATATTCCAGCATTTGCAGCCTCTCCCCCCTCCCTGTGACAGTGGACAGGGGATCTTCTCCCTGCACCTGCTATCACAATTTGAAAACAGCATGGCCATGCAGGGCTCCACCCACATGACTGCATCATTCATTCACAATTTCCTGTGAATGAATGCCTACAGGTACCATCATCCATTGCAGCTGATGGCTTGTAGTTCTCAGTGAACTGTGAGGGTGCTGGTGAGCACTCTTGTAGTCTATTGAGCTTTCTGCTCTCAGATAGCTGCCTGCTATCTGGTACATGCGGGTACATGCAGATAGCTATGCTGACAGTCTGCAGCAGTCTGAGATCTGAGATTGTTATGTTAAATGTTCCCCATGGCAGTGCTCAGCTCCCCATATCTTTTTTTCACAATAGCTTACCTATTTCTTTGAAAATGGGCAGAATTTAAAAGCGGCATTGGCCACTTAAAAATTCCAATAAGATTCACTGCAAAGTTTGAGTTTTGCGAATTTGAAACAGAACTTGACAACCGATTCACGAACCTGGGCAGATTTTCTCATCCCTTATTCTCTGTAGATAGTGTTGTTAAGAGTATTTGTAAAATTTCCTAAAAACAAAACCACATTAAGTGGCGTGTCATAAGTTATGGTAATATATGACATCTGTCTTATTTTCTGAGAATTGGTTTTATAGCACGAAGGAAACATATCTAGCAGGGGAAGTCCACAATCAGCACAAGTTTTACAACTTACATTTTTAGCTTGCTCGATCCATGACCTTTCCCCTACTTTCTAATGAATGATTACATTTAAATTGACAAAAGTTCATGTTGCTATATGCTGGGATTTACACAGAGGTGTATGACTAAAATGTATTTTTAATTTGTGAAATGCAATGAAAGAAGGAAAATCTTACTTAAAAACTCTCATTACGCTTTTAAAACCTCAGGGAAAAAAAGAGGATTTGGCCCATAAAGTGACACTAAAGGTTCTGGTTTTAAAAAAAACAAACATATCATACTTAATTCCACTGTGCAGCTCGTTTTGCGCAGAGTGGCCCTGAACATTCTCTTCTGGGGTCCCTCGGCGGCTCTCGCGGCTCCTCCCTGCATCAGATAACCCCCTAGGTGAAAGGCTCCCTCGGGGGGTTACCTTGCGGGCCAACTCCCGAGTCCAGTATTCGGCATCCATAGACGCTGAATGCAGGAGTTGGCACCGCCCCCGTGCCCACGTCATTGTATTTGATTGACAACAGCGGGAGCCAATGGCTGTGCTGCTATCAATCTATCCAATCAAGAGCCGAGAACCCCGGGCAGAGAGAGAGCACGTTCCCATGGAACAAGTTTGAGGGTTCAGGTAAGTAAAACAGGGGGGGGGGAGGCGGTCACTGACAGGTGTTTTTTTTACTTAATGCAAATGCATAGGATGCATTAAGGTGAAAAAACATGAACCTTTACAACCCCTTGAAGCACTTCTATTTATAAGGAATGGTGTTTGATCTGTTTCTGTACAGCAGTGTAGCAATACCCCCAAAGGAGCTGCTTTAGTTTGTTCAATCCATTACTCTGCCTTTAAACCCCAAGCGTCTCAGCCCCTACTGGCACACCTAGCAATATGGTAAATAGGATAGTAGAGTAATGACACACAGAGACAGTTCAGCTCTCTCTGGTTTATTTGGTCAAGAGAAGAGGTTTAAAATAATAATAGCCAAGTCCTGTATAAACGTTGAAACGATTTCTATTAAAGCAATTAATGGCAATTTGCAACAACAAAAGTAACACCAGTGTGTACTGTGTTAAACAGTAATAAACACATTTTTAAGCAAGCTAATGATAATTGTAGATATTAATATTACTAAAGGGGAATCCCAGGCCAGCCTATAATACCTCAAGGTCTATTGGGAATAATACACTATAGCAGGGGTGCCCAACCTTTTGAAGAGTGAGGGCCACTTAAGTGACTTGGTAACCGGTCGAGGGCCACAATGAAATGAAACGGTTCTGAATGTCAATTTTTTTATTTTGAATAGCATAATGAACATCTTAAACAACAACCAGAATCAGCATTTTGTGTGTGACCAATACCCATTGGATGTTTACCCACTCACAATCACAAAAAGTGTAGACAACACTAGTGTGAACACTGACTTTGTTTACTTTTTACAAGGGACTCTATGTCAGGTTTTATTTCAGTTGTTCCTAAGCGGAGAAGCTGTTCCAGGTGACAGTCCGTTAGTCTTGTTCTCATTTTCGATTTTGCATGCTTCATTCTTGAAAAAAAGTTGCTCACAAAGGTAAGTGCTTCCAAACAGGGAGAAAACCTTAGCTGCATTTCTTCTTAAATTTGGAAAGTTGTCCTTCGACAAATACTTCTGGTAAAAATTCAGGATGGGTAGTTCAGAGTGTTTGATTTTAAGTTCGGCATTAGCCTGAAGTTCAATTAGTTCCATCTGAAGATCTCCCGGAGCAGCGGCCACATCTGCAAAGAAGGGGTTGATCACCAGCATCACGCTCTTCTCCTGCATATAAAAATCTTGAAATCTGTCCTGGAACTGACTCTGCAGCTGACTTATTGCAACAGCATAACCAGGTGCATACTCTGCGACCTGTAGTTGTGCCATGGTTTTAAAATGAGTGAGATTTCGACTCTCCAGTTGACTTTTGAACAGTTCCAATTTCATTAGAAAAGCCTTGACGTGGTTAAACATAGTGTGAACTAATTGATTTTTTGATTGAAGCTTTATGTTAAGTTCGTTCAAATGAGAAGAGATGTCTGTAAGAAAGGCAAAGTCAGCCATCCATTTGGTATTGTTAAACTCAGTTACTGGTTTGCCCTTTTCTGTCATGAACTCTTGGATGGCATCTTTCAATTCAAAAACCCATTGCAGCACTTTTGCACGGCTCAACCATCGCACATCACAAAAGTAGACAACATCGCTGGGACCCTGATCGTATTCAGTTTCAAGAAAGTGTTGGAATTGCCGGTGATTTAAACCCCTTGACCGGATGAAGTTCACAATCTCAGTGACAACTTTCATTATATTATCAAATCCTAGAGATTTTGCACACAGATTTTCTTGATGAATGATGCAGTGATAAGAGATGAACGTTGGCGAATTTGATTCTTCTCTTAAAAGTGCCACAAATCCCGAATTCTTGCCAATCATACTCGGCGCTCCATCTGTCACCACTCCTACAAGATTTTGGATACTAAGCTGATATTTTTGGAGGATAGCTTTTGTTGCATTGAAAATATCGACTCCCCTCGTAGTCCCTTTCAGTGGACACAGTGCTAAAAATTCTTCCAACACTTCTAAATTGTCATTCACTCCACGAATGAAAATGGCATGCTGAGCAGTGTCTGTTAGGTCAGTGCTCTCCTCCAGGGCTAAAGAATAACATAAGAACCTTTTTAGTTTCTTCACCAAGGTTTCTTCTACATTTTCAGCTAATTCCTCTACTCTTCGGGTTACTGTCTGTCTAGATAGGCTTATTTTTTTTAAGGCATCCATCTTGTTAGGGCACACGCATTCCACAGCTGCTAATATACACTCTTTTGTGAATTCTCCGTCCGAAAAAGACTTTGTTTTTTTCGCAATAATTTCAGCAATCTCAAAACTTGCTTTTACTACACTGTCGGATTCATCTGACACTCTCTTAAATACAGACTGTTGTGATTTCAGTGACTTCTTCAGCAAGTTTATCTTGTCTGTTCGCAATTGGCCCTGAAGAGATTCAAATTTCTTTGCGTGCTTCGTTTCATAATGCCTTCTAAAATTATATTCCTTCACAATAGCAATCGTTTCTTTGCATATTAGACAGAGAGGCTTGGAATTGTTTTCCACAAAAAAATATAGATCTGTAAACCTTTCACTGAAATTTCGAGACACTTCACCATGACTTCATTTCTTTGCTGTTCCGGATACACTTTTGAATACAGGGCAGGGGCAGGCAAGAGATGCCGATCTACCTGAACAAAATGAAAGAGACCAAATATCACTGGGGTTCAGTGCCCTTTCATTTTTATTTATTTTTTTAAAAGAAATTTACTAGCAAGGCCTGGCCCTAACTAAAATAGTAAGGAAAACTTACAAAGATGTCACTGTAAAAATATAAACTGAGCCTAGAGCAGTGGCTGGTGTCAGTAGAGCAGTGGACGGTGTCAGTAGAGCAGCGGTTGGTGTCAGTAGAGCAGCGGCTGGTGTCAGTAGAGCAGTGGAAGGTGTCAGTAGAGCAGCGGACGGTGTCAGTAGAGCAGCGGACGGTGTCAGTAGAGCAGCGTTTGGTGTCAGTAGAGCAGCGGCTGGTGTCAGTAGAGCAGTGGCTGGTGTCAGTAGAGCAGTGGCTGGTGTCAGTAGAGCAGCGGCTGGTGTCAGTAGAGCAGCGGCTGGTGTCAGTGGAGCAGTGGCTGGTGTCAGTGGAGCAGTGGCTGGTGTCAGTAGAGCAGTGGACGGTGTCAGTGGACGGTGTCAGTAGAGCAGTGGACTGTGTCAGTGGAGGTAGGCGGGTGTAAACAGGCACAAGTCCGTTTACATCTGTTGCTCCATAGAGGTGAATGGAGGGTCCGAATGGGTCTGCCTGAAAAACAGTTGGATGGACCTGATCGGAACGATTGTGTGAAAGGGACCTAAGGCTGCTATCACACTGATGCGCTGCAGTTTGCCAGCACCGTGGGTGCAGCGCAGTGCACCTGTGGCTTTCCTGTGGGTTACTTGCACTTTGCCGTAGAAATCTATTATATCCTGCAGGTGATAACAGAAGTCTATGACTCGGTGCAAGTAACCCGCAGGTGCACTGCACCGCACCTGCGGATCAGTTTGAAGGCAGCCCAGTGTAGCTAGTGCCCATTGCTGTTTAATTTTAATTAAAAACTGACCTTAATCTTCTCTTCCTCCTCACGATTCCTGCAGGCTGCTGCTGTCCCCCAGGCGGTTAAGGCTGGCGGCTGTTGCTGGCGTTCCCCCTGGGTGAGTATGGCTGGCAGGTATCACTGGTGGGTACGGCAGGCAGGTATCACTGGTGGGTACTGCTGGTGGGTATCACTGGTGGGTACTGCTGGCGGGTATCACTGGTGGGTACTGCTGGCGGATATCACTGGTGAGTACTGCTGGCAGTTATCACTGGTGGGTACTGCTGGCGGTTATCACTGGCAGGTATCTCTGGTGGGTACTGCTGTCAGGTATCACTGGTTGGTACTGCTGTCAAGTATCACTGGTGGGTACTGCTGGCGGTTATCACTGGCAGGTAATGGTAGGTACTTCTGGCAGGTATCACTGGTGGGTACTGTTTGTGAATATCACTGGTGGGTACTGCTGGCGGGTATCACTGGCAGGTACTGGTGGGTACTGCTGGCAGGTATTACTGGTGGGTTCTGTTGGTGAATATCACTGGTGGGTACTGCTGGCGGGTATCACTGGCAGGTACTGGTGGGTACTGTTGGTGAATATCACTGGCGGGTACTACTGGCGGGTATATCTGGCAGGTACTGGTGGGTACTGTTGGTGATTATCACTGGTGGGTACTGCTGGCGGTTATCACTGGCAGGTATCTCTGGTGGGTACTGCTGACAGATATCACTGGTTGGTACTGCTGTCAGGTATCACTGGTGGGTACTGCTGGCGGTTATCACTGGCAGGTAATGGTGGGTACTGCTGGCAGGTATCACTGGTGGGTACTGTTTGTGAATATCACTGGCAGGTACTGGTGGGTACTGTTGGTGATTATCACTGGTGGGTACTGCTGGCAGGTATCACTGGTGGGTACTGCTGGCAGGTATCACTGGTGGGTACTGCTGGCGGTTATCACTGGCAGGTATCTCTGGTGGGGACTGCTGGAGGGTATCACTGGTTGGTACTGCTGTCAGGTATCACTGGTGGGTACTGCTGGCGGTTATCACTGGCAGGTAATGGTGGGTTCTGCTGGCAGGTATCACTGGTGGGTACTGTTTGTGAATATCACTGGTGGGTACTGCTGGCAGGTATCACTGGCAGGTACTGGTGGGTACTGTTGGTGAATATCACTGGTGGGTACTGCTGGCGGATATCAGTGGTGGATACACTGGTGGGTACACTGGCTGGTACACACTGGTGGGTACACAGGCTGTTACACTGGTAGGTACACTGGCAGGTACACCGGCGGGAACAGTTGCAGGTACACTGGCTGGTACAGTGGTGTGTACTGGCTGGTACAGTGGTGGGTACTGGCTGGTACAGTGGTGGGTACTGGTTGATACAGTGGTGGGTGCGCTGGTAGGTATACTGGCTGGTACGATGGTGGGTACCCTGGCTGGTACAGTGGTGGGTACACTGATTGGTAAACTGGTGGGTACCTTGGCTGGTACAGTGGTGGGTGCACTGACGGGTACCCTGGCTGGTACAGCGGTAGGTATACTGGTGGGTACAGTGGTGGGAATACTGGTGGGTGCACTGGCTGAAACAGTAGTGGGTATCCTGGCTGGTACAGTGGTACTGTGGCGGGTACACTGGTGGGTACCCTGGCTGGTATAGTGGCGGGCACACTGCCTGGTATAGTGGCGGACACACTTCCTCAGTATAGTGGCGGACACACTTCCTCAGTATAGTGGCGGACACACTGCCTGGTATAGTGGCGGACACACTTCCACGGTATAGTGGCGGGCACACTGCCTGGTATAGTGGCGGGCACACTGCTTGGTATAGTGGCGGACACACTTCCTCAGTATAGTGGCGGACACACTGCCTGGTATAGTGGCGGACACACTTCCTCTGTATAGTGGCGGGCACACTGCCTGGTATAGTGGCAGGCACACTGCCTGGTATAGTGGCGGGCACACTGCCTGGTATAGTGGCGGACACACTTCCTCTGTATAGTGGCGGTAACACTGCCTGGTATAGTGGCGGGCACACTGCCTGGTATAGTGGCGGGCACACTGCCTGGTATACTGTATAGCACACTGCCTGGTATACTGTATAGCACACTGCCTGGTATACTGTGTACTGTACTGTCAATACTCACAGAAGAACCGTGCAGAACAGAGCCCGCGCTACAGGAAGCATGCGGCTGCAGTAGAGAGCAGAGCCGATGCTTCCTGTATAGCGCCGGCCCCTGTCATAGGTAGAGTGATACCAAATGCACTCCACCTACGACGGAAGCGATAGGAAGCATCGGCTCCGCTCTCTGCTACAGCGCATGCATCCTGTAGCGCGGGCTCTGTTCTGCACAGTGACACACGGAGATCTGGTGGAAACCCGCGATCTGGTGGAAACCCGCGATCTGGTGGAAACCCGCGATCCGGTGGTGGGCCACATCAGAGCGGGCCGCGGGCCACGGGTTGGGCACCCCTGCACTATAGGTATCAGTAGTGTGTCCCCTTTAAGAATGACAACAATAATGTTCTAAAAGAAAGGCTTTGCTATATTTTCTTCACCGGCACGTTGGAGCTCTATAGACAAGGGCCCCTCAATGTAATAGAGTGATGAGGAGCATTGTAGAATAGCTGGTGCTGTGATATAGCAATCTTCTATGTGATCCGGATAACAGGTGTCTGTGCACAGTGTTCAACTGTGGTGTTTATGAAAGGAAATAGGATTCCTGGGCAAAGCCCCCTCACCAATCCTGTACGCATTCAGCAGTCTTCCAAAGATCGATCAAACGATTCTCCTGGCTGCAGATGTGTCGCAATGGCTTTACGTCTGCTGACCTGGTGAACGAGCCAATTCCGTGATGTTAAGCGTTGCTACAGAGCGTCCTTCTGAAAGCAGGTGGCATTCCTCTGGCCTGGAGGCGCAGGCTGTGTGCCCCTTGGTAGGCCGCAGTCCCCTCACACAGCATCAGAATGGTGCTCTCACGATGGAATCCAGGAAATAAGACAAAAGGGAGGAGGGGGAAGAAACTCCCCACAGCTGCAGACACTCTGAATGCTTCCCTGTCACCCCATCTGTGTTAATGTAAGTCTTTGGCTGCAATACCCTCTAAGGCGATCTGTAAGTTTTTTTTTTTTTTGTTCAGCCCGCTGGGATGAACGAACAGATACTTACCGTGTGTACCCAACATTATAGACTAATGCCTGAGGTTGCCAAACACAGGGAAGACGAAGCACCCTAAAGGGACTGGCTGAATTTCAATCCATGTGTGGCGATCTGTCAATTGACTTCTGTTGAATGAACGAGTTGAAAACTTTTGGCAATCAGTGGCTGCAGTTAGTGTGACAATGCTGAGTCCACACATACAGACAGTGTGGTTTTAGGGACGTGCACCCGCACCCACATGGATGTCAAATTGGGAGCAGCGCTTGTGTCCCAGTTGGTATGAATGGGAGTCTGCACGCAGATGCATGGAACACCTGTGAATCCCATGCAGGCAAAACACGGCCCTCACATGGCTGTACGTTTAAGTACGCCTATGTGAATAAGGCTTTACAATTATTTTGGCTGAGATTTACTGACAGACTCCAGCTGTGTACAATCACATTGGGTATAGCCAGGGCCTGCACGGGCCACCTGTCTGCAGTACACGGTGGGGGGGTGGTCAGCAAGTGGTTAATAATAATAAAACAAATACAACTAAATGAATACTATACTGTATTAAACTATATCGTCCTATTAAAACACTACATAGGATAAATAACACTAATTAAAAAATAACAGAAAAACAAACTACCAAAATGCAAAAATTACACCACTTTCTCGAAGCATTACCCTAAAATGATTACTCATAATTAACCTGATATTAACATAATATAAAAGCTACATAAAAATCGGGATCAAAAACTAGACTCAAATCCTAACAGCCAGCACTCACGGAGAGGAATTATATAATTTGATGACCACATGCAAAAATGATTTCCTGTGTCGCTCTGTGATGCATTGTAGTTGTAACCATCTATCACTGAAAGTACTCTTCAGACAGACAAGTGTATTGTGGAGTGGGTAGGAGGAGTTGTCCAAGGTACGTTCAATCTTGGACAACTCCTCCTACCCACTCCACAATACACTTGTCTGTCTGAAGAGTACTTTCTCCTTTCTGACACTGTTGTTAAAAGGGATTGTAACGTCAGAAGTTTTTTTTTTATCTTAATGCATCCTATGCATTAAGATAAATAGCCTTCTGTGTGCAGCAGCCCCCCTCAGCCCCCCTAATACTTAGCTGAGGTCCCTCTCTGTCCAGCGATGTCCAAGAGTGCCTCATCATCCGAGATTCTCCCTCCTGATTGTCTGAGACACAGCAATGGAGCCATTGGCTGCTGCTGCTGTCAAAATCAGCTAGCCAATCAGGAGAGAGAGGGGCGGAGCCTGGTCGGGGCTCCATATCTGAATGGACACATGGAGCTGTGACTCGGCTTGGGTGCTCCCATAGCCAGCTGCTTGCTGTGGGGGCACTGAACAGGAGGGAGGGGCCAGGATCACAGAAGAGGGACCTGGGAAGAGGAGGATCTGGGCTGCTCTGTGCAAATCTACTGCAACAGAGCAGGTAAGTATAACATGTTTGTATAATATATGAAATGTAATGAGACTTTAGTATCACTTTAAAGACTACAACTAACCAAGTAACCAAAACTGTGGATAGTATAATGGTAGAAGGTGTTTAATAGACTATAGCAATTTAAAATGTGTGGTTGTTTGAAGGTTATTCTACCAAAAACAAATATTTCAGCCTTTTAATAGATGGTATAGAGATAAACCTTCTGAAAATCTCCTGCACCTCTCATGCACCCTCTCATGGACTCCAGTGTCAAGATCGCTACAGTTTAGTTCCCATGGCTGTACACATTTGTAGGACTACCCCTGTAGGAGCTGCTAGATATTTTACCAGAATCTTCTCTAGTTTAAGGTGACCAGATTTTTAAAATGAAATCCGGGGACATATTTTTTTTTTAATAGTAATGGTGGCAATCAGCAACTTATAGTGAGACTGTGCTATTGCGGTGGACAAATCGGACACTAAAGCCTCGTACAAACGATCAGACCTTAAACAAACTTTTCTGTGGATTTCTGCCTAAAGGGCGTTGGCCGTAAACTTGTATTGCATACACACGGCAGGACTTTTTCAACCAACGTTCACCAAATCAAGGGTTTTTTCTGCTCTTTACCGCTACCCTTTGGTCAACTTCTGTATTGTTGTCTGATCTTTTGCATTGGTTCTGAGCATGCGTGTTTGTACTTTAGACTTAAGTCTGATGGTTTTCTGTACACATGATTGGACTTTGCTCCATCAGACTTTTGTTGCCGAAAAGTTTGTCTGTTTGCAGAGCGAACTTTTGTCCGATGAAAACCGAAAAAGTTTGTCCGATGGAGCATACACTCGGTCGGATGTTGCCTTAAAACAGCTAATTTGCATGTTTGTTGTCAAAAAGTATGATCGTGTGTATGGACCTTTAGTCACACTTTGTGGGAACCAGTGATCAGTGCTAAAAATATGCACTGTCACTGTACTAATGACACTGGCTGGGAAGGGGTTAACATCTAGGGCAATCAAATGGTTAAATCTGTGCCTAACAAGTGTTTTCTCACTGTGGGGGGTGCTTTTACTAGGGGAAGGCATAGATCCCTGTCCCTGCTTTGCAGGAACACAGGATCAAGTCTTCCATATTGACAGAACGGCGATCTGCCTTGTTTACATAGGCAGACCGCCCTTCTGCCTGTGTATAGAACAATCGGTGAGCACTGGCAGACATCGAGTCCACCGGACCCACTGAACGGCTCTGATATCCAGAAATGCAGAATCATGTATATATACGTGATCCTGCGCAGCACGACCGCCCTGTAGCAGTAAATCTGCTATGCGGCCGTCGGCAACTGGTTAAGATCATTAGCATTATGATAACTCACAGGCAGCAGGCACTCTATCATGGCTCTGGCTGGCTCTGTCACAGTGTGTCACATAACATGGCTGCTGGGTGCTGATGTTTATGACCAATAAGTTAACAAAATCAGCACCCAGTAGCCATGTTATGTGACACACTGTGGCAGTGCACTGCCAGCCAGAGCCATGCTAGAGTGCCTGTTTCCTTTGAGTTATGATACCATCCATTATGCCAGAGAGACAGACACAGTGCAATGTAGTCTATTCACAGACACCCCCAAAGCACACCTGTGTTGAAGCCTTGAAGGCACTGGCAGCCCCACGTCTGGATCCAGTTCCTGCTGCTGGACACTGTCACCAAAGTTCAGCTGCCTCTCTCTGCCTGACGCCACCGCCCGCCCACCTCACAGCCTCTTAAGTCTCACTCAACAGGCCCCGGCTAGTACTGGGTGGGGAGCAGAGCTGAGCAGAGGAAGATCACTCCGCTAAGGAAGGCAAGGAGATAGGCAGCCAGGCGGCTGGCCGGGACTTGAGCGAAGGCAGAAGAACGCGAGAGCTGGAGCGGAATCGTCATGTGCCTGAAACTGAAGAAATAGTCCCTCCGCTACGACCAGCACATGATCATCAGAAAAGGGCACAGGTAATGGAAAAAATACACCCCTAAGCTAGTAGGAGCAGCGGAGCATGGGTTTGTAATTTAAAAATGTTTTTTTTCATTTTGCACTGAATGTCTTTTAAATTGCCTTGGCCCCTGTTAAAATCCGATACAGGGACAAAACCGGGTTGGTCCGGGGACAGTGTCCTTAGTCCGAGGACTGTCCCCGGAAACTGGGGACATCTGGTCACCCTACTCTAGTTCCAACTTCTGTAGCTAGGCTCTCAGTATTTCCTTCAACAGCCAGGATCATTCTTACTTCTGCTCATTATTCCAATAACGAGTCTAGGGATTTTGTTTGTTTTTGTTGTTGTTTTATTGGAGAACTTGGATAGGTAAAGGATGTAGCGGGATACTCTGAAATTCAACTAGTTACATTGAGGACAGCTTCCTTATCTGAACTGTGTAATAACTCTATGATACACCATACACTCCTGAGTAAGTCCCTTTGTAGGAATGATGGGCGATTGCTTTTCAGCATACTAGCCAGTATCCCCTTTCTGCTGAACCCAGTAGCGGACTCTCCTAGCACAGAGGGGGATAGCCTAAGAACCAGGCCCCAAGATCTTTAAAGTCTGTACTCACAAGGCCTCTGGACTGAACGGCAGTCTCCTTCCATTTCTCCAGCAGCACCCTCCAGTGATCCCAGACTGATCTCCTAAGGACAGCCCCTCAGTCAGCTCTTCAGAACACTCTGGTCAGCATTTCAGCCTCCAGGCCTCCCACCCGAGGCCACGTGGCAGCAGGTACTGAGGAGGGTACAGCACCTACTCCTCAGATAGACTTTCCTCTCCAGGAAAAGACACACTTCCTGTGTGCTCACCAACTATAAATACCCTTCCCACTATGCATAGGGGCCCCTATGCCTGTAATTGGCTGAGATGGCATCCATATTCATGCTGCTGATTTGCATGGGTCACTCCTATTCACCCAGCACCTTCCAAAGTTGCCTGGATACAGAGGAGCCAATACCAAAGCAATAGCACTGTAAAACACAAAGAGCTTCCTTAATAAACAATGTTACTTTCCTGTTAGACGGGGAAGCTGCTATGTTTTACCCAACAGTCTCCTGTTGAGCAGGAGACCACAGTACACTAAACTATATACATCCTAGCAACCTACCTAGGAGGGTGCTACAAATTGTTGGGTCATAAAAATAAGTTCCACTATCCATGTTGGGTTTCAATTTATTTTTACGTATCTTGTATTGTAGAAAATGCAACAAGAAGAGTGGGAACACCCTAAGGCATGTTGCTTTACCAAAAATTGAATAAAGTCAGTGGTGAGAGTTTATTATGATAGCTGCTAATAAACAAGTCGACTTTTTCCAATTTGGCAAACCTCAAGTATGAAGATGTTGGCATATGATAAACTGACAAAGACTGAAGAAACTGATTTTCCAGCAGAAAATAGTTTTTGTTAGACCGCCGATACCAAGAGGTATTGTACACAATAACAGAGCAGTGGGCATTGCTGTCAATCCATATTGTCCAAAATAACTTGGGCATATATGATCAGACTAACAAGAGATTTCAGGAAAATGGTTTGACCCTTTGTTGAAAAAGCATCCCATATATGGCCAGCCTATGACTTAGGTATTCATGTGTAAATTTACAAAATTCCTAAGGGTACAGAATCTTGTCCCCTCGCCTCGTCTATGGACTCACTGCACCAACTGTGCACTATAGAAGGAGGGTTCGATTAATTTCCTTGAGTAGTTTGCTATAAGACAGATGAGCCTGCAACCTGTCTGCTGGAGATCATTAAACACCTTGTGACTGCTTGTGTGGCCTACATTTACTCCTCATTAGCATATCTATCATTAGATTACATAGATTAAAGAGCCTGCAAACCGGCTTGTCTTGTCTGCACATAAAACTGTGTCACCGGAGTCAATGTTATACTCTGCCCTATGTAACTGTCCGGCTAAAGCTTAGTTGCACATTGCCAATGTATTTAAACTGTCAATGCTATTTTTTCACAAGGCTGTCAAGGAGTATTTATAGATGGACAAATCTTACATGAACTTGCAAATCTCTTCTGAGGGATCTTCTCTTCATGACTGTACTATAACAGAGGCTTATCCCAATTATGTATCTATACGCTAATTAATTAGCTTTTTTCCTGAAGAACAACATTTCCGCAGTTTACTGTTATTGCCTTATATGCTTAACTTTATCACAGATGTTACAAAATACACACAGTCTGTAGGCTGATTAGTTCAAACTTTACATTTGGAATGTTAATGTAGTTATGCTAGAAGTGCTCATTAGCTCATTAGTTACTGTCTCTTGAACCGAGGGCAGAAATACCACTATTATTGCCCACACGGTTGCTATAGTGCAGTGATGGCGAACCTTGGCACCCCAGATGTTTTGGAACTACATTTCCCATGATGCTCATGCACTCTGTAGTTGAGCATCATGGGAAATTTAAAACATCTGGGGTGCCAAGGTTTGCCATTACTGCTATAGTGTCTGTTTAAAAGATGCGATCTAGGTTTGAACTTCACTGCCCTAGGCCACTTTTACACTGCTAGGCACACAGTGTATCTAGAGCTCTTGATTGAAATCTGCCTAGCTAGTAGTAGGCAGTCATTGAACTACTAATTGGGAGCTCTTCTGGGAAAGTCCACTGACTAGGATTGGTGTCCCAAAGTCTGAGGCATGTGGAATGTACCTTTCCTCTAAACGCAAACCAAAGTAAAGATACCCATAGATTATGGAATTCACTCTCCTTCCACTATAGGTGGAAGGACAGAAAATTGCTTGATCCCCCCCATCAACACTGTATTTATTAGCATTAAAGACACCATTGATACTGACCAAATCTCCAACTCGATTTGCAGAAATGCAGCCCTAACTTGCAAGGCACCTCCACCATGCCTCACTGTTGCCTGCAGACAGTCATTATGGTACTGCTCTCCAGGCTTCGGTGTACAAACTGCCCTCTACTACAGTCAAATATTTCAAATTTTGACTCATTAGTCCAGAGGAGCTGCTACCATTTTTCTGCACCCCAGTTCCTATGTTTTTGTTGAGCCGATTAGACTTGTTTCCCCATGTCAGAGGTATAGCTTTGTGGCCTCAATTCATTGACGAAGATCCGTGGTTCGTTTTCCAAGATTTTTGGAACAACCTACCTGCCGAGTTCCATTAAAAACTGTGCAAGTGTACCTAGAAGAAATTATGCTGGTTTGTAACCAAAGGATAGTCACACCAAATATTGATTATTGATATTCTTCTGTTCGCTCACTTTGCATTTTGTAAATTGATAAAAATAAACAGTAAATTGATAAAAATACACAATTAAAATATATACTTTTGTTTTTTGAAAGCATTCTTACTTTACAACATTTCTTCACACCTGCCTACAGCTTTTGCACAGTACTGTGTATCTGTGTATACACTCATCAGTCACTTTATTAGGTACACCTTGCTAGTGCTAGATTGAACCCTCTTTTGCCTCCAGAAATGCCTTAATTCTTTGTGGCATAAATTCAACAAGGTGTTGGAAACATTCCTCAGAGATTTTAGTCCATGTTGACATGATAGCATCACTCAGTTGCTGCAGCTTTGTTGGCCGCACATCCATGATGCAAATCTCCCATTCCACCACATCCCAACGGTGCTCTATTGGATTGAGATCTGGTGACTGTGGAGGCCATTGGAGTACAGTGAACTCATTGTCATGTTCAAGAAACCAGTTTGAGATGATTTGAGCTTTGTGATATGGTGCATTATCCTGCTGGAAGTAGCCATCAGAAGATGGGTACACTGTAGTCAGGGATGAACACGGCCAGCTACAATACTCAGGTAGGCCGTGGCATTTAAATGATGTTCAATGGGTACTAAGGGGCCCAAAGTGTGCCAAGAAAATATCCCCCACACCATTACTCCACCTTCATCAGCCTGAACCGTTGATACAAGTCAGGATAGATCCATGCTTTTCTGTTGTTTCCGCCAAATTCTGACCCTACTATCTGAATGTCCCAGCTTAAATCGAGACTCATCAGATCAGGCAAGGTTATTCCAATCTTCTATTGTCCAATCTTGGTGAGCCTGTGCGAATTGTAACTGACATCAACAAGGCATTTTCGTCCACAGAACTGCCATTTACTGGATATTTTGTCTTTTTCGGACCATTTTCTGTAAACACTAGAGACTGGTGTGTGTGAAAGTCCCAGTAGATCGGCAGTTTTTTAATTACTCAGACCAGCATGTCTGGCACCAACAACCATGCCACGTTCAAAGTCACTTAAATCCTTTTTCTTACATAGTTACATAGTTAGTCTGGCTGAAAAAAGACAAAAGTCCACCTAGTTCTTTCCCATTCTGATGCTTGGTTTGAACTTCAGCAAGTCGCCTTCACCACATCTAGATGCCTAATTGCATTAAGTTGCTGCCGTGCATAGGCACGCGCACAGGGTATGCCGAGTGTACAATGTACAATGTATAATCCCAACACTTTCTATACATGTGCCTTCTACTACAACCTTAATTATACACACATACATTTGGTATTTATCTCATCTAGAGTGCTGTGATGTGGATACTTCTAGAGTAAAGGAGAATACATCACCCACCATGTGACACATCTCCCAATCAGCCACTCCTCTCCATGTATATCTACCACATTTTACAGACATTCTTTTGCTTTTCAAGGCTCTGATGAAGAGGGAACCCCTCGAAACGCGTTAGCCTACCATTGTGCATTTGCCCTTGTATAGGCATGATTAATTCTTAATGTATATTTTGTAACCTAGTTTTTATGAATTCGTATTAATTTCTTTGTATTCATCTACTTTGTTTATGAATAAACCGTATCACTTTGATTCATGCGTTAGATCACGCGCCTTCCACTTTTTTTTTTCACTCACTCTACACTGCACACCCCTGAACTCTATACACTATGCACCCCTGAACTCTGCACTCTATACACTATGCACCCCTGAACTCTGCACTCTATACACTATGCACGCCTGAACTCCGCACTCTATACACTATGCACCCCTGAACTCTGCACTCTATACAATATGCACCCCTGAACTCTGCACTCTATACACTATGCACGCCTGAACTCTGCACTCTATACACTATGCACCCCTGAACTCTGCACTCTCTACACTATGCACCCCTGAACTCTGCACTCTATACACTATGCACCCCTGAACTCTGCACTCTATACACTATGCACCCCTGAACTCTGCACTCTATACACTATGCACCCCTGAACTCTGCACTCTATACACTATGCACGCCTAAACTCTACACTCTATACACTATGCACCCCTGAACTCTGCACTTTATACACTATGTACCCCTGAACTCTGCACTCTATACACTATGCACGCCTGAACTCTGCACTCTATACACTATGCACCCCTGAACTCTGCACTCTATACACTATGCACCCCTGAACTCTGCACTCTATACACTATGCACCCCTGAACTCTGCACTCTATACACTATGCACCCCTGAACTCTGCACTCTATACACTATGCACGCCTGAACTCTGCACTCTATACACTATGCACCCCTGAACTCTGCACTCTATACACTATGCACCCCTGAACTCTGCACTCTATACACTATGCACCCCTGAACTCTGCACTCTATATGCTGAGAACCCGTAAACTCCCCGTGGTTGAGTTCCTGCACCTGTTCTCTGAGAAAAAAAGCCATATGTGTGTATATATATATATATATATATATATATATATATGAACTGAATGATTACATCTAACTGAAATGTGTTATTCCCCAAGTACTATAGGTAGCAGATTTCATAACTATAATACAAGAAATATTCTGGCAGTTTAATGTTCCCTTTGTTCCTCTATTGCCTATTAATGCATTATTTGGTAATTAGGATGAAAATCACTTAACACTTGCAAGATAGAAAAACAAAAATCACAACTGCATAACTAGAACAGAGCATTTTATTCTGTCACAGATCACTTAACGTTAATAGAAGTTGCTAAATCATCAGTTATTCCGTGAGCCAAAGCATGTCTCCTCCTAAATTAGGTCCCAAAATTATATTACATAGTAAAAACAATCCAAGTTGACATGTACTTGTTCTAGTTCAGTCGCTTCATGTACCTTCTCTGATGCTAATAAAAGGGACATGTATAGCACCACTCAACTTCATTATCCCCATTGTAAAATATACAACACGTTCTTGAAAGACACATCCTTCCAAGTAAAAGTAGCTATTCCTAGAAGCACTCTCTATGTGTAGAAGAACATAGAAATGAGCTTGATGATTTCCAGCTGCTTCTTGAAATGAATACAGCATGGGTAGAACCTAGGACCTGACACTTTCATACTGATATATAATAAATAAATATAAATAAAATATATATATATATATATATATATATATATATATATATATATATATATAGATAGATAGGTAGATGTATCTATCTATCTATCTATCTATATATATATATATATATATATATATATATATATAATATATATGTGTTCAAATGTCTATCCACCAAAGTGTTCCTCTTTTCACTCTAAACATAGGAAAAAATAATGTCCAGTGAAAATGAAAAATAAATTATCCTGCGTGCTGAGCAATAAATAGTTTTTGTGCTATCACACATAATTCACTGCTAATCGCTCCAACGCAGTTATAATGTTATAATGGCCTGTATATTATAGAGGTCAAAGCATGTCTTTTCACTTTATAGGGATTAAACTGTACCATCCGTCTTTTCTCCCCTTTTTTTTTCTTTCCAGAAAAAATGTCACTCTGGGCAAAGAGAAAAAAAAACTCACATAGTGCTTTCAAGATAAACAAATAGTATTTATTAAAAGATTAAAATAACCACACTCATATAATCATGTGCACTAGTCCGCAGTACATCCAGGTATACTGCTCTTTAAAACATAAAACCACCAGGTATACCATAAAATGCATGTAATGCTGTCCTATCCTCTTAAAGGATAAGTTCACCCTTTTGGAAAAAATAATAAATACATATATTTTTAAAGAAAAAAAATGTGCATTTATAATTTTTTTCCTGCAGGAGCCTGGGAAGCATTGCAGCCGTGTTCACTGGATCAGGGGTGCAATGACAGACTTCTGCAGACAAGCCCTGCAGTTTTCAGCACATACCTCCATATGGGATGTCAGCTTGAAAGCTGCAGGGCTTGTGAACGAACTATAAGGGCCCTCATTAGCGACCTCATAGTTTATTCAGACGTATAAGCCATAAGACGGTACTCATAGTTCATTAATTTACAGGAAATTGTGAATGACTGACGCAGCCTTGTGGGTGGAGCCCAGCACAGTCATGCTGTTTTTGAATTGTGACAGTGGGTGCAGGAAGATGAACCCCTGCACACTGTCACAGTGAGAGAAAGAAATGGGTGGAGAGGTGGCAGGAGCTTAAACATGTTACAAGTTCTACCCTAAATACGCATGGAACATTTCACAAAAGGTGAACTTATCACTTTCTGGTTCTACGCAACATTACCTGGATGTGCCCTATGCTTTAAGTTACATCATGTGACTTTATCTAAATCCATCATCTAGGTCAATTTAAATTTACTAGTCCATCTAAATCACCAAGAAAAGTGTCAAAAAGTAAAAACCACAATACACAGTTTTTTTTTCCTTTATTAAAAAAAAAAAAAAAAAAAGTGTCCCGCGATGTCCATCCATCAATCACGGTGTCGACAAACCTGAAAAGTTGAAGAAAAAAATGAAAATATGGGAGGCCTCCCGCCCCTTCTAACGTCATGTGCCGTCAGAGGGGGCGGGGTCATCCAGTTACATCAACGGGTGGCCCTGCCCTTGCCTATATAAGAGCTATCACAGCGAAAAGACAGAAGTATTTTTGTATTTTCTTTCTATTTTATGGGTCCGTCAGCGCTGTGATTGAAGATGAATGGACATTGTGGGACACTTTTTTTTCTTTTTTAATAAAGGAAAAACTGTGTATTGTGGTTTTTACTTTTTGACACTTTTTTTGGTGAATGGGTAGGGGTACAATGTACCCCTACCCATTCACATGGGGGGGGGGGGGGGCAAGGATCTGGGTGCCCCCTTGTTAATGATGAAAAATGTCCGATGGTGCCTACACACGGTCGGAATTTCCGACAACATTGTCCGATAGGACAGAATCCATCAGAAAATCCGACCGTGTGTATGGGGCTTTAGACTATTGTGTTCTGATCCATCACATATAATTCAGATTAAAAAAACATTGAACTAAAGACTGTAATGTAACAAAAAAGGTAAAACGCCAAGGGGGTGAACACATTTGCAAGGCACTGTGTATATATATATATATATATATATATATATATATATATATACAGTCATACAGTCAGGTCCATAAATATTGGGACATCGACACAATTCTAATCGTTTTGGCTCTATACACCACCAGAATGGATTTGAAATGAAACGAACAAAATGTGCTTTAACTGCAGACTTTCAGCTTTAATTTGAGGGTATTTACATCCAAATCAGGGGAACGGTGTAGGAATTACAACAGTTTGTATATGTGCCTCCCACTTTTTAAGGGACCAAAAGTAATGGGACAATTGGCTGCTCAGCTGTTCCATGGCCAGGTGTGTGTTATTCCCTCATTATCCCATTTACAAGGAGCAGATAAAAGGTCCAGAGTTCATTTCAAGTGTGCTATTTGCATTTGGAATCTGTTGCTGTCAACTCTCAATATGAGATCCAGAGAGCTGTCACTATCAGTGAAGCAAGCCATCATTAGGCTGAAAAAACAAAACAAACCCATCAGCGAGATAGCAAAAACATTAGGTGTGGCCAAATCAACTGTTTGGGACATCCTTAAAAAGAAAAAACGCACCGGTGAGCTCAGCAACACCAAAAGACCCGGAAGACCACGGAAAACAACTGTGGCGGATGACCGAAGAATTCTTTCCCTGGTAAAGAAAACACCCTTCACAACAGTTGGCCAGATCAAGAACACTCTACAGGAGGTAGGTGTATGTGTGTCAAAGTAAACAATCAAGAGAAGACTTCACCAGAGTGAATGCAGAGGGTTCACCACAAGATGTAAACCATTGGTGAGCCTCAAAAGCAGGAAGGCCAGATTACAGTTTGCCAAACAACATCTAAAAAAGCCTTCACAGTTCTGGAACAACATCCTATGGACAGATGAGACCAAGATCAACTTGTACCAGAGTGATGGGAAGAGAAGAGTATGGAGAAGGAAAGACACTGCTCATGATCCAAAGCATACCACCTCATCAGTGAAGCATGGTGGTGGTAGTGTCATGGTGTGGGCATGTATGGCTGCCAATGGAACTGGTTCTCTTGTATTTATTGATGATGTGACTGCTGACAAAAGCAGCAGGATGAATTCTGAAGTGTTTCGGGGCAATATTATCTGCTCATATTCAGCAAAATGCTTCAGAACTCATTGGACATCGCGTCACAGTGCAGATGGACAATGCATAAGACGAAGCATACTGCGAAAGTAACCAAAGAGTTTTTTAAGGGAAAGAAGTGGAATGTTATGCAATGGCCAAGTCAATCACCTGACCTAATTCCGATTGAGCATGCATTTCACTTGCTGAAGACAAAACTGAAGGGAAAATGCCCCAAGAACAAGCAGGAACTGAAGACAGTTGCAGAAGAGGTCTGGCAGAGCATCACCAGGGATGAAACCCAATGTCTGGTGATGTCTATGCGTTCCAGACTTAAGGCTGTAATTGACTGCAAAGGATTTTCAACCAAGTATTGAAAAGTGAAAGTTTGATGGATGATTGTTAATCTGTCCCGTTACTTTTGGTCCCTTAAAAAGTGGGAGGCACATATACAAACTGTTGTAATTCCTACACCCTTCACCTGATTTGGATGTAAATACCCTCAAATTAAAGCTGAAAGTCTGCAGTTAAAGCATATTTTGTTCGTTTCATTTCAAATCCATTCTGGTGGTGTATAGAGCCAAAAAGATTTGAATTTTGTTGATGTCCCAATATTTATGGACCTGACTGCACGCCACTAACTAACCTGCCTCTAGCTAACTTCTCATTAATAAATACTATATACGGCCGCCGAGTAAGCAGCCTTATATAGTGTGGGGTGTGGACTTAGCCCCCTGAGCCAGGATTGGCTAAAGGCACCCTGCCTTTGGCCAATCATGGCTCTCACAGCAGAGCACGCTGTGATTGGCCAAAGCATGCAGGTCAAGTGCATATGCTTTGGCCAATCATCAGACATCAATGCACAGCGATCTCGCAGTGCATTATGGGGCGTTCTGCATCGTTCAAATTTGCCGCAAATGCCCCATAATGTTCGGGATTCGCCAAATGGGCAAACACCCGATATTTGAGTCAAACTTATGTTCGACTCGAACATCGGGCTCATCCCTCCCTAAAAACAAAGAAAAAAAAAGCCTAAAAACAGAAAACCAAAGCAGTAGCCACATCTAAGGACCGGTAACTCGGTAAGCTCTGATATACTACATTTGTGTTTTTGGGTTTAGATATGCCTTAAAGTGGTTGTAAACCCCATTCATGAAAGTTGAATTAAGCACATATATATGTAGTGTTTACTTATCTCTCTCCAAAGATCTAATTGTCATTTCTCTCTGGTGCTCTGTTCCTCTGTTATTAGCATTAGTAGCTTCTGACAAGTTCTCCGACACACTAGATAACATGAGCTGAAAATTTGTGTCAGAAGGGAGCTTAAGGGAGATAAGCAGAGAGCTTGTCTATTCAGAATACAGCTCCGCATGTCCCTTTCCTCCAATCAGCTATCACACAGTGTAATTCCAGTATCCCCACCCACCCCTATGTGCTGCTGAAACAGGAAGAAAGATTTTTAACATGATCTGTACTTTCCAAAGAGTGTAGAAAGGAGAAGACTGCAGATATACAATTAAAATGGGTGTGGGGAGAGAAGGACTCTGGAGTGCGATATGATGCCCTAGCTTGATGCCAGACTGTTATTGTTGTACGCATTAAAGTTGTTAACTCAGGGGGGGCCCTAATCCTGCGGAACACTAGGTTGCTGAGTGTAGCGTAGGACCCCAGGATCGCTGCCTCCAAGGTCACCGCCGGATTGTCCTTGGGCTGCGAGAACCACCAGCGGACCGTCACTAGGGTGGTCGCCCAGTAATACTGTTGGAAGTTGGGGAGGGCTAGTCCACCTTGTCCTACCGATAGCTGCAGTGTGGATATCGCCAATCTAGGCACCCTACCTAGCCAGATAAAGGAGATGACTATGGACTTCAGTCTTTTAAAGAACGACGCTGGGAGCAGGAGTGGGCAGTTCCTAAAAAAAGACAAAAATTTAAGGAGAAAAATCATTTTTATTAAATTTGCTCTGCCTACCCGAGTAAGAGGGAGTGACTTCCAGTCTGTACAGCGCCGTGAGAACGACATCAGCAGGGGTATCAGGTTGAGGTCCGAGTACCCAGTGACCGGTCCGTCCATCCGTATCCCCAGGTATTTAAGGTTGTCCACCCAGACTAGCGGACTCTGCATAGGTGGTCTAGGCTGTGAGGAATTCAAGGGATATATGAGGGATTTATCCCAGTTAACCTAATTTTAGGGTTAACCAAAGTTGTTGGTGCACCGGAGCCCAGGGAAAGGCATACATCAGATGCAGCCACTTGATAAAAAGGGGCCCAAACCCAAACTTGTGAAGGACAGCCCAGAGGTACTCCCATTCAACCGAGTCAAATGCTTTCTCAGCATCCAGGGATACCAA
The DNA here is from genome assembly GCA_028564925.1 of Lithobates sylvaticus. NCBI lineage: Eukaryota > Metazoa > Chordata > Amphibia > Anura > Ranidae > Lithobates > Lithobates sylvaticus. The sequence continues at coordinate 499,735,612 of CM053030.1, forward strand.
TACCTCCGGACTGTCCATATGCGTCAATAGTCTGCGTATGTTTATATCTGTTCCTCTGCCCGGCATAAACCCTGACTGGTCTGGGTGGATTAAAGCCAGGTACCAGTCTAGGCCCAGCATCTTCCCACACTGCAGAGGCTTGACCGCCGTTTGTATCTCTTTTAGGGTCAGGGGGCTGTCTAGCCTCTCCCTATAGGAGTCTGTAAGACATGGTAGATCTACCTAGCCTAAATACTTGTGCATTTCTCCTTCTGTATACAACACCCTGGAGCTATACAGTTCATGATATTATGAGGCAAACCAGGAGTTAATCTGCATTGGATCTGTTAGGATGTCCCCCGTGGAAGACTGAATACGGGAAATAGACACCGGAGAGAAGTGCTCCCTTGACAGCCAGGCCAACAGATGACCACTCTTCTCCCCTTGCTCAACAATCCTCTGACTCTGGTGTAGCAGATGGATTTTAGTAGTGGAGATACGAAAAAGGGACACATCCAGCAGGGCTGTCCTAAGGGAGGAATAGACCTGGGGATCCCGATCCCTAACATCAACAGCCTCCAAGACTATAGCCTTAGCTTCGGCCTCCTGTAGTTCTTTGCGAGCCCCCCTACGGACCCTCCCAATGTGTTCCTGAAAACTTCCCCTCATATAGGCCTTAAATGCATCCCAAGTAACAGAGATAAGGACAGAGTGATCCTGTGCGTTCCAGAATGTGATTATATCTGCCTTGCATGGCATGTCCACCCTCGAGTCAGATAACCAGAATCTAGAGAGACGCCACAGCCCCTCTGCTGGCAGGCATGCCAACCCCAGCTGTAGGGAGATAGGTGCATGGTCAGATATACCCGTAGGCATAATGGTAACATCTTGTATCCTGGAGAGGACAGACCCCCCCAGGAGTACACCAGATCAATTCTGAAGAATGTTCTGTAGGTTGCAGAGTGGCAGGTATTCCCCCCAGCTTGGGGTGTCTCAACCTCCGGACATTCCGTGAAAATTAAAGGCTTCTGCCCAGGCCGTCAATTCAGTAGCAGAGCCAGATGTCTGGGATAATCTGTCCATCACAGGATCCGGGACCATATTAAAGTCCCCAAATATTAAGATATTATTAGTGGCAAGAGCACTGCACTGCAAGAGCCTGGACACTAGCTGGTACAGGAAGGCAACCGAGGCAGGAGGGGGTACATACAATCACACAATAACAATCTCCAGAGTCATTATATTAGCATGAATGATAACAAAGCGACCCCCAGGATCTACATCCAGTGCCAGCAGACAGAAGGGCAAAGATTTGCGGATTAATATGCTAACTCCTCGCGAGAGGTTAGAATATGTGGAGTGATATGAATAACCAACCCAGGGTCTCCTAAGACTTAGAAGTCTCCCCCCAGTCAGGTGAGTCTCCTGGAGTATACAGATATGGGGAGACTGTCGCTGCAGAAACTGAAACACCAGTGATCTTTTTATTTTTGAGTTCAGGCCCCTGGTGTTCCAGGACACTATTTTACAGATAGACATAGGGTCTTATAATCAGACCTATACAAGGAGGAATTACGGAGCGAACCTGGGCCACAGATGACACAAGTTGGCTGCCCACCACACCACCATACAATAGCAGGGCTATAAGTTTCCCATGACAGAACAATAGACATATATTGCAGAAGGCATACTGACACGTATTAGCATGTATATGAAAAAAACAAAACTATAAACATGAACAAAATTAAGGCAACAGCACTCTGAGGAGGTACTCTGTAAATGCAGTTGGGTCAGTACCTTCTGCTCCCTCTGGGAGACCAATGATCCGCAGATTATTGCACCTATTGCGGTTCTCTGCATTTTCAGCGCGACTTTCCAGGGTTTTCAGTAAAGTTTCAGAGTATGCAGGTCCCCAGTGTGCTCCCTAACTGTATCCGTTGCAGAAACCGGCTGCTCCACCTCCGCCACCCGGCAGCGGAAGGAGACCAGATCTCGGCAGATGAAGTCCACGTTAGTCTGTCGGTGGTCCACTTTGTCCATAAGAGCCGCTTTGCCCATGGCGATGGTCTGCATGGTGGCTGCAAGGTCCGCCGCCATGGCAGGGGAGGAATCCGAGGCCTCCATCTGAGATGCCATGTGCGCGGTGATGGCGGCCTGTCCTCTGGTTCTCGCTCTGTCCAGGGAAGCCGCTGCTGAGTTGGAACGGCAGGATTTACCACTGGGCATGTCCCAGAGCCTCCGCTGTGCACTCCGGACCGATCCACAGCCCAACTACAGCCTAGGCACTGGAGAAAAGCAGGATTTATCGAGCTCCAGGAGCTCAGTTACAGAGCGTCCTCTCCCGTCGCCATCTTGGACACGCCTCAATTTTCAGCTTGCAGTGCTCTCACATTTTGAATGACAATTACTCAGTCATGCAACACTGTACCCATATGAAATGTTTGTCCTTTTTTTCACACAAATAGAGCTTTCTTTTGGTGGCTTTTAATCACCTCTGGGTTTTTTATTTTTTGCGCTATAAATGAAAAAAGACCGAACATTTTGTAAAATAATGCATTTTTCTTCGTTTCTGTTATAGAATTTAGCAAATTAGTAACTTTTCTTCATAAATTTTGGCCAAAATTTTTACTGTTACGTAAAAATAACAGTAAAAAAATTTGGGTAAAAATAATCCATATCATTTCTAGACTATCTCTTACACTTTTGAAGGTCCTGGAGCACCGAGCTGTGCCTGGCCGCTAAACTCCTACCAGGGCCAGGAAGGAAGATGCAGTGATCCCTGAAACCTGACTGATATACTACAGACCCCTGAACTGCCTCATCTACTACTGAACTTTAAACTTTGCGTCACTTACTACTGACCCCTGTCCTCCGCCCTTCTGATCCCATACACTGCCCTGCTGACATTTTTTACTGAACCCCCACATCAAACAGGCTAGATCCGGCCCTGCCCTGCATTAAGGAGCGATTCTGTGACGTTTACTCGAAAGAAAAAACTAAAAGGCATAATGCTGCTTGAAAAATGCATCTAGATGGAAATTTTTATTTATGATAAAGTTTTAATATTGGTAGAGTGAATATTCCTGTGCTACTATGGAGTCTAATATGACAATTTGCATGGTGCAGCAGCCACTGTGTGGGTCAAACACTACCCACGATGAAATATATGGAAAGAATCAAAGAATGGTGTTGCGCGCCAAAGTAATAAATAAATATAAAGTGCTGAGATAAAATGACAGTATGTGTTGATTCCAATAATAAACTGAAGTCCAATGCTTAAATAAACCGAGATGTAATATAATGGTGATCAGTGCAATAACAGCAAATAAAGTGACTGTAGTATATAAATACAAAAAAAATCACAATGCGTAAGAAAAATAATTCTTCAACAGTAGTCCATGTATATAAAAGTGCAGATGAATCACAATCCGGAAGTAATGTAATCTTTCAACCATTAGAAGGTGCAAGGTGTAAACCATAAGGTGCTACCAGGCATCGACAGGTGGCGTTGTGACTTTGGTGCTGCGAATCTTCAGTGCAAAATGACACCCGCAGGTGTACTAACTTCTTACCTTACTGCACCCCCGCTCACTCCCCGAGCCGATGCGAGTGCCCGGTGGTGATTGCTCGGGGCCCACGGAGAATCGGGAGCTGTGTGTGTAAACACACAGTTTCCAGTTATCTGAGAAGTGAACTGACAGATCATCTGTTCATACAGAGTATGAACAATCTGTTAGTTTCCCTACACAGTCCCATCCCCCCTTCAGTTAGAACACAAACTAGGAACACATTAACCCTTTCACTGCCCCCTAGTGTTAACCCCTTCACTGCCAGTGACATTTTTACAGTAATCAATGCAATTTTAATCGCACTGATCGCTGTATTAATGCCAATGGTCCCAAAAATGTGTCAAAATTGTCCGGTGTGTACGCCATAATGTTGCAGTCACGATAAAAATCGCTGATCGCCGCCATTACTAGCAAAATAAAAAAATTAATAATAAAAATGGCATAAAACTATCCCCTATTTTGTAGACGCTATATCTTTTGCGCAAACCAATCAATAGACGCTTATTGCTATTTTTTTTTACCAAAAATATGTAGAAGAATATGTATCGACCTATATATAAATTTCATATATTTTTTGGGGATATTTATTATAGCAAAAAGTAAAAAATAATGATTTTTTTTTTCAAAATTGTCGCTCTTTTTTTGTTTATAGCACAAAAAATAAAAACCGCAGAGGTGATCAAATACCACCAAAAGAATGTTCTATTTGTGGGAAAAAAAAAGGACGTCAATTTTGTTTGGGAGCCACGTCGCACGACCGCGCAATTGTCAGTTAAAGCAAAGCAGTGCCGAATCGCAAAAAGTGGTCTGGTCTTTGGCGGTTAAGCATTGGACTTTTTCTAGATATCAGTATATGTCAGTTTATTATTGAAATCAACACATACTGTCTTTTTATCTCAGCACTTAATATTTATTTATTTATTACTTTGGAGCGCAACACCATTCTTTGATTCTTTCCAAAATTTTAATATTACTTTAAGATAAGTCATCTGATGCCAATGTTTTTTTTATCTATAACTGAAATGCCCTTTCCATCACACCCATTTGTAGAATAGGTGACCACCATGTGATATGCTGCACATTGTTTTTCCCCAAATATTTGTCAATCATATGAGTGTGCCCAGACCATGACACATGTAAAAAAAGTTCATTCAGATGACTGGCAGGTATTACTGGAGAGCTCTGCCGGGAATGCAGCGCCTACACATCTAGGGCAGCTGTCAGATTGTTTGACTTCATAAACTACGTACCCTCTCCTCTTCTCCTGATTGAGGACAATCAATAACATGACCTTAAGCTGACTGTCCCTGACTTGTGACACCACTGTGTTGATTTCTCTGCTGGAGAAAACGGTGTGTTCAGTTTTAAAGCCAATTCGGTTAGATAAACAATTACACATATCTGCAAAATGTGTTCACAAATACCTACCAGAAAACAGGCTGTTTAACAGCAATATACTGTAATTCACAGGTATCACAATACAGGTCAAACGATATGATAAATCATTTATGTCCTTTTAAACTTAGTTTGACACTATATAGTAATAGGTAAGAAGAACAGACGTATATCGTGCATAAACAAATTGTTCTATTTGTAAGATGATGAAAGCTTTATGTTTGGGTCTTATCTTCCTATAATTGGACACTGTAAATGTAGAGATGATCATAATCAATGCTACCAGTTATAATGGACAAATTGAGGGAAGCTACTTATGTATCAGTTAGTAATTAGGACTCCATTAGGGCTCATTGGGAGGAAAATCAGCAACCTTTACAAAAATGTGTAGGAGTTTCATGTTTGTATGTGTCCACTGTGTGTTCTTTTAATTACAAGCACTTAAAATAGAGCACAGTCATCTAATGCGTCTTACCTGTCATTGAGTAAAGAATAATACAATACCTAAATGGTAATAAAGAAATATAATTAATTTTTAAATGTTTGAAATTGGTCATGGGAATAGCAACCCTTGCATTTTGGCATCGCTGCAAATTATTGCCCTTTCAGAATAATTTAGTCCTCAATGGAACATGAAAGGTGGTAAAGACTTTACTAATGTGTCATAACAGGCACATCCAGGTACCTAAACGCCCACTCATCTGGGCATTTGAGCACTCTGGGAGCACCGAAAATGAACATTTCGACCATCAATCATAGAAGAGAGTCTTACCCTGCCCTCTCTTACCTACTGCACATTACAGTCTATTATGCCCTGTACACACAACCGGACTATCCGTCAGAAAAGGCCAGACGGAATCATTCTGTTGGACATTCCGATCGTGTGTGGGCTTCATCTGACTTTTTCTTTCTAAAATTCTGATCGACCTAGAAATAGAACATGTTTCAAATCTTTCCACCGGAACTCCGCGGGAACCAGTTCCTATCGAGAAAACCGCTCATCTGTATGCTGTTCCGACAGACCAAAAACAACGCAAGGGCAGCTATTGGCTACTGGCTTTTGAACTTCCTTTTTCTAGTCCCGTCGTACGTCATCGTGTTCTAAATGATCAGACTTTGGTGTGATCGCATGTAGGCAAGTTCATTTTGGCAGAACTCCTTCGGAACTCCGTTGAAAAGTCCTTCGGAGTTCAGTCCGACGAGAAGTCCGCTCGTGTGTATGCGGCATAAGACTGTCCATCACAGTGATGGGCCAGAAATAAAGGCCACATTCTTGATCATCAGAGCCGGCTGAAATTTGCATATGAGAGCACCCTGGGATTAGGGGCTCCTGGAGGGAGTGCTCAAAAGTGCAACTGGGCAGGTAGGGTATACTGATGGAATTTAATCTACCTTTTTGGGGTTTTATACCCTAAGAGCTGTATCACAAAACTCTTAGATCCCATTGCAAAATAAGTTTTAATAGAAAAACATAACTTAAATGTGCACCTATTTTACTTATACATACCATGGTTGAATATTATTTTGGGCATTTAAAAAGTAATAAAAAACATTTGTGAGTCAGAGATTGAGATATGTTCTTCTACTTAGGCACAGCAGTAACTGCAACCTATGTTCTTAATCTAGCTATACTCATACATCTACTGCTTAATTTGTTAATTCAATGCATACAGAATATGAATAAATTGGGTCTCATACAGGGTATACTGTACAGTATATAGAGTTTTTTTTTATTATAGACTTTGCTGTTTGACAAGTAAAGACATGTAACCAGGTGGATCATTTCGGAAAGCATAACAATTTGGAAAGCTCATCACCAACAATTGACCAAACAAGTGTTCAGTTGTACAAACAAGTATACTGTACAGCCAGGGTGGTCTTCAGGAGTTGGAAAAGTCCAGTACTAGATATCTCGGATAATGGGACTGACTCCCACTGTGTCTTCCCACACTGATAATGACATTTTCTGCTCTCCTTTCTGTCCCTGTCACCTACTGCCTGTCGATCACAAGCTCACATTCGCTGTATCTCTTTTTTTTTTATTTATTCTTTTATAATTGACAATTTTTATTAATGTTTTATATTTTTCAATACAAAAATAGAAAAGTATAGCAATCACTGGAAAACATGCAAACTTACAATAGCAAACCGACATAGAGTACACTCATAACAATTGACATGGGTCTGGAGTAAAACCAATAAAATTGATACTTAGTTCTGTAACCAGATATTTTGCTCACTACTGGGGAGCCAGGCAAATCAGTAGCATGGAATCAATACAATTGGTTCTTGAAATAGTTATGCCAGTGATTGCGAACCCAAGGAAGTAATGCAAGTGCTTGTTGGGTTCGTAGAAACAAAAAGGAAGAAGAAACGAAAAGAGGGGTATTAAAAACAGGAGACAGACATGCTTGTCATTCCTGGATCTGGAGAGAGTCGATGTTCTAGGCAGAAAAGGGGCCTGAGGGTCTCATGGAGGGTCTTCCCGGAGATGCCAGGGCTCCCAGATCGCACAGGGGCGATCAACCTTGTCAGCTAATCGTGCCGTCAAGGACTCCATGATCTCCACATCCTTAATCCTAGCATATAGATCAGTTGGTGTCGGTAGTGTTTGTCTCTTCCATTGGAGGGCTATCAAACATCTGGCCTAAGCCTGATAATTCAGGAGGGAGTAGTCCTAATAGATAGATTTTTGGATGGAAAGCAATATCAATCTCAAATAACCAATGAAGGAGGTTCTGGACCGAGCACCAGTAAGACTGCAAGGACAGTGTCACAAACTTGGTTAGTGAGCCTGACATGCAGAGGAAGACCTCTCGTACAGCTCTGGCTCGAGGGCCACTAATAGTGAGACAGCAGCCGCTGGAGCACGGCGGGGTAAGAGCACCTAGGATCAGTCAAGGAGTCTGTGCGGGTAGTAGCCAGGAACCCACAGGAAGGAAGCCAGGATTGGCTGATAGCAGGCAGATGAGACAGCAGACAGGCTGGCAGGGCTTGGCTTATGACAGACTGTGGATGCACAACAGGAAGCAGGAGCCTGAAGATGCTGAGCTGGACTGAAGAAGTTGTAGCAGGCTGGAGGAGCTGGAAGCAGGGTCAGACGAGCCGGGTCGGTAACGGGCAGACAAATCAGGCATAAACGACAGGCAGCGCAGTCAGGTCACAGGCAGAGAGAAAATAGATGCAGGATCAACAGGAGCAAAAGGCAGAGACAGAATTTGGGGACGAAAGCCAGGGGTCGGAGCAGGTAGCAGACAGGAATGGTCGGGAGCAAGCCGGGTCAGGATCAGAAGTCAAACACAGGAATCAGGAACATACACAAACGCTGTAGACCAAGCAGCAATTAGCCAGTACTGAAGTTCCATTTAAATAGGCCGTTTGGTGCCAGTCTTGGTGACAGGTGTGTGTGTACACAAACGCACGTTCGCGTATGCGCTTTCACATATGCGCCTGTAACTTTTCTGCTCGTTCTTTGTTGGTGCATGCGCATATGTGTATGTGTGGAAATTACAGCTGTACTATGCTGACGCCTTTCCTGACAGATGGGCATAGGCAGTAGATATGTATTAGAGTGCCTCAATCTTTACGGCATCTCCAGCAGTGGTCCGAGGCTATATAGCATGCAGACGGGAGGGGATTATGTACCAAAAGAATAGTACTTTGTAGGTCATTTCCTTGTAGAGGGTACAAATAGAGCTATTGGCTGCTCGGGACCATATAGCTTGCCATTGCTCAGTGGAGAGTTCTTCTCCGGGAGCTTGCTCCCATTTAAGCATATAACTATGTTTACCTTGAGAATCCATATTGTATGAGTTCAAAAGTTTATATATTAGAAAATATGTATATATACTGCGCTGTGAACAGTGTAAATAACAAAGCAGCCAACACTGCTATAGACTAATAGCAACAAATAAACAGAAAAACAAAAAGTGTAGCGCTGAGTTAAAGTGAATTAAACACAATATTTCTGATTACAAACCAAAGAAATATGGAGTTCAAACGAGAAACTTAAGAGTACAATCAATATGTGAATTCATTGCAACTAATATAGTGAAAAATCCATACAAATAAAAAGTCCTGTGTACAATAGAAGTCAAATGTGTTCAATTTGTGGTCAAACAACTTGGTGTAAGGAGCCAGTCAGCCACTGGTGGGACTCTTCTAAACTAATAACAAAAAGGAACACCACCACCGTGATAATGGGAGGAGAGTTACCAGATGGTATTGACCTGGCGGGGCATACGCCACCCAGGTCAAATACGGCTTGTCGGTTATGGTAAACCAAATGGGAAGATTGGATCCTGTGTCCTGTCCTTAAGCCAGTATTAGACCTTCACGTCACCAGTCATAAGCATCGGATATCATCCACAAGCCATCAGAAGGGAGGTAGGAACTTGTCATCAAATCTCACCAGCCATGCAAATGAAAATCAGCATAGCGTGATATCGTTTCAAACAAGAGATTTATTGAAAATAAGAAAGGCACACTCACATTTCAATAGAGGATCATAAGCGAAAAGATAGATATGTAGAACGGCGATATCTGCGGTATCTAATACTGGCTTAAGGACAGGACACAGGATCCAATCTTCCCATTTGGTTTACCATAACCGACAAGCCGTATTTGACCTGGGTGGTGTATGCCCCGCCAGGTCATCTGGTAAGCCTCCTCCCATTATCACATGGATTGTAAGTTTTGCAGCTTGCAGATCTTCCTCTATGTCTTTCACCTGAGTGGCTAGATGGTGGAAGTCTGCCTGTAATGTTTTGATCTCACTCCTACATGTCTCCTTAACTTCTGTTACCAGCATTTTAAAGTCATCTTTAGTGGGTAAAGAATGAAGTTGCTACCGCCAGGAAACCAGCTCATCCGCAGTGAGGATAAAAGGGATCTTAGGGAGGACACAGGAAGGGCTAATGCTCGTGATGGTGAATCCCAGGGTTCATGTCATCCAGCTGTGGGGTTGTCATTGGGTGTGGAGGGGATGCCCTAAGGTCTGCAACAGGCTGAGGATGGACCACAGGAGTAGCAGCAGTGGGTCGAGTGGCGCTGGGTTCACAGGGTGCTCTCTGTGGTTGCAGAGATCTAGGGGGTAATGCCTGCATCTGGGTGGTGGAAAAAGTAGGCTGCAGCCGCGGCAGGGATTGAGAGTGACCCATGCAGTGAGGGGGGTGGCGGGGTCTGCTCCAAGTGAGGCGATAGATGCGGCTGGAGCAGCATTAGTGCCGCTGGAGCTAGAGTGGAGAGTCCAAGCTTACTGCGGGTTGAGACACCGACAGGGAAGCTATCATCAGATGCTGCCATGGCCGCCTGCTTCGATCCCAATGCTTCGAGAGGAGCTGAGGAGGTCGGAGAGGAGCATTGTGGTGCCATATTGCTTTCCTCCCATAGCGAGGGCCCAAGCCAGCTGCTTAAAGTAATTGTGGATCAGAGGACCCGAGAGGAGAGGATGCCCCAAAGCACCCCCTTGCTTCTGCGATTGGGTGTGGTGGGATTTGCCCATTTGGAAGCTAGGATGTCCCCTGTAGAAGCAGAAGCAGGAAGATCACACGTCCATCTTGCTCAGCGTCCAGCTACGCCCCCTCTGCTGTATCTCATTTACATACACTTTCCTTAAAGATAAACATCAGCATTCTTTCACTTTAAAATAGTTTGTTTGGACCAAGCTGGTCCAAATAAACTATTACCTCCACTAACAGATTCACCTGCTGGGAGTGCCATATAAACTGTATGTAGAATAAGCTACAATAAGTATACTGCGCTATGTTCCGGCAGCGGGATGGTGCCTTGCAATTTTGCTTCCACAACAAAATTGTGCAGGGCTGTGTATTGCTTAGCCACTCATAGGATGCTTTGTATTTTTTTGGAATGAATATAAGACTTTGTCTGACTGAGGTGGAGATTGTGATTTTATCCACCTACCTCTCCACCTCAGCCAATCATAGGAGGCTTTGTCCTCATTCAGAAAATACAAAGCTTCCTGTGAATGGCTGAGTGGTGCTCAGCTCGACTCAATTTTGTTTCTGGAGCAGGATGGCACAGGTGTTAAAAGCATTTTTATGGCAGTAGATCACTTTAGAACTACCTGCACCTAATTCAGGCAATCAATTGCGCTAGTTTTGGTAAAATTACCAACACAAGCAACAAATTCACAACACAAATCCCAGGGGACAGTGTGTTGCTGAAGGGCTCACACGTGAGTCAATGCTCTGCCAGGTATTGAAACTGACGGTTACCAGGCATCATGTCTGTGCATGCACAACGCCATTCTGCACATATGCACACATAACTCTTCCCCCTCTGCCAGGTAACCTGACAAAACTAGCAGCATGATCGCACATGCATGGAAAACCCTGTGTGTATGCAGATATGTTGCAAGTCTCTGGAAAGGCCTCAGGACCTGTCAGAGACCTTGAGTGTATCTACGCACATGCAAGTAAAGTAAAGATGATTGGGTTGGGACTAAAATATTTCGAGGATGAAGTTCCTCTTTAAGAACATGTTACTATGGCAGAGACTAATTTTTAAAGAATTAAAACTAGTTTGCTAGTATGGCGCTGATTTGCATTTGCATCTTTACTACAGACTTCAGTAACTCCAAGCAGTTTCAGTTGAATTTTAACATAAAATTGTCGACCAGAAATTCCAGACTCCTCACTGTAGGTTTCCGTATGTGGATTTTTCATTAGAGCCTTTACCAGGCCTATCCTAAAGGGATCACTTCCAGAGTCTACAAGCTTACATGGCAGTATACTAGGGGTAGCCTCTCCCCCTGGCTCTTCTGCCTATAAATTGTAAGGAACTAAGCAAGCCACTCTATACATCCAAGAAGAGGATCAACCTAAAAATGGTACTAACCCCTGCTTACAAGTTTAAAGATTAAGAAACTGTTGGTAAATAAGATCACTTCTGAGGTTTGCCAGAGATCAGAGTGGGGCATAGGGCTTGCTGTCAGCTTCCAACACAGTGCTCTTTTCCTGGCACCATTCAGCTGTCAACTGGGAGATTCCCCAGACAAAAGCTAAATGTAAACAAAGGGACTGGGTATATGGTGATGACATTAGCTAAATGTGGCAATACCCATATTTGAGAAATGACATGAGTCACTGGATGGGCAGAGCAGGCTGGGGAACTATGAAACTAGTTCCCCATCAGGTCTGCTTTACTTTTGATTGACAGTGCACAGCAGTGGGTGGATTTGAAAGCTACTATTGGACTGAATAGCAGCTATGGATCCGACAAATTCTGTGCACTGTCACCAACAGATAGGCGGGCCTGATGGGAAACCAGTGACTCCGTTTCCCATCAGGCTCAATCCATTTCTACAATAAAAAATCCTTGCCCAGGTTTTTGTCTGTGTGCCAGGAGGAGTAATCAGGATCAAGTATTGACAATTTATGTGCTGCTGCCCAATGGAATTCTATGGGGTGTTTATGACACTGATAGGGTAAATGGAATAGCCATTTTATTTAGCAAACATTTATTTATGATCAAACATTTCCCCAGTGTGTTCTCCCTGTGTTTACCCTGGGTTTCGTAGTGAGTCAAGTGTGCAATAGGACAACTGCTGAAGTGTGATTATTACTTATTGGCAGATTTTTTTCCTCTTTATTCAAAATATGTATGCTAAGCTTCCACTGATTGGTAAATGTTTTATTGCTACTGACATGTATTATCAGTGCTTAAAGCAGGGGTGTCCAACCAGTGGCCCGGGGGCCACATGTGGCCCATAGAGCCCTCTAATGTGGCTCGCGACCCCCTGTTCTGGAATGGCTGGTTGGCAAACCCAAATCCCATCATCCCAGAGCATCAGTGCTGTGAATAAAGCCGGCGGTAGAGGAAGCAAGCGACTGGGGAGCAGAGCTGCATAAGCCGATGCTTCCTGTATAGCGCCAGCTCCTGTCAGAGGTGGAGTGATACCAAATGCACCTTCCACCTGGGACAGCAACAGCCGGCAATACCTGAATGGAAGACAGTTATTAAAGGTAAGTTCAGTTCAGTTCAGTACTGAAATCACAGTGTATATATGGGCATATCTGTTCTGCAGTGGTTACTGGGCTGCTTTCTAATGCCCCGCACACACGGTCCGAAATTCTGACGAAAAATGTCCGATCGGACCATGTTGTCGGAAAATCCGACCGTGTGTGGGCTCCATCGGACTTTTTCCGTCAGAATTTCCGACGGAAAAAATTTGAGATCCTGCTCTCAAATTTTCCGACAACAAAATCCGATCAGACTTTTTCCGATCGTGTGTAGAGAATTACGACAGACAAAGTGCCACGCATGCTCAGATCAAATTCGGAGACCAAACCTATTGGCTACTAGCCTCTACGTAGTTCCGTCGTACACAACGAACGTCACCACATTCAGAATGATCAGATTTGCCGACAACTTTGTCCAACCGTGTGTATGCTACACCAGTGTCGGGCAAAATCTGTCTGAAAAAATCTGACGGATTTTGTGGTCGGAATTTCCGACCGTGTGTACGGGGTATAACTGATCCGCAGGTGTAGTGCAGTGTGCCTGTGGGTTACCTACACTGTAATATAGACTTCTGTTACTACCTGCGTGTTTGGTATGCTTTCGGAAAGTGCACCACACCTGCAGGATATAATAGAATTCCATGGCAACGTGCAGCTAACCCACAGGAAAGCTACAGATACATTGTGCTGGGTAAATCACAGCGCATTAGTGTGAAAGCAGCATTATTCCCCTTTCACACGATCGGTCTGAGCCAATCAGACCCTCCGTTCACCTCTATTGGCCTACCTCCAATCCGATTTGCTAAGAAAACAGAGGGGGATTCATCCCTTTCTGTCTGGGTGGATTGGAGGGTCCATAGAGTAGAGCGGGCTGTGTCCGTTTCCGCTCAGCATATGTGGAGTGAACACGGACCTGTTATCTGCTGGCTCTACTCATTGTGGCCCGTGACTGGTTACCAAGTTGTTTAAGTGGCCCTCCCTCTTCAAAAGGTTGGGTACCCCTGGCTTAAAGCCCATTTCTAGTGCAATCTTTTGTTCTTGCATTTATTTTTTATGTTTAGTTTATTTTTTTTGTTTAGTTTATTTTAACCTTGCCATAAAGGTGCAGTCTTTTTGTGAAATAATGGAGGTTTATTTACTAAAGGCAAATCCACTTTGCACTACAAGTGCACTTGGAAGTGCAGTCGCTGTAAATCTGAGGGGAAGATCTGAAATTAGGGGAATCTCTGCTGATTTTATCATCCAATCATGTAAAAGCAAAAATGCTGTTTTTTTTTTTTTTCTTGCATGTCCCCCTCGGATTTACAGTGACTGCACTTTAAGAGCACTTGTAGTGCAAAGTGGATTTGCCTTTAGTAAATAAACCCCATAGTTCCTCATGTTAAAAAATGTGAGAACTATCATTGTAATGGTTAGATGTTATTCAACCAAACCCTGAAAATAACAGCTGGATGGAGTTCTTACTTGTAGTCCCATTGCTTATAAAGGAAGGTTACAGACTCTTCAGTGTTACTGCTTGGAAGCTTCCAATCAAGTATGGAATTTCAAAAACTAATACATTTATTTAATAAGAAAAAATTGTTAAATTTCAACATACAGTAATTTACTTTTTAACTTTTTAGCTGAGAACAGTCACAGCTGCAGTAGACATTGTAGGTGTGCAATCATTTGTCAATAAGATAAACAGTGTGGAAGTGATATACTTAGTAGTGTTGCCTTCATGACCATTGCATGCTCAACAGCAGTTATATGCTGACTAATATTTAAAATGTTCCACTCTTGTGATGAATTGTATATTTGTGAAAGCTAGACTTGCTTAGAAACCTGGAATAATGTTTGCTTTGACTATGCCAGTATTGCTAGAGCATCTGAAACCAAGTACCCAATATGCTTCTTCCATTCATTTTCTCAGCTACACTGACTACATGAAATGTAGAACTGAAAGGTTCTGAACTGAATGGCTGAGACTCCAAGGGCACTGGATGCAGAAACAAAGCATTGATTTTCTATGTTTTACCTGTGTCTGAGACTCTCTCCTTATGAGGTGCCAGGAAAAGTGATGCAACCACTGGTCACAGCCCAAACATTATATATAATGGGGAGTGGCCTCTGAGATGGTCGGGTGAGGACATGTCTTGATAGAGCTCCGGGACCTCCGTGTTTGACCTGAATAGAGGACTGTGAAGGAACAGCTAAAAACCCGGCATAAACGCAGTATGAACACAGGTAATAGATACCACACCAGATCGGCGAAAGAAAAAGTACATCCGCGCATTAGCCAAGGAGACATTCAACAGTATTTCTCACTACCTCCGCAAAAATCTTCCGGTAGTACACCAGAAAGAGTGAACAGCTTGAGAGGAGGTGCTACTAGCAGACCGGATACCACGGCAGCTTTTGGTCTATCTGCTGGAAAAAGTCACAAGATGCAGGAAGCAGGCGTTTGGAGCCCAGGTCATACTGACGGCGGACTTAATTCTACAAATATTCTCGGCTTACCCGATGGTGAGAGATACGAGACGCGAGGTTTGGACATCCGGGGCGCGGGTCATGGTGTGGGCGGCGGACCTGGCCGCTCGCCGGCTCCCGGTCTGCATGCCGGGGGGGACCGCGAGACACAGGACCTGGCACAGCCGCAGTTTGATCTGCCGGAGACAGCTGACCGGGGGCGGGCAGAGGAGGAGAGAGGGCTGGAGGGAGATATTCGGAGCATCCGTATGCTGTTGGACATGCTACCTACACGCCGGGATATCGAAGCATTAGTTGGGCGACTAGAGGAGACACATCGCCAGGATATCCAAGCGGTAAGGTTAGAAACGGCGGCCCTGGTAGAGAGAATCAAGACAGGCGAGGAACAAATGCTTCAGGTAGAGCGGAGGACGGACGCCCTGGAGAAAGCACAGACCTCCCAGGTAGCTATGGCAGCAGATTTACAGCTCTATACTGAGCAACTTGAAGATAGAAGCCGTAGGAGTAATCTCCGAATCCGGGGTCTTCCCGAGTCACCTGGGAATGAAGATCTTAAGGTAACCTTAACGGCTCTTTTTCAGATGATTTTGAAGTCTCCTGAGAGGTCAATAGAACTGGAGAGGGCCCATAGAGGTGCGGGTCCAAAATCCAAGGACCCTGAGAGGCCCAGGGACGTTATTTGCTGTTTCTGTCGATACTCAGAGAAGGAGTTGATACTTAAAGCAGCCTGGGAAGCAGGGGACACGAACTTTAACGGGGCTAACATTAAGATCTTACCCGATATATCTCGCTCTACTCTTCAACGTAGAGCCTGCCTGCGCCCTCTATTAGAACTAGCTAAGAAACAGGGATGCACATACAGTTGGGGATACCCATTGACTGTTAGATTCCGTAGGGAATCACTTTCGTATACTGTCTATACCCCAGAAGACCTCCCTGGACTATTTACTTTTCTGGAGGTACCCCCTATCCAGATAACTAACTGGCTGCTACATATTCCATATACAGGGAGACGCTTGGGGGTATTAAATAGACAAGGAAGGGGGGGGGACTCTCATATATACCGATCACCTCAAAGAGGAAAAACGCAAAACCTACATGGAGAATAAGATTTGGATTAATAGATAAGCGTGGACAATGACTCTCTGTGGGGCGGGGGAGGGGGGGGGTGGGGGGGGGCTTTCAGGGAATGGGTCACCATCGGGATACTCTGGAACTTTGAGAAACATGAACATGAAGGAGAGGTCGGATATATATGTCAAGGATATCTCCTTCTTTTTCATATTTTTGCCACTTTTTCCCATTTTTTTTTTTTTTTTTAGGATGTCCCCTCCCCCCTCTCCTCCCCTTTTTTTTTTTTTTTCTCTTTTTTGTTGTTCGTGGATCTTTTTTTTTGGATTATTATTATGGACTATTGAGTTGGTGCAATGCTTAAATGCTTAAATATATGAGGTTTAATATATGTCAATAGCACGATATTAGCCCCTTTATATAAGGGGGAGATGAGATGCCCGGCTCCTCTCTCCTCCCCTCCCTCCCGTCTTTCCTTTTTTTTTATTTTTCTGTGGTATTTTAGAGGGATGAGAGGAGAGAGGGGAGAGGACCCTGTGGATAAGGATTAAAATGCTGAGATGGGGTATGCACCTCCTGTTGAACAAATTCATTTTTTTTTTTATGTTTTTTTTTTTTTTTCTTTTTTTTTTTTTTTGTCTGAGCAACCAATACTTGCTTGTTGCCTTGGTGAACAACTTTGTACATGTATACAGCTAAGAAATCCATAGGCCCAATAATCCCCAATAATTCCTCCCTCCCTCTCTTTTCTACGTATATGCCTATATATAGATATATATATAAAAATCTTTTTTTATATAATTCTTTTTTCCCCCTTTTTTTTTTTTTTTTTTTTTACACAGAGTGCATCACTTACTCACTGAGATTTTTAAGACACTTACCTACTTATTAAATTTGGGCTTTTCTTTGTAAACGCGGGGTTCCCTCCCCCCCCTCTATTTTTTTTTTTTTTTTTTGCACTCAAGGCGCAGGGGTTTAGAGCACTCACCAACAATATGAGTTTTCTTTTTTCACACCCATTAATACCTTCTTTCTTTTTTTAGGATTTCCTCACGTCACTTTTACTTTAGATAAAAAACACAACAACAATACACCAATGACTTTGATAGCTAATAACAGTACAAGGGGGGCTTAATTTTTCCTCCCCCCCTTCCCCCCCCTTTTTTTTTTTTTTTTTTTTTTTGAAATTATACACAAATCACAAATATTTGGAACGTTTCTTCACTTAGATCACTATTTTTTTTTTTTTTTTCCCCTTTGTATGTATATCTATATACTTAGATACATAGATACCAATTACTTTTCTCCTGAATATGGCCAGACAGTAAAGGGGCTATCGTAGAGTCTGGGAGGAAGGGTAAAACTGCTGAACCAACAATAAATAACAGAGGATAGGGCTCTACTACGAACAGAATTGATGATGAGATGTCTAATATGAATATGATTTAGTGACAGGTTGTACAAAGAGACCTAGTCTGTAATTTATGCTTCCCCCCTTTTTTTTTTTTCCCTCTCCCTTCCTTTTTTTTTTTTTTTTTTTTTTTTTTTTTTTTTTTTTTTTGGGAACTGGAACTTGAGACTATTAAAATGCTATTGAATAGTACACATGTTGGGAGGGAAGTAGATGGATATAGCCAGTAGGTAAGGAACAATTTATGAGTAACAATATGAATAGTAAAATGGGCAGACAGACATAACCCAACAAGACGACCCCCTCCCTGTCCTGCTCCCCCGATATCTCCCTTCCCCCCTCCCCCCCCCCTCCCCTTCTCCTATATTACCTCCTTAAAAATCCCTTACTTCTTATTTTACTCTCTTCTTTCCTTCTCTCCTCCTCCCGCCCCTACTTAATCTAAAAACACTAAAACAGTAAATGTTGGAGATAAGCGGATGATCCCGGGGCTCTAAACCCGACTATCTCGGACCACGACCCCACATAGGATAACGCTCATATACCGGGTTGTAACGGTGAGCGTTTATTTTTTTTTAGCAACATATAGCTAAAAGTTTTTTAGGAGGGGATCCCATCCCACAAATCCCCGAATTTGTGTTTGCTGTTTTTTTTTTTTTTTTTTTTTTTTTTTTAGAGCCAATCCATGGAGGCCCTCAATGTGATCTCGCTGAACGCAAGAGGCCTAAACACACCAGAAAAAAGGAGACTACTTTTACATGACCTGCAACGCTATAAGTCAGATGTAGCATTCATACAGGAGACACACTTCAGAGAAGACAAAGTACCTATTCTAAAAAACCATCTATTCCCAAATGTTTACCATGCTACAAACCAAAAGGCAAAAACGAGAGGAGTATCCATTCTCATCTCGAGAAAGATACCATGGACGTATATAGAATTGACCAAGGACCCTGAAGGGCGTTATCTGTTCGTAAAAGGTAAAGTGGGTGATATTGTAACCACATTGGTGACACTATACGCCCCCAATGATCACCAAGAACCCTTCCTGACTAAAATATTTAAACGACTTAACGACTTTGCAGAGGGCCATGTGATCATTGGAGGCGACCTAAATGTCCCACTAAATCCAGCTGAAGATACTTCTTCTGGACTTTCATCTACTTCTTGTAGGTCGCGTAACCGCATTATTCAAAATTTACATAAAAATCAGCTGGTTGATATATGGCGCATATCTCATCCAACTGAAAAAGATTATACCTACTACTCGCCACAATATAAATCTTATTCCCGAATAGACTATTTCTTGATTCCACATGCCCAACTTCATTCGATACGAGAAGCCACGATAGGTTCTATTACGTGGTCAGACCATGCACCTGTTTTTATTAGATATGAACTACAAGACCCTCTATATAAAAGACCAAGTCAGTGGAGATTGAACGAGAGCCTCCTACAGGATAAGGAAGTCTTAGACGAGGTAATTAAGGAATTGAACTACTACTTTACCGCTAATGACACCTTAGACTGTGACCCCGGAACTATATGGGAGGCACACAAAGCGGTCATTAGAGGAGTACTAATTAAGCATGGAGCCAGGATCAAACGGAAGCGGACAGAACAATTAAAAATACTTTTAGAAGAACTAGCCCTACTGGAAACTTGCCATAAACAGACTCTATCTATATCCCTAGAGAAAGAACTCCAAGTTAAACGAATACAAATTGCAGATCTTTTATATTTTAAAGCAAAGGCAGCATTACAAACCTGTAGGAGGTTTTCGTACGAATCAGGGGATAAATGTGGGAAGTTTTTAGCTAGAACTTTGCGAGAACAGAAAACAATGAACTATATACCACAAATTATACCACTGAATAAGCCCAAAGTGACAAAACCATACGATATCGCTAGGGAGTTTCAGGAATTTTATGAATCCTTATATAATCTTCAGACTAAATCTCCCACTCAAGCCCAAATTGACTCATATCTTGTACGGTTGGAAATGCCCCAATTATCTGAGGCAGATAGAGAAGACCTTGAAAAGCCCATAACAGTGGAAGAATTACAGGGTGCCGTAAGAGCCACTAAACTGGGTAAAGCCCCGGGCCCTGACGGACTCACAGCCCAATATTATAAGGTTCTCTTTCAATCTCTAGCTCAATATATGATTAAATTTTTTAATGTTCTAGGATCTGCTGCGACATTTACAAAAGAGACCATGTTAGCCCATATATCGGTGATACCGAAAGAAGGAAAGGATCCGTCTTCCTGTGGGAGCTATCGCCCAATTTACTTGCTCAATTTGGATCTAAAACTTTTCTCTAAGATTCTAGCAAATAGGATCCAACAATATATCCCAAATTTAGTACACCTAGACCAGGTAGGTTTTGTTCCCAAACGTGAGGCAAGAGACAATACCATAAAGGTACTTAACTTACTACATATAGTGAATAAAACTCAGACACAAGGAGTACTTATAAACACAGACGCTGAGAAAGCCTTCGACAGGGTGAACTGGAGATATATGGTGGCAGTTTTGCGATATGGAGGCCTTGGAGATAAAATGTTGAACTGGATAAACGCCATCTACTCCTGCCCAACGGCACGGGTAAGAGTTAACGGAGTACTGTCGGACACCTTCCAGATCGCAAACGGGACACGTCAGGGATGCCCACTGTCACCACTCCTTTTCGCCCTGTCGCTGGAGCCATTCCTCTGCATGGTCCGCTTAAATCAGGATATCATGGGTGTACACGTAGGAAAAACACAATATAAGATCTCGGCCTATGCAGACGATATGTTGTTCTCGCTTACGAACCCCCTGATCTCGATTCCGAACTTAATGAAGGAATTCGAGAAATATAGTATACTTTCTAACCTCCGTATAAACTTTAATAAATCAGAAGCAATGGGGCTTAACTGCCCACAGATATTAATTGAACAACTCAAACAAAACTTCAAGCTTAAATGGACAGATAAAGCTCTCATATATCTTGGTACATTAATTCCACCCGATATAAATAAGATCTTTGAACTAAACTTCCCCCCACTGCTCCAGAATGTGAAAACCCTACTGGGTAAGTGGAAATCAGGTCTACACTCATGGCTAGGACGGGTTAATATCATCAAGATGAGCATCCTTCCTAAATTTCTTTATCTCCTACAGGCCCTTCCAATAAATATCCCATCGTTATACTTTAAACAATGCCAGAAGCTAATCTTTGACTTTATATGGGCATACAAGCAACCCAGGCTGCAGCGCAGGCAATTAATACTTCCTAAAAGAGATGGAGGATTAGCAGTACCAGATATACGTAAATATTACTTGGCGGTACACCTGAGTAGGGTGATAGATTGGAATAGGCATACAGACCTTAAACTTTGGGTTCAGATTGAGCATGCTCAGTCCCCTGTTGTATTAGGAAGAGCACCCTGGTGTGCTACATATCTCCCCAGAGAACTTATCAAACATCCCCTAATAGGTAACACGGTGAAAACTTGTGCAAATTTGCTTTCAATATTGAGTATAACACCAGAGACCTCCCCCCTGTACCCAATACTAGGGAACCCACTTTTTCCACCGGGAAATGAAGATAGAGCGTTTAAGCATCTACGTAATACAAGTTATACTCAAGTGTCTAGTTACATAGGAGATAGGAAATGGCGGACGATCTCGGAGCTGATGGAAAGAGAGGGAACGTTTAAACTAAAATTTTGGAATGCCCTTCAGATAACTCATTTTTTGAATACTCTCCCCGATCCGGGAGGGTTTATCAGGCCCCTTACTTTATTTGAGAAATACTGTTCAGAGACAGGATTAATGTCACACACTTTATCAGCGAACTACGAATTGATAAATGTAGCAAGGGAAACGGATTCTCTGAAGTGTGTCCATGAATGGGAACGAGAGTTCGGGAAAACTTTTAGTACAACACAATTGCAACATATGCTTAAGTTTACACATGAATCATCTATATGCGCGAAAATACAAGAGACCAATTATAAAATTTTTACGCGATGGTATAGAACACCAGAAAAATTGAAGACTTTTTTTCCCGACTCTGTAGATACATGTTGGAGATGCCAGAAAGACACGGGCTCCATGCTACACATTTTTTGGGAATGCCCTAAACTAAAGAATTTTTGGACAGAAGTCAGACGTATCCTCCAAATTTTCACAGATATTGTAGTCCCAGATGATCCGGCGTTCTATCTCCTTCATGCTTCCTATATACCAGAAAAGACCTATAAAGAATCCGTTATTTGTCATCTACTAGATGCCGCTAAGGCATGTATCCCACTGATGTGGAAATCGGAGGTGCCGCCGACGATACAGATGTGGTTGCATAAAGTAAGGGAGATCAGCAAGTTGGAAGATCTGGTCCTCTCTGCACGATATCAAAAAGAAAAGTACATCAGGATTTGGGCATCCTGGAATACTTTCATGACCTCGGAGGAAGGACTTAATCTCCTTGCTGGGGAAAATTAATATACCCTCTTTTTGTGTTTGGACCCCCTTGTGAGTAGTGAACGCATTGGGAGGTCATACCCTGGATTGGCTCTACCCCTTCCCCCCCTTTCCCCCCCCCCCCCCTTTTTTTTTTTTTGTTTGTTGTTTTGTTGTGTTTCGTCTTACTTTTGAGTTATTAGACAATGGTATAAAATTGAGGGAGACAAGTCCGAGAATACAGGGAAAAAGTAGATAGGAGACTGGGCTGATTAGTTGCATCTCAGAAGATAACCCAATCTACTAGATGAGAGATATAAATCATGTTTGTTAATTAAGTGTAAAACTTGATGTTTAAGTTGATTATTATGCTTTTGTATGTGTATTCTCGAAACTGCTCTCTCTAAAATAAATAAAATAATTGAAAAAAAAAACATTATATATAATGTTTAGATCAGTGTTAGGCCCCATGCACACGAGACGCTGTTAAACGCGCGTTCAGAGGCAGTTGGACACTTTTTTCAACTGCACCTGAACGCATGCAATGTTATCCTATGTGTCCATGTACACAGTCTTGTTTTTTCCCGTTTTTATGCAGTTGCGTTTAACCTCGTTTTTCCAGAAGCAAAAAAATGCGTTCAGACACTTTGCTTTTCCACGTTTCTGACGCAAAACGCAGCTAAACGCGGCTAAACGCGTCTAAACGCAGGCACCTGCGTTTAGCCGCGTTTGCGTTTATAAGCCTTTTTAAAAGGAACCCAATTTTTTGGACCAGAAAACTCAGAAATATGATGGTAAACCATAAAAAATACTAGAAAAATTTGTTTAAAATGTCGTAATTAGTTTAGATAGTTCATAGAGCATATATACTCACTAATGTATACATGTTTGTGAAATATCCAACGGACATTCGCTGTGCCATCAACAGATGGGTCCAATATCGCCAAGCTCTGATTCTGGACCTCTCATGCAAATTTGCGACGACGTTGCTGCCTCATCAAGAGCAACATCAGGAGCGTTTCCTGACATATATTCAATATGGGATCCATTTCCAAAAAAAAAAAAACACAGAAAGAGAGGCAAATGCAAGTGTACAACTGCTCTCTCTTCTGCTGCTGCTCACAAAATGGCAGAAATAGTTAATAATACATGCTTTCTGAGCTTGGGAAGGGTCTATATGATGTTATCTTTACAAATGCTTATAGACGCAAACGCGGCTAAACGCGTCTAAACGCGACATGAAAACACAGCAAAACAAACATATTACAGCGCACACATGCAAAACTGACATTTACCTCCAGCAAGGCTATTTAAAAGCACCTAGACAGACATTTTCAAAAAATATGGGGATTTGGTCACACCATATTGCTATATGGTGCTTAAGCCCACTAATCATGGGGTACTTTGTCGCAGTAAGTGGGCTTAAGCACCATATAGCAATATGGTGTGACCAAATCCCCATATTTTTTGAAAATGTCTGTCTAGGTGCTTTTAAATAGCCTTGCTGGAGGTAAATGTCAGTTTTGCATGTGTGCGCTGTAATATGTTTGTTCTGTTGTATGGTCTTACGGCAGCACCATCTTAATGCATTCTTTAGGGTGTGCCCCCCAAATATCTTTTTTGTTTATGAAAACACAGCAAAACGCGCGTTTTTAAATGCAGGTTTCTGCTTTTTAAAACATGCGTTCAGCAGAGTTTGTATCTGCGTCTCGTGTGCATGGGGCCTTAAAGTATATGTAAAGGAAAAATTTAAAAAATACATGCACATTTGCTCATAGTTTATCCCTTTGAATGCCCTGCAAGTACAGAAAAATGCAACATAGCGGTTGGTCTGCCAAAAATGCACCCAGCTTCTAATTTCCTATTGTGACCTGACAACAAACAGGATTTTTGTGGTTGTCAGCCCTGCCCATTGCTTCCTTACTGTGTCTCCTTCACATCCACCAGATACTGTCCTGAGCAACTGTCTTCCAGTGCTGTGACTGTCAACAGTGGCTGCTACTGAAAAGAGCTGTACCACCAATGCTGTATCCTGGCCTAGGCTGACAAGGCCCAGGCCTAGGGCAGCACTTTGCAGGGGGGGGGGGGTTTTATGGGGCGGGGGGGGTGGGGGGGTGCTGCTTCTAATTTTGACTGTCTTATCATCCTGGACCACAAACCTTCCTCACTGTGCTATGTTTTCTGCTGCACCATTGGCATGGTTATAGCTTCTTAGTCCTCTCCATAAAATGATCAGAGATGTGTGCTTAACCACTTTACGACCAGCGCACAACGATGTACGTCCCTTTTTTGAAGAGGGATATCTCGGTAATGGCACCGGTTGTATTTACGATAATGGTGATCTCCGCGGCAGATTCGCTGCGAGATCACCGTTATAGGCGGCGGGAGAGGTGCCCCCACCCCTCCCACCGCTCTCCCGCACCCTCCGCCGCTTATCGGAGCCGTCGGTAGCGGCGGAAGCAATCAGGTCCTTTCATCTGCTGGGTATGGAGACGAGTGAGGCTAAGATGGCCCCCACCCGTCTCTATACCATAGCAGGGCGGAAGCGACGTCAAAACGTCACCTCCGCCCATACCTCTTAAAGGAACATTTTTTCAATGTCAGTTTTTTAAATGACATTTTTTTTTTTTTTTTTTGCATTTAAGTCCAAATATGAGATCTGAGGACTTTTTGACCACAGATCTCATATTTAAGAGGACCTGTCATGCTTTTTTTCTATTACAAGGGATGTTTACATTCCTTGTAAGAGGAATAAAAGTGACCCAATTTTTTTTTTTAAAAACAGTATAAAAATAAATAAAATCAAGTAAAATAAATAAGAAAAAAAATAAATACATTTTTAAAGTGCCCCGTCCCGACGATCTTGCTTGCAGAAGCTAACTAACTCATAAGTGAGTAGCGCCCGCATATGAAAACGATGGTCAAACCACACATGTGATGTATCGCCGCGATTGGTAGAGCGAGAGCAATAATTATAGCCTAGACCTCCTCTGTAATGCAAAACATGCAACCTGTAGGATTTTTGAGGGTAAAAGTTTGACACCATTCCACGAGCGGGCGCAACTTTGAAGCGTGACATGTTGGGTATCAATTTACTCGACGTAACATTATCTTTCACAATATATAAAAAAACTTTACTATTGTCTTATTTTTTTATTCAAAACAGTGAATTTAAAAAAAAAAAAAAATGTGCGATTGTAAGACCGCTGCGCAAATACGGTGTGAAAAAAAGTATTGCATCAACCGCCATTTTATTCTCTAGGGTGTTAGAAAAAAAACAATATATAATGTTTGGGGGTTCTAAGTAATTTTCTAGCAAAATAAACAGTTTTAACTGTTGTAAACACCTAAAATCCAAAACGAGGCTGGTCTTAAAGTGGTTAAAGTAAAGACTTTTCTTTTTCATTTTGGATCGAGTGAGGAAGAGTTATAGCCCTTGACAGTTTATTTTTTACCACCCCTGTCCCATTGCAGAGATTTCCCTTCACTTCCTGCCCCATAGCCAAACAGGAAGTGAGAGGAACTCTATGCAAATTGAGGGAATCCATTCCGCCCCCCCCCCCCAGGCCCTGAAAACTAGTGTCCCCACTCGAAAATGTGAGGGCAGGTCTTAAACAGCAAGGGGTGTGGCTTTGACAGATAGGGGTGGGTCATATTTAAATTAGGGGGTACACGAGTTTAGTCAGGCCTAGGGCAGCACAAAACCTAAATACACTACTGTGTACCAGATAATAAGGGTAACCAGTGCGCTCAACCAAAAACTATTAAATCAAATAAGGAGAAAAATGGAAAAGGAAAGCAGCCAACATATAAGTGATCTCACACTTGTAAAGGTAAAATTGAATGAAGAGGGTATGTGGCGCTAACCCTTATGTACAGTGGTGTGAAAAAGTGTTTGCCCCCTTCCTCATTTCCTGTTCCTTTGCATGTTTGTCACACTTAAGTGTTTCGGAACATCAAACCAATTTAAACAATAGTCAAGGACAACACAAGTAAACACAAAATGCAATTTGTAAATGAAGGTGTTTATTATTAAAGGTGAAAAAAAATCCAAACCATCATGGCCCTGTGTGAAAAAGTGATTGCCCCCTAAACCTAATAACTGGTTGGGCCACCCTTAGCAGCAACAACTGCAACCAAGCGTTTGCGATAACGTGCAATGAGGCTTTTACAGCGTCCTGGAGGAATTTTGACCCACTCATCTTTGCAGAATTGTCCTAATTCAGTTACATTAGAGGGTTTTCGAGAATGAACGGCCTTTTTAAGGTCATACCACAACATCTCAATAGGATTCAGGTCAGGACTTTGGCTAGGCCACTCCAAAGTCTTCATTTTGTTTTTCTTCAGCCATTCGGTGGTGGACTTGCTGGTGTGTTTAGGATCATTGTCCTGCTGCAGAACCCAAGTTTGTTTCAGCTTGAGTACACGAACAGATGGTCGGACATTCTCCTTCAGGATCTCTTGGTAGACAGCAGAATTCATAGTTCCTTTTATCATGGCAAGTCTTCCAGGTCCTGAAGCAGCAAAACAGCCCCAGACCATCACACTACCACCACCATATTTTACTGTTGGTATAATGTTCTTTTTCTGAAATGCAGTGTTCCTTCTACGCCAGATATACTTGGACACACACCTTCCAAAGAGTTCCACTTTTGTCTCATCGGTCCACAGAATGTTGTCCCAAAAGTCTTGGGGATCATCAAGATGTGTTGTGGAGAAATTGAGACGAGCTTTGATGTTCTTTTTGCTCAGCAGTGGTTTTCTCCTTGGAACTCTGCCATGCAGGCCATTTTTGCCCAGTCTTTTCCTGATGGTGGAGGCATGAACGCTGACCTTAACTGAGGCAAGTGAGGCCTGCAGTTCCTTGGACGTTGTTGTGGGGTCTTTTGTGACCTCTTGGATGAGTCGTCGCTGCGCTCTTGGGGTAATTTTGGGCGGCCGGCCACTCCTGGGAAGGTTCACCACTGTTCCATGTCTTCGCCATTTGTGGATAATGGCTCTCACTGTGGTTCGCTGGATTCCCAAAGCTTTGGAAATGGCTTTATAACCCTTTCCAGACTGATAGATCTCAATTACTTTCTTTCTCAATTGTTCCTGAATTTCTTTGGGTCTCGGCATGATGTGTAGCTTTTAAGGATCTTCTGGTGGACCTTACTGTGTCAAGCAGCTCCTATTTAAGTGATGCCTTGATTGTGAACAGGTGTGGCAATAATCAGGCCTGGGTGTGGCTAGAGAAATTGAACTCAGGTGTGGACAACCACAGTTATAGTATGTTTTAACAAGGGGGCAATCACTTTTTCACACAGGGCCATGATGGTTTGGATTTTTTTTCACCTTTAATAATAAACACCTTCATTTACAAATTGCATTTTGTGTTTACTTGTGTTGTCCTTGACTATTGTTTTAAATTGGTTTGATGTTTCGAAACACTTAAGTGTGACAAACATGCAAAGGAACAGGAAATGAGGAAGGGGCAAACACTTTTTCACACCACTGTAAATCAATAAATAATCTAAAAATAATCTAAAATGACCAGTTTGCAAAGCTCAGAGTATCCGAAAGATGAGTGACCTTTCACATAAATAGATATATAAAAACATAAAATAATGAACTAAATAGATAAAATTCCTTAATAGCAATACACATAAAATATTGAATAAATATAAGACGTGTGTATAAAATGAAAAAATGTTCAATAAAAGTGATGGTGCTAAAATAACCGTGCTGAAAATAAATATATGTGCTGGGGTAAAAATGATGATGGAGTTGGGTTAAAAATAGTGAACACGAAATCTTCTAGCAATAAAAGGTGCACAGTGCAACGTGCAAAATATGTGAATAAAGAACCAATAGAGAACCGATAAATTGGTTCTGAAAGTGCAAGGGAATTGCAAGGAAATTGCAAGGGAAATTAATGATTGAATGTGCAGAAATATCCAAAATAATGACAAAGTGACCATACAGATGAAAAGAGTGTGTCACTGTAGGTATGGTATAATCAGATGATACCAAAACAATAATATCGCTGAAAAAAATTATTAAAAAATAAAAGTAAAATTTGGTGCACTACAAGTCCCAGCTTGTAAAGAAAAAAATGGCGGAAAATAAACGATAAAGTCCACAATCTGGAACAATGAAGAGCATAATGCTCTGGAATAAGTGAAGGTGAGTGGAAATATTCAGGAATCTTTGTGTTGATCACAGTGATGATCCGTGCAGGCAGTGCTCTGTGCTGACTTCAGGGGTGCACCCTACTAGTTCCCCCAGCCTCTCACCTCTATTTGCGGCCCCTACAGGCCTAGTGGAGCAGATAGCCTCTAAAGTGGCAAGCCTGGTCACTTTCCGGGTCCTCTTTCTTATGGGCTCCTATGGGCTCCTATAGGCTTCTATGGGCTCCTATGGACTCCTACTCCGATCCAAAAAGGCACTCCAGGGGTAAGGGGTCACTCACGGGTTAGATCAGCATGTAGGGGTTAAAGGTACAAAGAAGCGCTCCAATGTGTAGTAAAAAACAGGTTTATTGAAACAAAAATAATATCCACTCACATTTAAAGTTCTCTTGCATCAGCATATATGAACTTCCGGTCGCGGCCGCAAACCAGAAGTAGAGCGATAGGCACCTGACTTCCTTCCTCCCTCACTAGTATCGTCACTAGCACACGTGACTTTGACAAAGTCACTAGTGACGATACTAGTGAGGGAGGAAGGAAGTCAGGTGCCTATCGCTCTACTTCTGGTTTGCGGCCGCGACCGGAAGTTCATATATGCTGATGCAAGAGAACTTTAAATGTGAGTGGATATTATTTTTGTTTCAATAAACCTGTTTTTTACTACACATTGGAGCGCTTCTTTGTACCTTTAACCCCTACATGCTGATCTAACCCGTGAGTGACCCCTTACCCCTGGAGTGCCTTTTTGGATCGGAGTAGGAGTCCATAGGAGCCCATAGAAGCCTATAGGAGCCCATAGGAGCCCATAAGAAAGAGGACCCGGAAAGTGACCAGGCTTGCCACTTTAGAGGCTATCTGCTCCACTAGGCCTGTAGGGGCCGCAAATAGAGGTGAGAGGCTGGGGGAACTAGTAGGGTGCACCCCTGAAGTCAGCACAGAGCACTGCCTGCACGGATCATCACTGTGATCAACACAAAGATTCCTGAATATTTCCACTCACCTTCACTTATTCCAGAGCATTATGCTCTTCATTGTTCCAGATTGTGGACTTTATCGTTTATTTTCCGCCATTTTTTTCTTTACAAGCTGGGACTTGTAGTGCACCAAATTTTACTTTTATTTTTTAATAATTTTTTTCAGCGATATTATTGTTTTGGTATCATCTGATTATACCATACCTACAGTGACACACTCTTTTCATCTGTATGGTCACTTTGTCATTATTTTGGATATTTCTGCACATTCAATCATTAATTTCCCTTGCAATTTCCTTGCAATTCCCTTGCACTTTCAGAACCAATTTATCGGTTCTCTATTGGTTCTTTATTCACATATTTTGCACGTTGCACTGTGCACCTTTTATTGCTAGAAGATTTCGTGTTCACTATTTTTAACCCAACTCCATCATCATTTTTACCCCAGCACATATATTTATTTTCAGCACGGTTATTTTAGCACCATCACTTTTATTGAACATTTTTTCATTTTATACACACGTCTTATATTTATTCAATATTTTATGTGTATTGCTATTAAGGAATTTTATCTATTTAGTTCATTATTTTATGTTTTTATATATCTATTTATGTGAAAGGTCACTCATCTTTCGGATACTCTGAGCTTTGCAAACTGGTCATTTTAGATTATTTTTAGATTATTTATTGATTTACATAAGGGTTAGCGCCACTACTGTGTACCACCCATTTACAGGACCTTGGTACAGGTACCCAATTGGGAAGCAACACAGACACATAACAGTTCTTTCTAACTGGAACTTTATAGGCACAGTTTTTCGATGAAGTAGAGTTAAATACAGTTCAAGGAACTTACTGTATATAGGAAACACAGTTTATCACTGTCCACTGTATATGTTTTTGTTGGATGTTACCAGAGGATGGCTTCTGCTGTAGGGGTGGTAGAACACGACAACTCCCACTGTACTCTCCAAGGAAGGGATATTGGAAGGCTCTGCACACCAGACGGTATCTCTCACTCTGTCCCTATTCCTCTGGAGACTTTCCCTAACCTCCCACTCGCTTGAAGCACACCCAAATGATGTGGAATCCACTATATAGAGGCTCCCATGTTAAGATGGTCGCCTCAGTCCCTATGGGAATTCGGTATCCTATCAGATGCCTACCTTCCCAGAGAGGGCTAATGGAGTCTCCAAGAGGCCAATTTCCCTTTTACACTCCACTTACCCTGTAACAAGCATACCTGCACCTGTCTACATGCCTGCCTCCTACTTCCCTCACCAACATTCACAGAGTGCCTAGTATTACTGACCCATATTGCATCACAATATGTGAATGGACAAGGAGCAGTTGAATTACAGAATCTCCTCTGCCCATTTACAGAAATCAATGCATTGCAGGAGAGCAGGAAAGTAGTAATGCAAATGTGACACCCTCCTAGTGTAGGATGTTAAATCTTGATTTTGTCTCCTTCTGTAACAAAGGAAGCAATAGTTGTTTGTCATGGCTTGTCCAGGGTTTCAGAGGCTGGAAGTTTGATTGCTTCCCCATGCCTCTGGAAAAAGCTTTCAGAGCTTATAGTGTGAGATTTAAATAACCAGCCTGCATATTTATCGTGCTCCAGCCAATCCCTGGAGAGGAGTGTCTAGAAGGGGGCTGGAATGGTAATAAATAGTCGGAGGCACTGGAGAGTTGGGTTCCTTCGCACCAGGAGGGTTCCTTAGGCAGCCCATGGACTGTGTAGCTATTCTAGAGGCATCAACAGGGTCAAGGTTGAGGGTCTGGATGGAGTGTGCTAGAAGCTGCTTGTAGTACTTCACCACAAGGGATCTGATCTGGAGAAAGACTATCTCACTCACTGGACTACGTCTGGAGGAAGCTGGAAGGCAGCAGCCATCCTGGGGACTAGGGATGGGCCAGGTGTTCGTTTCGAACCCATGTTCGAATCAAACATCAGGCGTTCGCCCGCTCGGCGAGCCCAGAACTATTTGGGCCGCTCGCATCAAATTTGTGTGATTCGAGCGGCCCGCAATGCACTGCGCCAGTCGCAGTGCATTGCTGGCTGATGATTGGCCAAGCATGCACTGTGACCCCGCATGCTTGGCCAATCATAGAGCCAGTGGCGAGGAGAGCCATAATTGGCCACAGGCAGGATGCCTGTGGCCAATTATAGCTCAGGGGTTTAGTACACGCCCCACACTATAAAAGGCCGCGGCGCCGGCGGCCTCGTATATTGTGTTTCAGCGTGTCAGTGATATTATGTGCTGTGATCCATTCTGCAGTGCTGCTGACTGCTGACATTATCTGCTGTGATTCTGGGGATTAGTGTGTGTGTGCTGTTAGTACAGCATTGCAGTATCACATTAAAACACCTTCCTTCCTTTCTTCATCCTGTTGTGTCATCTAAGGCAGCCATCTGCGGCTAATGAATTGCCGGTTCCCGTAACACAGAGAACAGTCATTCGTTAAAAGTCATTGATAAAAAAAAAGTCATTGATATAAAAAAAAAAAGCGTGGGGGTCCCCCCAAATTCAATTACCAGGCCCTTCAGGTCTGCTATGGATATTAAGGGGAACCCCAGCCAAAAAAAAAAATAAAATGGAGTGGGGTCCCCCTCAAAATCCATACCAGACCCTTGAGGTCTGGGATGGATTTTAAGGGGAACCCCGGCCAAAAAAAATGGCGTGGGGTCCCCCTCAAAATCCATTCCAGACCCTTATCCGAGCACGCAACCTGGCAGGCTGCAGGAAAAGAGGGGGGACGAGAGCGGCCCCCGCTCCCTCCTGAACCGTACCAGGCCACATGCCCTCAACATTGGGAGGGTGCTTTGGGGTCCCCCCAAAGCACCTTGTCCCCATGTTGATGAAGACAAGGGCCTCTTCCCCACAACCCTGGCCATTGGTTGTGGGGGTCTGCGGGCGGGGGGCTTATCGGAATCTGGAAGCCCCCTTTAACAAGGGGACCCCCAGATCCCGCCCCCCCCTGTGTGAAATGATAAGGGGGTACCTACCATTTCACCAAAAAAGTGACAAAAATGGTAAAAATGACAGGAGACGGTCTTTGACAATTCCTTTATTAAAATCTACTTTCATCTTCTTTCTTCTGGTCTTCTTCCTTTCTTCATCCTTCGGTTTCTTCATCTTCTCCTTCCGGCATCTTCTTCCATCTTCTTCTTCCTCCGATCCGCTTCTTCTTGCTTTGGTCTTCTCGTCCGGCATCTTCTTCCACGGCGTCGGTGTCTCTTCTGGGCCGCTCCACGCAATGGGAGGCTCCCGCTGTGTGAGGCTTTGCTGCGTCTGACAGGTCTTTTATAACGGAGGGCAGGAGCCACCTGGTGACCCCGCCCCCTCTGACGCACGGGGACATCATGGGGAATTCCTTGTTAAAGGGGGCTTCCAGATTCTGATAAGCCCCCTGCCCGCAGACCCCCACAACCAATGGCCAGGGTTGTGGGGACGAGGCCCTTGTCCATCAACATGGGGACAAGGTGCTTTAAAGGGTCTGGTATGGATTTTGAGGGGGATCCCACGCCATTTTTAATTTTTTTTTGGCCGGGGTTCCCCTTAAAATCCATCCCAGGGTCTGGTATGGATTTTGAGGGGGACCCCACGCCATTTTTATTTTTTTTGGCAGGGGTTCCCCTTAATATCCATAGCAGACCTGAAGGGCCTGGTAATTGAATTTGGGGGGACCCCCACGCTTTTTTTTAATTTTTTATCAATGACTTTTTTTTATCAATGACTTTCAATGAATGACTGTTCTCTGTGTTACAGGAGCCGACAATTCATTAGCCGCGAGTGATTTTAAATAGCTTTTTTTCCTGCAAAAATGACACTTTGTGCAGGGACAGTTCTAAGCACGGGAAACATGCGCCCCTTCACAGGCATACTATAGACACCCCCCAGCTACGAAATTTAAAGGAATATTACACTTTTATTGTTTCACTTTAAGCATTATTAAAATCACTGCTCCTGAAAAAACGGCCGTTTTAAAAAAAAAATTTTGCATTGATACATGTCCCCTGGGGCAGGACCCGGGTCCCCAAACACTTTTTATGACAATAACATGCATATTAGCTTTTAAAATTAGCACTTTTGATTTTGAATGTTCGCCTCCATTGTAATTAATAGGGTTCTTAAGTTCGCACGGACTTTAGGTCCGTTCGCGGGTTCTGGTGCGAACCGAACCTGGGGGTGTTCGGCTCATCCCTACTGGGGACTTGTGGTTAAAGGCCCTAAACTGATCAAGGTAACCAGATGCTCAAGAGCCTCATTGTCTTCAGCTGTGGAGCCTTGGATTGCTTAGAGAATTGCCTCACGGTCCCCAGCTGTGAGAAATTAGACTGTCCAACCCTTAGCCCAGTGTCACACTGACAGCGGGATTGAAATTGTGCGAGTTCCGCTGAACTCGCTCAATTTCATTCTTGCGTTACAGTCTGACTTCGGGGACGATTTCAGAGACATCTGTGTGGGCTCCTGCACAGATGTCTATACAAATCGCACCCCTAAGTCGCCAAAAGTATTACAGAAATGACTTTTGGAAATCAATGTGGCGTTGCACCCATTCAGACAGTGCCACTCCCGGCAATAGCCGCTGATTTGGCATGCGCTTTGCATGTCAAAGCGCATACCAAATCGTATCAATGTGAACCTAGGCTAACAAATGCATAAGTAGAAGATCATCCTCTAACAGCTACAGTATATCACAAAAGTGAGTACACCCCTCACATTTTTGTAAATATTTTTTTAAATCTTTTCATGTGACAATACTGAAGAAATGACACTTTGCTACAATGTAAGTGAAAGTAAAAGTAGTAAGTAGTAAAACTAGTGATTGTACAGCTTGTATAACAGTGCAAATTTGCAGTTCCCTCAAAAAAACTCAACACACAGCCATTAATGTCTAAACCGCTAGCAACAAAAGTGAGTACACCCCTAAGTGAAAATTTCCAAATTGGGCGCAATTAGCCATTTTCCCTCCCTGGTGTCATGTGACTTGTTAGTGTTACAAGGTCTCAGGTGTGAATGGGGAGCAGGTGTGTTAAATTTGGTGTTATCGCTCTCACTCTCTCATACTGGTCACTGGAAGTTCAACATGGCACCTCATGGCAAAGAACTCTCTGAATATCTGAAAAAAAAAATGAATTGTTGCTCTACATAAAGATGGCCTAGGCTATAAGAAATTTTGCCAAGAACCTGAAACTGAGCTGCAGCACTGTGGCCAAGACCATACAGTGGTTTAACAGGACAGGTTCCACTCAGAACAGGCCTTGCCATGGTTGACCAAAGAAGTTGAGTGCACATGCTTAGTGTCATATCCAAAAGTTGTGTTTGGGAAATAGACATATAAGTGCTGCCAGCATTGTTGCAGAGGTTGAAGGGGTGGGGGTCAACCTGTCAGTACTCAGACCATACGCCGCACACTGCATCAAATTGGTCTGCATGGCTGTTGCATGTAATGGGGTGTACTCACTTTTGTGAGATACTGTAGGTGCTAATCGTTTTGGAGTATCCTGTGCCCTAAAGCCTCTCCTATTAACGTTTTTTCAAGCAATAAATCTTAAAAAGACATCCCCTAGACCAGTGATCTCCAAGCTGTTGCCCTGGGGCCAGATGCGGACACCAACAATGAGGCATTATTCCCCCCATTGACACCAATGATGGGGCACAAATCCTCCCAATGACGCCAATGATGGGGCACAATTCCTCCCAATGGCATTAACGAAGAGGCACAATTTCCCTCTCTGACACCAAAGATGGGGCATTGTTTACTCCCACTGATGCTGTGACATTTTCTACTCCCAATGTCCACAGTCCGGCCCCCCTAAAGTCTGAAGGACAGTAAAATGGTCCTTTGAATAAAGTTTAGAGACTCCTGCCCTATCTACCTTTAGCGAAGAACAAATGAATACCAGCGGCCCCTTTGGGATAGCGCTACATGAACAATAGGAATGACGAAGAGAGCGGAAGGGGGTGGGAGAGTGGCGCAACCTGTCTCTGTAGAAGCCACTGCTGTTAGCCTTCACAATACTAGAAGATAGCCACTCAGGCCAGTATGTAAAGGAGACACTGCAGGGATGGTTTTCAGCAAACGTAGCTGCCTGCAGGTAATACATTCGTTTATGGCTGTATCCCAAATAAATAAAAATACAAAACTTCAGCTTTAACAAATCAAAAGGGAGCATGCCCATGTTTAAACCCCATAGAGACTAGGCCTAACACATGAAGCTACATATATAATACATCAAATTGTATAATAAAGTTTTATATTACTGCTTTCTGAAGGCAAGTTTCAAACATGTTTTTTCACCATACATTAACTTTGTATACAAATATGTGGGGCATTCAAAATTATTTCACATTCAACATGGTTCTACTGTGTGTGTTAAAGAAAGCCACTAAAATTAGATTAATTCGATTAGATTAGATTAATACAGTAGTAAGGAAGACTCAACAACGAGAACACCTAAGGTTTGTAGGCTAATCAGGGCTTAACCTAACACACTATGTCCTGTTTCAAATATAGGAACAGACATTTGCTGTGTTCATTATCTCCAATATCTGAAATGTAATCAGAAAGTTCACCATTACCAGCACCCTTGTGTTCAGTCAGCTGGGGCCACTGCCAGTAGAGCTTATTATCCAAAGAGAACACCCAGATGATGCAAAAATAACATATTCTCCTAGTTTGATGCTTCACCAATCAGGATTAATCAGACATCAAATCATCCTGACCGTAAATAAAATGGATATGATTGGGGTTACATTACATTATTATACAAATTAGGCATTACAAATGTAGCGGCCATAACCCCCAGGGGCGGCCTTGACTTTTCTGAGCTTACCAATTACCTCCTCGTAGCTCGTCGGTTGTTTTCTAGGGGTTCCCAGGGTTAGTACCCAGTAACTTCAGAGCTGACCCACAAAAAGTCCTTTTGAGGATTTTTATTTTGCAGGGATAACATCCAACAGTAACACAGTCTCAGGTGGGAATAGAGGGCACGTGTGATAAAACTCAGGCACCTTGAACTGCTAACATCCACTGACTGTCTCTAGTTAGCCCAGAGAGTAGCCACTCGCAGCTGGGCGCTTCACTGCTGGATAAACCTCTAGCCAGAGATCTAGCAGCCAACATGTGATCCGGAAACTTTGCAAAGTCTCTGCCACAGACTAGATTGTAACTGAAGATAAGTAGGAACCTTTCTCACAGTACCTGGATCTTTCAGCCTTCTTGGCAATACTGTGGGAAGTGTGGATTCTTTAGTGTCCATACAACTCAGCTCCCAGGCTCTTACTGAGCAGCCAGCATGTTGGCCCTCCACGAAGAGTCCTCCGCTGGTCACTTGTATGAGTTGCCGTGTCCCTCCAATACTGAGAGCACACCGGGACGCCTCTGAATCCTCCTTCAGTTACTGGGCCTCGAACTAGCCAGTTCCGAGGCTCAGGAACGGACGGACCCCCACCCCAGACCATGAAGGCCTCTGGGGCTGGTCAGGGTGACCATGCTTGCGGGGATGGCAGACACTCCTGGGCCCGGGACCCCCCACGGGGCTGACCCGGACCGGAACCAGGAATCAAAGCAGCAGCCGAACCCTGAACACGTGACTTCAGCACCTTAAATACCCCTTCCCAGACTACACAGCTGGGCCAGACGCACCCATTGATTGGCTCCGGGAAAGATTGGTACCTAACACGTCCAACCAGGCTTGGTTCTCAGCCTGTCACAGGTGCCTCACTGCCCCTATGACCAGGCAGAACTTCAGTACAGCCCAGCCAAACTGATGCCAAAGTAAATCCTGTACAATTAACCCCCAGAACTCCGTTACAGTTCTGTGAAAAACTAAATTGACATTGATAGCACACACTTTAATAAAGTGTGGACGCTACACAAAGGTGGAAACAGATCAAGTAACCCTGGGTGCCAGGGTTTGCCAGTTCTAGAATGTGATATAGTGTTTTATAGAAAGCAACAGAATAACAACGGCAGTAAAAGAGGCAATTCTTACTTATAAAAGGCATAAATAGTGCTAGGCAGTGTGACCTACTCCCGTTGTCCTTTATGGATTCGCCTTTTTAATGTTTTTTTTTTTTTTTTTTTAAGGCTAATATATACTATAAATCAGCCAAACACACACAATTTGTGAGAAAACTCTTTCATATATTTTGCCTGTTTACAATATTTAGTGATAAGTGGCCTTTATTACTCTTCCTTCATAAGGTTCTCCTGTCAATTAGTCAGCTCAGCGAAGCTGGCCCCCCTACAATCAGCACAAATAAAAACTCAAGTGTGTTTCTTTAGTGCTACGTTTGTGCTGTTTTGTGCTGTAAAAATTTACATTTGTGCTGCTTTTATTTTTAAGATATTAGCAATTGTTTTTTCCAGACTATGACATCACTAGCCCCCCTACAACAGCCAAAAGGCATGAAACTGGTCTCATTGGTTAGTGCTACGTTTGTGCTGTTTTGTGCTGCTAAAATTTCTGTTCTATCTTTTGTCGTTTTTGCGTTATTAATGATTTATTAAAGGTCACCAAAGGTCACGTAGCCCCCCTACAACACCCAAATGACACAAAACTGGTCTCGTTGGTTAGTGCTACGTTTGTGCTGTTTTGTGCTGCTAAAATTTCTGTTCTATCTTTTGTCGTTTTTTTTTTTTTGCGTTATTAATGATTTATTAAAGGTCACCAACGGTCACGTAGCCCCCCTACAACACCCAAATGACACAAAACTGGTCTCGTTGGTTAGTGCTACGTTTGTGCTGGTTTGTGCTGCTAAAATTTCTGTTCTATCTTTTGTCGTTTTTGCATTATTAATGATTTATTAAAGGTCACCAAAGGTCACGTAGCCCCCCTACAACACCCAAATGACACAAAACTGGTCTCGTTGGTTAGTGCTACGTTTGTGCTGGTTTGTGCTGCTAAAATTTTTATTTCTGCTGTTATGGTTTTTAAGTTATGACAGTTTATTTATTTTTTTCAAACCCCACTCACTTTTCCGCCCTACAATCAGCACAAATAAAAACTCAAGTGTGTTTCTTTAGTGCTATGTTTGTGCTGTTTTGTGCCATAAAAATTTACATTTATGCTGCTTTTATTTTTAAGATATTAGCTTTTTTTTTTCCTAGACTATGACATCACCTAGCCCCCCTATAACAGCCAAATGGCACAAAACTGGTCTCATTGGTTAGTGCTACGTTTGTGCTGTTTTGTGCTGCTAAAATTTCCGTTCTATCTTTTATCATTTTTGTGTTATTAATTATTTATTAACCACTTAAGCCCCAGACCAATTTGCAGCCAAAGGACCAGGCCCCTTTTTGCGATTCGGCACTGCGTCGCTTTAACTGACAATTGTGCGGTCGTGCGACGTGGTTCCCAAACAAAATTGGCGTCCTTTTTTTTTTTTCCCACAAATAGAGCTTTCTTTTGGTGGTATTTGATCACCTCTGTGGTTTTTATTTTTTGCGCTATAAACAAAAAACACATTATTTTTTACTTTTTGCTATAATAAATATTTCCCAAAAATGTATAGGTATCCCTGTGGCGATCGAGTCCGCGGGACCCGCGACCCGCCTCGCGGAGCTTGCGACGGACACGCACGCGAATGGCACGGCAAATTCAAAGGGACGTACCTGTACGCCCATATGCCTGTCCGTGCCATTCTGCCAACGTATATGTACATG
Organism: Lithobates sylvaticus; assembly: GCA_028564925.1. Taxonomy (NCBI): domain Eukaryota; kingdom Metazoa; phylum Chordata; class Amphibia; order Anura; family Ranidae; genus Lithobates; species Lithobates sylvaticus. The sequence goes on from CM053030.1 coordinate 499,774,757, forward strand.
CGGCGGTGGTAATGTCGTTAATAAATGCTTTTTACGGTTTATGTTCATTTAAGTTTATTTGTTAATAAAGATGCTCCTACAGCCAATTTTTCACTCCATTTATGGTGTGGTCTCCATTAATGGGATTTAATGGTACGGGCGGGAGGGAGTATGGGGTTGGTCTGGCAATTATTGGCTCTACAATGGTCATGCCTTTACCAGGGTACAGTATGAAGTGCAGTGCCCGTTACAGTGGGAGGAGCATTACATTAAGGAAACCCAAGCTGAGTATAGGATCTGTATGTAAGATTTAATAACGAGGTGTAAAGTCAGTGTGGTTTGGCAACATATAACGCACAATATCTCCGAAACCAAAGCGGCACAAAAGTTTATTTTTGCGGCACAAACCAGCACACATGCGGCACAAACGAATGGTGCGTTTGTTTTTAAAATTCAACAACATGGGTTGCAAAGTGCGCGGGTTTAAGCAACTATAACGCACAATATCTCCGAAACCAAAGCGGCACAAACGTTTTTTTTTGCAGCACAAACCAGCACAAATGCGGCACAAACGAATGGCGTGTTTGTTTTTAAAATTCAGCACCATGGGGTGTAAACTAGCGGGGTTTCAGCAACTATAACGCACAATATCTCAGAAACTGAACCGGCACAAACGCTCATTTTTGCGGCACAAATCAGCACAAATGCGGCACACATGAATATGGGGGTGCCAACTTCACACAGCTAGTGCCAGCTCACCTGCCACCAGCCGGTTCTGCTGCCACATCCACCTGCTGACTGCTGCCACCACGCAGTCTACTGGACTGATCACAGGCACTCATACCTCGCTGTGCTCCCATGGCTGCTGTCTAACCAGGGGCTCGCTAACTAGGTACGTGACAGGAGGGCGGGGTGATGTCATCGTCTGGAAAAAAAATAATTGCTATTATTTTAAAAATAAAAGCAGCATAATTTTTTTTTTTATGACACAAAAAAGCACAAACGTAGCACTAACAAATTGTATGTTTGTTTTTAAGATTTAATAACATGGGGTGCAAAATGGGTGGGGTGTTATCAAATATAAACAAGCTGTTATAACTTAAAAACCATAACAGCACAAATAAAAATGTTAGTAGCACAAACCAGCACAAACGTAGCACTAACCAACGAGACCAGTTTCATGTGATTTGGGTGTTGTAGGGGGGCTGAGTGACCTTTGGTGACCTTTAATAAATCATTAATAACGCAAAAACGACAGAAGATAGAACGGAATTTTTAGCAGCACAAAACAGCACAAACGTAGCACTAACCAACGAGACCAGTTTCGTGTCATTTGGTTGTTGTAGGGGGGCTAAGTGACCTTTGGTGACCTTTAATAAATCATTAATAACGCAAAAACGACAAAAGATAGAACAGAAATTTTAGTAGCACAAAACAGCACAAACGTAGCACTAACCAATGAGACCAAATTCGATGCCATTTGGCTGTTATAGGGGGGCTAGGTGATGTCATAGTCTAGGAAAAAAAAAAGCTAATATCTTAAAAATAAAAGCAGCATAAATGTAAATTTTTATGGCACAAAACAGCACAAACATAGCACTAAAGAAACACACTTGAGTTTTTATTTGTGCTGATTGTAGGGCGGAAAAGTGAGTGGGGTTTGAAAAAAAAATAAACTGTTATAACTTAAAAACCATAACAGCACAAATAAAAATGTTAGCAGCACAAACCAGCACAAATGTAGCACTAACCAACAAGACCAGTTTTGTGTCATTTGGATGTTGTAGGGGGGCTGAGTGACCTTTAATAAATCATTAATAATGCAAAAACGACAAAAGATAGAACGGAAATTTTAGCAGCACAAAACAGCACAAACGTAGCACTAACCAACAAGACCAGTTTTGTGTCATTTGGGTGTTGTAGGGGGCTGAGTGACCTTTGGTGACCTTTATTAATTTATTAATAATGCAAAAACTACAAAAGATAGAACGGAAATTTTAGCAGCACAAAACAGCACAAACGTAGCACTAACCAATGAGACCAGTTTCGTGCCTTTTGGCTGTTGTAGGGGGGCTAGGTGATGTCATAGTCTGGAAAAAACAATTGCTAATATCTTAAAAATAAAAGCAGCACAAATGTAAATTTTTACAGCACAAAACAGCACAAACGTAGCACTAAAAAAACACACTTGAGTTTTTATTTGTGCTGATTGTAGGGGGGCCAGCTTCGCTGAGCTATGTTGAGCCCATTGGTTTTGCTTGGTTTTCGGGGTCCCGTATGCGGATAGGCTCCCAAAAAGTCCCACACATGTGGTATCCCCGTACTCAGGAGAAGCAGCAGAATGTATTTTGGGGTGTAATTCCACATATGCCCATGGCATGTGTGGGCAATATATAATTTAGTGACAACTTTGGGCAAAAAAAAAATGTTTGTAATATTCCCGCAACTTGTGGCAAAATATAAAATATTCCATGGACTCAACATGCCTCTCAGCAAATAGCTTGGGGTGTCTACTTTCCAAAATGGGGCCATTTGGGGGGGGGGGGGTTTTGTGCTATTTTGGCATTTTATGGCCTTCGAAACTGTGATAGGTAGTGAGGAGTGAAATCAAAAATTTGCACCCTTAGAAATCCTGAAGGTGGTGCTTGGGTTTCGGGCCCCGTGCGCGGCTAGGCTCCCAAAAAGTTCCACACATGTGGTATCCCCATACTCAGGAGAAGCAGCAAAATGTATTTTGGGGTGCATCTCCACATATAACCATGGCATGTGTGAGCAATATATCATTTAGTGACAACTTTTTTTTTTTTTTTGTCTTTATTCAATCACTTGGGACTAAAAAAAAAATATTCAATGGGCAACATGCCTCTCAGCAAATAGCTTGGGGTCTACTTTCCAAAATGGGGTAATTTGAGGGGGTTTTGTACTTCCCTGCCATTTTAGCACCTCAAGAAATTAGGCAGTCATAAATTAAAAGCGGTGTTTTTTTTTTGTCTTTATTCAATCACTTGGGCAATTCTAAAAAAAAAAATATTCAATGGGCTCAACATGCCTCTCAGCAAATAGCTTTCAGCTACACTCACGCCTTTCTCTATCCCTTTTCACCTTTCCCTTAGGTCAGTAAGTCGTCCCTTGGTCTCCTATACAACAGGATCGGACCACCCCTTTCTCTTTGCAGCAGTAATTTCGAGGCTTGCATCTCTTCACCAGGGGGTCAACTACGGCCCCGAATCAGCTCTTGCAACCCATCTTTCACACAAATAAATTCATGTCACCCCACCATAGGCACCAGGTCTCCCAGGCTTGACCCAATCAGAGACTCTATCACTAGGGCAGCAAGCAGGTGCGTAGGTTGTCGTTGGTTCAGTTTTCCATTCTCTTCACACACCTTTTCACTACATATCCCTGTCACACATACTTATTCGGCTCAGCACCCAGGCGTTAGTAACTGTCACATACTTCTATGCATGTCACTCTGTTTTCGAAGCACAAGTCTTCACTACGCAGACAAGGTCACCTAGTCTCATGACTTGCTGGCAGTGCAAGTATTAGCTGACCGAACCTACGTCATATTGCTACAGATCGAAACATTCCTACTTAGCAAACCAATCAGTAGCCACTCCCCCCAGTGCCGCCCTGGGGGGGCTCTGGTTAACCAGTCCGTGCCGAGCACAGACGGACACCCGAGCATCGGTTACCTGGCCAGTCACCTCCTGGCTTACCTCGGCTGTCACGCATTCTTTGAGTTCCACAGGCCAATGAAACAAACTCACCCAGCGCTCACGCGCATCCCCGATTCTCACCATACCGTCGAACGGTATCCTGCTTCGTTCACACACTTCCCCTTCCCATCCACGCAGAACACCATAGTTTTGATACAGAAATTTCCAGGCGTTAGTGACTGTCACATACTTCTATGCATATCACTCTATTTTTCGAAGCACAAGCCTTCACTACGCAGACAAGGTCACCTAATCTCATGACTTGCTGGCAGTGCAAGTATTAGCTGACCGAACCCACGTCAAATTACTACAGATCGAAACATTCCTACTTAGCAAACCAATCAGTAGCCACTCCCCCCAGTGCCGCCCTGGGGGGGCTCTGGTTAACCAGTCCGTGCCGAGCACAGACGGACACCCGAGCATCAGCCACCCGGCCAGTCACCTCCTGGCTCACCTCGGGTGTCACGCATCCTCCGAGTTTACATATAGGCCCATGGAAACATCCCACTCAGCGCACGCGCGCAAACCGTTTGTCCCCAATACCCGTCACACAGGTATCCCGCCCTGCCCCCCCTCCCCCCCTTCATATTTCCGCAATCCACAAACACAGATACATCCTCTCCTGCCCTTCAAAAAAAAAAAAAAAAAAAAAAGTAAACGAGAGAAACATGCATCCCCCCCTCTTTTATTCTAGCAGACGCCATGTCTCTGGCCGGCAGCGACAATCTCAACCCCGCCCCATCACCTCCCGAAGCGGGCCCGGCAGACAACTTCGCACAAGCCTTCAAAGCTTGGACCATCCCCAGACTCTCAGCCGAGCTGAGGCGCAGGAACATCCCCCACCCCATCACGGCCAGGAAAGCTGAACTGTTCAGGCTACTGTTCCCAAGCCCATCCCCACCAAACCCACCAGACACGCAGGCATCACTGCAATCAATTGCCTCGGCAGTGTCCCAGCTACACACGCTGGTCTCCTCCCTATCAACTACCATCTCTGACGTCCAGGCCAGAGTGGGGACCTTGGAGCTCCAGCAAGTTACCCCCACTCCACCAGCTGTCGCCCCCGCCACCCCCACATCATGCATTACAAGAATCCGGACCCGATCCGACCATGGAGTCCCCGATCACGTGATCAGGAGGATGGGACGATGGAAGTTCACCTGTTTTGCCCGTTACATTCCCGGACCGAAATGTCCCGGGCCTTCATAACTTTCCAAAAAGGGGTCATTTGGGGGGGGGGCTTACCTTACGGTAGACCAGGGCACACTTCAGGTCTAGTTTGTTGTCTGTCTTGTTGCTTTTGTACTTCCCCATTTTTAGCACCTCAAGAAATGAGATAGCCCGTCATAAATTAAAAGCGGTGTAAATTTTGCTCCTTCACATCGTTATGGACCTAGAAAATTACGCTTATTGGCATTTTTTTTTTTTTTACTAAAGACATGTGGCTGAATACATTTTGGCCCAAAATTTGGGGGGGGGGGGGGTTTGTATCTTTTTTTTTTAAATCTGTAAATAAAAAAAGTTTTGGCATTTTTTTTACTAAAGACATGTGTCTTTATGCGTTTATAGCGCAACAAATAAAAATCACAGAGGCAATCAAATACCATCAAAAGAAAGCTCTATTTGTGGGAAGAAAAGGACGCAAATTTCGTTTGGTTACAACATTGCATGACCGCGCAATTACCAGTTAAAGCAGTGCAGTGCGAAATTGAAAAAAGACCTCTGGTCCTTAAGCTGACAATTGGTCCGGGGCTGAAGTGGTTAAATAATAATTATTTTGCTGACAATATCACCGCAAGAAGCAGTTACTTACCTAGAAAAGAATGATATCTGTATTCGATTGTTTATGTAAAAGCAGCAGGCTGGTAGCAGAAATGGAAACATTTTATCTCTGATCTGTTAGGAATTGTATGCATTGTATGCATTGTATAGACTTGGCAGAGCCGAGCGCTGGAGCCATAGCAACCGATCAACCAATCACAGATCTTCCTAGAAATTTCAAACTGATGCAGGAGAAATGTTGTGGCAGTTGCAGTTGCCTAGCAACATATCTGATGACCTCACAGTGCAGGTCACATGGCCAATGACACTACAGTTCAGCTGCACCTGAGTTAGCCAGTCAGTCTACGGATTGAAGGCAAGCCTGAAGGTTGTGGCAAAAAGAACAAAGCGGGTAGGGATCCAAAAAGTACATTTATGATCCATTATATTTAGAAGTATTGCATTGTATCTTCTTATTGGTAAACATTAGATTATATATCCCCCCTATTGGTGACCAGTGGCTTATATTCCACACCATCACTGTGTATCCAAAAAGGATATAAAATGTATTTGTGTGTAGTGCTGTATGATGGAGTAGTTATCAGACTATCACAGCACTGACACATGGGAATGAATGGGGATTACGTCTCATAGTCAACTGGTTGAAGTTTATCTATAGACACAGGTGCACTGTGAGGTTATCAGTTATGTTGCTAGGCAACTGCAACTGCCACAACATTTCTCCTGCATCAGTTTGACATTTCTAGGAAGATCTGTGATTGGCTGATCGGTTGCTATGGCTCCAGCGCTCGGCTCTGCCAAATGCATACAATTCCTAACAGATCAGAGATAAAAGGTTGAAGTTTATCTATAGACACACAGGTGTCCGTTTAAGAAGCAGTGATCACAGCACATAAATAGTTTATGAACAAGAGATAATTAGGGGAGAAGTGTTTGAACTTGTTCTCCTGCCGATTATCTCCACACATGGAGAATCCTCATAGAATGACACAGTAACGACCAGATTATGAAGCTGCGATCTGAGTGCTTCACTGGCGATCTGTGTCAGAATTCACAGTCCCCGATTCACCAGCTCAGAGGTGGAGAATCGGGGAGTGAAGAGGGAGGGTGGGGGGATCTGAGGAGGAAAGAGGAAGATAATTAACTTCCTTGTGCCTCGTTCAGACCCCCCCAACACTGTAACCATGTCCCCCTATTTTATATTTATATATATATATATATATATATATATATATATATATATATATAGTTATTTATATATATATATATATATATATATATATATATATATAAATATATATATATATAGTGTGTGTGTGTGTGTGTATATATACACGTATATATAATGTGTGTATATATACACGTATATATAATGTGTGTATATACACATGTATATATAATGTGTGTGTATATACATGTAAATATTATGTAGGGGGACTCTTTATTTTATTAACATTAAATCACACCGTCTGTCCGTGTATTGAGCGGTGATAATCTATCACTGCTTAATAAACTGACATCTCTGTGTTTCTGTGAATTTCTGGTGCTGTAATCTCGTAAAGTCTCACGAGATTCCAGTATCAGGGGCCGTTCTCCAGTGTTAGAAGCGTTTGTAGATCTCTTCACTCCTCCAAGATCTACTCCGCTTCATAAACTGGCACACAGAAGAGAAAAATCTCCTCTGTGAATGCCGGAGAATGAAGCAGTGAATAGATTTCACTGCTTGATAAATGGACACCTAAATGTCTTTTTTTAAATTTTGGTTAGGAAATAGAGGTGAGCAGCTATCACAGTCAAGAGGACAGAAGAGGACCGAAGACAGAAGAGGACCGAAGACAGAAGAGGACCGAGGACAGAAGAGGACAGAAGAGGACAGAAGAGGACCGAAGACAGAAGAGGACCGAGGACAGAAGACAGAAGAGGACAGAAGAGGACAGAAGAGGACCGAAGACAGAAGAGGACAGAAGACAGAAGAGGACAGAAGAGGACCGAAGACAGAAGAGGACCGAGGACAGAAGAGGACAGAAGACAGAAGAGGACAGAAGAGGACAGAAGAGGACAGAAGACAGAAGAGGACAGAAGAGGACCGAGGACAGAAGACAGAAGAGGACAGAAGAGGACAGAAGACAGAAGAGGACCGAAGACAGAAGAGGACAGAAGAGGACAGAAGAGGACAGAAGAGGACAGAAGAGGACAGAAGAGGACCGAAGAGGACAGAAGAGGACAGAAGAGGACAGAAGAGGACCGAAGAGGACAGAAGAGGACAGAAGACAGAAGAGGACAGAAGAGGACAGAAGACAGAAGAGGACAGAAGAGGACCGAAGACAGAAGAGGACAGAAGAGGACAGAAGAGGACAGAAGACAGAAGAGGACCGAAGGCAGAAGACAGAAGAGGACTGAAGACAGAAGAGGACAGAAGAGGACCGAAGACAGGAGGACCGAAGACAGAAGAGGACCGAAGAGGACAGAAGAGGACCGAAGACAGAAGAGGACCGAAGACAGAAGAGGACCGAAGACAGAAGAGGACCGAAGACAGAAGAGGACAGAAGAGGACAGAAGACAGAAGAGGACAGAAGACAGAAGAACAGAAGACAGACCGAGGACAGAAGAGACAGAAGAGGACAGAAGACAGAAGAGGACAGAAGAGGACAGAAGACAGAAGAGGACAGAGAGACAGAAGAGGACAGAAGACACAGAAGGGACAGAAGAGGACAGAAGAGGACAGAAGACAGAAGAGGACAGAAGACAGAACGACAGAAGAGGACAGAAGAGGAGAAGAGACCGAAGACAGAAGAGGACCGAAGACAGAAGAGGACAGAAGAGGACAGAAGAGGACAGAAGACAGAACAGAAGACAGAAGAGACAGAAGAGGACAGAAGAGGACAGAAGAGGACAGAAGAGGACAGAAGACAGAAGAGGACAGAAGACAGAAGAGGACAGAAGAGGACAGAAGAGACAGAAGAGGACAGAAGAGGACAGAAGAGGACCGAAGAGGACAGAAGAGGACAGAAGAGGACAGAAGACAGAAGAGGACCGAAGACAGAAGAGGACCGAAGACAGAAGACAGAAGAGGACAGAAGACAGAAGAGGACCGAAGACAGAAGAGGACAGAAGACAGAAGAGGACAGAAGAGGACAGAAGAGGACAGAAGACAGAAGAGGACCGAGGACAGAAGACAGAAGAGGACAGAAGAGGACAGAAGAGGACCGAAGACAGAAGAGGACCGAAGACAGAAGAGGACCGAAGACAGAAGAGGACAGAAGAGGACAGAAGACAGAAGAGGACAGAAGACAGAAGAGGACAGAAGACAGAAGAGGACAGAAGAGGACAGAAGACAGAAGAGGACAGAAGGACAGAAGAGGACAGAAGACAGAAGAGGACAGAAGAGGACAGAAGAGGACAGAAGACAGAAGAGGACAGAAGAGGACAGAAGAGGACAGAAGACAGAAGAGGACAGAAGACAGAAGAGGACCGAAGAAGAAGAGGACAGAAGAGACAGAAGAAGACAGAAGAGGACAGAAGAGGACAGAAGACAGAAGACAGAAGAGGAAGAGGGACAGAAGAGGACAGAAGAGGACAGAAGACAGAAGAGAAGAGGACAGAAGAGGACAGAAGACAGAAGAGGACCGAGAGACAGAACAGAGGACAGAAGAGGACCGAAGACCGAAGAGGACAGAAGACAGAAGACAGAAGAGGACAGAAGAAGACAGAAGAGGACAGAAGAGGACAGACAGAAGAGGACAGAAGAGGACAGAAGACAGAAGAGGACAGAAGAGGACAGAAGAGGACAGAAGAGAAGAGGACAGAAGAGGACAGAAGAGACAGAAGAGGACAGAGAAGAGGACAGAAGACAGACAGACAGACAGAAGAGGACAGAAGAGGAGGACCGAAGACAGAAGAGGACAGAAGAGGACAGAAGAGGACCGAAGACAGAAGAGGACCGAAGACAGAAGAGAAGACAGAAGACAGAAGAGGACCGAAGACAGAAGAGACAGAAGAGGACAGAACAGGACAGAAGAGGACAGAAGAGGACAGAAGACAGAAGAGGACAGAAGACAGAAGAGGACGAAGACAGAAGAGGACAGAAGAAGAGGACAGAAGACAGAAGAGGACAGAAGACCGAAGAGGACAGAAGACAGAAGAGGACAGAAGACAGAAGAGGACAGAAGACAGAAGAGGACAGAAGAGGACAGAAGAGGACCGAAGACAGAAGAGGACAGAAGACAGAAGAGGACAGAAGAGGACAGAAGACAGAAGAGGACAGAAGAGGACAGAAGAGGAAAGAAGAGGACAGAAGACCACAGAAGACAGAAGAGGACAGAAGACAGAAGAGGACAGAAGAGGACAGAAGACAGAAGAGGACAGAAGAGGACAGAAGACAGAAGAGGACAGAAGAGGACAGAAGACAGAAGAGGACCGAAGAGGACAGAAGACAGAAGAGGACAGAAGAGGACAGAAGAGGACCGAAGAAGAGGACAGAAGACAGAAGAGGACCGAAGACAGAAGAGGACAGAAGAGGACAGAAGAGGACAGAAGAGGACAGAAGAGGACAGAAGAGGACAGAAGACAGAAGAGGACAGAAGAGACAGAAGAGACAGACAGAAGACAGAAGAGGACAGAAGAAGAGACAGAAGAGGACAGAAGACAGAAGAGGACAGAAGACAGAAGAAGAAGAGACAGAAGAGGACAGAAGAGGACAGAAGAGGACAGAAGAGGACAGAAGACAGAAGAGGACAGAAGAGGACAAGAGGACAGAAGACAGAAGAGGACCGAGAGACAGAAGAAGAGGACAAGAGGACAGAAGAGGACAGAAGAGGACAGAAGAGGACAGAAGACAGAAGAGGACCGACAGAAAGAGGACAGAAGAGGACAGAAGACACAGAAGACAGAAGAGAAGACAGAAGACAGAAGACAGAAGAGGACAGAAGACGAAGACAGAAGAGGACAGAAGAGGACAGAAGAGGACAGAAGACAGAAGAGGACAGAAGAGAAGAGGACAGAAGAGGACAGAAGAGGACAGAAGAGGACCGAAGACAGAAGAGGACAGAAGAGGACAGAAGAGGACAGAAGACAGAAGACAGACCGAAGACAGAAGAGGACAGAAGACAGAACAGAGAGGACCGAAGACAGAAGAGGACAGAAGAGGAGGACAGAAGAGAGAAGAGGACAGAAGACGACAGAAGACAGAAGAGGACAGAAGAGGACCGAAGACAGAAGAGGACAGAAGACAGAAGAGGACAGAAGACAGAAGAGGACAGAAGACAGAAGAGGACAGAAGAGGACAGAAGACAGAAGAGGACCGAAGAGGACAGAAGACAGAAGAGGACAGAAGAGGACAGAAGAGGACAGAAGACAGAAGAGGACAGAAGAGGACAGAAGAGGACCGAAGACAGAAGAGGACCGAAGACAGAAGAGGACAGAAGACAGAAGACTTGACAGAAGACACAGAAGAGACCGAAGACAGAAGAGGACAGAAGACAGAAGAGGACCGAAGACAGAAGAGGACAGAAGAGGACAGAAGAGGACAGAAGAGGACAGAAGAGGACAGAAGACAGAAGAGGACCGAAGACAGAAGAGGACAGAAGAGGACAGAAGACAGAAGACAGAAGACAGAACAGAAGAGACAGAAGACAGAAGAGGACAGAAGAGGACAGAAGAGGACAGAAGAGGACAGAAGACAGAAGACAGAAGACAGAAGAGGACCGAAGACAGAAGAGGACAGAAGAGGACAGAAGACAGAAGAGGACAGAAGAGGACCGAAGACAGAAGAGGACAGAAGACAGAAGAGGACCGAAGACAGAAGAAGACCGAAGAGGACAGAAGAGGACAGAAGACAGAAGAGGACCGAAGACAGAAGAGGACAGAAGACAGAAGAGGACAGAAGACAGAAGAGGACAGAAGACAGAAGAGGACAGAAGAGGACAGAAGACAGAAGAGGACAGAAGAGGACAGAAGACAGAAGAGGACAGAAGAGGACAGAAGAGGACAGAAGACAGAAGAGGACAGAAGAGGACAGAAGACAGAAGAGGACAGAAGAGGACAGAAGACAGACAGAGGACAGAAGAGGACAGAAGAGGACAGAAGACAGAAGAGGACAGACAGAAGAGGACAGAAGAGGAAGAGACAGAAGAGGACAGAAGACAGAAGAGGACAGAAGAGAAGACAGAAGAGGACAGAAGACAGAGGACAGAAGACAGAAGACAGAAGAGGACAGAAAGAGGACAGAAGAGGACAGAAGACAGAAGACAGACAGAAGAGGACAGAAGAGGAGGACAGAAGAGGACAGAAGACAGAAGACAGAAGACAGAAGAGGACCGAAGACAGAAGAGGACAGAAGAGACAGAAGAGGACAGAAGAGGACAGAAGACAGGACAGAAGAGGACAGAAGGACAGAAGAGGACAGAAGGACAGAAGACAGAAGAGGACAGAAGAGACCGAAGACAGAAGACAGAAGACAGAAGAGGACAGAAGAGGACAGAAGAGGACAGAAGAAGAGGACAGAAGACAGAAGAGGACAGAAGACAGAAGAGGACAGAAGACAGAAGACAGAAGACAGAAGAGACAGAAGAGGACAGAAGAGGACAGAAGACAGAAGAGGACAGAAGAAGAGGACAGAAGAGGACAGAAGAGGACAGAAGAGGACAGAAGAGGACAGAAGAGACAGACAGAAGAGGACAGAAGAGGACAGAAGACAGAAGAGGACAGAAGACACAGAAGAGGACAGAAGACAGAAGAGGACAGAAGACAGAAGAGGACAGAAGAGGACAGAAGACAGAAGAGGAAGAAGACAGAAGACAGACAGAACCGACAGACAGAGGGACCGAGGACAGAAGAGACAGAAGAGGACAGAAGAGGACAGAAGACAGAAGAGGACAGAAGAGACAGAAGACAGAAGAGGACAGAAGAGGACAGAAGAGGACCGAAGACAGAAGAGGACAGAAGAGGACCGAAGACAGAAGGACCGAAGACAGAAGAGGACAGAAGAGGACAGAAGACAGAAGAGGACAGAAGACCGAAGAAGAAGAGACAGAAGAGGATAGAAGACAGAGAGGACAGAAGAGGACAGAAGACAGACAGAAGGACCGAGAGACAGAAGACAGAAGAGGACAGAAGACAGAAGAGGACAGAAGACAGAAGAGGACAGAAGAGACACAGAAGACAGAAGAGGACAGAAGAGGACAGAAGAGGACAGAAGAGGACAGACAGAAGAGGACAGAAGACAGAAGAGGACAGAAGAGGACAGAAGACAGAAGAGGACCGAAGAGACAGAAGAGACAGAAGACAGAAGAGGACAGAAGAGAAGAGACAGAAGAGGAGAAGACAGAAGAAGACAGAAGAGGACAGAAGACAGAAGAGGACAGAAGAGAAGAAGGACAGAAGAGGACAGAAGAGGACAGACAGAAGAGAGGAAGAAGAGAAGACAGAAGAGGACAGAAGAGGACAGAAGACAGAAGAGGACCGAAGAGGACAGAAGAGAAGAGACAGAAGACAGAAGAGGACAGAAGAGGACAGAAGAGGACAGAAGAGGACAGAAGAGACAGAAAGAGGACAGAAGAGGACAGAAGAAGAGGACAGAAGACAGAAGAGGACAGAAGAGGACAGAAGAGGACAGAAGACAGAAGACAGAAGACAGAAGAGGACAGAAGACAGAAGACAGAAGAGACAGAAGAGGACAGAAGACAGAAGACAGAAGAGGACAGAAGACAGAAGAGGACAGAAGAGGACAGAAGAGGACAAGACAGAAGAGGACAGAAGAGGACAGAAGAGGACAGAAGACAGAAGAGGACAGAAGAGGACAGAAGACAGAAGAGGACAGAAGAGACAGAAGAGGACAGAAGAGGACAGAAGAAGAGAAGACAGAAGAGGACAGAAGAGGACAGAAGACAGAAGAGGACAGAAGACAGAAAGAGGACCGAAGACAGAAGAGACCGAAGAGGACAGAAGAGGACAGAAGACAGAAGACAGAAGAGGACAGAAGACAGAAGACAGAAGAAGAGGACAGAAGACAGAAGAGGACAGAAGACAGAAGACAGACAGAAGAGGACCGAAGACAGAAGAAGACAGAAGAGGACAGAAGAGGACAGAAGACAGAAGAGGACAGAAGACAGAAGAGAGACAGAAGACAGAAGACAGAAGAGGACAGAAGAAGACAGAAGAGACAGAAGACAGAAGAGGACAGAAGAGGACAGAAGAGGACAGAAGACAGAAGAGACAGAAGAGACAGAGAGGACAGAAGAGGACAGAAGAGGACAGAAGACAGAAGAGGACAGAAGACAGACAGAAGAGGACAGAAGAGGACAGAAGAGGACAGAACAGAAGAGAAGAGGACAGAAGAGGACAGAAGAGACAGAAGAGGACAGAAGAGGACAGAAGAAGACAGACAGAAGACAGAAGAGACAGAAGACAGAAGAGGACAGAAGACAGAAGGACAGAAGACAGAAGACAGAAGAGGACAGAAGAGGACAGAAGACAGAAGAGGACAGAAGACAGAAGAGGACAGAAGAGGACAGAAGACAGAAGAGGACCGAAGACAGAAGAGGACCGAAGACAGAAGAGGACAGAAGACAGAAGAGGACCGAAGACAGAAGAGGACCGAAGACAGAAGAGACAGAAGACAGAAGAGGACAGAAGAGGACAGAAGAGGACAGAAGAGGACAGAAGACAGAAGAGGACAGAAGACAGAAGAGGACAGAAGACAGAAGAGGACAGAAGACGACAGAAGAGGACAGAAGACAGAAGAGGACAGAAGACAGAAGAGGACCGAAGACAGAAGAGGACAGAAGACAGAAGAGGACAGAAGACAGAAGAGGACAGAAGACAGAAGAGGACCGAAGAGGACAGAAGAGGACAGAAGAGGACAGAAGAGGACAGAAGAGGACAGAAGAGGACAGAAGACAGAAGAGGACCGAAGACAGAAGAAGACAGAAGAGGACAGAAGACAGAAGAGGACAGAAGACAGAAGAGAGACAGAAGACAGAAGAGGACAGAAGACAGAAGAGGACAGAAGACAGAAGAGGACAGAAGACAGAAGAGGACAAGAAGACAGAAGAGGACAGAAGACAGAAGGGGACAGAAGAGGACAGAAGAGGACAGAAGACAGAAGAGGACAGAAGAGGACAGAAGACAGAAGAGGACAGAAGACAGAAGAGGACAGAAGAGGACAGAAGAGGACAGAAAAGGACAGAAGAGACAGAAGAGGACAGAAGACAGAAGAGGACCGAAGACAGAAGAGACCGAAGACAGAAGAGGACAGAAGAGGACAGAAGAGGACAGAAGAGGACAGAAGAGGACAGAAGAGGACAGAAGAGGACAGAAGAGGACAGAAGAGGACAGAAGAGGACAGAAGAAGAGGACAGAAGAGGACCAAAGACAGAAGAGGACAGAAGAGGACAGAAGAGAAGAAGACAGAAGAGGGACAGAAGAGGACAGAAGAGGACAGAAGACCGAAGAAGACAGAAGAGGACAGAAGAGGACAGAAGAGGACAGAAGAGAAGACAGACAGAAGAGGACAGAAGAGGACAGAAGAGGACAGAAGACAGAAGAGACAGAAGAGGACAGAAGAGGACAGAAGACAGAAGAGGACAGAAGACAGAAGACAGAAGAGGACAGAAGAGGACCGAAGAGGACAGAAGACAGAAGAGGACAGAAGAGGACAGAAGAAGACAGAAGACAGAAGAGGACAGAAGAGGACAGAAGACAGAAGAGGACCGAAGACAGAAGAGGACAGAAGAGGAGAGAAGAGGACAGAAGACAGAAGAGGACAGAAGGACAGAAGAGGACAGAAGAGGACAGAAGAGGACAGAAGAGGACAGAAGACAGAAGAGGACAAGAGGACAGAAGACAGAGGACAGAAGAGACAGAAGAGGACAGAAAGAGGACAGAAGACAGAAGAGGACAGAAGACAGAAGACAGAAGAGGACAGAAGACAGAAGACAGAAGAGGACAGAAGAGGAGAAGAAGGACAGAAGAGAGACAGAAGAGGACAGAAGAGGGACCGAAGACAGAAGACAGACCGAAGACAGAAGAGGACAGAAGAGGACAGAAGACAGAAGAGGACAGAAGAGGACAGAAGAGGACAGAAGACAGAAGAGGACAGAAGAGACTGAGACAGAAGACAGAAGAGGACAGAAGAGGACAGAAGACAGAAGAGGACAGAAGAGGACCGAAGAGGACAGAAGACAGAAGACAGAAGAGGACCGAAGACAGAAGAGGACAGAAGAGGACAAGAGGACAGAAGACAGAAGAGGACCGAAGACAGAAGAGGACAGAAGACAGAAGAGGACAGAAGAGAAGACAGAAGAGGACAGAAGAGGACAGAAGAGGACCGAAGACAGAAGAGAAGACCGAAGACAGAAGAGGAGGACAGAAGACAGAAGACAGAAGAAGAGACAGAAGAGAAGAGGACAGAACAGAAGAGGACAGAAGACAGAAGAGGACCGAAGACAGAAGAGGACAGAAGAGGACAGAAGAGGACAGAAGACAGAAGACAGAAGAGGACAGAAGAGGACAGAAGACAGAAGAGGACAGAAGACAGAAGAGGACCGAAGACAGAAGAGGACAGAAGAGGACAGAAGAGACAGAAGACAGAAGACAGAGGACAGAAGAGGACAGAAGAAGACAGAAGAGAACAGAAGACAGAAGAGGACAGAAGAGGACCGATGACCGAAGAGGACAGAAGAGGACAGAAGACAGAAGAGGACAGAAGAGGACCGAGGACAGAAGACAGAAGAGGACAGAATACAGAAGAGGACAGAAGACAGAAGAGGACAGAAGAGGACAGAAGACAGAAGAGGACAGAAGAGGACCGAAGACAGAAGAGGACAGAAGACAGAAGAGGACAGAAGACAGAAGAGGACCGAAGACAGAAGAGGACAGAAGAGGACAGAAGAGGACCAAAGACAGAAGAGGACAGAAGACAGAAGAGGACCGAAGACAGAAGAGGACAGAAGAGGACAGAAGAGACAGAAGACAGAAGAGGACAGAAGACAGAAGAGGACAGAAGAGGACAGAAGAGGACAGAAGAGGACAGAAGACAGAAGAGGACAGAAGAGGACAGAAGAGGACAGAAGACAGAAGAGGACAGAAGAGGACAGAAGACAGAAGAGACAGAAGACAGAAGAGGACAGAAGACAGAAGACAGAAGAGGACCGAAGAGGACAGAAGAGGACAGAAGGACAGAGGACAGAAGAGGACAGAAGAGGAGAAGAGAAGAGGACAGAAGACAGAAGAGGACAGAAGAGGACTGAAGAGGACAGAAGAGGACAGAAGAGGACAGAAGACAGAAGAGGACAGAAGAGGACAGAAGAGGACCGAAGACAGAAGAGGACAGAAGAGGACAGAAGACAGAAGAGGACAGAAGACAGAAGAGGCCAGAAGACAGAAGAGGACAGAAGAGGACAGAAGAGGACAGAAGACAGAAGAGACAGAAGACAGAAGAGGACAGAAGACAGAAGAAGACAGAAGACAGACAGAAGAGAGACAGAAGAGGACAGAAGACAGAAGAGGACAGAAGAGGACAGAAGAGGACCGAAGACAGAAGAGGACAGAAGAGGACAGAAGACAGAAGAAGGACAGAAGAGAAAGACAGAAGACAGAAGAGGACAGAAGAGGACAGAAGAGGACAGAAGAGGACCGAAGACAGAAGAGGACAGACAGAAGACAGAAGAGGACAGAAGACAGAAGAGGACAGAAGACAGAAGACAGAAGACAGAAGAGGACAGAAGAGACAGAAGAGGACAGAAGACAGAAGGACAGAAGAGGACAGAAGACAGAAGAGGACAGAAGAGGACAGAAGAGGACGAAGACAGACAGAAGAGACAGAAGACAGAAGACAGAAGACAACAGAAGACAGAAGAGGACAGAAGAGGACAGAAGACAGAAGAGGACAGAAGACAGAAGAGGACAGAAGACAGAAGAGGACCGAAGACAGAAGAGGACAGAAGACAGAAGAGGAAGACAGAAGAGGACAGAAGACAGAAGAGGACAGAAGAGGACAGAAGGACAGAAGAGGACAGAAGACAGAAGAGACAGAAGACAGAAGAAGAGAGGACAGAAGAGGACAGAAGACAGAAGAGGAAGACAGAAGAGGACAGAAGACAGAAGAGAAGACAGAAGAGGACAGAAGAGGACAGAAGAGGACAGAAGAGGACAGAAGAGGACAGAAGACAGAAGAGGGCAGAAGACAACAGAAGACAGAAGAGGACAGAAGAGGACAGAAGACAGAAGAGGACCGAAGACAGAAGAGGACAGAAGAGAGAATAGGACAGAAGAGGACAGAAGAGGACAGAAGACAGAAGACAAAAGCCAAATAGAAATACATATAAAAATGTAAATACCCCTATTACAATAGATTATTAAAATGATTTAGCAATATACAACATGTCTTTAAAAATATACCTATTTCCTGTAGCATTAGGATCAGATAATATTAATCGGGGACCTAGGTTACTATAGGGCAAGTTTATCACTAATAAAACTTTTCTTCTTTTTCTATCAGATATATTGCTGCGGAGGTGCTGTGTGCCATACAATGTCTTCATAGCAAGCGCATCACACATTGGTAAGTAATCCAGCCATCATATTTTATTGTTCTACCTCATTGGTCTCCAAACTGTGTCCTGCAGGCCAGAGGCAAACCTTTGCTTGTCTTATATCTGGAACTTGGAAGGCTATTCCTTCAACTGATACAAGGCACCATTCCTCACAGAGGACAGAAGACAGAAGAGGACAGAAGAGGACAGAAGAGGACAGACGAGAGAGAAGAGGACAGAAGAGGACAGAAGACAGAAGAGGACAGACGAGAGACAAGAGGACAGAAGAGGACAGAAGACAGAAGAGGACAGAAGACCGAAGAGGACAGAAGAGGACAGACGAGAGAGAAGAGGACAGAAGACAGAAGACAGAAGAGGACAGAAGACAGAAGAGGACCGAAGACAGAAGAGGACAGAAGAAGACAGAAGAGGACAGAAGAAGACAGAAGAGGACCGAAGAAGACAGAAGAGGACCGAAGACAGAAGAGGACCGAAGACAGAAGAGGACCGAAGACAGAAGACGACAGAAGAGAATAGGACAGAAGAGGATAGAAGAGGACAGAAGAGGACAGAAGACAGAATACAGAATACAGAAGAGGACAGAAGAGGACAGAAGACAGAATACAGAAGAGGACAGAAGAGGACAGAAGACAAAAGCCAAATAGAAAAACGTATAAAAATATTAATACCCCTATGACAATAGATTATTAAAATGATTTAGCAATATACAACATGTCTTTAAAAATATACCTATTTCCTGTAGCCGATGATCAGCCAAAACATTATGACCACCTCATGAAAAAAAAAAATAATAATAAAAAAACAATTTTGAAAAAGAAAAATCAGCCAAAATATTATGACCACCCCATGAAAAAAATAAATAAAATAAAAATATTTTTGAAAAAAAATGTTCAGCCAAAACATTATCACCACCCCATGAAAAAAAAATAATAATAAAAAAGAAATATTTTGAAAAAGAAAAATCATGATCAGCCAAAACATTATCACCACCTCATGATCAGACAAAATGTTATGACCACCCCATGATCAGCCAAAACATTATGACCACCCCCATTAAAAAAAAAAAAGAATTTTTGAAAAAAATGTTCAGCCAAAACATTTTGACCACCCCACGATCAGCCAAAACATTATGGCCACCCCATGAAAAAAAAATAATAATAAAAAAATAAATATTTTGAAAAAGAAAAATCTGCCAAAAAATTATTACCAGCCCATGATCAGCCAAAACATTATGACCACCCCATGAAAAAAAAATAATAATAAAAAAATAAATATTTTGAAAAATAAAAATCTGCCAAAAAATTATTACCAGCCCATGATAAGCCAAAACATTATGACCACCACATGAAAAAAAAAAAATAATGATAAAAATAATTTTTGAAAAAATACTTGAAGTAATTGTAGCCGTATTAGTGCAATTGTGACAGAGAAAATGGGATTTTTGAAAAAAATGTTCAGCCAAAACATTATCACCACCCCATGATCAGCCAAAACATTATCACCACCCCATGAAAAAAAAATAATAATAAAAAAATAAATATTTTTAAAAAGAAAAATGATCAGCCAAAACATTATGACCAGCCCATGATCAGCCAAAACATTATTGAGAAAATTGAGTACTATCTGTGACACTTTTTTTTTTATTTGCACTAACATATAATTTTTCATAGACCTTAGACCTTGAAGAAGGGGGACACACCCCGAAAGCTCGTCCATGAAAAATGATGTTAGTGCAAATAAAAAAAGTATCACGGACAGTACTCAATTTTCTCTGAAAAAATAAAATTGTATAAAAGAAAATTTTTTGGGAAAAAAAACAAATTTTTTTTTTAAAAAAAAAAAATTTATTTGAAAAAAAAATGTTTGTTTGAAAAAAAATTTTTTGGGGAAAAATATGTTCAGCTCTTTCAGCTAATGATGGAACTTCAACTTTTTTACTACTATTTATACTTTTTAAAATATGCTTTTTAACACTTTTCACAGTTACTCCAGCCACTCCAGTAGGTGGAGGCAAGAACACTTCACACAATTTCCCCAGAAATTGTAGCTTTCCTAGATAATCTATCTATCTTATTTATGTCAATTTAACCACTTGCCGACCGCCCCATGTACATATATACTTCGGCAGAATGGCACGTACAGGCAAAACCACGTACCTGTACGTGCCATTCTTCCGGCGGGTGGGGTGTCCGATCGGAACCCCCCCCCCCGCCGGCGGGGACGGTCGGCATCGCTTCAGGAGCGATCAGAGACGAGGGGCCGGCCAGTGGTTTCTGGAAACCCCCTCACGATCGCTCCTGGTGAATCAGATGCTTCCTCTTGCCTGCGTATTGTAAACACAGGCAAGAGGAAGTGATGTCACGCTCCTCGTGCCGGTCTTTCTGACCGGGACGCCGAGCGGAGAAGACATCAGGTTAGTGCACCAACACTACACTGACACCAGTCACACATAGGCACACATTCCACCCCCCTGTCACCCCCTGATCACCCCCCAGATCACCCCCTGCCCCCCCAGTCACAGTGTCACTGATTGCAGTGATCATTTATTTACTGATCACTGCATTTAGTGTCAGTTGTGACTGCAATAACTGTCAGGGCAGTTAGTTTTAGGCCCCTTTAGGTCTAAGGTAGCCCCCCACCCCCCCCCCCCAAATAAAGGTTTAACCCCTTGATTGCCCCCTAGGTAACCCTTTCACCCCCTTTTGCCAGTGTCACTAAGCGATCGTTTTTCTGATCGCTGCATTAGTGTCACTGGTGCCGCTAGGTAGCCAGTTTTTTTTTATGTTAACCGCCAGGTTTATATAGGTTCATAAATAGGTTTATAGGTCAGGTACCCCCATATTACAACCTAAATAAAGGTTTTAACCCCTTGATTGCCCCTAGAGTTAACCCTTTCACCAGTGATCACTGTATAAGTGTCACTGGTGACGCTGGTTAGCCAGTTAGTTATTTAGTTATTTAGGTTCCCCGTCAGGTTTTTATATAGCGTCAGGTACCCCCATATATTACCTAATAAATGTTTTAACCCCCTGATTGCCCCTAGTTAACCCTTTCACCAGTGATCACCGTATAACTGTTACGGGTGACGCTGGTTAGTTAGTTTGTTTTTTATAGTGTCAGGGCACCCGCCATTTATTACCCAATAACGGTTTAACCCCCTGATCGCCCGGCGGGTGATATCAATTAGGTTTTAGGGTCAAATAAGGTCTGCGTCGCTCCAGGTTAGTGCCAGTACCGCAAACACCCACGCGCAAAGCATACACCTCCCTTAGTGGTATAGTATCTGAACAGATCAATATCTGATCTGATCAGATCTATACTAGCGTCCCAGCAGTTTAGGGTTCCAAAAAACGCATTGTTAGCGGGATCAGCCCAGATACCTGCTAGCACCTGCGTTTTCCCCCCCCGCCCAGCCCAGCCCACCCAAGTGCAGTATCGATCGATCACTGTCACTTACAAAACACTAAGCACACATAACTGCAGCGTTCGCAGAGTCAGGCCTGATCCCTGCGATCGCTAACAGTTTTTTTGGTAGCGTTTTGATTCAGTCGCCAGCAGCCTAGGAGCTTTTTTACCTGTGAATCTCACTAGCGTACTACTAAATTTAGAGCCCAAAATGGCCAATCGCAAGTACACTAGTGAACAGGCCTACTTGTTTCTGAGTATGTCAGATAGTGAAGAGGAGGTCACTCATCTGTCAGAATCAGGCTCAGAATACGATCCAGTAGACGACAGCGGCTCCATGACAGATAGCTCTGGCGACTGAGGTGTGGTCCCTGCTAAGGTCAGGCGTACCCGATCCCGATCATCTGCTGTTGTTGAGGTGCAGGAACCGCAGGTCTCTCGTATGGAGCAGAGAAGTACTAGCGCCGCTATTCCTTCTGGTGAACTGGCAAGCACCAGCGGCCTAGTACACCCTGGACGTACATCCAGCACTGCAGTAACACGTGGTGATGTGGCGAGTCCCATAAGTGCAGTTCAACCTGGCGAGGTGGCAAGCACAAGTAGTGTCCCGCTGCCACCAAGAAGAAGACAAAGGCAGGCCCGTCGATCACATAGTGCCCTTCCTGCAGAATTCGCCATCCTGATTGGGTGCCCACCACTTCTGCAGAACCCGTACTTCCCCCATTCACTGGCCAACCCGGTATTCAGGTGGAAACAGCTGATTTTAAGCCATCCGATTTTTATTCGCTGTTTTTCACGGAAGATCTCTATAGATCTATTGTGGACCAAAGTAATATATACGCTGGTCAATACATCGCCGCTAATCCCCAGTTGCCTTCCCTTGCCAGAGATTGGAAACCAATTACGGTTTCCGAATTTAAGTCCTTTCTGGGCCTTTCCCTCAACATGGGCATACATAAATTCCCGACTCTGAGGACTTATTGGTCCACCTCACCAGTCCACCAAATGCCCGTGTTCTCTGCCTCCATGTCCAGGGCACGATACGAACAGATCTTGCGGTTCATGCACTTCAGTGACAATGAACTTTGTCGTCCTCGTGGAGACCCTGAATTTGATCGGCTCTACAAAATTCGGCCCCTCATAAACCACTTCAGCCAATGTTTTGCAGCCTTGTTTACGCCCAATCAAGTTGTCTGCATTGACGAGTCCCTGATTAAGTTTTCTGGCCACTTGTCTTTCAAACAGTACCTTCCCAGCAAGCGTGCCAGATACGGGTCAAGCTCTACAAGCTCTGTGACAGGGCAACAGGCTATACGTGGAGCTTTTCGGTTTATGAGGGAAAAGATAGTCACGTGGAGCCGGAGAACTGTCCAGATTACATAGGGAGCGCTGGCAAGATAGTGTGGAACTTGGTGTCACCCTTATTCGGAAAGGGGTACCACTTGTATGTGGACAATTATTACACAAGCGTGCCACTGTTTAGTCATTTGTTTGATCAGCAGATTGGAGCATGTGGCACCGTGCGACCTAATCGCCGGGGCTTTCCCCAGCGGCTTGTAGATTCCCCTCTTAGGCTGGGGAGAGAGCCTGCTTCAAGTGTAATAATTTGCTCGCTGTGAAGTGGAGGGATAATAAGAATGTTTTCATTCTTACCTCCCTTCATGCAGACACGACAGTCCAAATTCGTATGGCGGCTGGTGTTGTGACGAAACCCCTCTGTGTTCACGAGTATAACCTTAATATGGGAGGGGTGGACCTCAACGACCAGTTGTTGGCGCCGTACCTAGTTGCCCATAAGGCTAGACGCTGGTACAAAAAAGTGTCTATTTATTTGTTCCAATTAGCTTTGCTGAACGCTCATGTGCTATACGGAGCTTCAGGCGGGAGGTTACCCTTCCTTGAATTCCAGGAAGAGGTTGTCACAGACCTTCTGTATCCAGGCGGTTCTGCACCTCAACATCCCCTACCAAATGCAGTAAGCCGGCTGCATGAGAGGCATTTTCCTTATGCCCTCCAGAGTACCCCCTACCCAACGAGCCCCCCAAAGAAGATGTCGTGTCTGTACCAAGCGCGGATGTAGGCGTGACACCCGTTATTATTGTCCACGCTGTCCTGACAATCCTGGTCTCTGCATTGGTGAATGTTTTGAACGCTACCACTCACTAGTGAGGTATTAGCGTAGGGTACAGCATTTCACAGGCTAGGATACACTTTCACAGGGTCTCAAGAATGCCATCGCATTTTGAGACCCGACCGTTAAAATTATAGTTACAGGGTCTCAAGAATGCCATCGCATTTTGAGACCCGACCGTTACAGTTATAGTTTAAAAAAAAGTTTAAAAGTTTAAAAAAAAAAAAGTGTCAAAAATAAAAATAAAAAAAGTACAAAAAAAAAAAACCCCAAAAAAATATAAAATAAAAAAAACAAAAATAGTTGTTGTTTTATTGTTCTCTCTCTCTCTCTCTCTCTCTCTCTCTATTCTCTCTATTGTTGCTCTTTTTTACTCTATTCCATTCTGCAATGTTTTATTATGTTTTATCATGCTTGCTTTTCAGGTATGTAATTTTGTTTACTGTGTTTTATTGTTAACCATTTTTTTGTTTTCAGGTACGCCATTCAGTTGCAGCGCGGATTTATTTATCTTGACAGCAACAGCGTTTGCTCCCACGATACATAAAGCCGCGACTCCAACGCTGTAGGAGGTGATTTCACCACCACAGTTAAAAAAAGATATATGCCGAAGCATGGGGGCAGCAGGGGCGGAGGAGCGATTTTGCTCCTAATGCCACGTACATACGGTCGAAATTCCGACGGAGGCTTGCTCGTGGAAAATTCTGACCATGTGTACGTGGCATAACTTTTTTGCGGGAGGATGCCCCCATGCTTCGGCATATATATATTTTAGGCACCGGTTGCGTTAACAAAATGTTTTATTTTATACTATGTTTTTTTTTGGTATTTGCTTTGCAGGTATGGTATGGTAAGGTCTTACTGTTATACTGTAATGTTACTTTGTTTTAATGTTAACCATTATTTGCTTAGCAGGTACGCCATTCAGTTGCAGCGTGGATTTATTTATCTTGACAGCAACAGCGTTTGCTCCCACGATACATAAAGCCGCGACCCCAACGCTGTAGGAGGTGAGTTCACCACCACAGTTAAAAAAAAGAGCATATATGCCGAAGCATGGGGGCAGCAGGGGCGGAGGAGCGATTTTGCTCCTAATGCCACATACATACGGTCAAAATTCCGACGGAGGCTTGCCCGTGGAAAAGTCCGACCATGTGTACGTGGCATAACTTTTTTGCGGGAGGATGCCCCCATGCTTTGGCATATATAAATGGTGCATGTATGCCCACCATTAGAAGTGGGTGGATGAAGGGAGGTATTCTAATGGTGGGCATACCCACCAATCAATCTCTTTTTTTTCGTTCAGCCAAGAGGCTGCATGAAAAAAAAAGATTACAATATATGTCCAGTATGTTGCTGGACTTTGAATGGTTATACCAGAATGATGCCTGCAGGTTTAGGTATCATCTTGGTATCATTCTTTTCAGCCAGTGATCGGCTTTCATGTAAAAGCAATTCTAGTGGAAAATTAGCCTCTAGACTGCTTTTACAAGCAGTGGGAGGGAATGTCCCCCCTCCCGGATATAAACCGCGCTATTGGGAAATTGGGAAAGCGTTTTATCACACCGATCTTGGTGTGGTCAGATGCTTTGAGGGAAGAGGAAAGATCTAGGGTCTAATAGACCCCAATTTTTTAAAAAAAGAGTACCTGTCACTGCCTATTGCTATCATAGGGGATATTTACATTCCCTGCGATAACAATAAAAATGATAACTAAGAAAAAAAATGGAAGGAACAGTTTAAAAATAAAATAAAAAAGCTAAATAAAAAAAAAATAACTAAAAAAAAGAAAAAAAAAAAAAAGCACCCCTGCACCCCCTTCTCTTGCGCAAAGGCGAACACAAGCATTGGTCTGGCGTCATATGTAAACAGCAATTGCACCATGCATGTGAGGTATCACCGCGAAGGTCAGATCGAGGGCAGTAATTTTAGCAGTAGACCTCCTCCGTGAATCTAATGTGGTAACCTGTAAAGGCTTTTAAAGGCTTTTAAAAATGTATGTAATTTGTCTCCACTGCGTGTTTGTGCGCAATTTTAAAGCATGTCGTGTTTGGTATCCATGTACTCGGCCTAAGATCATATTTTTTATTTCATCAAAAATTTGAGCAATATAGTGTGTTTTAGTGCATTAAAATAAAAAAAAGTGTATTTTTTCCACAAAAAATGCGTTTGAAAAATCGCTGCGCAAATACTGTGTGGAAAAGAAAAATGCAACACCCACCATTTTAATCTGTAGGGCCTTTGCTTTAACAATATATATAGTGTTTGGGGGTTCAACGTAATTTTCTTGCAAAAAAAAATATGTTTTCATGTAAACAAAAAGTGTCAGAACGGGCTTTGTCTTCAAGTGGTTAGAAGAGTGGGTGATGTGTGACATAAGCTTCTAAATGTTGTGCATAAAATGCCAGGACAGTTCAAACCCCCCCCCCCCCAAATGACCCCATTTTGGAAAGTAGACACCCCAAGCTATTTGCTGAGAGCAATGTTGAGCAGCTCAGCGAAGCTGGCCCCCCTACAATCAGCACAAATAAAAACTTAAGTGTGTTTCTTTAGTGCTACGTTTGTGCTGTTTTGTGCTGTAAAAATTTACATTTGTGCTGCTTTTATTTTTAAGATATTAGCAATTGTTTTTTCCAGACTATGACATCACCTAGCCCCCCTACAACAGCCAAAAGGCACGAAACGGGTCTCATTGGTTAGTGCTACGTTTGTGCTGTTTTGTGCTGCTAAAATTTCTGTTCTATCTTTTGTCGTTTTTGCATTATTAATGATTTATTAAAGGTCACCAAAGGTCACGTAGCCCCCCTACAACACCCAAATGACACAAAACTGGTCTCGTTGGTTAGTGCTACGTTTGTGCTGTTTTGTGCTGCTAAAATTTCAGTTCTATCTTTTGTAGCTTTTGCGTTATTAATGATTTATTAAAGGTCACCAAAGGTCACTCAGCCCCCCTACAACATCCAAATGACACAAAACTGGTCTCGTTGCTTACTGCTACATTTGTGCTGGTTTGTGCTGCTAAAATTTCTGTTCTATCTTTTGTCGTTTTTGCATTATTAATGATTTATTAAAGGTCACATAGCCCCCTTACAACATCCAAATGACACAAAACTGGTCTCGTTGGTTAGTGCTACGTTTGTGCTGGTTTGTGCTGCTAAAGTTTTTATTTCTGCTGTTATGGTTTTTAAGTTATAACAGTTTATTTATTTTTTTCATACCCCACTCTCTTTTCCGCCCTACAATCAGCACAAATAAAAACTCAAGGGTGTTTCTTTAGTGCTATGTTTGTGCTGTTTTGTGCCATAACAATTTACATTTGTGCTGCTTTTATTTTTAAGATATTAGCTTTTTTTTTTCTAGACTATGACATCACCTAGCCCCCCTATAACAGCCAAATGGCACAAAACCGGTCTCATTGGTTAGTGCTACGTTTGTGCTGTTTTGTGCTGCTAAAATTTCCGTTCTATCTTTTATCATTTTTGTGTTATTATTTATTTATTAACCACTTAAGCCCCAGACCAATTTGCAGCCAAAGGACCAGGCCCCTTTTTGCGATTCGGCACTGCGTCGCTTTAACTGACAATTGTGCGGTCGTGCGACGTGGTTCCCAAACAAAATTGGCGTCCTTTTTTCCCACAAATAGAGCTTTCTTTTGGTGGTATTTGATCACCTCTGTGGTTTTTATTTTTTGCGCTATAAACAAAAAACACATTATTTTTTACTTTTTGCTATAATAAATATTTCCCAAAAATGTATAGGTATCCCTGTGGCGATCGAGTCCGCGGGACCCGCGACCCGCCTCGCGGAGCTTGCGACGGACACGCACGCGAATGGCACGGCAAATTCAAAGGGACGTACCTGTACGCCCATATGCCTGTCCGTGCCATTCTGCCAACGTATATGTACATGCGGCGGTGGTAATGTCGTTAATAAATGCTTTTTACGGTTTATGTTCATTTAAGTTTATTTGTTAATAAAGATGCTCCTACAGCCAATTTTTCACTCCATTTATGGTGTGGTCTCCATTAATGGGATTTAATGGTACGGGCGGGAGGGAGTATGGGGTTGGTCTGGCAATTATTGGCTCTACAATGGTCATGCCTTTACCAGGGTACAGAAGGAAGTGCAGTGCCCGTTACAGTGGGAGGAGCATTACATTAAGGAAACCCAAGCTGAGTATAGGATCTGTATGTAAGATTTAATAACGAGGTGTAAAGTCAGTGTGGTTTGGCAACATATAACGCACAATATCTCCGAAACCAAAGCGGCACAAAAGTTTATTTTTGCGGCACAAACCAGCACACATGCAGCACAAACGAATGGTGCGTTTGTTTTTAAAATTCAACAACATGGGTTGCAAAGTGCGCGGGTTTAACCGCTTCCCGACCGCCTCATGTAGATATACGTCCCCTTTAATTTGCCTGCCCGGTCGGGAGCTCCGTGACCACGGCCGCGGGGCCGCGATCGGGTTACGGAGCTGAAGAACGGGGAGAGGTCTATGTAAACAAACCTCTCCCCGCGCTTCCTACACTGACTGTCAGTGATCGGCGGTTCCCTGTCATCGGGAACGCCGATCAATGACGTCAGACGTACAGCCACGCCCCCCTACTGTAAAAAAAACACAACACGTCACACTGACCCCTCCCCGCCCCCTAGTGGTTAACCCCTTCACTACAACTGTCATTTACATAGGAATCAGTGCTATTTAAATAGCAGTGATTGCTGTATAAATGACATATGTCCCAAAAATGTGTCAAAAATGTCCGATGTGTCCGCCATAATGTCGCAGTCACAATAAAAAATCGCTGATCGCCGCCATTACTAATTTTTTTTAAAAAATAAAAGATATTAATAAAAATGCTATAAAACTATCCCCTATTTTGTATAAAAAAATAAAAACCGCAGGGGCGATCAAATACCACTCTTTGTGGGAAAAAAAGGACGCACAATTGTCAGTTAAAGCGACGCAGTGCCGAATCGCAAAAAGGGGCCTGGTCCTTTGGCTGCAAATTGGTCCGGGGCTGAAGTGGTTAAGCAAGTATAAAGCACAATATCTCCGAAACCAAAGGGGCACAAACGTTTTTTTTTGCAGCACAAACCAGCACAAATGCGGCACAAACGAATGGCGTGTTTGTTTTTAAAATTCAGCAACATGGGGTGTAAAGTAGCGGGGTTTCAGCAACTATAACGCACAATATCTCAGAAACTGAACCGGCACAAACGCTCATTTTTGCGGCACAAATCAGCACAAATGCGGCACACATGAATATGGGGGTGCCAACTTCACACAGCTAGTGCCAGCTCATCTGCCACCAGCCGGTTCTGCTGCCACATCCACCTGCTGACTGCTGCCACCACGCAGTCTACTGGACTGATCACAGGCACTCATACCTCGCTGTGCTCCCATGGCTGCTGTCTAACCAGGAGCTCGCTAACTAGGTACGTGACAGGAGGGCGGGGTGATGTCATCGTCTGGAAAAAAAATAATTGCTATTATTTTAAAAATAAAAGCAGCATAATTTTTTTTTTTATGACACAAAAAAGCACAAACGTAGCACTAACAAATTGTATGTTTGTTTTTAAGATTTAATAACATGGGGTGCAAAATGGGTGGGGTGTTATCAAATATAAAAAAGCTGTTATAACTTAAAAACCATAACAGCACAAATAAAAATGTTAGTAGCACAAACCAGCACAAACCTAGCACTAACCAACGAGACCAGTTTCGTGTAATTTGGGTGTTGTAGGGGGGCTGAGTGACCTTTGGTGACCTTTAATAAATCATTAATAACGCAAAAACGGCAAAAGATAGAACAGAAATTTTAGCAGCACAAAACAGCACAAACATAGCACTAACCAACAAGACCAGTTTTGTGTCATTTGGTTGTTGTAGGGGGGCTAAGTGACCTTTGGTGACCTTTAATAAATCATTAATAACGCAAAAACGACAAAAGATAGAACAGAAATTTTAGCAGCACAAAACAGCACAAACGTAGCACTAACCAATGAGACCAGTTTCGTGCCATTTGGCTGTTATAGGGGGGCTAGGTGATGTCATAGTCTAGGAAAAAAAAAAGCTAATATCTTAAAAATAAAAGCAGCACAAATCTAAATTTTTATGGCACAAAACAGCACAAACATAGCACTAAAGAAACACACTTGAGTTTTTATTTGTGCTGATTGTAGGGCGGAAAAGGGAGTGGGGTTTGAAAAAAATAAATAAACTGTTATAACTTAAAAAACCATAACAGCACAAATAAAAATGTTAGCAGCACAAACCAGCACAAATGTAGCACTAACACACAAGACCAGTTTTGTGTCATTTGGATGTTGTAGGGGGGCTGAGTGACCTTTAATAAATCATTAATAACGCAAAAACGACAAAAGATAGAACGGAAATTTTAGCAGCACAAAACAGCACAAACGTAGCACTAACCAACAAGACCAGTTTTGTGTCATTTGGATGTTGTAGGGGGGCTGAGTGACCTTTGGTGACCTTTAATAAATCATTAATAACGCAAAAACAACAAAAGATAGAACAGAAATTTTAGCAGCACAAAACAGCACAAACGTAGCACTAACCAATGAGACCAGTTTCATGCCTTTTGGCTGTTGTAGGGGGGCTAGGTGATGTCATAGTCTGGAAAAAACAATTGCTAATATCTTAAAAATAAAAGCAGCACAAATGTAAATTTTTACAGCACAAAATAGCACAAACGTAGCACTAAAGAAACACACTTGAGTTTTTATTTGTGCTGATTGTAGGGGGGCCAGCTTCGCTGAGCTCAATTAGTCCTAGCTCATGGTACAATCTGGGGCTCTCTTTAAGCATATTTCCTCTTTCCTTTGAGTTTGACACCAACCTTAAATTCTTGAAGAAAGCTATTCATCAAGCCTAAGCCTTTAGGACTGCAATACATACCACAGAACTCTGAATTCTATAGGTGAGTGAGCAGTGGAAATTCCTGATCAAAAAATGACCTTAAGACCCAACTCTGGAAAGTTTGAGAATTTTCCCCTGCAGTGGGACTGTGCCCACACTGCAATGGGTTAAAGAAAAATTTAAAGTGCTAAAGCCTTTTACCTTAATGCATTCCCTGCATTAAAGTGGTTCTAAAGTCGGAAGGATTTTTACCTTCTTGCATTTAATCAATGAAGTTAAAAAACCTTCTGTGATCCACCATCATGATCCAGTGATGTGCACAAGTGTCTTGGCTATCAGAGGTCTCTCCCTCCTCATTGGCTGAGACAGCAGAGGGAGCCATTGGCTCCGGCTGCTGTCAATCACAGCCAGTAAGACAATGAGGAAAGAGAGGGGCGGGGCCGAGTTGTGGCTCTGCGCCTGAATGGACACACATAGCAGCGGCTCGGGACCGCACCTGCTTGGGTGCCCCCATTGCAAGCTGTTTGTTGTGGGGGCACTTGACAGGAGAGAGAAGCCAGGCGCACCTGCGAGGGACCCTAGAAGAGGAGGATCAGGGTTGCTCTGTGCAAAACCACTGTACAGAGCAGGTTAGTATGGCATGTTTGTTTTTTGTTTTTTTAAGAAGTTTGTGCCTTTAAAATCTGCACCAGCTCTCTTCTCTCTCTGTTAACAAAGGCCGCAGCGGGGGGACCCGAGAAGAGTAGGGTTGGGTCCACTTTATGCAATACCATTGCACAGAACAGGTAAATATGACATGTTTATTATTTTAATAAAAAAATTAAAACGAAGTATTACAATCACTTTAACTCCTTTTTGTTCTTTAACCGATTAAGGACTGCCTCACGCCGATATACGTCGGCAGAATGGCACGGCTGGGCACAAGCACGTACCTGTACGTATCTCTTTAACCACTTCCCGACCGGCGCACACAGATGTACGTCGACAGAATGGCACGTACAGGCAGGAGGGCGTATATATAAGTCCCTCCTTTAGCCTGTCCGTGCCATCGGGAGCGCGCCGGTCGGGACCCCCGTGAGTCCGATCGCGGTCCCCGCGGACTCGATCGTCTCACGGGGCGGCTGAACGGGGAGATGCCGACATAAACAGCGATTTTTTTTACCAAAAATATGTAGAAGAATACGTATCGGCCTAAACTGAGGAAAAAAAAGTTTTTTTATATATTTTTTTGGGGATATTTATTATAGCAAAAAGTAAAAAATAATGCATTTTTTTCAAAATTGTCGCTCTATTTTTGTTTATAGCGCAAAAAATAAAAACCGCAGGGGCGATCAAATACCACCAAAAGAAAGCTCTATTTGTGGGGAAAAAAGGACGCCAATTTTGTTTGGGAGCCACGTCGCATGACCGCGCAATTGTCAGTTAAAGCGACGCAGTGCCGAATCGCAAAAAGGGGCCTGGTCCTTTGGCTGCAAATTGGTCCGGTCTGAAAGTGGTTAAGAGCCCAGCCGTGGGTCGCACGCGCGCCACCGGCGGCACGCTCGCGACCCAGTCCTAAGCTCCGTGACCGTGGGACCAGCGGACCTGATCGCCGATGGTGTCCCGTGATCGGGTCACAGAGCTGAAGAACGAGGAGAGGTCTGTGTAAACAAACCTCTCCCCGTGCTTCCTAGTGCGACTGACACTGATCGTCTGTTCCCTGTCATCGGGACAGACGATCAGTGATGTCAGACGCCAAGCCACGCCCTCTACAGTTAAAAAAAACACACACACACACACACACACTTAAACCCTCCCCACCCCCTAGTGGTTAACTCCTTCACTGCCAGTGTCATTTACACAGGAATCAGTGCATTTAAATAGCACTGATTGCTGTATAAATGACAATGGTCCCAAAAATGTGTCAAAAATGTCCGATGTGTCCGCCATAATGTCGCAGTCACAATAAAAATCGCTGATCGCCGCCATTACTAGTAAAAAAAAAAATATTAATAAAAATGCTATAAAACTATCCCCAATTTTGTAAACGCTATAACTTTTGCGCAAACCAATCAATAATCGCTAATTGTGATTTTTTTTACCAAAAATATGTAGAAGAATACGTATTGGCCTAAACTGAGGGAAAAAAAAAAATTTTTATATATTTTTTGGGGATATTTATTATAGCAAAAAGTTAAAAATATAGCATTTTTTTCCAAATTGTCGCTCTATTTTTGTTTATAGCGCAAAAAATAAAAAACCGCAGAGGTGATCAAATACCACCAAAAGAAAGCTCTATTTGTGGGGAAAAAAGGACGCCAATTTTGTTTGGGAGCCACGTCGCACGACTGCACAATTGTCAGTTAAAGTGACGCAGTTCCGAATCGCAAAAAGGGGCCTGGTCCTTTGGCTGCAAATTGGTCCGGGGCTTAAGTGGTTAAATGGACCCCAGATGGTTATGCCATAATGTGCTAGTATGCACCACACATTAGAACATTTTGACAGGCTGTGGTGGTCCTTTGGCATTATTAGGTACAAAGCAGGCTTACATTGTACATAGAGGTGGTGAGCATGTGACCTTGTCTGAGAGGGCCTTAAAGAGGCAACAGCTCTAGGTCAGTTGCATGAATTGAGGAAGCCTGCTGGAGTCAGAGATAAAACAAATATTACTCCTTATTCCTTTACTCACTAGACCTAACAAGCAGTGTGGTGGTCCCCACTGCATTTTTCTCTCTCACCCAGAGTTCAGCTTAAAAATAAAAATAATACATGGAGGTTTAGGATATCATAGCAGAGAATTTTACCTTATTTAACCACTTTAGCCCCGCAACATTTGGCTGCTCAATGACCAGGCCATTTTTGCGATACGGCACTGCACCGCTTTAACTGAGAATTGCACGGCCGCGGGCCGACGCTGTACCCAAACAAAGTGTACTTGTAAGTGCAGTCGCTGAGGGGGACATGCAAGGAAAATTAAAAAACAGCATTTTAGCTTGCACATGATTGGATGATAAAATCAGCTTCCCCTCATTTCAGATCTACCCCTCAGATTTACAGTGACTGCACTTTCAGTGCAATTTCACGTGCACTTTGCACTTGTAGTGCAAAGTGGATTTGACTTTCGTAAATAACCCCCAATATCTTTTACTTTTTGCTATAATAAATATCCCACATTTTTTTGTAAAAAAAATATTTTTTTCCTCAGTTTAGGCTAATATGTATTCTTCTACAAGCGTATATTGATTGGTTTGCGCAAAAGTTATAGTGTCTACAAAAAAGGGGATAGATTTATGGGATTTTTATTATTATTATTTTTTTTTACTAGTAATGGCGGCATTCTGCGATTTTTATCGGGACTGAAATATTGCGACAGACAAATTGGACATCTTTGACACATTTTTGGGACCATTGACAATTCTACAGAGATCAGTGCTATAAAAATGCACTGATTACTGTATAATGTGTCACTGGTAGGGAAGGGGGCGATCAAGGGGTTAACTGTGTTCCCTCACTTTGTTCTAGCTGTAGGGGGAGGGGACTGTCTAGGAGAAGAGAGAGATGGGTGTTCATACATAGTAAGAACACACGATCTGTCTCTACTCCCTTGAAAGAACCGGGATCTGTGTGTTTACACACACAGATCACAGTTCTTGCTCTGTCATGAGTGATCATGGGAGCCCAGGGTCATCGCGCCCGCCGGGCACTCGCATTGGCTCCGGGCACACGTTGCGACCCTAGTGGCTGAAAGGCAAAGCGACGTAAGGTAACGTTGTTTCACCCAGCTGCGACACTCTGCCGCAGTGAAACTGCGGCGGCTTGACAGCAAGCGGTTAATCAAACTTAACTTAACACTATCCTCCTGCAGATTGTGGTAAATTAACTCCAAGCATCCAATGTACATAACCAGGAACTGGGTGGAATATGTGCCAATAAGTCAAGTCTGTACAAAAAGTGTCCATGGTGTTGATCAAGCAGATGTGGGATGTGGACACAATCTTCTGCAAATAGCTAAAATGTTTCAAAATAGGTTCAGTGAACCAATGGAGGAAACAGCAGACCTCCAGGAGGATTAAGCAATTCTTTGTGAACTTTTAGCAATAGTCTTGACAAAAATGAACAGACAAGGTAGTAAATTGCAACACTAGGTTTGCGCCCCCTAAGGCCCCTTTCACACTGGGGCGGTGAGCCGCGGTGACGGTAAAGCAGCGCTATATTTAGCGCTGCTTTTCCGTCGTTTTTACCGCGGTTTTCGGCCGCTCGCGGTGCGGTTTTACCCCCCGCGAGCGGCCGAAAAAGGGTTAAACACCCCCCGCAGAGCGCCGCCGTAGCGGCGCTTTGCGGCGGTATTGCCGCGGTTTTACTGCGGTCTCCCATTCTTTTCAATGGGAAGGAGCGGTATAGGAGCGGTGAACACACCGCTCCTATCCCGCTCCAAAGATGCTGCTAGCAGGACTTTTTTTTTTGTCATCCTGCTAGTGCACCGCTCCAGTGTGAAAGCCCGCCGGCTTTCACACTGGAGTTAAAGGGGCAGGATTTTTTCATGCGGTGAACAGGCGCTATTTTTAGCGCTGCACCGCATGAAAAACGCCCCGGTGTGAAAGGGGCCTAAAGGTACTCTGCATTTTCATTTTAAACAAATAATCAAGTTGGAGTAAGTGTATCTCATCTCACTTCATCTAAACTGTAATAACTGATTGAGTCATTATTATGAACACTTTATTAGTACATCAACAGCTGTCTCTTGGCCTTCTTTGGTGTCAAATTAAAAGCTTAGCTCAGTTTATCTAGTAGTTAATTGGTCAGAATTGTACTTTAATTGCTTATCGCTGATAGTTATTCTTAGGTGCTTATCTTAAAAGTGATATTATTGGCAGATTTAAAAAATAAAATAAAAAACATGTCATACTTACCTGTTCTCTGCAGTGGTTTTGCAGAGAGCAGCACTGATCCTCCTCCTCCTCCTCCTCCTCCTCCTGGGTCCCACACAAGCGCTCCTGACCACTCCCTCCTGTCAAGTGCCCCTATAGTAAGCAGCTTGCTATGGGGGCATGCTCCCGACCAGCGTTTTGCATGTTTTTTTCACACATGGAGCGGAGCTCGGCCCCACCCTTGCTCTGTCCTCATTGGCTCACTGGCTGTGACTGGCAATAGTGGGAGTCAATGGCTCCCACTGCTGTCTCAGCCAATGAGCAGGAAGAGACCCAGGAGAGCCGCTGCTCTTGTGCATGTCGCTGGATCGAGTTGGGGCTCAGGTAAATATTAGGTGGTGCTGGGGGGCTACTGCACACAAAAGTTACAATGCACGAAGGTAAAAAACCTTGAGCCTTTACAACTACTTTAAGTATAGTAAACCAACTATGCTATACAAAATATGCCTTGTATTTTTTTCCGCACTTGTGTAACACCGGTTAATCACAGCACAGGGTACATACAGAAGATCCATTCAAAACAGTTTCTGCTTCTCAAAAGGGGCTCACAATCTACTGTACCTACCAAAGTCATACACACAATAAGGGCAATGTGGTAACAAACCAATTCCTGTTTAGATTGTGGTAGAAAACCCACACAAGCACACACAGAAAATAATCCCCATACAGATAGTGTACTAAGCACTAAGCCACTGTGCTGCCCCAACTGTGCTAGTATAACTTCAGCAGAGTAATGCCGCGTACACACGGTTGGACTTTCCGGCAGAAAAAGTGAGATGGCAGCTTTTCATCATATATTCCGATCGTGTGTATGCCTCATGTGACTTTTTTTTTCGAAAATTCTGACGAATCTAGAAATAGAACATGTTTTAAATATTTCCAACAGAATCAATCCCTATCGGGAAAACCACTCGTCTGTATGCTGTTCCGACGGACAAAAAACGACGCATGCTCTGAAGCAAGTACGAGACGGTAGCTATTGGCTATTGAACTTCCTTTTTCTAGTCCCGTCGTATATGTTGTACATCACCGCGGACTTTGGTGTGATCGTGTGTAGGCAAGACCGCTTGAGCGTAATTCCGTCGTAAAAACTGTCAGAGTTTATTCCGATTTATTCCGTTGTGTGTACGTGGCATAAGAGTGGCTGTATTATATTTTTCATATGCTGCTAAATTGTTAAAATTTAATAAAATAAATATTATTAATAGGGAAACACAAGGAGAGAATTTTTAAAGCTGAAGTTTACCTACAAAAAATCTTTACAGATTTAGAGACATCACTCCCCGTAATGAAGTATGCCCCACAATGTACAGGCAGCTAGAACCTGTAGAAATCTTCACTACAGGAATGCCTGTCTTCTTCCTGTCTTTGAACTTCTGGCGCTGCAGTGGTTACTATGATGGGCCGAACATCCTCCTGTCCGGTTCGCACCAGAACTCCCGAACATAGCAAAAGTTCAGACCGGAACTCTGAACCCTATTGAAGTCTGTGGGACCCGAACTTGAAAAATTTTGAAGGCTTATATGCAAGTTATCTGCCATTAAAAGGGCATGGGGGCCCGGGTTCTGCTCTGGGGGACATGTACCAAAGCAAAATATTGTTTTTAACCACTTCAATACCAGACACTTTCACCCCTTCCTGCCCAGGACAATTTTCAGGTTTCAGCGCTGTCGCAATTTGAATGACAATTGCGCGGTCATGCAACACTGCACCCAAACTAAATTTTTATAATTTTCTTCCTATAAATAGAGCTTTCTTTTGGTGGTATTTGACCACCTCTGGGGTTTTTATTTTTTGCTAAACAAACTAAAAAAGACCGAAATATTTGAAAAAAAAACTGATGGGCACTGATAGGCTGGCACTGATAGGCACTGATATGTGGCACTGATGGGCACTGATAGATGGCAATGGATAGGCAGCACTGATGAGGAGCTACTAAGAGGCCTTACTAATAGGGCACTGATTGGCACTTTTATGGGCACTGATTGGCACATTTATGGTAGACATGTGCGATTAGTTTCGTACAAATCGAAAATTCTTACGAATTTCTGTAAATTAGTACATTTGGGAGGATACGAAATACGAATTGCTATGCGAATTGCTATGCGATATCCGAACTTTGTACGAAATACGAAATTTTGTTTACGAATTTCGGATCCAAATTCCGTTACAATGGAAACGTGACTGGTGTTTTGTTCTTCTGCTGCTGAGTGAGGGTTGGGAAAATTACCTTTTTTAATATGGGAGTGGGTGACTGGTACTGGTAGTCGATGGGAGATTCAGAATCGGACAAAATAAGAATGTTCGTTAATTGCGATTATTCGTTATGATGAAGTTAAAAACCCAGGAAGTCAGCACAGCACAGGGATGGTGGGAGCCCCTCATAATGATAAATTCATCATAACAAACATTCGTAACAATTAAGAAAAGTTAACGAACCTAACGAAAATTCGTGTTTTGTATGAATCCAAATTGAATTTCGCATTACGAAATACGAATTAACGGCTAATACGAAACAGAACGAAACGAAACAAATTTATTGACAGCACACATGTCTAATTTATGGGCACTGACAGGCGTTCTTTATGGGGCAGAGGCTGGCAGCTGATGGGCAGTGATTGGCAGCTGATGGGCACACCTGATGGGGCTGTGCTGATAATCAATGTGCTGATCGGCTCTCCCTGTCAGCTTGTACCGAGGAAAGCCATTTATAGGCACTTCCCGGTTCACGTGATGATCAGCTGTGATTGTTTTCCATCATGTTTTCAGTTTCTTGCTTAGCATTGATTGGAATGCATAAACATGGCCACACTGTATGTTTCCTACACTGAAGTAGAGTACACATGAACTGTTTATTTGTACTAGTTCATAACCAATGGTGTAAGCCAGGGGTAGGCAACCTTTTGAGCACAGTGTGCCGAAAAATGTTTTCAAAGAAATTGAGCGCGCCGATTTTATAACAAAAAAAATGTAAACTTCACACTCTCAATCATGAAAAGGATTTTTTATAAAGCAAAAGCTGTAAACTACTTTAGTAGTGAGAAATTAACATCCTGTACTCTTACGCCTCAGATCAACCCAAATTCCTGCACCTTCACACCTCAGATGAGCCACAATTCATGCAACTCCACACCTCAGATCAATGTCCCTCCTGAAAATCTGTTTTACAGCTGTGCTCACCTGCCCCACCACTGTAACCCCCTGCCCCACCACTGTACTACCCTGCTCATCTGCCCCACCACTGTACCCCCCTGCTCGTCTGCTCCACCACTGTAACCCCCTGCTCATCTGCTCCAACACTGTAACCCCCTGCTCATCTGCTCCACCACTGTAACCCCCTGCTCATCTGCCCCACCACTGTACTAC